>CM016621.1:139634893-140312463 GCA_005393395.2 Gossypium australe
TTTTTTTGACTAGGCTTTAGTTTGGTTTTGGGCTGGTATTGGGCTTGTTGTAATTTGTTTGTAATGGGCCCGGGGTTAATGACCCGGGCCAAAATTGGTGACTACAATGAGAAGCAAGGAGATCAACCTTTTTCAAATATACAACATGGATTCTGGCAAATGGAGTTGGACTTTCATGCATATCCGAATAATAAATTTTAAAATTTTTATAAATATTTAAAAAAATCGTTTCTTTTTGTTAAAAAAAAAAGACCAATTTACTAATTTCCAAAATTCATAGAGACTAAAATGTATTTACACAAACTATTATTTGAAGTGTTTGAGTTATTCGAATTATTTGAATTGAAAATTTAACTAGACTCGACCTCGAGTTTACTTAAAAAAATTGAATAATTTGACTCGATTAACTCAAAATTTGAAATTTCTTTTTATTTTTCAAGTCGAATCGAATTTTAATCAAGCGTATATACGAGTGCTACCGCTCGGACAAGGTCAATAAATAGAGACGTATTTCCCCCACATTGGTATCCATGCCAATGCTTGCATTTCCATTGCTCATTCGTGATCATAACAGTAAGCTTCCGCCTTCTACTTTCTAAGGCAATAAATTCATAATAAAGACGGAAATTTTGATCAGCGCCAATAGTTGAACTTTGTTTCATTCTCGACAACTATTCCGTTCAACTCGGAATTTGGATCATACCGGAGAATTACTATTGCTTTGATGATTCGGAGTGCCTGTAAACGTAGATTAAAACGTATTTCTCAACTAACAGTCTTCGGGTGTAGTATGCATCTCCACAACTGCATCACCTCCGGGCTGCATATCTAAAACCGCAGGCTGGTTAGAACTCGGTGTCCACCGGTAGTCCCAAGTCCTCGAGACATCCATCCATTCTTGTCAAATGATCATTTACCTCATATAGACCCTAAATAGTACTGTCCAAACCCGAATTTGGATGCATTCATACTCATCGATTAGTATACATTTTCCTGAACAGAGAAAAAAACCACCATCTTATCACATTCATGCAAAAAAACAACTTGATGTATAACACGAATCCAACATCAAGCAACCAAGTAGTGTTAGTAGATTAATTAAGCATGTGTTGATAGACTAAAGAAGACTCGAAGAGATTGAAATAAATCCAAAGTCAAGCCAAGTCAAACCTTTAAACAAGAAGTAAAACAAAACTCTCCTAATACTATATTCTCCATTCACCTTTTTTAAGGGAAATTAAGTTCTTTACGACTCGATCCAACAAACATTAATAACCCAAATTCATTTCGAAACTAGAAATCCACTGTTCATGAAAAGAATGAACATTGTTGAGGAGAGGTTGGGTTCGTTTTGGGAGAAACCTTATAGGTGAAAGTATTGTGCCCAAGGCGTCTATGCTAAAGTGGTACCATTCTTGTCAATCAATATTGATCTGTACCAATCGACGATTTGTTGCTTGAAGCTCGCTAGCTGGATTTTAAAGAAAAAAAAAACTTAACAACTCAGTGATAGGGAAAGGATTGTATGAAACAGTGACGCCACGTCATCTGAATCCCTTTCCAATAGATTTATGCCACATCAGCATTTTCATCCTGAATTTCAGCATTTTTATCCTGAAAAAAAATCAAATCCAAATTAAAATGCTGAAATTCAGGATAAGAATACTGATGTGGCATAAATCTATTGGAAAGGGATACAGATGACGTGGCATCACTGTTTCATACAATCCTTTCTCCTCAGTGATATGTAACTTTTTAAAGTTAAGTGACCAAAACGTAAACTTACCAATAGTTTAGTGATCTTGGGTGTAGTTTACCCTTTTTTAGTTTTTTATGATTAAATAAACCTAAATATTTTTTTTTTATTTCTTGTAATAACAAGGTTTTTAGAATCAAAATGGTGGTTTAACCAGTTAGATCATCAATTCAATCGGTCTATCCAATTTAATTAAATAAATTATTAAAAAATCATAAATACTAATTTATTAAAAAATAAAGAAAATCAATTCAATCGTCGGTTCAAAACTTTTTTAGCCCGATTCTGAGCAATTCGCAGATCAATGAGTCTAATCTTTCTCTTTGGACCGATACCCCAACCAATCTAACTTGATTTTAACAACATTAATAATAAAAATAAGCTTAAAGTTGCGAATTCATCTCTAAATTATTATTATTATTTTCTTATTTTCATATTAATTTTCTATTCTAATACCTACAATATCAAAATTATATTGAATCTCGACTATATTTAATGTCAAGTTTGGACAAATTCTCTCAAGATTATTATTTTCATTTACAAAATTTAAACTCAAGATTTTTTTAAAAAATAAATCCAATTTTTTTATCATTCGATTCAATAAAATTTAATAATTATTTTTTGTAGTAAAAATTGTCATAATATTTTTCTCCTCTATTTCAAAATTAAAATAAATGAATTTCAAACCATTGGTAAATTTGATATAAGCTAAAACTATTAACCTTTTTTTTTTTTGGCTTAGTAACTTTTTATCTAATTAATTTGAATATTATCATTACCATATACTTTTGTTTTTGTTTTAGTACAAGGAATAAATCTTGAAATTACACATGAAATTTGATTTAATGAGTAATGTTGTATATGATATTTTAATTTGATTTTAGTTATCATAAATAATTAACATTAATTATCGATATAATATCATTTTACATTTACATATTACATACACAAATAATTATACTTATTCAATGTAAAAATAAATTAATGTATTCATTTCAATAAATGTATAAATGTATATAACTGAATCAGAATCAAAGTTTTATATATACATTTGACCCAAAATCAAAGTTTACTGTGTGTAATTATGGTAAAAGACCATAAAAGCCCCTGTATTATAAGTCAAATTGTATTTTACCCTCTCTACTGAAAAAACAGACAAATAAGTCCCTACACATTAGATCAAAAAGCAAATTGGTCTATATACATCAGCATGAGGTACTTGTGGCGCACCATATGTCACTATTCAATTATCCCGTCAGCCACACTAGTTTTTAGCAATACAAATGATGGATTTTTTAACAAAAAAGACCTGTACAGGCCCAAATTCGCCCGGGGCCCAAACCAACAACAAATAATAATAATAAATAATAAATAATAATAAATCAAAGAGTCCAATACAATTAACAGTCCAAATGTTACAAGCTAATTATGGCCCAAAATTGAAAATGTCAAAATCTAAATACAGGAGAAGCCCGGTGGTCCAAAAACTTATGTGCTTTCAGAAACCCTAGGGTTCTTTTCGCGCCGCTGCCTCTGCCACCACCGTCTGTCACTCCTGACACCTCTGCCCACCTACTCCAGCGCTACCTGCAAGATGAAATAGAACACGCAATAGCAGCGCAAAAAGGGGAAACAAAGTAGAAAGGGGAAACAAAGTAATGGGGGGATGATTTTTGAAATAAAAAAGAAGAGACTTTGAATACAAAAAAACAGAATCAAAAATCGGATTTGTAAGATCTTTATTCTTTTATGTTTTATTATTTGTTTTATTTTTTCCCTTTATTTCCTACTTCGAATATACATACATATATTTATATTTTCTTTATTTTTCCTTTAAAAAAGGTGTACATATGTATAAATATATCAGAAAATAAAAAAGTTACCATTTTGGAGTTCCAGCCACCATGCGCGGTGGCTGGCGGCGGCGGAGGCGCGGCGGAGATCGACCGGACTCTCGCCGGATTCCCATGTTCTGCAGAGAAAAAGAAGGAAGGGGAAGGTTGTTTTTTTTTTTAAGCTGATGAAAATGAAATTTTTTGGTGAAAATTTGACATTTATATGCCCCAAAAAGACGTCGTTTTGGAGCTGGCCCTAAACGCCCAAAACGGCGTCATTTCACCCTCCGACCCGATTACCTAACCCTCTCCAAGCTAGGATCCGCGTATTTTTTTGCGCATGGGATATTTGTGCATTTAGCCCTTCCTTTTTTTATGGTTTTGTAATTAAGTTTATTTTATTTTTAATTTTGCCCAATAATTTATTTCGGGTTTCAATCTAGTCCCCCCTGATGCTGCGCGTTTTGGAGGAGAAGGGAAAATTTTGCCTTTTAGCCCCTCTTTGCTATTCGCGCGTTGTCCTTTTCCTTTTATTTATTTTCATATTTTGTAACATCCCGAAATAGGGCCTAAATGGAATAGTGGTTGCGAAACCACAAATTCGAGTTAGTAAAATATTTTAATATTATTTTCAGTGCTTATAATATGTGAATTTACATGTGTAAAGTTTCGTGAATTAATTTTATTGTTAGTGTGCTTAATTTAAAGAAAAGGACTAAATCGCATAAGTGGTAAAAGTAGCCTTATAGCTTGATTAAGTCGTTGAATTGATGATGATTTCTTTAATTTAAGGGTTGCTAGGGTAATTTAGCCATAATTGAACATAGTGGACGGCTAAGATGCATGTATTAGTGAATTGGTAATTGTTTATTTTATTTTATGACATTATGGTATATTATAATATATGATATATATAATATTAGAAGAAAGATGAAAAGTAATTTACCATTAAGTAAACAAAATGAAGAAGAAAGGTAGATAACGGCCGGTCATGATATGCTTGAAATAGTGGGTGGAATTTTTATTATATTTATGTTAAAATATATTAGTTTAATGTATGTTATAATAATGTAAATGATAAAAGATGAAAGTTCATCTTTTATCATTTGTTCTTGGCCGAAACTAAGAGAAAAAAATAGGGAGAAGAAGCTTTGTAATATTAGGCCTTTACAAGCTCAATAGGTAAGTGATTTGAGTTCGATTTTCGATAATTTTTACGTTTTTGAGATCGTTGCTTCGAGTGCTACAAAACCCATGTTGAATTTTTTATTTTGGTGAATATTTTGAATTATGCCATTGTTGAAAACTTGTGATTTTTGATGATTGATGGTAGATTATGCATGTTTATGAGTAGAGAAATAATTTTTACTAAGTGATTTTCGGTGAAAATGAGTAAAACGAACTAATTAGTAAAAGTTGTTATTGTTCATAAGTATGTGTTATAGTAAGAATTTGAAGTTGCTATAGAAGAGAAAAATGTTCAGCATGTTATAAAACATAAGAATAAGGGCTGAAGTTTAATTTTCGAGCCTAGGGGCAAAATTGTAATTATGTAAAAGTTTAGGGGCAAAATTGTAATTTTGCCAAAGTTAGAGTTAAGGACTGTTTTAGTAAATGTGAGTATTAAATAAGCTAAATTTGCTATTATAGATCAAGAAGAACGAAATCTAGAGTTAGATCGGGGAAAGAAAAAGATATTGGACTAAATCGATATAGTTTATCGTATTTTGTTTCGAGGTAAGTTTGCAGTAAATAAATGCAATATTCTATTATTTTACATTTAATATTATTAAATTCCAGCATTTACATATTTATTTTGTAAATTTATTATTTAAAGACTCAAGTATGAATTGACGGAAAAGCTATCTCAGAAAGTTCCGGTTGAACCTTAGGAATGTGTAGGATACAAATGTCATGACATTAGGGTTTAAGGAAATCATGTAAGACCATGTCAAGACATGGCATTGATATGTTACTATAAGGCAAAGGTCCCATGTAAGACCATGCCAAGGTATGGCATTGGTGAGTTCATAAGGCAAGGATACCACGTAAGACCATGTCAAGACATGGTAATGGTTAAGTTTCATAAGGAAAGGTACCCACGTATCCTTAGTATTCCAAAGTGGTTCAACGGAAAAATTCAAGGAGTATTCCAAAGTAAAGGTAAGACAAGTTCAAGCTAAAAAGGTAAGGTAAGATAAATTCATGTTAAAAGGTAAGGTAAGAATACAAGTTTAAGTATATTGAGTTAAAAGCTTAAGTGATCTTGATAAGAAAAGCATAAGATAATTCATTAAGAATGTTGTTATCTATTTACATGTAAACTTACTAAGCTTTATGCTTACTCCCATTCTTTAATTTTTTTTATAGTATTACAAGCCAACTCGGGGATCGAAAGGACGTCGGAGATCGTTACACACTATCAAAAGATTATATTGGTATTTTGTGATTCGAACATTTTAAGTTATGGCATGTATAGGGACTTAGCCATTTTGTGTGTATGACCTTATGATATGGCTTAATATTGGCTTGTAAATGCTTGGTAATGATTAGCCATTAAAATGGTTAATTAAGAACATGTTTTGGATGTTATGAAATGCCTCGTTGATAGTTATTTTAAAGAAATTATGTAATTATATGCAGGGAAATAGTTGGACAGCAGCAGTGACGTGATTTTAAAAAATCACCAAAAATATTAGAAATTGAATTAGATTGTGCATGAGATATAGAATTAAAGGTTATTGAGTCTATTTTCATATAAAGAAAACGGTGTAGGAAAAAGAGTTGTATATTATGAGATAATTGATTTTTAGTGAAGAGAGGTCAGAACTGTCAAACTGTGTAATAGGGGAGACTTTAACTAATAAACTGTACTAATTGGCCACACTAAAAATTCTGGAAAAATTACAGTAAGAAGATATATGAGTCTAGTTTCAAGAAAAATTTACGGATCTAGATTTCGAGTTTTTTAACTCAAGTTATAATTAATTTAGTGAACATGACCCAGAACTAGTAAGTTAAGTCTAGTAATGCCTAGTGCTCGACTCCGGCAACGGTCTCGGGTAAGGGGTGTTACATATTTGCCCTAAACTTATATTTTAAATTCAATTTAGTCCATTTTTTAGTTATTTCGTTATTCGGATTTATCAAGAAAATCGAAACCCCGTAAGTTAAGGTGCGACTTTTCCAATCTCGAAATACGAAAAATTACTGATTTTAAAAAAACAAAATTTTATGTAACGAGTAAAGATTAAAACAACGTAAATTGATAATAAAATTAAAAAAATGATGGTACAAATGTGCATGATAAAAGAATAATAAATGCGTTAATGTGAATAACAATAATAAAGACGAAAAAAATAAACAAGTTAAAAATAATAATAAAAATTAAAATAAAATAAAATAATAATAAGTAATAAATACGAAGAGAAAATATAATTATAATAGTAATAATTATAAAAATAATAGCAATAATAATAGTAACAAATAATAATAATAATAATAATAATAATAATAATAATACAAAACACTTTTAATAACCTCGGGAATTACGAAAAGATCGTATTCTAACTTACGGAATATGATTTCTTTCTAAAAACCGGGATAATCAAATACCTTTCAAAATAAATAAGTTTTTCGGCGTTTATTCTCGTATCGGGAATTTAAGACATTGTGTCCTAACTTACGGGACGTGATTCTTTTTCTTGGTTAATGTGAAACATGCCCTGTTCTCAATTTTTTTATAACAAAGGATCGTATTTTTAAAATTTCCTCAAATTTTCAATTTTCGACACTAAGACACTAATTAATCAACAAGGTATCAATTTTTGGGCGTTACGAGGGTGCTAATCCTTCCTCGTACGTAACCGACTCCTGAACCCGTCTTTCTGAATTTCGTAAACCAACAAACGTTGTTTTAAATAAATCGAAACGTATTAAAAACAGCTATTTTACGAGGTGACCCGATCACACCTCACAAAAAAGGATTGGTGGAGACTCCCGTTTTTTATTTTCATTTTCAAAATCAAAGTAAACCCTTTCAAAAAAAATGGTTTCGACAAGACCGATTTGCTTTTTTTCTTACATGCATGGACTAATTTGCCCATTTTTTAATAGAGGGGGTAAAATACAATCAGACTCCTAGTACAAAGGCTTCCATGGTACTTCTACTATATATTTAAACAAAATTAAACTCCATGTATAATTTTAATATTTATCCCTTATTCTTTTTGCTTTTTCATACAACCATCTCACTCACCCGTCATTAAACTGTTATCAAACGTATGACATTTGACGTTTTTAGTGGCTATATTTTTTTTGGATAAAATGAAATAAAATGGATTGTTTAATTACCATTTTTTTATTTAAAAAATATTAAGTGTCTAAATAGAAAATGCGGTATGATTTGAGGGCTAAGTTTGTAATTAGTGGAGATTTTACGGTTATACACTTACCTTTGGCTAAAACTATTTCCACCAACAGTACAAGCAGCTTAGAGTCTTAAATTTAGTTGTACCAAAACGACTGATATTTTTGACCCAAAGACAAACCAGAAAGGAGAAAAAGTAAACAACTATAAATAAAAGGAATAATACTTGTATGAAGTTAAATCTAAATCCTCAAAAAAGTGCCATGTCAAAAACTAACCAATGGAAGCTAAAAGACTAAAGAGAGATTATATCATAATCGTAAAAGCAGCATAGTATTAAGAGTCAGATTATATTTTACGGATTTATACTTAAAAAATAAATAAATTAGTCTCTATGCGTTAAATCATAAAGAAAATCAATCTTCAAACAGTAATATGTGATGTGACGTATATACCTCATGTTGACATACATAGACTAATTTTTAATAGCAAAAACGAACAGAATTTTTAATAGAATGATAATTTTCTATTTGATCCTAATGTTCATATTTATTAATTTATTGAAGTAAAATAAAATTATGCAAATGAGCTTTACGATAATATTTATTATAATAACAAGTTCATTAAATTCATATGTTACGAAAAAATAAGAACAAATGAGCTTTATCCTTTGTTTATTAGTCAAATCCGGTTGAAGTCACATTTGACTAAAGCGCACAACAGTTAAAATATTCCAACTGAGTTTTATGTATATAGTATTCAAAAGCAAAAGCAAAAGCAAAAGCAAAGATTAGTTAGTTAACCCAAAATGATACCATCGTTTTCAGCGTGGATGATAAGTTAAATTTAATATAACAAAAGATACATTCTCTTACATCACTACTTTATTCTTTTCATAATATAAAACACTAATTTCACACTACTTTATTTTATTCTTATTTCATACTATAAATTCTCTATCAAATCAGTTTACAAATTAACATTGTGCATCAAGACAACAAATATCGTCATATAAATTCATTTCATTAGCCAGCCAAAAGCATAAAATTAACTTCCATGGATGGTTAACCAATTTTCAACCTGCAACTTCAGATCATTTCCGTTTTCAGATATAAATAAAACATCCATCACTTCATTTATTAAAACCAAACAAAAATCCGAGATGGGTAAATCAAAATTTCACATCCCAAATGTAAAAATCGTTTAGGGAGTAACTTCCCCCCCTAAATCTGAATTATTAATGAATTTTTTTGCCGAAATAAATTTCTCAATGTGTCGAGCTTTTCATCGCCATCTTTAAAACCTATAGCATAACAAAAGAAGGGAGATAGTACCACCCTAAATTTAAGCACCACCGGATCCGTACTTCTTTCCGAAAACAATGAGCTGCAACTTGTCATATCCAGCGAGCACACCAGCACCGGCAATGGCACGAAGGATGTTAGCTCCAGCACCCTTGAATAGAGACTTGGCACCTTCGTTTTTCAAGATCTGAGAGAAGGCATCGAGCGAGCTCTTGTATTTGACAGCTTCACCAGAAGTCATCATCATTCTTCTACGAACAGTGTCAATTGGGTAAGATGCAAGGCCAGCACCATTTGTGATGAGCCAACCAAGAGCAAAGCTAGCGAAGAAACTATCCTATAATTATCGAAGGGTAACAGAGAGCAAGATGTCATTACAACAAAAAAAATATATAGCTCAAGTAACAAGACAATATATATAGTTGTATCAAATAACATCCTGCATACTAACCTGCATGCTTCCAGTCAAAAGCACTGGCTTCAGAGAGTCGTACATTCCAAAATATAGACCACGGTAAACAATGATTCCAACACATGAAATGTTGAAACCACGGTAAAGCCCAGCAATACCATCAGATTTTTAGGGTTTTCCTGTAGACATCAACAAGACCGTTGAATTGTCTCTCTCCTCCCTTCTTTGCAGCCTTTGCATCATTTGCAAGACGAGTTCGAGCATAATCCAAGGAGTAGACAAAGAGAAGGGAAGAAGCACCAGCTGCACCACCAGATGCCAAGTTCCCAGCAAACCATTTCCAGTAACCATCTCTGTCTTTCTTGAAGTTGAAAAGCCTCTTGAAGTAATCCTTGAAGGCAAAGTTCAAGGCCTGTAGAAAAATGAACAAAGGAATAAGTATAAAACAAGAGCAATAAATATAATCGAAAGAAAATGTAATATATAAAAAGTTAGAATTGCTAACCTGAGTGGGGAAATAACGAATAACATTGGCAGTGTTTCCTCTCCACAAAGAACCAAATCCTTCATCCTTGATTGTTCGCTTGAAACAATCACCAATACCCTTGTAAGGTTCAGAGAGCCTTCCACTTTTGATCATTTCATCTTGGTTCTGAATCAAAAGCTTAACACGCTCAATTGGTGCAGCAGCTGTTTTTGATACAGCAGCAGAAACTCCACCCATGAGGAAATCAATAGCAAAGCTGGTAAATCCTTTCTCAGCAGGGGCTTGAACGCAAATAGCAGAAGCTGTTGATGGAACCATAGACAGGTCTCCACAAGCCCGGACAGGATACTGCAGTGCAGCATTGGAGTAATTGCCATATGCAGCACGCCTTTGATATAGAGCAGGACTCCTGAAAGACCCGTTATAACCTTGAAAATCTTGAGAACGGCTAGAATGAAGGAGCTGGCCTGCTACCTTCTGCATGACAGATGGATGTTGAACCTGATCCATTTTGACTTCATTGAAAGAAAGAAAATGAGCACATGAACACACAGAATAGAATGAAAAGAAATGCATATTAATTGTCAACAATGAAACAAAGCCAGATGTAAGATCATGGGTACAAAAATGTTATAGCCAAGAAAAACAAAATATAGAAGACATCAAGTAGAAGCACGGTTTTATTTTAACAAGAAAGAGTAAACGGTGCAACAAGGCATACTAAGGGAATATGCTGCAAGATTGGAACATCTCATCAAGAACAACATATTACTAGAAGTAAAAACAAAAGGACATACAAAATTGAATCACAGATACAAGAACATAATCAACGCGGCAATTTTAAGCAGAAACCATAAAATAAATACCATATAGAACAGTAAACAATCATCTAAAATGCACTACATGTATAAACATATCAACTTTTTTGAATTTATGCAAGTAATTTCAGTAAGGGATATTACAAAAAAAAAACATATATATTTTGCCTCGTATTGAAGTTTGAAAAGGCAGAAAACAGCAGCTGATCTGAAGGTAGTGAAAAATGATCTATTTTCTTGAGTGAAAAAGGAGACTCTCTAAAAGTGACGGAAATCAATGGATCTAAAATTTCAACAAGTGAGAGTTGAATACAAACCAAACAGATTCTCACACCACCGATTTGCAACCAAAAGCAGTAAACACCAATAGATCTAACGAATCAAGCGTAAATTTCAAGAAAAAAATAATATATACACGATAGATCAGATCGATCGTAGGCAAAACCATTTCAAAACATTTCACCACAGATCAACAGTATCAGAAAATAATCAGATCTAATAACAAACAATGAAGAAAAACTAAAAGTGCAGCTATAATATAGATAATAAAAAAAGAATGAAATAGTGATGAACTAGAACAGATTGAAGCTAAAAAGTAGAACATCAGATTCAGATCTGATAATTGCTTAAAAAGTTTATTATTGAAAATTTAGAGAAATTGTTACCTTAAGAGCGTGATTAGCTGATGAGATAGATTCTTGGAAGTCTCCGCCTATTCGCTCTGCGTTGAGAGAGATTTATGGAGAGGAGACGAGAGGCTTTGAAAAAAGCGCAAGGCTGCTGGCCGCACTTCCCTTTTTATTGGGTTTATAAAAAATACAGTGCAAGTGGGAGAGACTAGGGCAAGGAGGGCACGCCGCTTACGTCACGTGCCGATATGGACGGTAACAAAAGCAGCGTGGGATAATTTGTTTGGAATAAAGTAAACGTTTGGTCCCTGGATTCGGTAAATTTACTCATTTTAGTCCCTAAATTTGGTAGTTTTTCTCCATTTGGTTCCTAAACTTGTATTTCGCTGAGATATAATTATATGATATTCTGAAATTATGCCACATGATAAAAAATTTTAAAAAGTAAAATGATTATATGACAATTTTAAATTTTTAATTCATTATACCTTAACAAAATTCAAGTTTAGAGACTAAATTAAGAAAAATTACTAAATTTCGGTATTTATACGAAAAAAATCGATGACCAGATTAAGAAAAGTTGTCAAATTAGCTAAATATTCCTTTTTTTTTTTTGAAAAATCCTTTTATCTCCTTTTTGTTCGCCTTGATCAGAATTTGTTTATTATTTTTATAATTATAATTATAATAAATTTGATTATAATTATAATTATAATAAATTTGATTCAATGATTTTTATTCCACTCAACAAAATCTTGGGAGAAAAAACTATGAGAGTGAAATTACAAAACATAGTATTATTATTGGAGATATTTATGTAATTTTTTTAAATATAAAAATATTATTATTTCTTTTTATTTGAAAAAAAATATTATATAATTAAAATAAGTAGATAAGTTCAGCACTTATAAAATTTATCAATAAAAATTCAATTCTTAATTTTTCAGCACTTAGTTTTTCAATTTATCAAACACGCCCTTATATAATACCTCTAATTCAATTTTAGTTTCATTGAATCATAATACTTAGAGTGTGTTTGATAAACCATTAAAAATTTTCAACATTTAATATTTTAAATCTGTTTGATAATTATTTTAATTTTTTACTTAATATAAATTTTTTAATAAAAAAAAGTGTTGAATAAGATAACTAGATAGGTACATCATCTTTTAAAAATCAATATTTATTTTTATCAAACAATTTTCTAATACAAATGCAGCATTTATAAAACTCAATACCAATTTTTCAGCATTTAAATTTTTAATTTATCAAATACACTTAACTAAAATTTATTTAAAAATATTTTTTATTAATATTTAATTTTTTAATGTGTGTGATGTCATATAACATTATTTAATTTATTTAATCTTTTAAAAAGTGACTGTAATATGATCTATGGTATATTAGTATTTCTTCGTCCCATACCTTAATCTTTTTTATTAATACTAAAAATCCTATCATACGTGTATATATATAAAAATGTCATATTTAAAACATAAATGTATGTTTAAAAAATATAATAAATAATAAAACATATAATTTAGAACTAATTAATCATAATAACACATTAATTTTTTACAATATTAAAATAAAAATTAAATTAAATTATGAGTGAAACGAAATTTAAACACATAAATATATCATATTAACAATACTAAATGCACTATAATTACAATTAATGGAGATAATAATTTGTGCATATTAAAATAAAATTGTATAAAATATATCAAAATTAAGCTTTGGTTTATAGGTAAATTTAAGGTTTTATTAATTTGATTGGTGTGCATGCAAATCTTACCATATGCAAATTTTAATTGATTTTTGTTAAAATGAAAAGATTAAATTACCTTCAAATAGTATAACTTATTTTAATTACAAAGGGGTATTTACATAATTTTCTAACCGAGTTGGTGAGATTAACTTAGTAAAACACTTAATAAATAGTATAATTTCTTATCTTATTTTTTAAAATTAAAATTAAAATATGTTATAAAATAGGGTAAACTATAAAAAATCACTTTTGTTTGTCTCAAATTACTTTTAGTCATTTATGTTTGAAATGTTACGTTTTCGTCACTTACATTAGTGTTTTGTTACGAAGTGATCACTCTGCCATTAAGCTCTGTTACCTCCCTAGCGGCAGTCCTACAGAGTAGTCCAAATGAGTTTTAAATGCCAACTTGGATGTCCAACTGGGATGAGAATAGGTTTTTAATTTTTTTATGAAATAGAATACAAAATTATGCCCCAAAACCCAATTTTCTCCTGATTAAAAAAAAAAAAACCAATAGTTGGGTCATGAGATTACTGAAATGTTTTGTTTTGCTTCTTTGACTTCTTCCCATCATGATGGAATATGCCCAACCCTATTTTAAAAATTATAAATAAGCTATTGGCTAAAGAATTTTTCATTAAAATCAAATTAGGTAGCATTTGGTGACTGGACAAAAGAATAAACCCCAAAAATCTTAGTTTTTTATTGAGAAATCAAAGGGATGCAACTCACAGAATGATAGGTGCCAAAGAAGACTTAAGAAAAAATGGGGAAGCAGAAAGAGGAGAGGGAGAGATGGGGACACAAAAAGAGGAGAGGGAGTCTAACTCTAGCCACAGGCGACACATGTGTTTGGCATATGAGGAAAAGGTGGTTGGGTTGGAGGTGATGGTGCCATAAGTGGTGGTTGGGTTGAAAAAGATGGTGCCGCAAGTGGTGGTTGTTGATGGCATTTTTGGATATAGATTTTCTGTTTGAAGAACGAAAAATTTGAAAGATTTGGGAGCTTGTTGTGTGTCGAGTCATCGTAGGTAAATGAGTGTTGGGTGCAATACTCAACCACAAGATAAATGTCTCGAAGCCGAATGAGTTTACGGGGACAAGCTCCGCAAGTAATTGTCAAAAGCATCATTGACAATGCTACTAAGGTAAATATTATTGCTCTGTATTTTAGTGATGTTGCTCTTTTATGGTGGGGTCGTAAGTCCACAAGTGAGAAACGTATTGGAACCACAATTAGGACTTAGGAGGAGTTCCAAAAGGAATTCAAGGCACAATTTTACCCTGAATATGCCAAGATCGAGGCTCAAACAAATTGCGTTAGCTTACGCAATGAGGCACAGTTAGGGAGTATGTGCGAGAGATCAACAAACTCATACTCCAAATTTTTTATTTGAGAGAGGATGCATTTTTCTCCTTCATGGGTGGGTTGAAATCATAGGCGAAGTAAGATTTGCAATGTTGAGGAGTCTAGGAACTTACCAAAGCCATAACGGTAACAAAGTCCTTAATTGAACTTGTTTCAATGAAAGACAAGTTTGAGTCTTCCAAGCCTAATGAGAAGGGCAACGATGGGAAAGATGAAAAAGGACATGAAGTAGTATGACAACGGTAATAATGGCAACGGTGGCAATGGGAAACCACGAAACAGAAAGTTAAAAACCAACAACAGCCCGAAGGAGAAGGGGAGTAAGATAAAATGTTTCCTTTGCGACGGTTCGTATATGGTAAGAAATTGTTCGAAGAGATTCGTGCTTTCGGCTATCAAAAGGGATGATGAGCTGGAAGAATAGGTCTTGAGGTTTGGTTCGAGCGTAAGGGGTGTCAAAGCCAAGACGGCCAAAGAGAGTGAGAAGAAGTCAGTAGAGTACTTCTTGTGTTGTGGTCTGCATAGGTTGCAAAACTGTCCAAAGTAATCTAAGCTGTTTGTAATCAGTAAATGAGAGAAAGTGGAACCCGATACAAGTAAGATTTCAAAGCTTTGGTCAATGATACTTACTCTTGTGAATAGGAATAACATTCAAGTAAGGTTATTATTTATGTACATCAACATTATAGGCCAGAGAATAAATGCTCTTGTTGATAAATTCCAAAAAATCCGTGGGCAAACTTGGTCTCTCAGTTAGAAAATCAAATAAAAAGATCAAGACGATAAATTCCAAAAAGGTCCTAACTGTGGGAGTAACATGAGGAGTGGAGCTACAAATCGGAGTGTGTAAGGGCAAGAAATATTTTGAGGTAATCCACTTAGATGATTACAACCTTGTCCTTAGCGTGAATTTCCTTGACAGGATTAAAGCATGTCTTTTTCCTTTTGCCGATTGCATTCATATAATTGATGATTCACAACCACGATGTGTTGTGCCAGTAAACCGAGACATGAGGGTTGGGACTAATGTATTGTTAGTAATCCAACTAATAAATGATGTTCCGTATAGGAGAAACATTGACTTGGTAGAACAAAGTGCCACGAATACCTCCTCGAAAATACTAGAGGCACGACAAACAAGTATGAAGCTTGTTGAGTAATCAGTGGGGCTACCACCTATGAGTTGTGAATCGGATTTTGGAGATAAAGTGGTGATGCAAATTGGGCAGTTGAGACAAGTAAATGTTGCGAGCAAAATACGTTTCAAACACCGTAATAGTGTTTTTCATTCTAACTTGTTGGTTTGGCAAGGACACAAGGGCCCTTTCAAAGTTTCAAAGTGGAGAAGTCGAAGGGTTTACAAACCAAAGTTGGATGGAAAACTCAAGGTTAACCCAGTGTTCAATGTGAGCATGTCGAAGCCTAGTTGTGCGGATCAAGCGGATCTCGGCCAGGACAAGTCAAAATGTGGGGAAGTAAGAGCAGTGGGCTTTTGCGAACGAAATGTACCAATGAGTGGAATGGTTTGAGCTAGGTGACGACAAAAAGTTGAGGCAAAGGTTCAGAGGGGTGAGACTACCCAATACTGAGACTAGTCAAGAAAGGGCCAAGTGTCGAGAAAATTTGAAGGCGAGTCAAACCAGTGTCATTCTGATGACACAATGAGGGCGTTGCGAGAAGCAGTGGGGGAGAATGTCACTAGCCATGATTCAAAGCCCGTGACCATTACACAAAGAGCATCTCATGGAGGTCAATCTATTAAATAGGACTCATTTGACCCACTTGAACTAACTCGATTCAAAGGTCTTGGTGGCCAAGTGTAGCACTTATGGAAACTTAAGGCTATCTTGGTAGATATGGAAAGTAATCATAGAAGATTGTAGGAGATTATAATTTGATAAGATTTGATTTTGTAATCTTTGGGATTATGTAAATCCCTTAATTGTAGATATGCTTCGATCTCGTCCGTTTATGTAAAGCTAGTTGTACTGTTCGATTTGGGGGAGCTCAACTATAAATAGAGGGCCTCCCCCACATTTGGAATCATCCCATTGTATCATATTCTTTGAGTTAAAGAATATATTGATAACATTTACTTATTCTATGGCTATTTTGTTCTTTCGAACTTTCTTTTGTCTTTGAGTTGCTTTCATTATATTTTCAATATTTAGAGAAATTTTGCGAGAATTCTCACTTTGCGAGAGTTAGGCTAACTTAAACGCATTTGAAGTGAAGAAATTGCCTAAGGCTGCATTGATTGCGAAACGAAAAGTCTAGCCCCATGAGACATCAACATGAGGTACACATGGCACGCCACATATCATTGTATGGTTATTCCGTTAGCCACACTGATCGTTTCTCCCTCGCTTGTCCTCACGGGTGAGTAAATGAAAGAAATCAACACTAATACAACAATCAGATTAGAATAATTATGTGCTGTGTCTGCAAGTGTGACAAGTTAGTTGTAATATAATTTGTAAAACGGAGTACAGGAGTACTCCAAGGATCGAACTCACATGTGTTGGTGATTAAGAGAATTCTAGCTAAAAGCATGCAAATAAAGAGTCTAACTAACTACTCACTAAATAGCATAGTACGACAAGCCATAAATTTGAGTTTAATTAAACTAATTAGCTAATTAATCAACTAAAAGACTAAATCGTAAAGCATGCAAGGTTATAAAACTATCTAATCAATAATAAATGGTGGTTAGCTGACTTTAATGTGGTCCATTAATCACCGAATTAGGGATTTAAATTGCTTAAACTCCTAAAGTGACTCCATTTTACCTCTCGGTCTTAATTTTACCAAATTAGACAAATTAGTCATGTTTATCTCTCAATCTCACCAAACTAACCCGTGACTAATGAATTGGTGCCCAATAAGATTACATCTTGGTTTCACTTATCTTGTTTTACCCTTATAGGTGTAAATCCTAAGTTTTGAAGTTCATTCAATTTAGTCTAATTTATTGTAATTTAGTCCCTAACGCAAAAATTAGTTTACCCACATCTCCATCAACCAACCCCCTAGGGTTTAGTTAGCCATGACCATATTTAAACCAACAAACATAAAAAAAGCAACCATAAAAGCCATTGATATAAAACTCAATAAAAAAATGAAAGCTTGCGTTTTTACTTTGAAAAAGATGAAGGCAAACAACTATAAGCAAAATAAACAACCAAGAACACGTAAGTTATGATTTTTGGCAGAAGGAAAGAAAACAACTGGAATAACATTAAACAAAAGATTAAAATGTGATTACAACCAAGTTTAAGGTGCTGAACATATAAATGAACCTAAGCTATAGTAAAAATTAACTTAACTAACTAAGAAAATGCAAAGAAAATAAATAAGTTGTAAAAAAACTAAATCCTACAGCTATGGAGAAGATAACTACCCTAAACCTAAACTAAAAGATGAAAGAAACCCTAAACTAAAAAGCTCTCTCTACATACACTACACTACACTACACTCTTGTTCTATACCAAAAGTGGCTTTTAATATTTGATTACAACCCAAAATTTTGGACCAATTTGCCCCTAGACCTCTAATTTCGGTTGGGGGACATGTTAGACAAAGACTACCCCTGTAGTCATTTTTTGTTTGCCTCGTCAGGGATATCACGATACCCATGGTCTAGTATCGTAATATCCTCGTCAGTATTGACTTAAGGGACTCCTTGAGAGTTGGATATTGCAATGCCCATGCTTGGATATCGCGATATCACTGTGAAGGGCCTCAATCATCTTTAATTCAGCGTTGCCCATGGTATCACGACTTCCATGCTTCGATGTCATGATACCCTTCTTCTAGGCAATGTTTTCACTCATGTTTGGTCCTTTGATGACTCTCTACAACCTTCAACCAACCATTAGGTCCTCAATGGCACATTTGACCATTTTGGGTCTCAGAAGTAGTAAAAACACAATATTTCATTTATTAAAGCTAAAAACAAAAACTAAGTAAAAACATGACATAAACATATAAATTGCTCAGAAATGAGCTCATCAAGTATAATGAGGAGCCTAATTTGACACGCCAAATTACGACGTATCACACATTAATTTTTAACCATACAAAATGATGATTTTTTAATAGAATGGACAGGATTGCTTTTTATTTAACCTATATAGACTAATTTGCTCATTTTTTAGTAAAGGGAACAAAATGCAATTCGACTCCTAGTACAAAAGCTTCTACAATACTTTTACCTATGAGTGTGTTGATCTATACCGATTACTATGAGGTTTTATATCGTAGACTGTTTTTAACATTTTATTTTATTTTTAATATTATATAATGTTAATTTTAAAAAATCTCAAAATAGATTGATAGTTAAGACAAAATTAAACTTTTTTAAATATGGATGTGATATTTGGTGTTGATTATATATATATAATTATCACCTTTCAACACGAGTGTCACATAATTTAGTATAGATTAATAGAGCATTATTTGATAGAAAATAAAAAAAGCGGTAGAGGTTTTTCAACTTAAATTAAAAAATAATCATGTGTATAATTTATTTAGTCAACTATCTCTATAATAGCCTTACTTGTTTATCTAGATTTTATCTGTTATAAAGAGATAATTGTTGTCAGTTTACAATAGAATTCGTATCGTGAATTTCGATCAAATAAATAAAGTGAGAATTTTGTTAAAAAAAGAAAGAAAGTGGGAATCAAATTAACAAAATTAAAATACGTATAACAGGTGCTTATGTTATTGCTGTTATGCATCTCTTATTTTAGACTCTTTCACGTGATTAATTATAAAATTCATAAATCTAATAAGTTCAATTAATCAATATAAGTTATCAAATTAAATTAATTAATTTATCATTACTTACTAAATTTAATTAATCAATTTATAAGTTTATGACGTTCCAAATTCATAGTAGAATATTTAATTAGGGAACTTAATAGTTTCTTGAGTTGATATGTTTAATTCCATTCATGGAAGATTATTTTCATTTAAGAAAATATGATTAATAAATTTCTTTATGTAAAATTTAATCATTTTATTGAAATAATATTTTTAATTAAGATCATTTTGATTTAATAAATGATAATGGGTTGACAATTTAGGCAATATGTCGTTATAGAGAACTAATTTAATAAAGAACGTGTCGATTAAGTCTTAACTCGATTAGCATGGGCATTGTTGCAGGAGGATGTGGATTTGAGTACGCTAAAGCATATTATCCTCCTATTTTTGGGTTGGGGAGATGTTATGAGTAGTTCTAGGCATTGTGTCAAAAAAAATAAATATGACCAGAACCTGTAATGAGATTATTTATAATAATAATAATAATAATAATAATAATAATAATAATAATAATAAACATACTTCATAACTAACTATTATAAAGGGTTAAAATAAAACATAAAAATTTGAATTTTTTTAAGGCTAAACTACAAAAAAATAGTCACTTTTGTTTTCCTCAAATTACATTTTAGTCACTTATGTTTGAAATGTTACGTTTCAGTCACATACGTTATCGTTTTATTACGAAGTGGTCACTCTACCGTTAAACTCCGTCAGCTCCCTAACGACAGTCCTACGTGGCAGCCCAAATGGGTTTTAAATGCCAACTTGGATGTCCAATTACTGGATGAAAATTGGTTTTTAATTAAATAAATTTAATTTGGACTGTCACATAGGACATCCAAGTTGGTATTTAAAACTCATTTGGACTGCCACGTAAGACCGCCATTAGGGAGGTAACGGAGCTTAAGGTAGAGTGACCACTTCGTAATAAAACGATAACGTAAGTGACTAAAACGTAGCATTTCAAACATAAGTGACTAAAATGTAATCTGAGACATACAAAAGTGACTATTTTTTATAGTTTACCCTTTTTTAAAATCTTAACTGTTATAACGAAACATTATTATAACGAAGTACGGTTATAAAAAGGGTTGGCTCCATTAATTAAATCCACTTATTAAATAATCGGTTTATCAAATAATTACAGTTAATTGTCAGCTTTAAAACGTGATTAAATTTATTCATCCCTCCACAATTTTAGTAAGAAATGGCAACTTGGTCCATCTCTTAAAAGTAAAAAGGCAACTTTCAAAAAAACAAAGAGGAAACTTCTCTTTCAAATTTGTTCAACAAGCATTGTTGATTTTCCATGCCATCTAATAAATAGCTGTTTCTTTTATAAAATTCTTCACTTCATTTTTTTATTATTGGTCTAATTCTGCGTTTCGTCCCTGTGATAATTGCACGTTTATTTTTTATATATATTTTAAATTGCTTGTATTTTTTAAAATTTAAAATTTCAACACCAGTGTGTTTAAATTGTTGAATAATATCATGTGGCTTTTTCTTTATATTATGTGGAAATACTCTAAATTGCTAATGACATGCCTTGACTTTTAATTAACACGTCGTATAATATAATTTGTGTTAAATAAAGCTGAATTAATATTAAAAATATGAGGGAAAAAGGAACTTGGAATACGGAATAGGTATGGCGGACGGTGTGATCCGAGATGCATTTAGCTTGTAGTGCTTGGGATTTGCAAGGAATATTGGTCTGTACGGTGCTTATGAGGTGGAACTTTGGAGTATTCTTGATAGTCTTAAGTAAACTTGGGAGCATGATTGTCCTAATGTGTTATTAGAAAGAAATTGCTTGGATGTGTTACATCATGTTAAGGATACTCTAGTGATACATCAGTCGGATTCATATGTCATTCATGCCATCCGAGGATATTAGTATTAAGTACGTGCATCGAGAATATAATAGTATAGTTGATTGCTTAGCAAAAGCTACAAAAGGAATGGTTATTAGCTTCTACTTTTAGTCTCAACCTCCTAATTTTGCTTTGATGTGCTGCATGAAGATAGTTACTGATTTATCTTTTCCTAAATTAATTGCTATGTAATGGCTTTTTACCCTCCTTAATAATAATAATAATAATAATAATAATAATAATAATAATAATAATAATAATAATAAGAGTGTTTGATAAAATGTTGATTTTTTTTTTCAATATTTAACTTTTTTCTATAAATATGTTTGATAATTATATTAAATTTTTACTGAATGTAATTTTTTTGATAATTTTTTTAAAATATGATAAGCATGTAAATAGCTTCTTTTGAAAAATATTAAATTAATTTTATTTTAAAAGTCATAGTTAAATAAAATGATCTCTTTGTTTTTAAAGAAGTAAAATATTAATCATGAGGTGTGGTGTAGTGATTGCTCACCTCATCCCTTAACAAAATGGTTATGAGAACGGGTTGCATTTTGTGACCAACCATTTACTTATTCGAAGAGCACCTACAACAAAGAGATTAGTCATAGTCGCTGGTGGTGGATAAAAGAAAAAAAAAATTAATGTTGATGCTGCCCAAAATTTTATAAAATAATTTATCACGTATTAAGCTACGATTTACATCTTGAATTATATATTTTTTTCTCACTTTAGTACTTAAACTTGTTTTTTTCATATTCCAGTACTTAAAATATCATTTTAGTCCCATTTTATACCAAAAGTTAAAAAAAAAAACCGTATAAAAACTTGACAAATTCTTATTGACGCTAGTAATTTTTAGGATAAAATTAAACAAAAAATATAGTTCAAATATTGAAGTGCAAAAATAATACAATTAAAGGACTAAATCATAATTTAAGCCTTATATTACTTAAGATTGAAATTATCAAATAAATAATTTTCAAAAATAAAAATTTGCTATTATTAAACATCATAATTAGTGGGAATATCTCTACTGGGCTTGGGTTTAATTCTGTTGGAGCAGGCCCATTTTCTTTTCCATTCATAAACTGGGTCAACTTCCATTTGGGCTTGCTCATTAAATGTTATATGAAGTAATTATAGGTTCTGATAATATCTGCTATTTTTGATACAATACCTAAAAATTACCTATAGTCCCTCTCCAACCCATAAATAAGAAGATAATGCGCTTCAGCGCATTTGAACCCACGTCCTCCTGCATTGACATCAATGCCCATACCAATTGATTTAAGACTCAATCGGCTATTTTTTAATTAAAATGTGGGTCACTATAGTTTTTATATATTTGCAATTTAGTCTTTCTATTTTTTATATTTTAAAATTTAAGTTCTAACTATTAACATTTGCTATTTTTTCCAAAGTCAATATTATAATTTTTTTTACAAGACTACCAAATAAGTATTTTTTTTTTATTTCAAAATGTCGTACCGATAGATTAACATGCTATTAAAAAATGGACATGAATTTTAAAATCTAAAAAGTAATGGAAATTTATATAAATTTTTAGAAATAAAAGTAAACAGACTAAATTCTAAATATATAGAGAGTGCAGAGACTTAAGAGTATATTTTAACCGTATTATTATTAGTAGTAGTAAAATTGATCATCAAATTATCTCTTTTTTCACTAGAAATAGGGATGGTAAAAAAACTCAAATTTAACGAGTTTTGGATTGATATTTTTTAAAATTAGGTTCAAGACGGGTTGATTTGGGTCAAGTGAAATTATAAAAAAAAAAAAAATAATTAAGATTTAAGTGTAAACCCTAAATTTTTACTTTGTTAGTAAGCTCCCTCTCCATCTAGTCAAATGCTTCTCATCCCCATCTTGAGTTTTCTTTTTTCCCATAATTTTCTCCCATTTATTTTGCTCTCATCTAGTCATATAATTCAAAGTTGTGAAATCGTATAATTTCTCTACGTTAAAGCTTCAGCTTGTGCTGCCAAATAAATGGTTTATGTATTTGCTTCAAAATAAAAAATAAAATAATTAAATTGAGTTCGAGTCTAGTTGAAATCAAAGTCAAGTCTCCTATTAAATTTTGGGTTCGAGTAATTTTTTTTTCTTTTAAGAGTCGAGCTCGAGGTGAGATGAATTGATCAAGTTTCGGGTCATACATAAATCCGCTACACTTTGTTGCCATCCCTATTTAAGAATATATATATATATATATATATATTTATTTATTTATTTTAATGAAAAGTGATTTCTAAACTTTTTATATAATATGAAACACTTAAAGCTAGGGGTGTAATCAAACCTCAAGCTCGAGCTCTATTCGAAATTCGAAGCTCGATACTTAGTTTGAACTCAATCGAACGTCAATTTTTGAGCTCGAGCTCAATTAAGTTCGTTTACTAATTTTTGTACTCTTTAAGCTCGGCTCAATAATTAAGCTTAAATTTAATAATATATATTAAGGGGAATAATGCAATTTAATAATATAAAAATATGAAAAGCTTGATAAGACTCGTGAATCATCTGGGTCAAGTATTATTAAGCTCGAATTCGATTCGATTAATAGCTCGAACAGCTCGACTCAATGATTACCGAATCAAGTTCCAACCAAACTGAATGCTTAGGCAAGCAAACATCCCTCATTTAACCCGATCAACGTTTTTCAAACTTCGAAATCAACTCAAAACGATGAAGAACTTTTTGAATTTTTTTTTTGTACTTGTATTTCACTAGTCTCACAAAAGAGGACAATATCATACGTTCATGAATATATAAATAAATATGTTATTGAATAATAACAATCAATTCATTTTGATTGAGTCTTAACTCAATTGACATAAGTATTGTTGTCAATGTAACAGGACGTGGGTTCGAATGCGCTGAAGCGCATTATCCTTCTACTTATGGGTTGGGGGACTATGAGTAGTTTTAGTCATTATCTCAAAAATCAAAACTCGATTTCAATCAAATTTCACTTCTAAAGCTTGATTTTAATCGATTCATCACTTTTAAAACTCGGTCTTATTTTAAAATAAAGACTAAGCTAATTAAACATACTCGATTAAGCTTGATTCTCAAGCTGAATTAGGCATATATGCCTGAAAAAAATATTTAGAAAAATAAGTATTTTTTTTTAATTTTAAAAAATAAGCCGATTATGAAGAGAGTGTATAAAAACGCATTTATCTAGGCGCACTTTTCTGTCAACAATACACAAAGCACGCGCTTTCATACTTTTTCCAAAATCAACCTATTTTCAATATTTTTTCGACATATAACCCTAATTTAAACTGGTTCTCAACCTTAATTTTAAAAATCTATTTTTGTGTTCGAGCTAGAGTCTGACATGCAGAGTTTTCAATTAATTAAAAATAAGAAAAAACTTAATAAGCCAACAAAAAGAAATTAATGAACGACTACAAGTGCCACTCTCCTTTGTCTCTCATGGATGGAGGCAAGGCAACGTGGAAGCCTAATTTCTCACTTTTCTGTCTGCCTTTTTTCTACTTTATTATTGTTTTTTACTGCTTTTCACCATCGTCTCTCATATTAATTTTGACCCTTTCTGCAATTGCAGGGGGTAATTTCTTGACTTTACATACAATTATATTTTACCCACCAACTTTTTCTGTTTTTCACCTTACAAACAATTACCCTACTTACTCCCTTTCTTCACAGTACTCATGCATATATATATATATATACACACATATATGAATTAATTTAACTTTTACTTCTTGAATTTTGCAATTATCTTCATTTTAGTACTTATATTTTTTTAGATTTATTTTGGTCGACCTTGAACTTGACAAATAAAAAAATTTGATAACGTGATACTTTGAGATTGTGTCGCGTTATCAAATTTTAATGGAATCTAAATTCAAGGATCAAAATAGACCTAATTACAAGTTCAAGTACCAAAATAGACAAATATACAGATATCAAAGTAGACTTAATTGTTAAGTTCAGATATTAAAAGTTATTAACCCCTACATATACTACGAACTTGATGGGTGAATGTACCTTAGAGGTCTCTTTATTTTAAGGACCTGATTAAATTAATCCCCCTATCATTAAATGGATAAATTTAGTCCCTATACTATTAAAATGAATCAAATAATGCCAATTTGAAATTGAGTTAACTTTACTGTTTAAAAAATCATCTTTTATTTGGAATTAACTACAATTGAAAAAAAAATTTAAAGACATTTTTTATACCGTAAATGTTAACTCTATTACAATTTGAACTTTTTAATTTTTTTTAATTGTATAGGGATTAAATCGATCTATTTAATTGAACTTGATACTACTTAAGTAAGATACACATTAAATTCGAGTCTTATGAATAAAAAAACAATAACATTACCCTTATTTAAAGATGATTTCACATTATTAGACTTTGAATTTAGTTTATCACTAAATAAATGCATTTATTTATATATGTATACAATGTGTTTCTTACCATCTTAGTTGCCAAAGTGCAAGCAAAATTGATGCTAAATTTATATGTTACTCTATTTTTTTTTCTTTGCTTTGAACAATGACAGATCCATGGTTCAACTTCATGCCTCTATGTCCCAACTACACTTCTTCTTCTTCTTCTTCAAGTACTGTTCCAACACAAAATCACCCAAACCCTTCTTCTCAACCTCGCACCATCTTCACCAAATCTCAAATTCCTCATCATCATCCTCTCAAAGAAGCTCTTCCATTCATCAATTATCTCTCTCTTACAAGTCAACAACAGCAGGAGAGCATTAAGGAACCCTCAAGCAGTTTCATGGAAGAAGAGGACAAGAGCATTATTAGCCTGTTTCCCACCATAGTTGATGATGGTGATGATGGTTATGATTATGATGAGGAGGATGATGATGATGATGGAGGTGTAACTGTGGAGCTACACATAGGATTACCTAACCCTAGCTCCGATCTGAAGTCTAGGGCTTCTTCCCCATCAAAAGATTTGACGGCAGATAAATTACAACGGAATCCTGTTAGTGCTGGTACAGCTTCTGGGAATAGTATGGCTCCATTAAGCAAAGGACAGTATTGGATTCCTACACCTTCCCAGATTCTCGTTGGTCCTACACAGTTTTCATGCCCTCTTTGCTGTAAAACCTTTAATAGATACAACAACTTGCAGGTATGCCCTTATGAATACGCCTCTCATTGCATGACAGCCATTCATAACCCTTTTTACTTTGATATACCTTGTTGCCATCTTAATTAAGTGATATCTGTGATCTGTCTTAAGTTTTACACTAATCAGCTCTTTGGGGTTTTCTTAAAGATCATTTTGCATATTAATATATATGTGTGTGCGCCTCTCATTGCATGGTAGCCATTGATACTTGATATACCTTGCTTCCATCTGAATTATTAAGTGATATTTGTGATCTGTCTTAAGGTTTACATTAACCACGCTTTGGGTTTTCCTTAAATATCATTTTGCATATATATATGTATGTATTTGCAGGTATGGCCTTAATATGTGCCTGACGTTGCATGACAGCCATTGATAACCCTTTTTACTTTGATATTCCTTTCTGCCATCTTAATTATTAAGTGATATTTGTGATCTGTCTTAAGTTTTACATTAATCACCTCTTTGGGTTTTTCTTAAATATCATTTTGCATATATATATATATATATATATATGTATGTATATGTCTTTGAAGATGTTCTTTCTGATTATTGGAACTTTGAAGAGTGTGCTAAAGTGCATGGTGAATTGCAAGACTGATAATGAGATTTCAGCGTTTAAGTTCAGTGTTTCAGACTGGTATCTATTGGATCTTTTAAGTGTTTCCAGTCTTTAGAGAACTGTTTGCTACAGCTATATATATATATATATGCATATATGTATATATAGTTTTTGTTATTTCTCATGGCTTAAAAAGGAAACACCCTGGATTCAGATGCTTTTTTGCAACAGGCAGTCAGACAAATATATATATAAACTGACACTCCAGCCCCTAAATTAGTGGCCCTTATCTAGAGATAAACCTTCGTATAGGGCACCTATGGAATCCTCATTATAACCTAGAAGAATATACAAAATGTGCTGTGTGGTTGATATTTTTGTAGAGATGATCATTGGCTTGAGTTAAGTATAATTTGTTGAGATTTTGAAGTATGCAATGCATGTAGGATTTCATTACAAGTTAAAATATCTAATGCTTGTTCGTCATATACAAGTAATTAATATATATGGCATAAAATTTATACAAAAAACTTTTGATTGAAATGATTATGGATTTTATTACAAATATTAAAGATCTACTTCATGATGTTATTAGGGTGTAAGTATCGATTATGAGGTGTTTGGTTCACGAATTGTAATCACTTCAGAATCATATTATCTGGGTATGGATGAAAAATGTTACTAATAGTATCAAGATACTGTAACATATTATCTCTCTTAGTCCAATCATAGATTTTTGTCTTCATCATAGATGCACACATGCATGTATATGGCTCTCTTTCACTCCGATTTCTAATACTTGGTTTATATGCTTTTCATCTCATCTCTCTGTCAACCCCATCATAGATTTATGTCTCCATCACACGTACATACATTTTGCAGATGCATCTTGGTTCATGGATGAACTGTAAATCTTTTTTTTTTACTCAACAAAATATAAGATTACCAACATTACCAAGATACGAAAACATAGTCTCTCTCTCAATCCCATCATAAATTTTTGACTTCATAATACATACATACATACATACATACATACATGTTATGGACCTCTTTCATCTTATTTCTAGTATGCTTTCATCTCATCTATCTATACCCCATCATAGATTTGTATCTTCATCATGCATACATACATACATGCATACATGTATGTATGTATGTATATATGGATTGTGCAGATGCATATGTGGGGACATGGATCTCAATACAGAAAAGGACCAGACTCTCTAAAAGGAACCCAACCAACCGCCATGCTAAGGCTACCATGCTATTGTTGTTCACCTGGTTGCAAGCACAACATCGACAACCCAAGAGCCAAGCCCTTAAAAGATTTCAAAACCCTTCAAACGCACTATAAAAGAAAACATGGCATTAAGCCCTTCGTATGTAGGAAATGTGTGAAAGCTTTTGCCGTCAAAGGTGATTGGCGAACCCACGAGAAGAACTGCGGCAAGGTTTGGTATTGTATATGCGGCTCCGATTTCAAGCACAAACGGTCTTTGAAAGATCATACCAAGGCTTTCGGTCCGACCGGTCATGGTGCGGTGGGTGGTGTCGATTCTTTAGACGAGGACGATGAACCTGGATCAGAAGTTGAACCGATATAAATCAAATAGAAATTATTCAAACATCGAATTCGGGTTAAATTAGTTTTTTCTCTTCTATTGTCCCCTCAAAAATAAATATGGATAAACGTTGACAGCCATGTCGAATTGTTCTATATATGTGCGTGTGTGCTTTGTATGTGTAAATTAATACAGAAATGAATGGCTTTTAATTAATCCATGCAACAGTAGTCTAATTAATTTAATTGGCATCTATAATTTCGTAAATGTTTAAGATTGTCCGTTGGAATGGGGTGAGTTATGTTTTGTCAAGGGTAGTGCTTTTGGAATTGAATTAGATTAATTGGTGGAACCAATTAGATTGAGAATCCGTCTATATTAATCTAAACAAAAGGATTAAATCGACTTTTAAGTAAACGGTTCAAAATGGATAAAAAAACTAATAGTTATAGTAATCATATTTATCTGAATCATATCTAGGTCAAGTTTGAATTGAGTTTGTATTAAATATATTGTTTGTTTTAGTTGTAATTATTTAGGATTTATTAATATAATTATTATAATAAATGTTGATAATAGTGGTATAACGATCTTAAAGCAATAAGAAAGAAAAAAAAATTAGAACACATATATTTTACATGGAAAACTCTTTTGTGAAAAACCATGGACAGAGGAGGAGAAATTCACTAATGTTGAAAAACGAATGATACAAGATGAATTTCGTCTACATCTATTTAAGGGTTGAAAAACCATGTTCTAATCAAAGTCAAATAGAAGAAGAATAGTTCTATACGAATTCAACTTGTGTTGTATGATCCGTCCAACGAAGTCTCCGCCCTCGCACTCCAGTCACAACCTCAGTCTAGTTTTAAGATCTCTCGAACCATGCGAGGGGTTTTTTAAAAGAGAATATTCAACAGTCTTTGTTAGTCACAGATATAATTCGTTAGTTTATGATGTTTTCTTATAATGGTTCTAAATTAACTAACTATAAAAAATAATAATAATAAAGTGAGGGAGGGGGAGTGTAAAAAATACCGAAGATCGTATTTCTTTCTTTTTTTTCTTTAAGGAATCCAACACCTAAAAAATAAACTTCATTCTTCGTCGGGCTTCATCACCGTCCATATCTTTAAACGAATTGTGACCTTGAAATATCAATATTAGGGGTGAGTAAAATTTGATTCGATTTGAAAAGATTGAAAAAAATTCGATTTCAAATTAATCGAATCGAGTTATTCAAGTCAACTCGAATAATTCGAGTTTTGAGTTCAAGTCGAGTTAAATTTTACAATTTAAATAATTTGAATAATAGATTGATATAAATAACTTTTTAGTCTCTGTCAATTTTGAAAATGAGCAATTTGGTTTCTCTCTCAACAAAAATTAAAAAATAATTTTTAAAATTCAAAATATTATAAAAATTCCAAATTTTATATTTTTTTAAATATTATAAAAAATTAAAAATCTAAAAAAATATATAAAGAAAATTAAATTTTAAATTTTTTTCTAAAATAATAATTTCGGGAACCTAAATAAGTTAATTAATGATTTAAGTTTATCATACTAAAGTATTTTTTTAATTATTTTGCTTTGAAAAAGTTTTCAAATATATACGATTTTAAATTTATATGCTCAAACATGAAATTAGTTATACTGTAACAATTTTAATTTAACATATTTAATTTTTTAATTTAACTTGAACAATTTCACTCGATTCAATTCGACTCGACTTGATTTGAAAAAATTTTAAATCGAGTTACAATGTTAAAATAGGACTCGATAACTCAAAAAAAATTCACTCGATTCAATCGAATGCTAACCCCTAATCAATAACGGCAGCAGATACAATATTTCAGGGTTAGTTACTATATTTGAGTTGTCGATTGTCCATTGTAAACAAAGGGGGAAAGAAAGATAGAAGTAAAAAAAAAAAAAGGGGGGGAAACTACCAAAATAGTCACTTTTGTTTCCCTCAGATTACATTTTAGTCACTTATGTTTGAAATGTTACGTTTTAGTCACTTACGTTATCGCGTTGTAACATTTTAGTCACTGAGTTGTTAGTTTTTGTTAACGGTGTAATGGTAAGCTGACGCGGCACGTTAAATCATCATTTCAAACAAAAATTTTAGGTTAATTTATACAATTGGTCCCCATAGTTTTTCGTTTTGAGCAATTTAATTTTTTTCTTTTATGTTTTCCTAACTTTCTTTCTTTTCCATTCTCTTATGCTTCTCTTTCTATTTTCCTCCCTTCTTCATTTCTTTTAATGTAATTTTTCTATGTTTTATTTTTTGAGCAATTTAATTTTTTCGAGTGAGACGAGCTTGTGGACTAATTTTAACAAATGGAAAACATAGAAAAACCACGTTAAAAGAAATAAATAAAGGAGGGAAATAGAGGAAGAAGTAGAAGAGAATGGAAAAAAAGGAAAATTAAAAGAACATAAAAGAAATTTTTTAAATTGTTGAAAATGAAAAAATATAGGGACCAATTGTAGAATTTAACCTAAATTTTCATTTGAAATGATGATTTAATGTGCCACGTCAGCTTACGGTTACACCATTTATGGCAATTAACGCCTCAGTGCCTAAAATGTTACAACACAATAACGTAAGTGACTAAAACATAAAATTTCAAACATAATGACTAAAATGTAACCTGAGGCAAACAAAAGTGACTATTTTAATAGTTAAAAAAAGAAGAAGAGAAATTGAAAGCACCCATCTCTCGGATTTTCTAGTTCCCCTAAATTGAGCCTTCATTTGAGAATCTGAGTCGGTGAGGAGGGATTATAATTCGAGTCAACATTTCATCTGGTAGCCAATGATAGATTAAAGGGAAAGAGAATACAAACTCAAATGAACCAGATTAAGAAACGATTTGAAACTTACATGTTTGTGAAAATCAAATCTAGAGTTGCTGCTCAAAGTTTATGTAAAAAAATAAATAGAATGTCGGTAATGATAATATATCACAAAGAAAAGAGAAATAAAAATAAAGAACACACAGGTTTTTACGTGGAAACCCTTTCGGGAAAAACCACTGGCAGAGAAGAAGAAAATTCACTATGTCGAATTTAAATGATTACAAGAGGAGTAGACTATGTCTATTTATAGGCTTGTAAAATCATATTCTAATAGAAGTGTAGTAAGATTGAAACACCTTATTCTAATCAATATCAAATAGATGGAGTTTAATAAGATTTAAAAAAACCTTATTTTAAAATAAAAAAAGTGTAGTTCTATATGGATTCTTCCTTTATTTTATTTTACCACTGTATTTTATTTAAATAAGGATTTAGGTCACTTAATTCTAACAACCTCCACCTTGACACGAATTCTCAATAAACAAATTCTTCATCGCAAACTCTCAACGAACAAGTACTTCACCTCTTCCATAAAAACCCTTAAGGGTTTAACTTCAACAATAAACAACAACCAAGTCTAAGCAATACTCAAACTTTGTTATAGGAAGTGACTTAGTCATCATATCTGCAGGATTTTCATGAGTACTAATTTTGCTCACAACAATATCACCACGAGCAATAATATCACGAACAAAATGATACCGAACATCAATGTGTTTTGTTCTCTCATGAAACATTTGATCTTTTATAAGGAAGATGGCATTCTGAATGTCACAAAATACTGTACTGATTTGAAGGTCTTCATTGAGTTCACTAAAGAGTCCCTTCAACCAAATAGCTTCTTTACAAGCCTCAGTAATCGTCATGTATTCAGCTTTAGTGATAGATAAAGCGACTGTAGTTTGCAAAGTGGCTTTCCAACTGATTGCACAACCTCCGAGTGTAAAGACATAACCTGTAATGACCCAAAATTCACGGGCATCGAAAAAAGTACATTACCGGGCCTTCGTCTTAGTAAATCGAGTTTATAAATATTTATTAGGAATATTTGTGAGTCTAGTTGTGTGTTTAATTTGGCTTTAATTAAGTGAATTTAGCTTAATTAAGAGTAATTAGGTAAAAGGACTAAATTGAATAAGGGGTAAAAATTAAATTATAGATTAAAAGAAAATATAAAGGACCAAAATGACAATTATGTAGTTTATCCTAATTGAGGCGGCAAATGAATTGAAAAATCAGATTTTTCTTAGATTTCATACATTAATTAATTAATAATTATTATTATTATTTAATTGATATTATATTATTATATTATGAAATAAATTAAAATAAAGACAAATGTATGGTAATAAAAATATACATGTGTAATAATTATATTTGTGTAATTGTAATATATTTATTTAATTATTTTTTATTTAAGTAAATAGATTTTTATTATATTAAATTATTAATTATATAAAATAAATAAATAAGGACAATTGGATGGTGATGATGATAGACAAGTGTAAAATATGTGTGTGTACAAATGAAATATAAATATTTGTTATTAAATAGATATTTATTATAGTAATTATTATTATTATTAAATTAATAAATTAAATAAACATAAAAGAATAAAGAAACAAAAAGAATAAAAGAAAGAAAGACATACCTAAAAAAAAAAAAAAAACCCTAGGAGCCAAGAGTGCTTTGCTTAGTGTCTTAGCGAAAACAGCCTCTGCTGCGGCTTGAGATGGAGAAAAGTGGTGGCAACGAAGGGTTGAAAGAAGAAGAGGAAGAAGTCTCATTATTGGCAGAAGAACTTATTCAGCTATCGGTGAAGAGCTCGGTAGTGGAATCTAATAGGAAGCCAACATTGATCTGTACTGTTTGGACAGGTAAGCCTTATAACCCAGATAGCTTCCGCGCACAGATGAAGAGTATCTGGAAAACAAAAGGAAAATTTGAAATACAGTTAGCAGGTCAGAATCTTTTTATGATTATTTTTGAATCTGATGATGATTTAGAACTGATTCTAGAAGGGTAGCCATGGCTCTTTAGAAAACAATTGATTATTTTTGATCGATTGAGTGGAAGGGTGGAACGTAATAAAATCAAACTTGTCAAGTCCTTTTTCTGGGATAAAGTGGGCCCATGTCTGCCTGAATTTGATAAGAAAGATCTTATGCATGCTGTTGGAACCACGTTTGGAGGGATTATTAGATCGGAAATTCAGGGTGTTTTTTGTCGAATTAGAGTTCAGATAGATGTGCAGAAACCCCTTCGTAGGGGTATATTTGTTTCCACAGGTGATCAAGATAAATGTTGGATCCCTTTTAAATATGAGAAGCTCCCGACATTTTGCTTTGGCTGTGGCAGAATGGGGCACGCTTTTTCAAGCTGTGCGATAATTACACAAGCTGAAAGAATCAAATTCAGGGAGAATCCCCCTTTCTCATTAGCCTTAAAGGCCGAAAGTAATTTTTTCGGGAGAGAAAGTGCAAAGCTAAATGCTAGTTCAAAAAAAAGTTATCACCATAGCTTGTATACAGGACAATTGGAAGAAAGACGAGAGGCGAAGTTGACCGACCGAGATGACCCTCATGAGAGTCAATTAGTTGAATTGCAGTCATCCGAAGGGGAGAAAGTATGGAATTTTCAAGCGAAAGGGCTGGTAGGTACGGATGATGATCTCCTACAAAACGACATTCAAGCTGGGAGCATGAGAACAAATAGGAAACTCAGCTGGAAAAGAGTAAACCAAATGAGGGAAATGGGCCAGGCCAATGTAGAAAGGATAGTGCGTAAGAGAAAATTGGAGGAATTGGAAGTTGGGAGGCATGATCAGGAACCAAGTGTGGAAGATAATGTCAAACGAATGAAATTTAATGCCCAAGCTTCAGAACGCAAGGAGGACCTGGAGCTGTTAATAGAAAATCTGGGGAATGATGTCTCTCCGAACCAATGTAGATCGGCGGCGGCCAGAGGGCTAGCCGACCGGGCGCAATGAAATTTATTAGCTGGAATGTCCGTGGGTTGGGGAGCCCACGGGCAGTACGAAGGCTTCAACACTTGTTGAAGCAACACAACCCCGATCTGGTTTTCTTTATGGAGACCAAAATTAATGATAAGCGTATGGAAAGGATAAGGAGAAGGTGTGGTTTTGTGCATGGAATTGATGTGGGTACAGAAGAATCGAAAGGTGGACTTTGTTTAGCATGGAGAGAAGAGGTTAAAGTAAGTCTTAGGACTTTTTCTAACAGTCATATTGATGTTTTGATTGAAGAAAACAATATTGGAGGAAAGTGGCGTTACACAGGATTTTATGGGTCACCTTATGCAGGCGGTCAACACACTTCGTGGAGATTGTTAAAGGAGTTAGGGAAAGAGCAGAGCTTTCCCTGGTAGGTCAGTGGTGATTTTAATGAAATCCTTTACTCAACTGAGAAGAGTGGAGGTCAACCGAAGGATGAAAGAAAGATGGCAGCTTTCTGAGAGGCTCTTGATGAATGTCAATTAGTGGACATGGGTTTTCAAGGTACATGGTTCACCTGGGAGAGAGGGAATCTTCCGGAAACAAATATAAAAGAAAGACTTGATAGGGGAGTGATAAACGAAAAGTGGTTGCATCTCTTTCCTTGCGGGAATGTTCGCCATCTAACTCATTCAATTTCAGATCACTGTCCCCTTCTTATTCACACAGTCCATGAGAAAGTTTTTTGCAGAGCTCCACGTTTTAAATTTGAGGCTTGGTGGACACTTGAGGAATCTTTTGAACAAGAGGTCAGGAACTCTTGGGAGTCATCAAATGGCTTAATTTTGGAGAAATTGGAAAGGCTACAGAGTAGTCTGACAATATGGGCAAGTCTCGTGAAGATGGGCAGAGATAGGGTGAAAAAGGAGCTTACAAAGGAATTGGAAACCCTCTTGCATGGCGATAGAAATGATGATACAATGGCCAAAATAATTGACACCAAAATTCATTTAAATATGGAGATTGATAAGGATGAAATGTATTGGGAACAGCGAGCTCGAGCAAATTGGCTGCAGTTAGGGGATAAGAATTCAGCTCTTTTCCATAAATATGCTTCAGCAAGAAGGCAGACTAACACAATCAGGAGATTGGAAAAAGCGGGAGGGCAAGAAGTTACTGATGAATTAGAAATAAGCGAAACAGCAACAGATTTTTTTCAAGATTTGTTCTCCTCGAAAGGGGTGGGAGAGTCATCTTCCCTACTTCAAGGTATTGGCACTAATATCTCATCTTAAACTAATGCAGCGCTACTTTCAGCATACTCAACAGAAGAAGTACGAAACGCGTTAAAAGGGATGAGCCCTACGAAAGCACCAGGGAGTGACGATTTTCCAACCCTTTTCTTTCAAAAATACTGACACATAGTGGGCAAAGACGTGGAGGAGTTTTGTCTTAAAGTATTGAATGAGGATAAAGACTTTGAAGATACTAATAGAACAGACATAGTGTTAATTCCAAAATCTCCAAATCCTACAAATCTTGCTAATTTTAGATCCATTAGTATTTGTACGATTTTGTACAAAATAGTGGCAAAAGTTATAGCAAACAGATTACATGAGTTTATTGGTTGTTGTATTGATAGTGCTCAAAGTGCCTTTGTCCCAGGACGATTAATTTCTGATAATGTGCTGATTGCCTGTGAGATCCTTCATACTTTGCGTCAGAAGAGGTATGGGAAAAAAGGGTTTATGGCTGTTAAACTTGACATGAGCAAAGCATACGATAGAGTGGAGTGGGGTTTTTTTAAAGAAAGTTTTGCTCCAAATGGGTTTTGCTGAGAAATGGGTGTCATTGGTCATGAAGTGTGTCTCAACAGTCTCTTATACAGTGAACATTAATGGAAGTAGATGGCGAATTTTTCACCCTTCCAGAGGACTACTGCAAGGAGATCCACTGAGCACCTTTCTTTTTCTGATTTGCAGCGAGGGTCTTTCAGCTCTAATTCGACAGGCAGTTGGGAAGGGGTTGCTTAGAGAAGTTAAAGCAAGTAGAAGGGGACCAGAGATATCCCATCTTTTGTTTGCAGATGATTGTCTATTGTTCGGGGAAGCCACACCGGCACGAGCGGTATTTTTAAAAGATATGTTGAGGCAATATGAACATTGCTCAGGCCAATGTGTGAACTTCAATAAATCAACGATATTTTTCAGTTCAAACACGGCAGAAGGGGTAAAAAGCGAAATTTCTAAAATTCTGGGTGTCCGATGCTCAACTAATATCGAGAAATATCTTGGACTTCCAAACGTGGTGGGTAAAAGAAGGAAAGCGTCTTTTCAAAATTTGAAGGACAAGATAAATCAACGAATCTGTCATTGAAGTACAAAATGTCTTTCATAAGGAGGGAAGGAGGTTTTCATAAAATCCATACTTCAAGCAATACCCACTTATGCTATGACTTGTTTTCTTTTACCAAAAGCTCTATGTGGGGAGTTGGAAAGTATTTTCGCAAAATATTGGTGGCAGCATGGAAAGAACAAGCGGGGTATACACTGGTGCAAATGGAAACTTTTGTGCAGACCTAAAGAAGAGGGAGGTATGGGTTTCAGGGACATGTCTCAGTTTAATCTTGCTCTTTTAGCAAAACAAGGATGGCGTCTTATGAATAATGCAAATTCATTAGTTACAAAAGTTCTTAAAGCCAAGTATTTTCCAAATGATCTATTTTTAAATTCTAGTTTGGGAAATTCGTGTTCTTACACTTGGAAGAGTATCTGGGCTGCTAAGGAGGTCTTGAGGAAAGGCTTAATATGGCGAGTCGGCACAGGCACAAATATCTCGATTAATAATGATGCATGGATTCTGGATGCATTAAATTTCAGGTTATCATCAGCAGTGGATTCTTTGAGTGATTCTTATGTGCATATGTTGATTGATAATAATGAGCGTAAATGGAAAGAGGAATTGATTAGGTATACCTTTCCAGAAGAAGAAGCTGATCGAATCCTTAGTATTCCGTTGGCAGCCGTCCCTCACGATGATTTTTTGGCATGGGGTGGTGAAGCGTCGGGCGAGTTCTCGGTGTGCAGTGCTTACAAACTATTACAGATTAATGATGAATATCCTAGAGCTTACGCTTTACAAACCAACTACAGAAAACTCTACAGAAGCTTATGGTTACTGAATCTACCAACCAAAATAAAGATTGCATTTTGGAAGATCACGTGGAATTTCTTGCCTACAAAAGTGAATTTGCAGCATAAGACGCTCGTCTCTGATTCAAGCTGTCCGAGGTGTGGGGAACAAGCAGAGACGACTCACCATCTATTTCGAGAATGCCCTGTTACAATTGAAATGTGGTCAGCATTGGACTTACAGAATGTACTGTCATACGAAAATGGGGATTTTGATCAGTGGCTTATCTCAGTTTTTGAACGTTTTCCTTCGCATATTAGGCGTATTTTCTGCTGCGCGCTATGGGCAATATGGGGGGACCGGAACTTAAGAATACACGAAAAGAAAGTTAGTACTGGAAAAAAGTTAGGAAATTTTATCAAAAGTTACATTGCAGAACTCGATGGTATGGAAATCAAAAGACAGTCAAACGTAGAAGAAGTGCAGCACTAGCGTCACCCACCTCGAGAAATTGTGAAGGTCAATTTTGACGGGCGTAACGAAGTCTCAGCTTCTGGCGTTGTTGTCAGGAATAATGAAGGGATCGTTCTTTTATCTTGCTCCGAAATACACAGATGGGTTCCATCGGCCTTTGCAGCCGAAGCGTTGGCATGTCGAACAGCGGTCAAAATATCAAGAGAAAAAAATTGGTCAGACGTTATTTTTGAAGGGGATTCTCTTACAATTATAAAGAAATGCAATAGCAGAAATCAAGATAGATCTAAGATCGGAGCTTTCATACGGGATATAAAACAGATGGTACCCAGATCCAATCATTTCGTATTCAAGCACATACAAAGATCGGCGAACACACTTGCCCACAAGATCGCAACAGAGTCTTTAAGAAACAAGAAGGAGATTTACCTGGAAGGAGCTGATTCGGACTTTACAGAATTCCATAGGCTGAGGGAATCGGTTCGTGAACCAGATTGAAGGGGATCCTCCGGAAGAAGATTTTGTAAAGAAAAGCAAAAGTAATGAAAATCTTTTGAGAGAAAATGGCTTTTCAGAAAAGAGGAACGGTCATTAAGGGGAGCATTTATGATGATGGAGATTAATGGCAGTCCGTCAAGCTTTTTGATTGGGTATCAGCGTCAGTGGCGTTTCATTTTTTCAAAATGTGTCGGTAGCTTTTCTTTTTTTATTCTTTTCCAAAATGTGTCTGTTCAGTCTCATACTTTCTAGATTTTTGTTTCTGTTTTGTCGTTTATCGTCAGGGCCGTGGCTATGAGGGCCCTTCTTTTCCGTTTTGTTTTCTTCTTAGTTTGGGCCTTTTTTCTGGGTTCGGTTTCCTGTTTCGGGTTTTTTATGACTTGTTTTGCTATTTATTTTATTAATATAAGCCCAATCAAGATGTTATATTCAAAAAAAAAAAAGAAGAAAAGAAAGAAATGAAGGAGAAAAGAAATAGACAAGCATTCGAATAGGGAGAAAGAAAAAGGGAAAGAAAAGAAAAAAAAAAAGGAAACTAAGGTTTTGAAGCTTTAAGCTTTACTTGGTAAGTCAATTAAGTCCTTTTCTCTTAATTTTGATATTTTAGAAGCTTTAGAACAAGGTTTTGTTGAATTTAAGTTGAAGTTTTGAAAGTTCTTAGGTTTTTGAATATAGTTCATGTTGAACAAAATGATGAATTAGGGGTTTAATTGATAGAATTTCTAGTTAGAATTGATTAAGGGATTAAATTGTAAAAGAAGCTATAAGTTTTGTGTTAGATAGATTAAATTGAAAGAAATTTGAAATTAGGGTTTTAATATGAACATTGAGTAGTTAAGTTGAATTTGGTAGGAAGTTGAGTAAAAATAAGGTATGAATTAAGATAGGAAAGTGATCGAATTTAGTTAGGACTAAATTGAAATTAAGATAGAAGTTGAATAGAAATTCAATTATTTAATATATATTGGTGTTGTATTAATAATGAAAAATTATTATTATTTTTGTAACTAATAAAGAACCTGAGGCATCAGCACACAAAGGAAAGGAGAAGGCTATCGAGGACTAAAACGAGAAATGCACGGTTTGTATTACTATAATTCAAACTACTATTTATTAAATGTTATATTTAAATCTATGTGCACGGTAAGTAAAATTACAAGGTAAGTATCAATATTGAATTGAATGAAATTGAGATGAAGTATGATTATGTATGAATATTTGATAGTATATTGTTGGAAGGTGGAAAATTGTATCGAATTGAATTGTACATTGAAAGTGAAATTGAAATTGAGAAATGATTTGAATACCCTATTAACTAGTCGGGCTGAGTCAGATATAGTTGGCATGCCATAGGATTGGAATAGTATGGGAATTTATCGGCTTTGTCGATCAGGCACTATATGTGTCGTATCAGGCACCACGTGTGTCGTTTCAGGCACTTTATGTGTCATATACTACTTCTGATATATTGATCAGATACTGAGTACCCTTTTAGGCACAATGTGCCATACTGGTGTGTTTGGTTAGAATTCGTGTATCCGCCAAGGTCCGGGTTTGTTAATAGAGTGAATATTCGATATGAGAGAATCGAATAAATTTGATTGATCGTACGATTAAAAGTATGAGAAAGAAATTGTTAGTCGATTTGTGAATTGAAATTGTATGTGAGATTTGGAAACATGAACCTAAGGTTCATGAATTGATCAAGTTCAAGTTATTAAGATATGATATTGTTGATGAATTATTATATATGAAATATGAAATTGAATGTAAATTAGTTCTTATGATTTATAAATTTTACATGTTTAATGTTATATGATTAATATTTATAATTCATTAAAATTATATAGTTTGAATTATGGTAATACCACTGAGTACGAAATATTCAGCGTACGGTTATTTCCATGCGCAGGTCAGTAGAAGTCAAAAGTCCTGATTCAGCATCCAGATCAATCCCGACTTCAGCACAACTTTGGTGATGTATTTTCTTTTCCTTTTGGTAAACGTGGCATGTACCTAGGTCATATATATAGGTCATATGATTTTGGTTATAAAGTATGGATGGTTTGTAATGTTTTGAACTTAGTTTTAAGTGAAATGGTAAATAGTATATTATAAAATTTGGCATTAAACTTGAATAGAAAAATAAATGAAGTTATTAGTCAAATTGAATGATATTATAAATGTTTAATTATTAGATTACTATGTTAATGAATTAGTTATGGTATAAGTGTATTTGAGTATAAATTGTTTTTGGTTGAGCCATTGGTTTTGGATTGGTTGCGGTTTGTAAATTGCAGGGAAGGTTAGATGTTTATAAAGGGGTTATATTGAGTTTCAAAAAATAATTACGAAAAATTTTTGGATTACTTGAACAAGTCCCGTTCCACTTCTAATACATATTTTAGGCATCGAAGGTCCATTAAAGGGACTTAATTGTTAATTTATAATATGCATGTTATTTATTTGTGAATTAATTGTAAATTGTCCGATATGTCCGGTAATGCCTTGTAACCCTGTTCCGACGGCGGTTTAGGGTTAAGGGGTGTTACATAACCTGTGAGAGATCTTCTTCTATCAATGTCTCCAGCAAAATCAGCATCAACATACCCAATGACTCCATCTCTAGTTCTTCCAAACTGTAAGCAAACATCAGTAGTACCTCCTAAGTATCTTAAAATCCACTGAACTGCTTTCCAATATTCTTTACAGGGATTCGCCATGTATCTACTAACTGCACTGATTGCATATGATAAATCTAGACGTGAACAAACCATAGCATACATGAGAGATCCTACTGCACTAGAGTATGGAACATATGACATGTACTCAATCTCATCATCTGATTGTGGAGACAAAGCCGATGAAAGTCTAAAATGGGTTGCTACAGGAGTACTAACAGGCTTAGCACTCTGCATATTGAACCTGCAAAAAACTTTCTCAATGTACCCCTTCTGACTTAGGTACAAGTTACTTGCTTTTCTATCTTTGAAAATCTCCATACCAAGTATCTTCTTTGTTGGTCCCAAATCTTTTATCTCAAATTCTTCATTTAGTTAGGTTTTGACCTTTCTTATCTCTCATTTATCTTTTGCTGCTATCAACCTGTCATCAACATAAAGGAGTAGATACACAAAAGAACCATCACTGTTTTCTTAAAGTAAACACAACTGTCAAAGCTACTTCTTTTGAAATCATGAGAAGTCATAAAGGAATCAAACCTCTTGTACCACTGTCTTGGTGACTGTTTCAAACTGTAAAGAGACTTTTTCAACAAGAAAATATATTCCTCTTTTTTGAGACTGTAAAACCCTCTGGATGTTACATGTAAATATCCTCCTCAAGTTATCCATGCAAAAATGCAGTTTTTACATCTAATTGCTCAAGCTCCAAATCATGTATGGCCACAATACCAAGCAAAGCTCGAATCGAACTATCCTTCACAACTAGGGAGAACACATCTGTGAAGTCCACTCCTGGAATTTGACTGTAACCCTTTGCAACAAGCCTTACTTTGTATTTGGGTTCTTCAACTCCTGGAGTCCCTTCTTTCTTTTTAAACACCCATTTGCAATGAACAACCTTTTTATCTTTAGGAAGTTTCATAAAATCCCATATTCTATTTTTGTGGAGTGATTCTATCTCCTCTTGCATAGCAAACATCCACTTTTCTGAGTCTTCACAGCTAACCGCTTTAGAATAATTAGATGGCTCTTGGTTTGTATTTATATCTTCAGCCACATTTAAAGCATAAGCAACTGGATCAGCCTCGACATACTTCTTTGGAGGTTTAATTTCTCTTCTAGTTCTGTTTTTGGCGATAAGTATTGTGGTGAAGAAGCAACTCTATTCTGAATTTCTATACTGGCTTGAGGAGTCGACTTTGTTGTAGATTCTAGATTAATCTGATGCTCCACCTGCTTTTGATTTTCTTTATTGGAAGAGTCTTTAAGAGATAAGTTAGGTAGCATAGTAGTTTCATCAAATACAACATCTCTGCTAATCACAACTTTTCTATTTTCAGGACACCATAACTTATACCCTTTTACACTAGCTTTATAACTAAGAAAAACACATTTAATGGATCTCAGCTCCAATTTTTCATTATTAACATGAGCATACGCAGGACACCCAAAGATCTTTAAATCAGAATAGTCAGCAGAATTACCAGACCATACCTCTTGTGGAGTCTTTTTCTCAATGGCAACGGATAGAGATCGATTGATCAAAAAACATGCAGTAGAGGCTGCTTCGGCCCAAAATGACTTTGGTAAGTTGGCATTTGACAACATACATAAAACCTTTTCTATGATCATTCTGTTCATTCATTCTGCAATGTCGTTTTGCTGTGGAGTATGACGAACTATCAAGTGTCTCGCGGTCCCTTCTGACTTGTACAGTTTATTAAAAGTCATCAGAACAGAACTCTAAGCCATTGTTTGTGCAGAGATATTTTATTTGTTTTCCCGTTTGTTTTTCAATCATAGTTTTCCAAGACTTAAATGCGGAAAACACATCATTTTTCTGCTTCAGGAAGAATGCCCAAACTTTTCTGGAAAAATCATCAATAAAAGTTAGCATATAATTAGCTTCACCCCTCGAAGGCACTTTGGATGGCCCCCACAGATCAGAATGAATATACTCCAATGTTCCCTTCGTGTTATGGATTCTTCTAGTTAATCGAACTCTATTTTGCTTCCTAAAAATGCGGTGCTCACAAAACTTCAGTTTGTAAATTCCTTGCCCATCAAGAAGTCCTCTTTTGCTCAATTCTGCCATGCCATTCTCACTCATATGCCTAGGCGCATATGCGAAAGTTTAGTAATATCATCATCTGACAAGGAAGAGAAAGCAATAGTTGTATCACCAGTAACAGTAAAACCCTACAAAACATATATCTTGATAGATTTTCTTTGCCCTTTCATCACAACTAGGGAACATTTGGAAATCTTTAAAACCCCACTTTCAGCTGTGTATTTGTACCCTTTTGAATCAAGAGTACTCAACGAAATTAAATTTCTCTTCAATTCTAGAACATGTACATCACTAAGTGTTCTGACAACTCCATCAAACATCTTAACTTTAGTTGTTCCAACACCTGCAATTTTACACGAAACATTATTTCCCATCAAAATAACACCTTCAGACACTGTTTCATAGGTTGTAAACTAATATCAATTGGGACTCATGTGGAAGGTGCAGACCGAATCAAGGATTCACTCCTCGCTCACTTTAAAATTGTTGACAGAAGCAACTAGAAGTTCACCATCGCTGTAGTATTCTACAACATCAGCTTCACTGAAATTTTCTGATTGTTTTCCCTTTTGATTCGCAACCTCCCTTTTGATCTTGTTCTGCAGCTTATAGCACTCAGATTTAATGTGCCCTTTTTTCTTGCAGAAGTTACAAGTTTTACCTCTGTTTGAAAACTTTGATCTACCTTTAGATTTACCGCGAGGATTTCGTTCCTGTGTCCTTCCATGATCATCATCAGCATTTCTATCTTGTCTCTTACGAACAATAAGACCATTTCCCTGAGAGTCAGATTTAACCACAAGACGCTTCATCTTATCATACGAGGTCAAAGAATCATAAACCTCATCAACTGTGAGAGACACGCGGCTATATAAAATTGTGTCTCTAAAAGTTGAATAAGACGGAGGCAAGAACAAAGCAGAATCAACCCTAGATCTTCTTTATCATACTGAACCTCTATTGCCTCCAAGTTTGAGAGAATTTCTTTAAACACTGTTAAGTGTTCGTGTACGGACGCACCTTCCTCCAAACGATGAACATAAAGACGTTGCTTCATATGCAGCTTGCTTGTTAGAGTTTTCGACATACATATTTGTTCCAGCCTCTCCCATAATCCAGCGGCAGTCTTCTCCTTCATCACATCCTTTAAAATTTCTATAGACAAATGCAGATGTAACTGTGTTAACGCCTTTCGATCATTACGCTTCTTCTCATCTTCCGTCAATGTCAAAGGCATCTTATCTACCCCTAGCAGGGCTTTCTCTAAGTTTATCTGTGCAAGAACTGTTTGCATCTTTATCTGCCACAACAAGAATCTGGTGTAGCGATCCAACAGCGGAATTTCATACTTCAAAGATACCATTACCATGATTGAGATGAACAACCCGGAAGCTCTGATACCAATTTGTAAAAAAATAAATAGAATTTCGATAATGACAATATATCGCAAAGAAAAGAGAAACAAAAATAAAGAACACACAAATTTTTACGTGAAAACTCTTTCGGGAAAAACCACGGACAGAGAAGAAGAAAATTCACTATGTCGAATTCGAATGATTACAAGTGGAGTAGACTATGTCTATTTATAGGCTTGTAAAACCATATTCTAATAGAAGTGTAGTAAGATTGAAACACATTATTCTAATCAATATCAAATAGATGGAGTTTAATAAGATTTAAAAAACCTTATTCTAAAAATAAAATAAAATAAGTGTAGTTCTATATGGATTCTTCTTTTTTTTTACCACTGTATTTTATTTAAATAAGGATTCGAGTCACTTAATTCTAACAGTTTATGGTCTCGGTAAAAATCTTGCTTTACTTCTATCCTCTTTTTACATGTAATTTTAGTGTAATTGAGCATTTACATATTTTCTTATTATCATATGTATGTATGCTGCCATGATTCTCTTATCATTATTATATATTTTGAAAATCTAGTGTGAAAATTCTAAGTTTGAGACAAACGTGACTATCCCGACTCGAATCCAGGCTGCACCTGGGGTGGTCACCACCCTTGACCATCAGGCCATCACATTGTTGAGTTTCATTGTATACTTGACATGTTTCTATCATGGCATTTTATATATGTATTAACCCAATATTATTTAAGTTTTTTTTTTGGTGAATTATAATAACAGGACAAAGCCCAAACAATTAACGAGACTAGTGCGACTCAAATCCAAGCCATACCTAGGGCGATGAACACCCTTGACCATCATGCCATCACATGAGGTTTAAGTATTTATTTTTTTAACATTAATTTCACTATAGGTTCTTATTATATGTTATTTTTTATACAATACCTAGAACTATCCATAATCTCTCCCTAACCCTTAAATAGGAGGATAACGCGCTTTAGCACACTAAAACTCATATGTTCCTACAATAGCAACAATACCAATGCCAATCGAGTTAAGACTCAATCGACATTGTTTAAGTATTTATTCGCTTATGATTAATTGGCATTAAAATTATTTTTTAGAAAGGGTTGTGTTTTTTTTAAATAAAAATAATTAGGCAACATGATCGTTGCTAAAATTACTGGATACATTCTCATTTATTATCCTTAATTTTAAAATGCCATTCATACAATTTTTTTGTGCGCTATAACCTTCTTTATACGTAATTGACTCATCATTTTATTTTAATTTTTTTAATGCAAATCCAAAAATTATCTTTTGAAGAGATTTTCATATTTTTTTAATAAAAACATAGTGTTTTTAAAAATTAAAATTTTATATTTTCTCAGATCTAATTTTATTCAAAAATGGTTTTGACAATGGTTGATTTATTTTATATATTTTTAATAAAATTTAAAAATTTTAATGAGTTTATTAATTAATTAATTATTTAGGTTAAAACGTGTTGTATAATTTTACTCATATTTTGAATATAGTCCCACTACTTTTATTTCAAGAAATTTTAGTTCTTCTAATTTTTAAATTTAAAAATGTAAGTTTAATTGTAAGCACAGTTAAATTTTTTTTATTAGATTCAAGTTCATTACAATGATATTTTTTATTACATGACTACTAAATGAGTATTTGTTAATTTCAGAAAGCAACACTTGCTAAATTTATAGAATAATTTTATGGTGACATTAACGATTTGACTTGAATTTTAAAATAAAATGTATCGGGAATAAAAAGTAAAGGGACTGAGTTATGTATTTACAAAGAGTACAAAGGCTTAGAGCATATTTTAATTATTTTTGAATTGGTCAAACTAGAAACGATGATCTAACTAGTTCAACTACCTATTCGATTCTTAAATAACTGAATAAGGGTTAGTTTTGTTTATTACTAGTGTATCTCCTTATTTTTAAGTTTATTATTAGATATTCTGACAATGGAATTAAAAAATAGTTTTATTTTATTTAATATATATATATATATTAATTTCACATAATTTAAAATCTCATTACATGTTTTAATCATATCTATTCTTTGTGACACAATTCCTAAAATTACCCATAGTCCCTCCCCAACCCATAAATAAAAGGATAATGCGCTTACTCGAACCCATGTCCTCCTACACTACCAACAATACCCATTTCTTTAAATCATAATTAATTATAAATTTATTTAAAATAAATAAAAATATTATATAATAAATTGATTTGTTTGGTTATAAATTTTAATTTATTAAATCAATTATAACCAATTTCCACTCCCCCTTAAAAATAAGATCACTTGATTAAAAATTATTTTATTTATTTATTTTTAAAACCTTTAATAAATTCACATAATAGTATTCACTAATTCAAACTCAAACAAATATAAACCAATTATTTATATCCATTAAACTTAGTAAAGAAGTACAGTGCTAAATAAAGATTTAAAATACCCAAAAATAATTTCTACATTACCTTTATTTCTATTTTTGTCTCTTTTTTTCTTAATTTTTTATATTCATAAATTATGTTGGGATAAACCCGAATTAAGCAACGAACAAAAATGAATAGAGAAAATTGAACACAAATATTTATGTGAAAAAATTCCTCTGAAGAGGATAAAAATTCACAGGTAAAGAAAACTTCACTAAAGTGGCAAATAACCGAAGAAGGAGTATGCATAAACAAAAACAAACTCGAACCCAAAATACAAAGTTCATACAAATTTCCCACAAAACTCTCTCTTAATTGTGTTGTTAAATCAATCTCTCTAGGGTTGCTAAAAGCCCTGTTTATAGGTTAAAATTCGTGGGCTAATCTAATTAAAATATCCCTAAAATTATTAGAGTTCGACCGGAAAAAAATAACAAATTTTAACTAAGAGAAAAAACCCAATTTAATAGGTAGTAAACTATAATACCAACTAATTTAAACTTAGATTAATGTATTTATTCGAATTTATTTTAATATATACAACTAAAAGGAAAATAAAAGACGTTATATAAAACAAGGTCCAAATTTACTTCAAATTGTGGCCCTATTTATCTATTGAAAATATAAGATAAGAAAAAGAAATGAGGAGTGGTAGCTTTCATGCATGTACGTATCAATTTCCTGACTTTCATAATTATACTTATCATCTATATAAAATTATAACGAAAAGGGATAAACTATCAACATAGTCACTTTTATTTCCTTCAAATTATATTTTAGTCAATTATATTTGAAATATTACGTTTTAGTCACTTACATTATTGTATTGTAACATTTTAGTCATTGAGCCATTAATTGTCGTTAACGATGTAACGGTAAGCTGACATGGCATGTTCAATCATCATTTCAAACAAAAATTTTAGTAAATTATACAATTGGTCCCCATATTTTTTTTTGTTTTGAGCAATTTTCTTTTCTTTCATGTTCTTTTAACTTTCCTTTTTTTTTTTCCATTTATTTTTCATTTTCTTCTGCTTCTCCCTCTATTTTCCTCCATTCTCTATCTCTTTTAATGTAAAAGAAAAAAAATATAGGGATCAATTGTATAATTTAACCTAAAATTTTCATTTAAAATAATAATTTAACGTGCCACGTTAACTTACCATTACACTGTTAACGACAATTAATACTTAGTGACTAAAATGTTACAACACAATAACGTAAATGACTAAAACGTAACATTTCAAACACGAGTGACTAAAATGTAATCTGAGGGAAACAAAGTGACTATTTTGATAGTTTACCCTAACAAAAAGTTCGAAACTATTTTTATTTTGCCATTAGTCCTTTTCTAATACTTATATTTAGTTAAATTATGTCATTAGTCCTTGTACTTTGTGAAAATTATGGTTTTAATCCATGTACTTTTATTTGGTTATTTTTAGTCACTATACTTTTCAAATTTTAAAATTTTAATCCTCACCAAACAATAACGGTTAAATTCTTTTAGTAAAATTTTGTTATTTCTAAAATCTGACGTGACAAATATATCATCATATGTGTAATGTCATGTCAACTTATTATTTCCATATATTACTCACTAATAATGTGTTAATGGAATAACAACTATCATTTGCATCAAGATTGAAATTTTAAAATTCGAAAAGTATAAGAACTCACAATGATCCAATTGAAAAAATAATGGACAAAATCTATGATTGTAAGCAGAGTACAAGACTAGTCATTGAATTTAAGCTAATGAATTTAATTGCTACTATTTAAGTCAAGACTAAAATTTCAAATTTTGAAAAATATAGAGACTAAAAGTGACCAATTCAAAAATACAAGGACTAAAATTCATCAACTAAAAGTACATGACTAAATTTACAACTTTCACAAAATACGATGATTAATAGTAAAATTTAACCTTACATTTAAACACTTTAACGGTTTACTGTCACCCTTAAGTGAATCACTAATCCAGTTATGAAAATATAAAAATATCATATTTTAAAATTATAATTAATATTATTGTGAACTGTGATACCAACTTGGAAATTTCTAGTATACTAGCCCCTATAGCATGTGAACTACGTATTTAATATTTAATTAGTTTTTTAAATATTGTATTATTAATTATAGTAATTGACATAAAATAATATTTCTTATTTAAATTATTGAATATAACTAAAATATATTAACTTTTCAGTTCAAACATTATAATCAAAAATAACAAATACTTGTCGTAGATGGTGAAAGACAAGCTCCATCAATACAATAAAGGCTTTATCCTCAACATTAATAGAACATTATAACATGTCGACAATTGGATTTGTCACAACTCAAGCACGACATATTTGGAATAATTGTTAATATGATAAGGAAATCAACCCTGAATGGTCTAAAGTGGCGAGCAAAAATCGACAAAAAAATTGAGCATTCACCAAACTAGAGAGAACGGCAACAAAATCATCCCTAAAATCACTTGTAAAACTAAGATTACATGCATAAGCAATACTAGAAAACGTGCTATAAGAAGAAATAAAAGCTTCTAAAATTGAAGATTTATTAAACAATAGAAAAACACACTAAAAACATATAAAATTTAAGATAAAACCGGTCTAATCGACTCGTGAAATCATTTATTGTTTAGAAATACTCTCAAAACAAAAACACATTAAGAAGTTGATGAAGAGCCACCACTTTCCAAAAAAAAAAAAAAAACTAATGGTAGCCGGTGGAGTTTTAACGAACAACAAGCATCTTCATCTGTTCATCACAACTTGTGAAAAAAACAAAAATACCCACAAAATAGATCAATAAAATCACAACTTTTTCCTTATAGTTTATACTTAGATTTCTATTCAAATAATAACTCTATATTAAAATTAGCATAACTTCTTTTTTTCATCAATTTTTTTAAATAAATTATAATTATAATTATAATTATCACAACTTTTTCTTTATAGTTAATACTTAGAGTTTTATTCAAATAATAATTCTATTTTAAAATTAGGATAATTTTTTAACTAATAATTGTAATTTAAATTCCAACTAATTTTAATTGTGTAATTATCACAATTTCTAGTAAATTATAATTATTTTTAAAAATATAATTATCACCACTTTTATTTCATTTAAACTTTTTTAACAAATAATTAATATTATAATTATTTTAAAATGTTGAATTTAGTAATATGATGTAACATAAAAAGTATTCTCGTCAGTTCAAAAGTTTTACCAGACTCGTACTTTTACATATATAATTATAAATTATATATATGAATGATGTTACTTTGTTAATAAAATGCATATTTGAAAATTTGTGCGTGACTAATGTCATGATTGTTAGAAACAGACTGATTAGTTAAGCCAAGAAACAATGGTTCATATGGTTCAAGCAGCATTATAAGATCGTAGAAAGATTAAACTAGTAAAAAATAGATTAAACTGAATAGAAAATTGATAACTAATTAAAAACATGAATTTTAAGCTAGTTTAAATATGCAAATTTGTTATTATAATTTATAAAATGAAGGCCTATGTTTCCATTTTTTTATTTATACGTGTTTATCAATTTTTATTTTTTTAATAATTTTTTTATTTCATATAATTGAATCGAAAAATTGATGATTTGATTGATTTAATCATCAATTTAGTTAACGATTTAATTGATTCAAGCATCACTACAAAAGAGTCAAAGCATGAGAAGAAAAGCAAATACAGGCGGAGGTGGCTTTGCCTGAGGGGAGTTGCCGACGGTGGAGAAGGTGGAGGAGAGGATAAGGTTGGTAATGGAGATGGGTGGCCGTAAATGCATTATTTGTTTAGAATAAGAAGTATTAATTAATTAATTAATTAAATTTCAAATCCTGATTAAAATAAATAATCGTTTGCTTAACTATAATTACGCCTCGAAGGGCCATTCCCGTAATTATGCCAAAATCCATGGGCCCTTTCTATACGGAGAGACCCAAAAAAATTTTTTAAAAAAAAAACCCTAGGTAGCTGCTTCTTTAATCTTAAAATGTTTCGATGTTGTGTTTGGGGCTTCAATTTCGCTTCTCCTCCCTCTTTTCTCACCTATCATTCAAACTGATATTTTTGTAATAAATTAAATTAAATTTTTAATTAAAAAAAAATCCTTTAGCCTCCTTTCATTTTCCCTCAAAATCCATTTCCATTCGCTATTCGTTATTCGCTATTTCGTCCATGCCTAAGACTAAGAGGTGATTCTTCTTTTTTTCCCCAATCAATCCTCCTTTTATTGATTACCAAATTTTCTGTTTCAATTTCAGCAAATTTTCGTTTTTTTAATCGTTTTTTGTTATCTGGTATTTGATGATGAGTGTGATGATAGCTTTATATTTGTTAATGATTCTGTATTTTTTGTTTTTATCGTGGTAGCAATTTTGAATTGAACGCTGTTGACTGTTTAGTTGGTTCTTTTTGGAACTTAAATTTTGGGAATTATGAAAATACTTATTTTCTGGAATTCTTGATTGTGGGTTTTTATTGATTTTTTTTTCTTATTATTCAGGGTTCTTTGTAAGTTCTTTGCTCATGGAGCATGCTTCAAAGGGGAGAATTGTGAGTTTTCTCATGATTGGAAGGATCCACCAAATAATGTAGGAAGTGCACTTTGTGACCTTTCTGTTCTTTATTTACCTGTTGCTGATTAACCTTAATAGTTGCTTCTTACTTGGGTCATTGCAGATTTGCACATACTATCAGAAAGGAATCTGTTCTTATGGTAGTCAATGCAGATATGAACATGTGAAGGCATCTCAAACGGATTTATCTGCTTCGTCTTCAACAACAAAGCCTCGTCAATTTGGGGTCTCGGGTTCTGCTCCTTTAGGTCCTTCAACGAGTACATATCGTGGTTCCGTTGTACTTCCAGCTACTTCTGGCGAGTTTCCTGGTTCTAATGGAGGCTTCCTACCTCCCTCAACGAATCAAGCATGGCATTTGGAATCTGGGCAACAAGATCTTTTGGATGATGGTGATGTTTTGCAGCCTAGGAGTGCTAATCTAGTCGAACGTCCTATTTGCTCATTTGCTGCAGCTGGTAATTGCCCCCGTGGAGATAATTGTCCCCATATTCATGGAGACTTGTGTCCCACCTGTGGAAAACATTGTTTACATCCTTTCAGAGCTGAGGAAAGGGAGGAGCATATAAAAATGTGCGAGAAAAAGCAAAAGCACCTCGAGGCATTGAAATATAGTCAAGAAATAGAATGCAGTGTGTGTCTGGACCGTGTTCTCTCGAAGCCCACAGCAGCTGAACGGAAGTTTGGGTTGCTTTCGGAATGTGATCATCCGTTTTGCATATCCTGTATTAGAAATTGGCGCAGCAGTTCCCCATCCTCTGGAATGGATGTCAATACTGCATTAAGGGCTTGCCCAATCTGTCGCAAGCTATCGTACTTTGTCATTCCAAGTGTCATTTGGTATTCAACTCCAGAAGAGAAGCAGGAAATCATCGATAGCTACAAGGCAAAATTGAGGTAATGCCTCTGCAGTTTCAATGTTTCTTTTATTTCCTACTTGTACCACATGAATTATAATTTTATTTAAATTCTTAATTGTACTTCTACAATTGAAGGGTTGTTTGGATGATCCGTAATATCTATCTTACACATATAATATTTTAATCTTCAGGTCAATAGATTGCAAGCACTTCAACTTCGGAAATGGGAACTGCCCTTTTGGTACTAGTTGTTTCTACAAGGTAAAAATTGTCTATTTATTCAGCTTTTGTAAAATGGAGAATTTCTCTTTCTTTGTATTTCCAAATTTGCATCCTTTCATATCCCATCAAGTATCAACTATAAGCTTTTTAATGTGATTTTATGTTAAAATTCTCTATTTTCCTGCATGCGCTTTCCTCTTTATGGTTGTTCCTCACCCTTTTTCCTCACTTTGTCACTATGGTCGTTCAATCTTTGAGCTGTTTCTTCTTAGCCAAATCTCAACCAAGATATCTGCCGGTTTGGACTTTTATCTGAAGAGGTTGGTTTAGGAATAAAAATATGTTTTTATCTCAACATCATTGGACAACAACAATCTTTGATCTTAATTTCCTTGAATAAAACTGCTGTTAATATTCAGTAAGAGGAATAAGGATGAGATCGGTGGGTGATTGGTGGAAAACTAATTGGTAAAGCAAAGATTATAATTATGCAAATATAACTTTTGTACGAGGAGTAATTGTCAGTAGACGGCTAATGATGATAAATTTAAGAATTTAGTTATAATTTGGAGGCATTTCGCTTTGTTTATAAGGGTTCTTTATTCCTGCTCTCTCTATTTCTCTCTCCCTTTGCGACAGATACATGCATCACAGGAGCACTTGCAATTTTCACAATGCTTTTAAGATTTTGATTCTCTTATCTCTAAGTTGACTTTAATTTTAATTGATGGTCATTGATAAAAAGTTTACTTTTGAGGATCGAAAGAACATAAACAGAATGCCCCGTAAGTCTACGAAGTAGTACTTGGTGATATATTTTGGTTACTAATCTTGGAGCTAATAAGCCAATAGGAAAATCAGGATATCTATGGTGCCTTTTTACCAAAATACTCTTCTATTGTTCTATTAATGGTGCTGCTCTTGAAATCATTCTGCAAGTGAGGAAAAAAATTCTTATGTCAAATTGCAAGTTTCATCTGGCCAAGCCCAACTGATTATTAATCTATTCTCAATTGTATGTTGCTTTTTGGTTCAAAAACCCTTTTAGGCCAGTGGTGCCTTTTTTGCTTCCAATTTTGTGATATGTAATGCATTGGGATTCATAGATTTTATTTATCCCGTGTTTCTGCTTTCTTATGTATGTGCTACTGCCATTACTTCCTCTCTCTCTCTCTCTGTCCCTCTCTCTCTCTAATTTCCCCATAAAGGGTTGGGGGGTGGGGGAGATAAAGAATGGGGTTTAGATGTCGTCACAGTGTCACTTCCTTTGTAGTGTAGGATCTGGTGATGTTTATGTAGACACCCAAAATCAATTTTAGCTTATTATCTCCTTGCTATTTTGTACATTTATATGCCATTTACTTTAGTCATAGAGAGTGTTAGCTTTTACGATTCGTTTAATGGATACACTTGTGTTGTCTTCCAGCATACGGTCAAGCCAGGCTCTTATGCATGGAAATACCACAGGCCACCTCCTCGCAGATCCAATGTTATAGATATGGACTCAATTTTTGATGTCTTCGAGCACTTAATTGCAGAAGATGAAATGAATATTTTTGATGCTGAAGATTTGGAAAACGATGATATATCTATGGAGATGGCCTTATTTTTAATGCAGCTAGATTATGATTCAAGTGACTCCTCAAGTGATGAGGAGAATTTTCACTATTAAATTCCTAAATTTAGTTTTGCTCCTTTTTGCTCGAATTATGGAAATGTTGGTAGTGTTGGTGTTTATGTAGGCTACCACCGTTTTCGTTTTGGAGAATATTGATTTGGAGTTTGTTTTGGTCGTTGCTGACTGTCTTGTTATGACTCAAAACATTGTTAATTAGTATTGAAATCTGGATTAAGTTATTAGAGTTTGGATTACTTTTCTTTGCTGATTACATTTGTTTGAGGCCTTCAATGTGGTTGGTTTTAATGCGTAAAGGCATTCCCTTGCAATCTTGGGATTCGTATTAACTGTTCTTTTGATGGTTCTTGTCATGCAATCTGCTGCATGTGTATGTTAAAAAACCTAATAGTTTTCGTATGTTAGCCACTATTTTCTCGATAAAGAAGCAAATTGTGGATTTATGAAGTCATATCATTCAAATTATGGGCTTAAAAAAGTGTTATCTTTCACCTGTTACCATCCTTGTCCACTATATGTTTGCATTTCTCTTGATGCTGTGGTTTCCCACAGAATTTTTTTGTTTATTTTCATGGATGCTATGTATTTGTAGCATGCGTATCGAGATGGTCGGTTGGAGGAAGTTGCTCTACGCCATCTTGGAGCTGAAGATGGGCACACCGTTATAGCTAAAAATATTAGGTATTTTTGCCCCATTTTTATTCTTTTTCCTTTATTTATGTAGACTTGGCTAATAGAACAAAAGCAATATCTTCTCATTTGTTTTCGTATGTTATTTTCTTTTCGTTCTTTCTTACTATGTCGATTACCTTTTCAGGTTGTTGGACTTCCTCAGTGACTTCCACATTAGGTGAATGTTCACAACATCTACTACAATGTAAGTTTTATCTTCAACACTGGTTTTTTCTTCTTCTCAACTACTTCCGAGTTTTAATAACTGATACAGATGCCTACATAGACAAATTTTACATTCGAGTCACTCTCCCCTTTGTATAAGATAATCATTTATGAAGATCTTGAAATTCAGTAAAAGTATCATGGAGTTCCTTGTATTAGTAACTGGATTACATTTTGCTCCCTCTACTCAAAAAATGGGCAAATTAGTCCTTGTACGTTAGATCAAAGAGCAAATTGGTCCTTTTGTTAAAAATTTCATCCATTTCTACTGTTAAAAACTGGTCCTTCTATATTAACATGAGTTATACATGGCACGCTAGGTGTAATTGTTTGATTTTTCCGTCAGCTATGCCAGTTTTTAACTGTAAAAATTGATGAAATTTTTAACAGAAGGGATCGGTTTGCTTTTTAATCTATCGTACAGGGATTAATGTTCCTATTTTTTTAGTAAAGGGGGCAGAGTGCAATCTGATGTTTAGTACAGGGGTCTCCATGGTGTTTTTACCCTTGAAATTCCAATCATTTCAATGATCTTACTATACATATAATAGCCATTGCGAAATCTCCAATTTCTTGTTTCCAAGATGTATCTATATATTTTGTATGGTTTTTTTTTTTTTTGCATGCAGGATTATATAAATAATGCAAAGGACCTATATGCAGCTTTGATGAAAAACTTTCTTGGGTTTCTAGTGTTGCATTCTCTTTGAAAAAGGTAAACATCTAACTCGTTCATTATTTCCCGTCATCCTGCGTACGGTATAGCTCGAGTGATTAATAGTTCTAAACATTTGTTTTGATAAAAAAAAAAACAAATTGCAGGATTTTGCTGATTGGAGAAACCAAAGGTTGGAATCATGGGGGCATGAGGGGGTTTTATGCAATAAACTGCATCTAAAATATTAAATGAAGTAGTAAAAAAAAAAAAGAAAGAAAGAAACTATTTTGGGGGTGAAAATGCTGATTGATGGATAGAAATGTTTTGTTGAAGGGTTTGGAATTTTAGTAGCCAATGGTGATTAATTTGAATAATCAAATCAATGTGTGGGTGGCAGTGTTTTTTTAATGTTCATGCTTCCCTCAAATCAGTGGGACACTCGGAACTGTATTCTCTCTCTCTATATATACATATCATTGACATACATGTAGGAATTATATACATATGTAGGGGTTATGCTGTGTTGTGATATGATGCTCAGGTGGGTTGTGGTGATGGTAGACTTAGAGAATGCATAATATTGAAAAGCGTAGCTAAGAGTTGAATAATCTGAAGTTGTTTGTGTGCGCGCTTGATGTTGTACATGTAATACTGTTTACATATTTGACTTTATTATGGAATATGAATACAATCAAATATACACCGTTAGCTAATTTGTCACCCTCTTTCAACATTTCTTATCATAAGCTTGGACTGAATAAATTTGCAATTTTCTTCAGTCCTGTGGCATAAATGTGTTCAAATTCACATTTTCTTGGTGTCAATTAATAATATATTTATAATTTAAAAAAAGAAGCATATAAGGGCATTTAAATTCACTCTGCCAATCAAGTAAATGTTAGTTCAACAATAATATGAAATATATATGTAAATTTAGACAAGGTTTTAATTCATAGATGAAAATTACAGTAGTGAAAGAACAATCAACTCATGACAGGAAGCTGGCCTTCGGCCATAAAAAATTTCAAAATGTTATCAGGACCATTTTTTTTTCATTTTTTAGATCATTTTCTTCTATTTTCTTTGTTCTTCATAATATATATAAAATGAGAAGTCTAACAAAAATATAAAAAGAGCAATGTCAAATAGCTTCCTCCCAATCCCAAATCTAAAAACTAGACATATATAATTTCCCCTCCCCTCCCACACCCAGAAATCAATGCCTGAAATAGCAAAATTTTCTTTTGGAGAAGACCAGTTTTGCCACTTCTATTACATGCACGTATATATATATATATATATCTCCATTTGTAGACATATCTTCCCAGGTGTTGAAGAATCATCGCGTTTGCAATTTTATCCTCATCCTTTGATCCACATATGATACTCTCTTTGTGCAATCAATCCATTCAAACATTTCAAGGTGAAAAAAAACAGAAGGAAAAATTAACATAAAAACTGAAAACCGATGCGACCCCCCCAGAGAAGGAATGTGAGACTGCGGTAGCAAACCTCTTGACTAGCTAGTAGCATTCCCTTCTGACTTAGGTTCTGTTCGGACATAGGTGAGACTGCGGAAAGTGGGAGAAGAAACGTTTGTCCCAGTGACGGCGTCGGTTGGGGTGGTGGTCGTCTGAGCATCACGCTTCCATTGAAAGCTTCTGGCACCGGGTTTAATTGGAAGGTGAGGCCTAAAAGCACCTGGCATGCCTCTGGCAAATGAAGCTCTACCAAACCTTGCTGCAACAAATGGAGAGCCCCGAGCTACACGAGGCCATGTCATGACAGGAGCAGCGGCTTCTTGAGGAGCTGAACTTTTCTTCACGACCTTTGGCAAAGGAAATCAAACAAGTTGAATTAGTCGCTTTATGTTTTGGAACAACAAACCAATATGCATGCTATAGAAATACAGTAGACACCGAGCCCAAATCATTTTAGGACAGTACCAACCTCACAGTCCAAGGTTTCTATAAGTCCAGCAAAATGAAATTTTGCTTTTAACATCTAGAAAATAGACAAGTTCTGTCATGTGGGATATAGAAGATGGAATATTCATACTGGATGCATCTGCCGTCTTGGTAACCTTTCCTAGCACTCATATCTAATAGAATTTCCTAGAACTTTTTACACACTGACAAGATGAGTAATTTCCTCAAAACACACAGAACCGATGGATCCAAGACTCAACACACGTTTTGGTCCAACATAACATCAATGGATCAGGTCTTCCAATATAGACAACTTGCTACAGGCCTGCTAACATTACATTATATTGTATTTTTAATAACTATCCAGTGACAGCCAGGTCATAATAACAGCGTTATGGCAACCATTGACCCAAATCACGAACCATAATAACAGAGTTTTCCAGAAAAAAGTTCAAGACATTACATAATGATAAAATTTTACATTACTAGGCATCTAAGTCAAAACAAAGTTCCAGATAGAGTAAAATATTTAACACACAAGACTCTCCCATGAACTCCACATAAGCTAACAATAGAGAAATATCAAAATATGCATGGCAAGTTACAGAGAGAAACTCGATGAAAGGTTTAATAAAACAACAGACAAGGATTAAATACCTTAAGAATCCGTGACATGAATGAGGTACCATCCAGAGACAAAGCATTGTCTGCTGCTTCCTTCCGCATGAACTCCACATAAGCTGACCTGTGTACGCATTATACCTTGGTAAAATAAAATGTTTTCCAGGAGAAGGCAAATCCAGAACAAGTATTTCAAACACCTTACCCTTTCGGTTGCCCTGTCGCCGCATCTGTAACTATAATAACTTTTAGCACGTCTCCAAACTTATTAAAATGTCGAGAAAGACTGTCCTTGGTAGCAGCAAAATGAACCTACCATATATTGTCAAAACTGAGTAAGGGAGACATATCTTCTTTCTACACTAAAGAGAGAATTTCGGTTTCTTACATTGCTTACAAAGATGGTTCGAGAATCAGCATCCTCTAGAGGACGAGCAGCAGCATAAGAAGCTGCAAAATGAAAGTAGAATTTAAATAAAAAAGGTTAAAAATGCAAGGAAAAAAATTCAACAGAACAGAATAAAGTTCTTTAGCACAGCAATTAAAAAACAAAAAAGATATAGGTTGCAGTACACAAGGGAATTCCTTATCCAACACATCCAATATCCAAATAATCAATCCTAACAATAGAAGACAACTCACCAGAAGAAGGCTGCATTGCTTTCTGAGACAGTTCTTGGTTGTAAGCAGCACCTTTTACCTAAAATTAACAACAAAAGTAAATTTCAACAGCCCCAGTGCAAAGAATAAGAGATAGGAAATAATATAGGTTAGAAAATCCTACATTTCCATTACCAACATTAACTGGGTTGCCATTCTCCATCAACCTATGATTAGCTTTGTTAGCAATTGCTTCACTCTCTGGAAGAGATTTTCGGCTGTCCAGTTCTGAAACCTCCCTTGGCTCTTGATAATGAGGTGGTTTCCAGGTATTTACATTGACAGAGATGTTAACTATCTTACGAGAAGTATTTGTTGCTATAGTTGATTGATTTTGATCTTTGTTCTTCGTTTGCAAGATTTCATCATCCTTAGCTACATTGTACTGCACCATAAGTGAATTATCACCCTTGCTTCTACTTGATCTACCAGTATGGCCAGTATGAGACTCATCCATAACTCCATGGCCAACAACATCAACATCACCATACCATTCATTGTCAGATAGAGACTCTGAAGCCAACCCAGTCTGACTTTCTAAAGCAGTTACGTTACCAACATGTCGACCAGCATACTCTTCTCTTTGATAATATGCTGAATGAGTTTTCTCCAAAGGCTGGTTAAGATCTCCATATTCTTCATCCTCAGTAAGAGACTCTCTGAATTCTGGATGTAGGTCACGGGTCTCCAAAACATCCATTCCAGGACCAAGCCTGTCAAACACACTTCCAGCATTTTTTACCTTTGTCACATCTTCAGCAGCTTCTGCGACAGCCTTGATCACTGTCGCCATTGGATTTGGCACTCTTGCAACAGACTGAATTCTCCTAGGACGAGCTGGCAAATCTCCAGAAGATGTTGACACAACAGATCGAAGGCGCTTGGAAGATGGCTCCTTTGCTGAAATAGGTGCCCTTGAAGTTCCAACTGCATCTCGCACAGCAAACTGAAGCAACCGCCTAGGGGCATCAATGTTCATCTGAGGAACTGCTTCTCTCTGCAAAAGGAGTTCATCCATGGATCAGAAGACTAGACAAATGAATGAAAAAGGCATATATTGGCATTTGGCACAACATGAAACAGCTCAATTTACACAAATATTTCATTAAGAGAAAAAGCCTTTTGAATTATTTTCAGAGCAGAAAACAGAAGTATTTAATGACTGACATGTCACTCTCAGGATAATTAAGAAATTTATCCCTACAATAGCCACTCTAAACGTCTAAAGCATTTCCATTTAAGGATATATTTTGTCCAATGAAAGGAGAACAATTTCTTCTTAATTCTAGCAAATGGTAATCAACTAATTAAGAATAAGGAACCTAGAAATTGAAACCTTTATAGGTTGTCGTTCATCAGGCCTACTCCTTTTCTTCTGAGTAGGTGGAGGAGAGGTAGATCGTCCACGGCCTACTTTACGACTCGATTTTTCTTCAAAACGAATATTCTCAACCTCAGAGCTCCGAAGAGGAGGTGGTTCAGTTGCATCCCTAACTAGTCCCTTCCAATCTCTGTTGTGCCGGTTCCTGGGAAACTTAGTAGACTTTCCTCTTTCAGAATCAGTATCCAACTGGTGAGACTCAGCACCAATAGACTGGTTCCCCAAAACAGTTGTTCTGGTTCCTTCATCAAGGTAAGGTTCCCGAGAAGGAGCATATAGATCCAAATTTGAAGCCAGATGATCCCACAACCTGTTCAGAGAATATAATATATATACACAAAAACACATGCATATAAGAAAACTAAAAGTATCAGATATAAGGATAACTTCGGGCTAAATCCCAACAACTATGATTATATAAGCACCGGCTTTCCCCAGTGGAGAAAGTTAGAAAAATAATATAAATACCAGGACACAAAAGAATTGCTGTCATCCCCAAGAAAAACATTCAACTCATTCATTGCTTCGTCCTTACGTCTTCCATTTCTCAATAAGACAATCACATATTCCTGCCATTCAAAATAATGAGAGAATGTGATTAGACACCAACAGAAATATCTGATCTTTCACATTTTCTACAAGATTTGCAAATTTGTGCATTCCGACTATATCAGATTTCAAAGATTGGAAGTAAAACATGCATCAGAGAACCACAGAAAATACTTAAAGGTTAAGAGAATGATAAGCAAAGTACAACTAATGCGAGATACATTGTCATGGAAAAGATTAAAGCCAGATATTAAGGGCCTCCCAAAATCCACATAGCGATGAAATCTTAAGCAAAGAAATTAGGACAAGAATCCTTTTAATTCCTCAGAGGTTCGGTACAAAAATTATCACCGGGCTAAATTCAATTACTATTCAGATTTTAACGTTTTAGCCCAAGCTAAAGGAAAACTTCAGCCTGTGCTCCTCAATCCGTTCTTTTAATCAGTACCACAAGCCCTTGATAATGACAGAGAACATGAAGATAAAAGGAACAAACTATAGTAGTTTTAAGAATTCAAATTCCAGCACTTAAAAACATGCAATCATTATCCAATTGAATCGAAGCAAATTCCAAATTCTCAACTACAAAAGCCCAAATACAATATAAGCTAAATCTCGAAATAAACCAAAATGCAGAAACAACGTTATGATCAATGCAACAATTCAGAGATTAAAAGAATATTACAACATCCACAGATTTTTATAAACAAACGAAAATGAATAAAAATCATATAAATCGAAAATTAAATAGCTAAAAAGGGAGAGAAAAATAAAGTACCACAAGAGTATCATCAGTGTAGTCACCCATAAACTCCTTGAGTTTTTCCTTGACTCTATCTTTCAACTTGGCTGCTCCATCTCCGCTAAAATTAACTTTAAATGTCAAATCATCAACTCGATCCACGCTGCCCATCTTTATGCGATTTCCCTTTCAAAACCCTAACCTAACCTCTAACAGATATAAAAAAAAAAAAAACCAAAAGCAAAACAAAAAGAAATGGATAATCCGCTATTCCAGAAACCCTAACTCCAGGTGTTTGCAAGCATCGAGAAAAGACGGAAGCGGTGAAGGAATTGGTGGAACGCGGTGGCGCGTGAGAGGATAGGGATGCCTGCAAGAGAGTGTGGGAAAAAATCGGGTTTCATGGCATAGGAATCCCCCACGATCGTAAGAGGAGGCTTTGAGGGGGTTAAAGAGATAAAAAATAAAAAGAATAGTATTGAGAGGATCGAAATAAGGGAGATGAAGCAAAAACATAAATGTGCGTTTCGTTTCATATATATGTATCGACTGTGAATGGGGCGTTTTTTTTTTGTTTTCTTTTGGTTTAATTATTTAATAGTCCCTGTACTCTTTAAACATTTTATACTTAATCCCTCTGCTTTTGAGGTGTTCACGGTCGGGACTGCTTTTGGGCTTAAATTTTTCTCCGTTTTACTATTTAGAAATAATTAAAAAATAAATTTTTATATTTTTATAATTAAATTTAAATTAAATAATTTTATTATTTCTTAAACTAGACCCGACATTTTTGAGCCATAGGTGAAATAACAAATTGGACCCCTTTTAAAAATATATATAAAATATAATACAATAAAAGCCGAAAATTTTTAGGGCTTAGATGAAGCATTTATGATAAAAATTAAAAGCCTCAAACATTTAATTAATTTATTTTAATCTAATTTTTTTTTCACACATTAAAAGCTGAAAAATATTTTTTTGGGTCCTTTCTAAGTTCACAAACAACTTCAAAGTCAAGCCTGTCTTGAACAATGAAATAGGTCATTTGGGCAGGTTGGGCACGTGTCCGGGTTTGGAATAATTTTAAAATTGATTCTTGATCCAACTGAGACCATAAATACATCTACTTTGTAGTTTGCTTTTAATTTTAAGGTTTTCCTTTTTATGGATTAATTGGTTTTAGGAGTAAGGAGTATTTTTCTTTTTTTATTTATTGAAATGTAAAATATTTAAGAAAAATATATTTTTTGGAATTTTTAAAAAAGTTGTAAAATAAAAATATATAAAATTAAAAATTTGTTTTCGATGAAAATACTGAAAATGTTAAAAATAAGAGTTTAAATGTAGGAATTCTCTTTTATTATAAAAATAATAATTACTAAAATATTTTTATAAGTACATAATTGAAAATATTTTTTAATTTAAAATAAATATAAAATATTTTCCAAAACCAAACCAACTCTTAATTTTCATTTTTTTATTTAAAAATTAAAGTTGAATTGTCCATGAAACCACAAATGAATTGGCAAAAAATTTATATTCAATTCTACAATTAACATACATCTCGAATTTAATCCTTAAATAACGTTTACCTTTTATCTTCGTTAAAGAAAATGAATCCCACTTAATAATCAAAATTCGGCTAAAACTAAATTAATCGACCAAAACTATCTATTTCAGTTAATTGGTCAATTAGTCAATCTAATTCGGTCGAAGGTCGGTTAATGATTTTTTGGAAGTCTGGTTATCGATTAATTTAGTTCAAAATCGGGTAATTAACCGAACTTAACAATTAATAATATATATTATATGTATCAAGACATAATTCGAATAATTCAGATAATTCGGTCAAATGAATTTTTTATATGTTTTATACTTGTTTAACATATATATATATATATATATAAATTTTGGTTAATTCGGTTAATTGATCGAATTATCTGAAATATTTCGGTTCGATTAGTTTTATTTTGAAAAAAGTTTCTGTTCGATTAACGGTTAAATGATTAAAAAATTTGATTATTTCAATTAATACTAATTCAGTTTGGTTAATCGTTTGAACACTTCTACCCCTAATGACTTGTGTTAAATTTGAATATATGTTATTTAAAATTCAAAAGCCTTTAATTGATAACACATTATTCAAAGTTCCAAAAAGTATATGGACTTGGGCCATAATTATACCTTTATACGTATAAAAAATTGGGCCGATTGGGATATCAAAGAACGAGAATTCAGTGGGCCGGTCACGTTTAAAAATTTAAAAAAGTAGGTCATCGGCCGGGCCCAGCAGGCTCTTAAACTGTATTTATACATAATTGTACCTCTTCAAAGCAAGGCTTTTTGTTTGCTTTATAAACGGGTTGGGTCAACCCATTAACATCGGAGCACACGCAGGCTTGTCTTGAATAAAGATGGCTATGGGGAGGGGTGATTTTTTCTCGCACCTTGTCGGACCGATATTTCTAACTTAACTCGATTCTGACTCAAAATTAAACATTAATTTATCTTTTCTAAAAATTAAAACTATACTCAATTCTAACTCGACTCGATACGATACAAATTTCATTTCTTTTTATATTATTTATCAAAATAAAATAATGTTTTTAATAATTTTATCGTTTCTTAGGTATAATTATGTTAGAGCAAATATTAATGTAAATTTTATTATAATATGTTTAAAATTAATATTATATAGGAGGATATTTTGGTAATTAACAGGACAGGGCAGGACGTAGCGGGTTTTTTCTAAGCCCAACACCAACTCGATTAAATTAATCGAAGAATTAAGCCCAACCCGACTCGTTTTGAAATGCGATTTAAAAAAACGAGATGTCACAACTGGGTCGGGTCAAAACCCTTACGGTTTGGGTTTCTTTTCTCTTTTTGGAGCATAAATATGATTTTGATAGTGACACTTGTCATTTTGTGGTAAGGATATTACTACAACAATCTATTTCTCTTCCCTAATGACGTGTTTGATGAGCTATATAACGCATTATTTGGGTTAAATTAAGTTATAGTCCATGTACTTTGATTTCTTTTAACCCTTGTACTTTTTGAAATATTAAATTTCAGTCCTAAACGAATCATAGCCGTTAAATTTGTTAAATTATGCTATTTTTCAAGATTTGGTGCACCAAACGTATTATCATATTTGTAACATCACGTATATTGTTGTTTTTACATTTTACTGATAGAAATGTCGAGTGGTAGATATAACGGTTATTATTTGCATCAATACTGAAAATTTTAAATTAAAAAATACAGGGACTAATAATAATCCAACTGGTGAATGTGGATTAAATCTATAATTTTACGCATAGTACACGACTAATAGCATAATTTAATCAAACAAGTTTAACAGTTACCGTTCAAGTCATGATTGAAATTTCAAAAAAATATGTATTAAAATTGACCAATTAAAAAAATAACGAGACTAAAACTTACCAAATTAAAGTATAAGGCTAACTGCATAGCTCACATGTAATACAGAGACTAATAACAATATTTGACTACATTATTTGTATGCCGAAAGATATTTTTGACTAGGTGTTGAGTACAATGCTAAGTCACTTTACATTGTGGCGAAGAAAATATGAATTTGAACATTGAAAATGATATTATTAAAAAGAGCATGTAAAAATCCCAAGAGAATTAATCTGCATGAACAATAAAAATCAGATACCTTAGTTCTAAAAAATTAAATACAAAATTTTGGTAATAATAAATAATAAAATAATAATAATAATGGTAAGGCACATTGCACTCTAAAGGGGAAGGATCCAGGTTTGAACCTTGGACAGAGGCATAGCTAGGGGGATAGCATGAGTCTGGTCACCCCCTAAAATGGAAAATTTTGTATTTAGGTCTTTTAAAATTTTAATTTAGTAAACGTAAAATTACACTTTGAACCTCCTAAAAATGATAAAAAATTGATTCAATTCTTTAAAAAATATAAAGATATAGGATATTAAAATGATAAAATTATAGTTTTATTATCGTAAAAATTACAAATTAATATTGGTCTCTCTAAAAAATTTTATAGCTTTACCCCTGACCTTAAAGATGATATTATTGAGGGAAGCAGCCACGAACCGCAAACATAAATCTCGTAAAATCGATAAGAAGTATATAAAAATAATAATGATAATAATGAAGACAAGCTGATTCAATTTAATTTTAATTTGTAAGGTGCGCGGTTGACGAATTGGAAAATGTTTTTAATTTCATAAATATAACTATTCTACTTATCATATATATATTTTTTAAGTTGGAAAATGTGCTTCATAAATAAAAACACAATAAATATGTTTGGTTTACTTATTTAACTATGATGTAAACACGAGAACAAGTGGCTGGCTGCAATGGTTAAGTGCAATAAGAGGATCTAAGCTCGAGCTTTGGAGGCAATATTATTGGAAGGGACAATTATGAATTATGAACATGGACCGTAAAGCGAACATGAAAAACATAAAACAAATACTTTTTTATTTATATGTGGTTGAATTAGGGTTAAATTATTAATTAAGTTTATATTTAAAAAAATCATTAATTTTATTTTTTAAACTTTTATAATAAATTTTTATTATATTCTAATTTTTACATATTTTTATTTCCATTTTTAAAAAAGTATTTTAACTTTTTTTTAAACTAAATACATTCTTTTAGAGTACTGTAATTACATTGTTTGGATAAATAATTGACTTAAGAAAAATTAAGTTATTGAAATTTTACAAATTAAAAAATATTTATAAAATAAGAACAATTATATTAAAAATAAATAATATAAAAATATTGAATATGGATGTCGTTCTATTTGTAAAATTTTATAAATAATTTTAATAAAATAAATTTTATAAAATTTATATTATAATTAAATAAAAATGATTTTTGAAGTTTAAGATTTTATCATATAGTGAGACCATATGTATCAAACCAAATAAAATTTGAAAAAAAAATCATTTATTTAGCTAATTTTGAAAAAGGAAATTAAGGGTAGGTTTGGATGGGCTGTACATTTAACTACAATTAGTGTAAAAACGGTGGAGGCAGTGAGATTAGATGAGACAAAAAATAAGTTAAACACATCGTATCGCACCCAATCGCCTATCCAAACCCACCGTAAGTTATTAAAACCACCTCTTAAAATTCCTTACAAATTAAAAAATTCTCTAATATATTTACCCAAACAAGTAATATTATTTTTAGAATTTTGAAAAATGTTGATACAAATGGAATCATTCCTACAAATTCCTCGCCTAAACAAGAATTAAGGGTTAGTTTAGCTCTGCTTTTGAAAAATAGTGCGAGTAGCCCGATCATTAAACATATTTATCTAAAAATAAAAGTAAATGGATTGTCGATTAAGTCTTAACTCAATGGGCATAAGCATGGTTGCCAATGCAGGAGGACGTGGGTTTGAGTGTGTCGAAGTGCATTATCCTTCTACTTATGGGTTGTGGAGGGGCTATGGGTAGTTTTAAGCATTGTGTCAAAAAAAGGATATGATATGATCAGAACCTATATTGATATTGTTCAGAAAAAAGTAAATAGATTAAATTTCAAAAACTCCAAAACGTACAAGGACTAAAGGAGAAATTAAACAAAAAAGTAAGGGAAGGTTATTTCGGTAAATACAAAATAAAACAAGACTAATACTATGAGGCCCATATTCCATCGCCATTACCGACCTCTCAGTCCCTTCAAATCCCCCCTCCCAATCTCTTCTCTTTCCCCCTAAAGCCAAAAAATCCCCAAATCTCTCTTTGTCTCTCTTTTCATTTCCATTTTTTCTCTCTTCTATTTCATCCCTTTTGCAAGGCAAGGGGAAAAAAAAAAAGCAACAAAAAATGGCTCAAAGAACCGAAAAAGAAGAAACCGAGTTCAAGGTACCGGAAACCTTAACGCTTTGCGTCAACGATTGTGGTGTTATAGGAAATCCGGCTACCAATAACATGTGTCAAAATTGTTTCAACGCTACAACGCCTAAATCAACAGCTGCCGTTGTCTCCTCTTCATCCGGTGGTGCTAGTTCAGGTGGTGTTTCGATCCTGAACCAAAGATCTACCACGTCGCGTTCTATAAACAAGCGATCCGATCTTTCTCCGCCTAAAACGGCGACGTTTGTTAGGAGTTCTGGTTCGAGGAACGATCCGGAGCCTGGTACGGAAAAGAAGGTGGTGAACCGGTGTTCTGGATGTAGAAAACGTGTCGGTTTGACCGGGTTTAGGTGTCGATGCGGTGAACTGTTTTGTGCCGATCATCGGTACTCGGATCGACACGATTGTAGTTATGATTACAAGACGGTCGGTCGTGAGGCCATCGCTAGGGAAAATCCGGTGGTTAAAGCGGCCAAGATAATTAAAGTCTGATATATATATTTTTTATGAAAACCTATTAAAATCATATTATTCGGAAACATTTTTCGACCCGGAATTCGGAACAGCTATGGAAATTCAACCTCGATCTCATCATCAATCCATGGAGGAAGATGACGGCATATCTCACAAGATCGTTTCAAATTGAAGAAGATTATAGTATTTTTAATTTTACTTAATTTTCTTTTTTTTTCCAAAAAAAGAAAAAGGAAAATTATTGTGGCTTTAATTTTACATTTTGTATTAGGATTCTGACAATTTTTATTTTTTAGATTTCCATTTCAGCAGATGTACCTTTTTAGATTTGTTTCGTTCTAAAGTTTCTAAATTTGATGAAATTTGATTATTTGCAAAATTTAAATTGTGTTTTTATGGTATTTTAACAAAATTTGGGGATTTATCTCCAATTTGCTCGTCCTTTGTTTATGGATCTCTCTTTTCGAGGGACCTTTTTGAAATCATTAATATTACAATTTTTTGTTCTCTATTTTCCTTCATTTTAATTTAGTCCTTTAGGTTTATTAATTATTAATCCTTTATTTTTATTTATTTTATACATAAAGCAGAAAACTTGGGAAAGTGTAAAGTTAACATTTTGATTCTCGAAGCAATTGCAAGTTGCAAATAACTTTTTTTTTTCTGAAATTTTTCGATATTGATAATAATTTAAATTTTTCTAAAAAATAATTAAATTACCGATTTTTATTGCTGTATGTAAATATATATTTTCTAATTTTTAGTTAAAAAGAAATAAATAATAATTTAAATACTAAAATAAGAGAGAATAATTTTAAATATTAAAATGAAAGAGTAAAAAATGATGAATTAATTAAGCTAATATTTATTACATGATAAATAGTGCGGCACATAATTATCGTTGCTTGGCTTAGCTAGCATAGCTGTCGGCAACGACAGTGGGTGAATCCGGATCTGTCGTAGGCCTGGTTACCGTGGCTTGGCTTCAGTTTTTAACTATTGTTTTTATAATAAAAAATTATATCTAATTAATATAAATTTATTTTTTTATTTTTTTATTTTAAAAATAATAAAATGCGTTTTTGGGGATAAGTAGGACTTCGAACTTACGAATTCACATGAGAATCATAAACAAATATATACTGTTATACGAATTTAGAAAATTTTATTGGGAGGTTACGAAAGGAAAAATATAATATATATCTATATTTTTAAAAATTAAATTAAAATTATTATTTTTGAAAGATTAAAATATAATTTTATTATTTCTAATTTAAAATTTTATAAATTATAAAAGACCTAAATAAAATTTTCTATTTTAAAAGACCATAACTACTGCAGCTCCCTTACTTTGCTAAACTTATAATTAATATCTTTACTATTATTTAAAAATAGCCCAAATTAATATTAATATTACTTATCTCTTTATATTTTATAAACATTTAAAAATTTATGTGCACATACTTAAATTTAAACTTAAAACATCGTGATTTTCAGATGTCAATATTATCATTTAAACTAAAATCACATTTAAATATTATATTATTATTTTTATATAAAAACAGCCAAAAAAAGGTTAGGTAACATGGTTCTTATGAACCATTATGGTTTGTCTTAATTAATTCTAATTTTAGCTAATCACACATGCATTACTTATGATTATACCTATAATAATACCGTAAACTCCATTTTAAAAAAGCATGTGGAGTACCATTAAGAGCATGGTTCATGGCTTGCTGCCCTTTCGGGTGGCATCATCATCTGCCAAAGACGGTGACGTTCACTCCTCATTACTTTTTAAGTGACAAAACATGCAAGAGAATTATGCTAATTGTCCTAAACCTGTAAAAATAAATAGTAGCATATATGTGTATATATATAAATAACACCCAAGGAACTGTCGATCCGAGCACAAGTGGCAAAAAACTCGTATTCAAGTCTTCAGTTGACAGCCATTTCGACTCTCGGGTTTTGATTTCTAGAACAAAAAAAACATTCATTTTGACAATTTTGTGATGACGGTGTCGAAAATGATACTCTTAAAAGACGATTTCAATTAAGCTAGAGCAAAGAAAGCAAACGGTCTAATTAATATACCTACTAGGAAGCTATGGTGTTTCAACTCCAAATGATATTAAGATTTAAGGCTTTGATGGTTTGGTTTTTTGGTAGATTTCAAAGAGAGAACAACATGCTCATAGAAATACAGACTTGAAAATGTTAAGAGAATATAAGTAGTAGAGCAAAGGAAATGCCATATGCCTATTTTGAAAGACGGATCAGATCAGGCTCCATCTGGCTGGATGAAAGGATTGGCAATCTCATCTGTGCCATCGGTAGGTGACACCAGCATGACTGCTGTGCCCCTACAAACCTGCATCAAAGAATCGTCAATGCTCCCGAAATTTTGTTTCCTCTACCAAACAATGCACCATCATCTAGACACTAACATTTTGTGACCGGTTTTTGGATTTGGTTATTAACGCCACAGGCCATGAAAAGTATATAATGAACCCAAAATACTTATCATAGCAGTTCTGGAGAATTTCAGGACTCAATTTTCAGTCATTAATACTTTTATCATGCCTAAGTTTTCTAGAAACATAAGCAGCTAGAATATTCCCAGATCATAGGTTCAGGTTATTAAACTCGACAATAAACCTTAAAAAGGGTGCATAAGGGAAGAAGGAACATACTATCAAGCCAAGACGCCTAGTCTGATCAGTAGTCTTCAACGGATCATCCTGGTCTGTAGAGTATCCATAAACAGCACATGAATCTTGTGTTTTCATCCAGTAGTTCAGACACATGAACAAGTTATACATATATATGGATATGTATATTTATATCAATTTCAGATAAAAGAGATCCAAGTGGTTCAGAGAAAGCAGATAAAACTCTATGGGAAGTTTCATGTTTTAGTTTGCAACACCTCAAATAGAACCAGAGAACAGTAAGTACTGACCTACTCGTAATAAGAATTGATTTTTTGCTATAAAAGGTTTCCTATAAGTACAATGCTCTAAACAGGCCATCCATATTACATGTTTAGAGATTTTATCCAGAAAGCCCTTGTTTTCCCTCGCTGGGTAAACTATAAAGAAATTGCATCAACTTAGGCCATACTCAACCAAAATCAAAGATCAGATCCTCAAAACTGCAATGCATTTAGGATTTGGCAAGATGTAGCAATTATTGCAAGAAATTATTTGAATGAACTATACTAATCGCTATAATGCCAGCAAAGCACGTATACTGGCAGAGCTCTATCATGCTTACTTTTGCCTCCATGAAGTAGCACAAGTTCAACAAGTTAATCGGAGGAGAGATTTTATAGCTCTATAGGAAGCTTATGAAACAGATTTGCATGATCTGTTTCCCGAGTGCTTTCAAAGCTAAATAAATTATCGAAAGCAACAATCACACTGCAAACTGCAACTTTCACTTTGAGAGAACATCAGCAGCATATCCTGCTCACTTTTTCATTTAAACTACATTGCAAAAGATGCAGTGACTTCTATGTAGTACAAGAGAATTGACAGTAGAAAATTCATAGAAGAATCCTTAGAGGAGGTGGAGAAAAGAGAAGTTCCAAATAATTTAAGTGCAGAAAAAAAAAAATTGATGCTCCCATTCAACCTATGCCACTCGGACTTGGTTGTGAGTGATGGATATGGATTTGCGTCCAATAAGGGTATGATGAATATTTCTATGTTTTCCAAGTATTTGGTTGTTCTTGGAGGGTTAATGAGGATACTTCAAGAAAAATGAATGATAGGAGCAAGATAACATGGAACCATGAACTGTTACATGTAAATCTAATTCCAATCGACTCAGCACAGGTCACTGGACTTCATAGAAACAAGGCACCAGACATTCATCAAAGAATATAGCTCAAAAGTTAGCAAGACACGTAAAACCACAGCAATAAGCATGTTTAAAATGTGCAACAGATAATTACCTCGAAGAAACTCTACAGCTTCATCCAGGACAAGATTCAGTAGCTGGTCGTATCCTTTTAGGGTTCCCGTGACTGAAACAGAAGAAAAAAAAAGACTAATGAGATAGATGATACATAAACTCGATCAACCAAACAATGGGAAAAAGAAAACGACTTCCATACATCTAGAGCACATGACATGTTGAATACTTGGCATTAGATCCTAGAAGGTAGTACTATTAGTTGATGAGAAAATATTAGATTCCCAATGTCACATTATTTCTATATGGCAATTCTCTAGCTTCACCCGTAATCTAAACCCAACATAACATCCGATTCTGGATTAAAGAATCAGTCCTTTTATATTCCCATAAAGACCTTTAGAATGAACTAAAAGAGTAACCGAAAGCTTAAAAATGGACCTTGTCTACCACCGGTGAGTTTGACCTGAACACCTTTGTCAACAAACTTAGCCAAATCCAACACTGTTTCCTTCCTACCTGACTGAAAACATGTTCATCCATTACAAGTCAACAAATGGTACATGAATAAAAGAAAGGAAAATTAGCCTTAATCCCTTAACTAGCTATTCTAAGAACAATATTTAACCAAAAGAGCTTAGAGTTAAGAGTAAAAAATTACCATATTGTAGGTAGTTCTGGCACCTGTGTGTTAAGATTTCTGTACCCTTTAGGAAAGCAACTCTTTCCGCACTTCACCCAGAAATCAAAAAATTCAAAAAACTGTAAACAAAAAGCAAAAGCAAAGAAACAGTGAGAAGTAGATTAGGGTTTCAAATAGTGGTGGCGTAGCGGCCCCGTCCGCCAGTGTGAACAAATTTAACACCGATAGCAGCGGATCGCCGTCGCAAGTAGCAGATTAACAGAAAACGGCGGCAACAATGGTCCGCTATTTCCGCTAAACAAATAGCTTTAAACAAATTCTTCTTCGCAACAAAGTAAACATATAGCAGAGACCAGATAACTCAAAATCACCGTAGACATCTTCAAGTTTAGGGTTTCAAGAATTACCGGACTGTCGGAAGTGGTGGCGAGAGGCTTGTCTGGCGGCGACTGATGTGTTTTAAGAGAGGTTAGAATAGGTCCGGAAATTTTTAAAAGGAATTTTTTGAATTTGGGCTTTAAAAATAAAGGAGTGTAATTTTATTTGCATAAAATTTAATGAAAAATTAGAATTTTAATAAAAATAATATAAAATAAGTACTTAAATAATTATGTTTTGAATTATTATTTTCTAGATTAATTTGGTATAATTAATGTATATTATATTTAAATCTTTAATTGTGTTAATATCTCGAATAAATGTAAAAAATTAGTAAAAAAATTATTTAAAATATAACTAATATTACGATAAATCAATTGCATAATAAAACAATAATTAAAATTTTTTGTTCACAACCTAATGATCATAGTTCAAACCATGATGCTGTAATTTTTTTCCTAATTTATAACTTAAATTTTGTATAAGAAATATTACGAAAAGAAGAGGTTTTTTTTCTATACTTTTATAGAATATCTATAAAAATTATTTAAACCGGCAAAATTATCTGGGAAAAAATCAATTGAGAAATTAGGTTGTTTTTTTTTTTTGAAAATTTATTGATTTACGTTATTTTTGGAGAGAGAAAAGAAAAGCGCGTTTTCTTCTCTTTCATAAAAACGTGTCCTAAGTGGCACGTTTTCTCTATCAAATCAGTGAAAAGGCGCTCTGTAGGACGTGTTTTCACTTTCCTAAAAGTTTTCTTTCTTTTCTTTTTTCTTGCGGTTTGAAATTAAAAGTTTGTAAATTTATCTTTTTTTCATGTTTGAGATAGACATTGTTATAGTTTTAAGGTATGTTTGAATTGACGATGCCGCCGTGAAGCTGGGTGACCTATGAATTTCATCTGGCATGTGAGCATTGAGCCATCACCTGAGAAGCTAGATCGCATTGCAACTCAATGTCCCAGTTGATGGTGATTATATGGTCTCTGGTTGAAGTGTAACTAAGGCTTTAATTTAACAAATGTAATGTTATAAAGGGATGAAGCATTAATGGGGCCCCACTTGACAATGGTTATGCGGGCACGACAACGAAATTATCATCATCAAGGGAGGATGCTATACACAACTGAAACAGAACTATAAAGAAGAAAAACGCAATGACGTTTTACTATAATCAAGTAGTTCGATTCATCCATGTCCACCGAATTACTTGATTATACTAAAATGCCACTTTGTTTTCATCCTTCGCACTTCTGTTTCGATGGTATATAGTATCCTCCTTTGATAATGAAAAAAATCATTATCGTGCCTACATAACCATTGTCAACTAGGGTCAAAGTTATGTTCTGTCCCTTGGTAGCATAACCTTTGTAAACTTGAAGCACCAATTACACTTCAACCCGATAATCAACCTTAAATGTACCAGATTGCAAGGTTTATCTGACATTAGCAAATCCCCGATCAACCTCAAGATGAATATGCGCACGGATTGTTTCTTTTCAACATCACTCGCGGAGGCCTCGATATGTTTGAAGTTGTCCACCAACCATTTCATTTCACTCCAGCTACACCTAAACAGTTTTGGCACCTTCCTTAGTAGTTGGTCGCATGTTGCACTCCAATCGGCACTAATCACTAGCCCCCTAACGACTTCTCCGTTGACCGATTGACCGAGTTGTAAACTAACATCCTCGAGTGTAATTGTACACTCACCACAAGGAAGATGGAATGTATATGTCTCTAGTCTCCATCTTTCAGCCAAAGCACGGATAAGTGGGGGATTCAGTTTAGTCCTCTCGAGCATGCGAGCCACGTATAAAAATCTAACATCTTGCGAGTGACCATAAATGGCATCCGGTGCACCTTCGCTTATATTGTTTATATACGTCTCCAAAATTCGATCTTATAGCTGAAAATATAAACATACAAAATTAATAATCTAAACAATATAATAATTAACTATTTAAAATTAAATAATTTAATAATAGTTTCTTAACATCATAATAACTAATTGATTAAAATTAAATAATTTAATAATATTTTTCTTACCATTTGTTATTGAACGTTTAAAGATGTGTTTGTCATCCAAACAAATAAGTTAATTTGTCATTGAAGAATGAATAAAATCAAATCAAAGGATTTAGACAATTTAAAAAAAAATGAAATTGGGAATTTAGAATAAAAAATCGAGATTTGACAATTGAGAATAAAAGATTGAGAACAAGAAATTGCGAATCAAATTGTGAAAATTGAGAGTTGAGTTGAAAAGAATGAGAGTTGGAGGACTTTATATAGGGAAAAATATGGCTGTTTGAGTCCCATAGTCGTTGGAACTATTACTTGTTAGGAAATGTTACCGTTGGATAGAAAATGCGTCCTACAGAATGTGTTTTCACTGACCTGACAGAGAAAACATGCCACTTAGGACGCGCTCTTATGAAAGAGAATAAAATGTATTCTACAGGGCCTGCTTTCCGTGCTAGATCAATGAAAATGCGCATTGAAGGACGCATTATCTTTTCTCTCTCCAAAAACAGCATAAATCGATAAATAAAAAAAAAAAACCTAATTTCTCAATTGATTTTTTAGCATATTTAAATAATTTTGTCAATTTAAAATTATAATTAAAGTACAGAATGTAGAACTTACACTAAGATACTCAAAACCTTATTAATTTTTGCATAATTTTTGCAAAAATATATTTTATATAATTTTTTAATCACATGTGTCACATAACTTATATAAAAATAATTTATAATTATAATTTTATATGTTTATATTTATTTTTATACAATATGTAATCAATTAAAATGTTTATATAATAATTATCAATAATATTGTAGACTCACTACATGCATAATAAAATAATAATAACAATAATAATTGAAAAAATAATAAAAATATAAAATATTGGGAATCGATCTATATAAACAACGAGCTATTAAAAGTGAAGAGTAACAGACACAATTATTTTACATGGAAAACCCTCAAAGAGGGAAAAATCAAGGGTAAATGAGGCTTCAGCTTTTCACTAAATGGGTAAATGAACGAGAGTACAATATGGAGAAAATAAAGTTAAATGTACAACCTATACATTACCCAAAACCCCAAATACATCTTGTTGCCCTCAAAGAAAAACCATTGCTGATTGGCGTATCAATTTTTGGCCACTCAAAATAGGAATACAATGGCCCCTTTAAACAAGCTAAGATTAGAGTTATAATCATATTAAAATATCTCTAGAATAATCAGTTTAATTGGGAGAAGAAGTCATGCTTGAAGTCTAAAACGTGGCTGCCAAATGGGAGAACATGTCGTGACGTCGGTCTCCTCGCCACGACGTCGCCATTTGTTTGTTCGAAAATACGAGACACACCTTGCATGTATAAATATTGATAAAAATACTTGAAAACTATAGGGAATGGTTTTTTAACATCAATTTAAATTTATAAAAGTAATTTTCTTTTTGTTGAAATTAAAAGACTTAGATACCGTACCTTCCATTTATTTTGTCATTTTTTTAATTTGAAATTTTGAATGATTTTATCATTGAGTTAATGTCAAGTTAACTTGTAATATTATGTTGTGCGTGAAGGAAAAATTATATAAAATCAACATTGAGATGTTTGATAAACTGGAAATTTTAAGTACTGAACATTTAAGTGTTGAATTTATCTGGTATATTACTTAAAATTAAGTGTGAGATATAATTAGATTGTTGGATGGATGCAATTTTTAAATGTAAAGTATTTAAAAGGATAATAGGCTGAATCTATTCAAACCGAGTCTTGGCTCAATTGGCATCAACATTATTGTTGGTGTTAGAACATGTGTTTGAGCACAATGAAGCACGTTTATCCTCTTTAAGAGTTGAAAAGTGGTTATGAGTAATTCTAGATAGTGTAAACTACCAAAATAGTCATTTTTGTTTGCCTCATATTACATTTTAGTTACATGTGTTTGAAATGTTACGTTTTAGTCACTTACGTTATCGTGTTGTAACATTTTAGTCATTGAGCTGTTAACGGTATAACAGTAAGCTGACGTGGCACGTTAAACCATCCTTTCAAACGAAAATTTTAGGTTAAATTATACAATTGGTCATTATATTTTTTTCGTTTTGAGCAATTTAAATATTTTCCTTTATATTCTTTGAACTTTCCCCTTTTTTCATTTTCTTCTGCTTCTCATTTTGTTCTCCGAACCAACCAATCATTGCCAGTTGCTGACATTAATAATTGAAAGAAGTAGAAGAGAAAAAAGAAAGAAAGCTAAAAGAACATAAATGAAAAAAATTAATTTGCTTAAAATAATATATATATATATATATATAGGGACCAATTGTATAATTTAACCTAAAATTTTCGTTTGAAATGATGATTTAACGTGCCACATCAACTTACCGCTACACCTTTAACGACAATTAACAGCTCAATAACTAAAATGTTACAACATAACAACGTATGTGACTAAAATGTAACATTTTAAATATAAGTAACTAAAATGTAATCTGAGACAAACAAAAGTAACTATTTTGATAGTTTACCCTTCTAAATATTATAAAAATAATAAATACATTATAATTTATTTAAAAAATAAATTAACCAATAAGTACCGTCTCATTTACTTATCATTGATCACATTTTTTTTTATTGAAAAATGTCTAGTTCTTTTATGAATTATCAAACATGCTTAAAAAATTAAATTATTGAAAATATTATTATTATTAGTTGATTTATTATTCTAATGGATTATTAGATAAAGCCTAAGTTTAAACCTTTCAACTTAATCACTCATCCATTTTCAAATATTTTTAATGTTGTAATTTATGGCATCTAATTTTAAAATATTTATTTAAAAATATTTATTTTATCTAAAAATAATTTTTAAAAATACAATATTCACTCATAAAATATAATTTATTTTGTAAAAAAAATCATTTTTCAATCAAATTAATTAATATCTAATTTATTGATAACAATAATTCGATCAGATTTTTTTAAACATTAATCTCATTATTAATTCTTATCATTTTTGCTCTTTTTTTTTTTATATAATACTTAAAACTATGCATAGCTCTTCCTCAACCCTTAAATAGGAGAATAATGAGCTTCAATATATCCGAACCCCACGTCCTCTTATATTAACAATAATATCAATGTCAATCAAATTAAAACTCAATTCATAATCCAATCAAAATTAATCCCTACTCAAGAATGTTGTTTTCTTTTTTGGGGCTTTAGGACTGGTAATTGTAATTGTTAAGAGCATTTAAAAGGCTAATGGTTTAGCCCAATGGTAATGGACGATGAAGGGTCATTATAATAAAAAGCCTAAGAAAATAAAGCCCTTTTAGTGTGTATAATATCATATGTACGTATAGAGTTTATTCTTAGTATTTTTGTCCAATGACGACCCTTTGATCGCCGATAAAGTCTTAACTCGATTGATATGGACATAGTTGTCAATGCAAAATATGGGTTTGAGTGCGCAGAAGCACATTATCCTCCTATTTATGGGTCGGAGGATGGACTTTGGGTAATTCTAAGTATTTTATCAAAAATAACAGATATAATCACGGTTAAAAAAAATCATAAAATCGATATCAGGAGAAGCCGAAATTATATAATGGGGCTCAAAATAAATTACAAAAATTCAAACTTTCGAAAGGGGTCAAAATTATAATTGTTTTATTTAAATAAAAGTTAAAAAGGGATTAAATTGAACGATTAACATTTAAGAGATAATATAATCATAATTATACTACGCCCTTGCTTGACAATAGTCAAATTGGTAGAGGTAAGTATGGTACAAAATAATTTCAGTATTATTAAATTGATTAATTTATTCTTTATATTAGTAAAAATATCAAATTTCAATAAAGTTCATATTTACTGTTTAAAAAATATCGATATTGTTTAATAGAGTTAATATTTCAAAAGCTCTTTATGATTCTATAGTAAATTTGGTTTAATCGGTTCAATCGATTTTTAGTCCGATTCGTAGGTCAGTCTATCCAACTTCTTATTCTATATCGATACTTTGATTAATTTCTTATTCAACTAATCTAACCGACTAATCTAATCCAATTATGAAAACTATAGTTTTTTTTTCTAGTGGTAATGTTAAACTAGTTTCTAAAGAGAAGAATATTACGTACTTAAGTGCATTTCTAATCCATTTTTTAGGTTGATGCAATGGCAACAATACCAACCCGTTTAAGACTTAATCAACTTTTTTTTACTAACTATTATATAAAATATTATGTTTAAATTCGTAACTTCACTTTAAAGTCTAAAATTAATTTTAGCATTTAACATTTTATTATTTTTCACTACAAATTGAAATTTTTACCAATACAGAAAAGAGAGTTGGTAATTCTAGTTTAATACTAGAATGATGTGCATCGGCCAGTACAATTGAAATTGGTACAAGATCGACTACAGCGGTTCAAACCCTATTCTTGTCATCCTCTTGTGTTTTAACATGCACCAAGAAAAATACATTTGTACCCCTTTAATAGGGGCTTATAAGTAAATTGACCCTAGAATTATACCCAAACTCTTATATTTGTTCTTAAAATTTTTGTATTTGATGTCATGCTCGAATTATCAATTTTGTCTCATTTTATCCAAAAAGTATACGATGTTTAATAAAAACGTATCACTTATCATGTTATTATTAGTTAGTATTTTTTTAAGGTAAACAAAGGTGATAATGAGTTTCAATTAACCCTTTTTTCCATGAATACAAAGTGATGGTCTTTTGTGTGCTTATAGTAGCACAAGCATATATATATTCATAATTTTCTTTTGAATAATCTGCTCTGATCATATCTTTTTTTAATATAATATTTAAAACTATCCATATTTCCTTTCCAACTTATAATAGAAAAATAATGCGCTTCAATATACCCTAAACTCACGTTTTCCTATATTGACAATAATACTTATATTAATTGAACTAAAAATCGATACAATATTCATAATTAAATGAATACTAAATTAAAATTATATATTTTCTCAATATATATATATACATACCCAAAGCCATAAAGTTAAAAAAGTGAATGACAATGGATTCATTGAATTGTATGATCTTAGAGATCTGATCCAATAATAAATGCAGGCAGACACGAAAGTTGGGTCCTGAAAACCAAAATTTACTTTAAAAATGAAAAAGTTGAATAATTCTATATTTTTGCCTGATCCGCCGAGCTATTTGGGGGGGGGGCCTCCACTTCCCATCAATTATGGGGTTTGGATTGATTAATGGGCAAATTCAATGTGCTTGGAAAGTTTCTACTATTATATCTAACATTATGACTATTGTTGCTCCTATTCATGAAATTAGTCTCAAACTTGTTACATCGGTAAATAGACGGTAAAAGTATCGTGGAGGTTTTTAAAGGAGGAGTTAGATTTTATTTTATTTCATCTATTTAGAAAATGATTAAATTAGTTTATGTATGCTAGATCAAAGAGTGAATTGGTCCTTTTGTTAAAAAGTTTATCCATTTCTACTATTAAAATTTGATCATTGTACGTCAACATGAGATATATATGACACGTACGCCACGTGTAACTGTCTGGTTATTTCGTTTAAAGACAATAATGGAAAATGAAGGATTTGGAGGATTGTAGCCAGTACTAATGTTTTCTTCTTCTTCTTCTTAGTATTGCTGTCAAAAAGTATTTTTAAGAAATAAAAATTTCATTTTAGATATGATGTTATAAAGTAACAAACAAATATTTAAATAATGTTCAAATTAGTTAATATTGTGATATTTTAATATATGAAAAATAAATTTTAAATATTTTTAAGCAATTAATCAAAGAAGGGAAAGTAACATGTGTTGGAGGGGTGAAAACGTAATTAAGCTGTCAAAAGTGCTTTTGTGAGAGAAAAACTAAAATATTTAACTTCTCCATTTGGGGAAAAATGCTTTTGAAAAACCAAATATTTCTTTGAAAAATTGCTTGTTTAGCATTAATTTTGCATCAAAAATATTTTTCATGTCAAAAGTGTTTCTAAGAAACACCGCTAAACACAACCTAACTAACAATGGTGAATTGAAAGGTGAAAGGGACCATATTAGATTTAAAAACGAAAAATAAGGTCGTCGGATTCTGAGATTAGTCGCTGGAATCTGTAAATTTATGAATTTCCCAATAAAGTCATGATCAGTTCACCGATTGAAGGAGTTAAAATGTTTAAGGGCTTATCATCTAAAAATTTTACATGAATTTATGATTTATTTATAGAAATAAATTGGAATGACTATTTCTGTAAATAATAAATGTGGAACATCATTTAAATATAATTTAAATTAATTGAAATTTTGAATTGAGTTTTTAAAAAAATTATGATGTATTTTGTATTTTTTGTTAAAAATGGTATCAGAAACATCGAGCAAGCATATAATGATCCAGCTTCTTTAGTTTTGTTTTCAATTTGTTCTTGGATTCTATTGAATGATAAATATATTTATTTCCCTTACATATTAGTTCTTCGACAACAATATATTAAAGATTTATTTCTTTGGAATTTTTAAATAGAATTTTTATTTTTAAATAATTTTAAGTTTTTTTTAATATTTTTTATATAAAATGAGTTTCAAATTATTAGAAGATATAAAAATTAAAGATTAAAATTGTTATTATACCAAATAAACAAGCGTCACTTAATAATCGTGTGATGAAAAAAAAAACAATTTTAAAAACGCCAGTGACCTAATTGTAAATTTTTTAATTAAGTAACCATAGTTTAGAAACTAATGAGGTAAGTTTCAGTATCAAAGATATTTGATGTTGGTCCGCAATCTCAAATTTGTGATTAAAATTGTAAAAACAAAATTAATTCGATAATATAATTTTCAACGTGGAACATATCGACATATTTGTTTTTAGTTTATTTAAAGTAAAATGAAAGATGATGTGCTTAGTATTTTTCAATTTAAAAATACAAAAAATAGAAAAAATAATTAAAATGCAAAAAAAATCTTAAAATAACACACACAAAAAAAATTCTACCATCCTTTATGTAAGTATCTTATTTATAATGTGTGACTTCACATACAATAATTGTACTTAATGTTGTGCATTTTAATTGACATAATTACATATTTTTAATTGTCATATATGCTACAATAACTCCTTGAATTTTTGGTATCTTTAATTTATTTATTGTATGGGGAAAAATCTAACATAAGATGTGAAATTTTGTATTTTTAGTTTTATTGTTTTATGAATTTAATAAATTTATGGGTAAATTATTAAAATAGTCTTCTTTTTTGCTTTATGTTATATTTAGTCACTTATGTTTAAAACATTACGTTTTAATCACTTACGTTATCGTTTTGCTACAAAATAGTCACTTTGTCGTCAAGATTTGTTACCTCCCAAACGACAGTTAAAATGAGTTTTAAATGCCAATATGGATGTCCAACTGGGATGAACAAAGTTAAATTTTTTTTTATGAAAATAGAATACAAAATTTTGCTCTAAAACCCAATTTTCTCCCGTTTTAAAAGAAGCAACAATTAGGTTTTTTTTGTTACCATTAGAGAATAAAAGAGCAACACGACAAAGAAGAAGAATAAGAAATGGACACATCGACCTTTATACCTGCTTGCTATTGTGGTTGCCCATAATACACAAATAAATAAAGATGAAAATGTCATTTTTGTCTGTCACATATACAGAATAACATGAAAAGATGGAATACCTTTTTGCAAAAAAAACCATAATATATGAATCCAAAACTCAGTAAAGAAAAAAAACATTACTTATTGTAATCCATGCTTGGATCCTCCATTGAATCGATCATCTGCTATTCCATTTTGAATAAAAAATCCAATCGATTGATGGAGCACTCAATTTGATTTTTATTGTTTCGACTCAACAAAAATGACTATGGAAATGAATGATTTTTTTTCAGTCAAAATGGAAACGAAAACTAAAAGAAGAAGACCAATGGTTCTTTCTTTCCAATTCAAAGATTAATCTGATACATTGGTTTTGATTATTTTGAGAAACTAAATTAACGTTTTCCTTTAATTAATTTAGAAAATTCAATTAATTCAATTTATTTAATTAAAAAATAAATTAATTTACTTGGTTGGACATTCACGTTGACATTTAAAACTCATTTTAACTACCACGTCGGACAATCATTTGGGAGGTAATAGATCTTAACGGTAGAATAACCATTTCGTAACAAAACAATAACTTAAGTAACTAAAATGTAACCCGAAGCAAACAAAATTGTTTAATTTATTATTTCAAATTAATTGATTTATCAAAAACTAATCCCATACCATTATTACAAATTAGTTTAATAAATACTTAAAAGTTATTTTTTTTTTCAAATTGAACACATGTAATTAAATGTTAGTATGAAAAAAAAAAATTAGTAAGAAAATAAACGAAATGTTTTGTAAAATATTCTAACTTCTATTGATCAATAAGAAAGGATAAATTACATATTACTATATTTAAAACATTACAAATAATTATATATTTACTTCTATAAATTCTAAATGCCTTCTGTCGGAATCATTTTTTGTTTGGCAAAACGGAGTCGCCATCAATCTTTTTGAAGTGCGATTGGGTCACTTTAAAAAAATTTTGGTCTACGAATTTTAAGAAAACAGGTCCGGGAGTCAGTTACTCACGAAGAAGGATTAGCACCCCTGCAACGCCCAAAATTGGTTCCTTATTGATTGAGTAATGTCCTAATATCGAAAATTGGAAGAGATTTTAAAATACGAATCCTTTGGAAAATTTTTGGGTAATTCGAATTGGATATCGAAATTCTCTTGTTCCGAAAGGATGAAATATCACATCCAGCACATTAGGATACGATGTTTCAAACCTTTGACACCAAGATCATTTCATGATTTCCAAAATTCATGCATTGTCATTTTAAAAAGGGTATTCCATTATTTGGCCAAACGAAAGAACCGAAACCCAGCACGTTAGGGCACGATCCCTCAAATTTCCAAACATGAAATATTACCTTATTTTTTAAGTTGAGAAAACACGATCAAAATTTTAAAAGAATATTTAGTCCTTTGGACGAGTGGGAAAATTGAAACCCAACACGTTAGGGCACAATTTCTCAAAACCTCCAAGCACAAAATATTGCCTTGTTTTTTAATTTAAGGAAACACGGACACAATTTTAAAGCATGTTTAATGATTTGGACAAACGGAAACCGAAACCCAGCACGTTAGGGCACGATTCCTTTAATTTCCAAATGTGAAACATTGCCTTATTTAAAAAACGCGATCAAAATCTTTAAAGGATACTTAGTCATCCAGACGAACGAAAAAATCGAAACCTAGCACGATTGGGCACGATTTCTCAAACTTCCAAACACGAAATATTACCTTTGTGAAAACCTTTTTTATGAATTTTGAAAAAAAGAAAATATTGAAATGTAAACACGATAATAATAAGGGATAATAATAATAACTACAAAGAAAAAGGAAAGGAAAATAAACAATAGTATTATAATAACAAAAATAATATGTGACAAATAAAACAAATAGTAATAAAAATACTTCTAATAGAACTAACGAATATAGTAAAAAGGTAAAAAAAATATAACAATAGAATAATAACAACAATAAGCCAAAATAAAAAAATATTAATAAGAAGGTAATAGTAATAATATTAGGATAATAGTACTAATAAAAAATAGTAGTAGCAAAATAAAGGTATATTGATATTAAAAATATAGATATAATGATAATATACAAAAAAAAGTAAGCAAAATAAGATATATATAACTATAGTACATATAATAGAAAGTATATAATTATAATAATAATAATATAAAAAAAGTAACAAAAAATATTTAAAAATAATTAATTTAATGGTAAAATAACAAAATAATCGGAAAGGGTCTAAATTGGATCAAAAACAGAAGCGTTAGGCCAAATTTAAAATAAAAGAAGATAAAAAGGGCTAAATTGTAATACACGCGCGACATAGGGAGACCAAAATAGAAATTAATCCTACCCTTTGAAACGGTGCGTTCAACGAGGACCAAATTGAAATGACGGATTAGATTCGGGGGAAAAAATAAAATAAATAAAAACTGGAAATAGAATGCAATTAAAACAACAGCGCAAAAAGGAGGACCAACCGCGCAATTTACCTATTCAGGGTAAAATTGCGCGGATCCAATGGTGGATCGGGTACGCGCACGGGGCTCCCTTACTCCTCAACGGCGTCGTTTGCCTACCATCCTTTTTCCTTGTAAAATCATTCAGCCGAATGTTATAGACCAAATGGGATCCCATTTTATTTGTTAGGGCAGACCCCTCACTGCAGCGAGATCCCCCACGCGCGCATCGATTGCGACAGCCGGAGGAAGCCCGGTGAGATTCTCTCGATCCCCTTTTTTTAAAAAAAAAAACTTTCTTTGTTTTTTGAGAATTAGCGAAATTAATCTATGAAAATGGAAAAGATTTTTGATACACTCCTCTTCTATTTTCGCATGTAATAGCAAAGCAAAGGGAAAAGCAAAACGAGTCTCGAAAATCGGAAGATAGAACAATAATCACCTTGATTTTTCACTGACTTTCTATTTCAATCTATGCGTAAATCTCTTTTTCTGTTTACTTGTGTTTGTATATGTGGAAATTGTGTGTATTGCTTTTCTCTATTGAAAAAAACTCCCCTTTACAACATTCCGATTTGGCTTTTATAGCCGAAAATCTCAATAGAATACAATCCCCTTTTTTCCGTACTGTGTTTGTTACTTCCTGTTTTGTAGGCACGCTATCGGAGGCGTAGAGGCGTACGACACGGAGGGCATGGCGACGTGGCTTGATGGGGCTGTTGGCGGCACGAGGCTACTTCCAGGGTTTCTCTTGCTGTTCTGTTTTGGGTTGTTTGGGTTTAGTTTAGTGTTTGGGCCTGTTTGTTTTAATTTTTTTTGTAAAATTAGTTAATGGGCTGTAATTTTGGTGTAATGGACTGTTGGCTTATTTTCATTAGGGGTCCGAGCAAATTTTGCCCATTACACCTTCTATAAAAAAGATGACATCATATGTAACTTTCAAAATGTTTCCGACACCTTCTTAGGGCCCATTTAGATGGACAGTACGTTATTTGCTATTAGTGTAAAAATAACGGTAGCAGTGATATTAGTTCTGTAGCGTAAGAGAAAAAGAAAGCTAAACGCATCGCACTGAAAGTAAGCACCTATCCAAATGAACCATTAGTGTAGTGGTTGTGACTCTTGCACCTTAAGATCCGAAGTTAAAACCCTTATTTTTTCTATCTCTGTCCATTTTTAGCAAAAAAAAAAAAAAGTGAAACAATCAATTGTTGATATTGTTAATTATATCAATTTATTCTATTAGAATCAATTCTCAGTTCAAGTTTTATCGGTGTAAGATTAATAGAGAAAAATTACATATATTAATGTTTTAGCAAATAGCTTACTATAAACCATACAAAATTTACCTTTTTTTACTCAAATATTTTCCTAATCAGAAAAATAATCTTCTTATATGTTTTGATCATATCTGCTCTTTTTGACATAATGACTAGAACGATTCATAATCCCTCCCCAACCTATAAATAGGAGGATAATACGTTTCAGCGCACTCAAATCCATGTCCTCCTGCATCAATAACAATGCCCATACCAATTGATAATAAAATGTCAAATTTGATCCTATTTATTTTATACTTCTTTGTAAGAGTTAAAAGAATATATATATATATATATATATATATAGGTATTCATCAAAATGATCGAAAATTTAAAATTAAAAAAAACAGAACTCATTGTATTAATGTTACGTATCTTCGATCGCTACACTGAATAGTTGTTTTAAAGTTTTTTGGCTTAATGATAAATTTGGCCATTAATGTTTATATGTTTTGTCAAAATAGCCTTACTTGTATTTTTGAGCCTCTTTTGGCCATCATTCCTTCTTTTTTTTAAAAAAAATTCTTTTTTAACAGATTTGATGAAAGTACCGTTAAAAAAGTTAACGGGATAATGTGGAATTTCATATGTGAAATATTTTTAATGAGATGCAATTTATTACTTAGATAACCCAATAAAATAATTACATGTGGAAAAATAACTCTTAATTTAAAGAAAAATAAATGTAATTATCTAAAAAAAAGGTTTCGAAATGAATGCATACATTTAGTATTTTCAGTTTGATTTATTAATTATTTTTTTGAAACCTCCCAGTAAACAAACATATGCATTCATTTCAAAACTTTTTTTTAGATAATTACATTTATTTTAGAGTTATTTTTTTAACTTCATGTATGATTTATTTATTTCATTGTTTTTCACATGTAATTATCTTATTGGGTTACTTAAGTAAAACATTACATCTCACTAAAAATATTCCACATCATCCCTGTTAATTTTTTTTAACGATACTTTTATCAAATCTGTTAGAAAATAAATCTATTTTGAAAAAACAATAATAAAAGTTGATGGCCAAAGAAGGCTAAAAAATATAATTAGAGTCATTTTAATAAAACGTGTCAACGTTAGTGGCCAAATTTATAATTAACCCAATTTTTTTATCACGTAAGTTTGATTTTAGAAGATAAAAGGCAATAGCTTGAAAATGTGTGCTTACTTCAATTAGAATGACATAATGCTTTTAAACATATTGTCGTATTAGCATGCTGAACATAGAGATTGAATTTAATAAATAAAAACTGAAATCAAAGGCTTAACCACATAGAACACATACTATGGAGGACCGATACTGAAATTATCCCGTTTTATAAAATAACGTGAATCCAACTCTAAACGTATTTGAAATCTTTACACTTATTTCAACTGTTAAAAAAATTAAGATTTTTCTAAAAAATCAAAGATAATAATGAACTGAAAAGAAAAAAAAAACATTTGTTTTCCTCGTTAAAATAAAAAAAACGATTTTTTCCTAAATCCATAAAAAAATCCATTTTCTAATTTTATTTTTGGATTTGAATTTGGTAAATTTTCTCACATTGGGTTAAATTTTTTTATTATTTAAGTTGAGTCCTTAATTTAACAATTGTTTTCAGATTGTGGCTTGAGCTTTTACTTATCAAAGTTAGTCATTGAAAAACCTAAAATTCAGGTATTAGTAGGGAACAATTGCCGAATTTAGGCCCCAATATAAGAACAATTGTCAAGTTTAAGGACTAACTCAGAAAAAAATTCAAACCCCAATATGGGAAAATTTGTCAACTTTAGAGCCTAATTTTGACAAAAAAAATTTTAACTCTAATATAAAAATAATTGCTATATTGAAATTCCAAATAATAATTTAACCCTTTTAATAATCTTAATTTTCACTCGAGGGAATAAATTTCGGTAAGGTTCACCAACCAATCAAATTTACTTCCTTATTTTTCACTTCACTTGAAACTATGATGAACTCACAAAACTAAAGAAGTAAATAAGAAAAGGGAGAAAAGGAATGAATAAGTGGTAGAGCCACTAAGAGACCCGGGGGCACGGCGCCTTAAGGTGTAAGATTTTTTAATTTCTCCTTTTATATAATGTTATGGTCCTCCTAAATAGAGAAGTAAGCCCCTCCAATATTTCTATATTATTAAAAATATTATTGATAAAAATAAAGAGAAAATCTTCTTACAGAAGTCAAATTTGAGGAATAAAAATTGAAATATGAAAAGAGTCGTCCCCACTCTTAGCACTCATATAGACCTATTCAAGGGCCGAGCTACCCGCATAGGCCTGAAGGCTCGCCCGAATTTTGGGAAGGTTTGGGAAAAAAATATTAGACCCGGAAATGGGCTTGGCAAAAAAATTAAGCCTATTTAAAATATGGGTCGAACTTGGGCTTGAACATTCAAGGCACGAGTCTAGCTCGACCCATTTTAATTTTATAATACTTTATATTATGTTATTTTTATATATTATGTAACTTAGAACACATTAAAAAAAATAAAATTATACTAAATATATAATACTACTCTAATGTAAATATTAAAATAATGTTAAGATGACTATATAAAAATTTTCAATAAATAAAAAATGTATAAAATTCTTAAATATAAAATAAAATAAATATTTAAAAATTTTAAAAAATATGGGTGGACATAAAACAGGCTTGGGTTAGTCTTTTGCAAATATGGACGGGTTTAGGCAAAAATTTAGACCCAGATTTCTGGCTGGGTCAGGCTTGAGAAAACATAAAGTATGTTAATATCATGCTTAGGCTCGATTCGGCCCATGAGCACCTCTACACTCACACTACTTTCCTCATCTCTTCTCCTTGTAAGAGTTGAAATGAGAATTTTTTTTCTTTTCTTTTTTACATAGCACGTCTAATTTTAACTTGATTCTCTCAAAATTAACCTTCTGGCTCCGCCACCTGAACATGATTTATAAACATTATCACAAATTCCAAGTGAATAATTTGTTGTGTACCCTCAATTTTGGTAATGGTAATTGAGGATGGTCCACAAATCCCAATCATACAAAAAGAAAAAAAAAAATAAAAACTATACATTAAAAAAAGATGATATAAAGTAGGGCATCTTTTGATCTTTTGTATTTACAACTTGCTAACTTTTTATTTTATTTTTTATGAATCCTATGCATTTCATCACGTGCATGCAAGCTCACCTTGTCGCTCTCACTTAAAAACAAGAGTAAAAATATATCTGTACATCAATATAAGGAACACGTGGCGTGTTACTGCCTGATTATTCCATCAACTAAGTCAGTTTTAATAGTACAAGTAAATGAATTTTAATAGAAATGATCAATTTACTTTTTTAATTTAACGTATAGGGACTAATTTATCTATTTTTAAGTAGAGAGGGTAAAAGACAATCTTACCCGTATAATAAAACCTCCATATTACTTTTACCCGTAAAGAGTTTAAATTTATTATGTGAATGTATAAAAATGATTTTTTTTTATAATATCATATTGTGTTGAATCTGATTAAAGCGATATTAATTTAATTAATGTCTTGAATAATAATAGTAGTAATATAAATATATAATTAATGAGGCATTATTAAATACTTAAATCACCTTTTATCTTATCTCAACTTGGTGTGTATCATATGAATGTTCAGAATCTATGTCTGATTTAGGACCCAACTGAATCTGACAAAACATTTTTTAACTTTAAACCTACATTAATATTACAATCTTTCTACTTTAGAATTTACATATATTGCCTGTAATAATTATGTCAACCTAATTTATATATTAGATTTAAGAAAAAAATATGTAATAAATATATTTATTAAAATTTTATATAAAAAAAGTAAATTATATTTGGATTGAAATGATAAGTTAAGAGGTTTAATGTTTATAATTATATTTTTATTGTATGCAAAATTGTAATGATTTATAAAGATGTAAAAAAATTAATTTTTAATAATTTTGTAATTGAATTTGTGGAGTGTGTTGCATTTATCGAATTCTTTGCAGGCAATTAGAAAGACGTTTGATGAGCAACTGACAACGTTGAAATGGCAGAGCAGAGACGACATATTCTCCACATAAGCAGCTGCGTTTTTGACTCCAAGTAAAGCTTCTTCTCCCGGTTAAGCTTTGTTTATTGCAATGATATTTTAGTATGGTTAGAACTCTAATCTTAATATGTTTGGAAGGGTCATTGTATCCTTGTTTTGAGTGGCCAAAATTAACACACCAATCAACAATGGCTTTTCTTTGAGGGCGACAAGATGTAGTCGTATATCAATTTTTGTGAGGGTTTCGTGGTAGCTATGGAGAGAATTTTGTTTCCGAGTTAGGACTTTGTTTTCGAGGTTTGAGATTGTACGTTTAGTACTTTTAGGTTTATTTTCTCCATATTGTACTCTCGTTTGTTTACTCATTTAGTGAAAAGTCGATATCTCTTTGGCTCGTGGTTTTTCCCTCTCTGAGGGTTTGCCACGTAAAATATTTGTGTTTATTATTCTCCACTTTTTCTATCTCGTTGTTTATACGAATCGATCCCCAACAAAATTTAAATATGTTCGATAAATGATGTTAACTTAGTTGGATAACCAATCCTAATTCTGAAAGCGTGAAGAAGCTTAAAGCATTACTTTAATTTTGATTCAAATTTACAAATTTGGCTCGAATAATTCAAATCTATTTGATTTAATCTATTGAATTTAAATTCAAAACAATTTAAATCTAAAACGATTTGAACTTGAAATGATTAACACTTAAATTTATTCAAACATGTAATGATCATGTTCGAAAAATAGAAGCCTTAAAACCTAAATTACTCGTAAACGAAACAATCTTCACCTAAATGATTTGAATATGAAATTAACTCGTTTTGGTCTGAGAGATATTAAAAATTGAATTCACCCAAATCAAATTGATCCCCCCAACATTCTCTATACATTTGAAATTTAGTCTCTATACTTTTATTTTCAAGAATTTAGTCCTTTTACTTTTTAAATTTCAAATTTCAAGTCCAAATTGTTAATGGTATTAAAATCCTTATGTTAAATTTGCTTATGTGACATTTTTTTGGTGAAAAGAGCTGTGTGACATTTTGAAATGAAAAAAAAAAATCACTTAGTAGCTGTGTAACAAAAAATGACAGTGAATTGAACTTGAATTTAATATAAAATTTTTATTTATGTTAATAATTGGACTTGCATTTCTAAAGCAAAAAAATATGGGGGTGAAATTCTAAACGTGTAAAAAGTAAAGGGACCTAAAGCAGAATTTATCCAATTACCAACTCACGGGTCTAATTGCTTGTGTTCACGTGCTTAGTCAGAAAGGCATATGCCATCAGGCATTTTATATATATATATATAAATTTTGAATATATATTATTTATTTATTTATTTATATTATACCATTTTTGTTTTTCTCTGTTAAACACAGAGATCTGCAATAATGCTTGCCTTTTCATTCAATTCATTTCAACTACCTTTTCATCTATTATTAAATGAGAAATAAATATATATAAAAAAAAGAGGAATAAGAAATTGTCTCATTCAATCAATTAATAAAATAAATAAAAAATATACTATAACAATCGAAAAATAGATATATCGATTGACGAGTAAAACATACATTAAATCATAGTTGGTTTGACAATCAGTGTTAAAAATTGAAAAAGAAAGTTAATTAGATTTTAGGTAATATTCAAAATTGTTTCGTAAAAGAATTAAAATGTAAAAAAAATGGAAAGAAAATTTACGATCGGTGGGAAAGAGCATACAACAACGATTTTAACAATCTAATAATTTAAATTAAATTTCAATTTTAAATAATTTAGCGATAAAAATATAAATTTATTAATAATTTAGTGAGATTGAGCATAGTTTTTAGTATATTATGCAGAGAAAAACACTCATTAAATTAATTAATACACACGCTTACGTTACATAATACATACACTTCTACATGTTATTACACATAAATGAAATCGGTGTAATAACCAAAGACAACCTTCAATACTTCTATTATTTATAATAATAACCCAAAATAAAACATTCTATTACAATTTAATCCCCATGCACAATTATTAATTTCATTAAGCAAATATTATTAGCAAGTCTTGAGTGGGTTACCGCAAAGACAATCATTACTATCAAATGATGAAGCTTCAAGGTGATCGAACGGCATTCCCACCGGAATCGTACCGCAAAGATGGTTATGGCTGAGATCTAAATGTCCGACGAACTTCGCCGACGACAAAGATCCGGGGACCGAACCTTTCAAGTTATTGAACGATAAATCAAGTGCCATGAAGTACGATTTCGGCCCGAAAACGTCCGGTATGTTGCCTTCAAGGGAGTTTCGACTCAAGTTTAAGATACCCAAACCGGTACTACCCAGAACCGCCGGCGGTATTTCGCCGGTGAGCATGTTGCTGCCTAAGTCCAACGTTGCGAGCACCTTCATTTTGCCTAACTGTGCTGGTATTTGACCCTGTATTTTGTTTCTCGATAAATCCAAGTCGGCTAACCGGTACATGTTGCTGATGGAGATTGGGACCGTTCCAGTGAGTTGGTTTCCACTCAGTAATGCACGGCTCAGCATTTTCAGGTTGCCAAAGTTGGCCGGGACTTCGCCGGTGAGAAGGTTGTTGCTTAAATCGAGGTGTTTTAAACTGGAAAGTTGAACAATGGAGCTTGGGATTTCGCCGTTGATTTTATTATCAGCTAAGTTCAAGACGGTGAGCTTTTGAAGGTTCCCTATTTGGTCTGGGATTTTTCCCGATAAGGAATTTCCGATGAGATCCAAGACTCTCAAGTTGGGCAACGACGCCAAGCATGATGGGATCTCACCGGCGATACCTTTCCAATCAGCAATGATTAAAGTAGTGAGCCGGTCGAGCTGACAAATAGAAGGGTTAATGGTACCGGTCATGTAACCGGAAGATGAGTGGCCGGTTTTTTGAAGAATGGGGTCTTCGGACTCGCCGCGGAGGGAAACGTCTGTGACTCGGTGAGTGGTGGGGTCACAGCTAATACCGTACCAGTTGGAACAACAATCGGTGCCTTTCCATGAATCGAAGATGCCTAAGTAAGGCTCCTTTAACGATGACCTTAAAGCTAGCAATGCTTCTCGGTCGGAAGGAGGGCAAGCATTAACGGCGCCAGAGATAATGGCTAGTAAGAAGGCCAAAGCTATGGCATTGAAGGAGAAGATCCCCATTGAATCTCCTTTTTTATGCCCTTTTTGTTTTTTGGGTGTTTATATGTATAAATTAAACGAAAATTTGGTTTTGATTTTACGATCTGAAACAATAATGGAGATGAACGAAAGTGAAAGAGAGTGAGCAGTGAGCTCTGACAAGGTTTTGCAAAAATGGAGATATTAGGGGGAGGCACTTTTATAGTAGCTCATGAGACGAACTTCAATTCTTAAACCCGAAAAAGGATTGAGAAAAAAAAAACCGTTTAAAATATAGGATTTAAACATTGTGAGTTTGGAAGGATGATTGTGTGCGGTGCGGTGCGTTTAGCTTACTTTTTATCTCAGTTACAGTATTTAATCTTACCGCCACCGTCGATTTTACACTAACCGCATGTAAATGCACCGCCTATCCAAACCCACCCTTATGTTTGATGCTGTCCGTTTTTAATATTTATAATATATGGAAAATTAAAGTCATTATAATATATAATATTACAATATGCCTATATATAAAACTTTAATAAATTAAAAATTAAATATAATATAAATATTTTAAAAAATATAAAAAAGTACGGAAAATTTAAATTAAGCTAAAATTAATCATTTATAAATATAAGTAAGATTGAGCAAAATTTTATACTCTTATATTAGGTTGAGCCCAACTTATACAAATACATATTCTACTTAAACTTGGTGCATAAACAATTCTAACTATGAACAAGTCAATTGAACATGTGCAAGTGTAAATATCCATTTTAATTGTTTTTGTTATTAATTTTTTTTATAATGAGACCTACTAATATTTTATAAACATATAAGGTGTTAATTAAATCTAGATTTATGTCGGATCGAAATTTTAAAGGACAACAAAATTTTTCAAAACTATTTTTTATTCAAGAGATTCAAACTTGAAAATTTATCTAAATATTTAAATAAATTATTTTTTTATCGCATCATATATGCTTTTTATTTTGTAATAGTAAGTATTACATTATAATTCTTTAAAAAAAATTGAAATTCACTTCACTTCTAATTTACTAAGTATTTGGGGCGAATGCAAAAAATAATTTTAGGGGTCGAAATTAATTTTTAATTTTTAAGATAGTAAAAGTACAAATTTACTATTTGAATAGTCTATATCTTTATAATTTTTAAAAGATTAAATCAAATTTTTATCATTTTTAGGGGGCTAAAGTACAATTTAACCTCTATTAATTTAAAATTCTAAAGGACTTAAACTGTATAAGATTTAATATTTGACGATATATATATATATATAATTATACGGTACTATATCATATGATGTCATATTTTTAAAAGTAATAATGTGTTTAAATTATCAAATATGAAATTTGTGGTATTTCTATTTTATTTATTTATGAGTTGAGGTCACATGTCGAGATAGTTTTGGATTGAGTTAATTTATACAAGGTTAAATCAAAATTTAAAATTTTCGAATCATATAGAATTTGAGTCGTTCGGGTTAACCAATCAATATTTTAAGTTATATCAAATTCAGTTCATTTGTATTCATCGAACTTTTCGTGTAATTTTAAGTTTGAATTTAAATTATATTTTTTTACAACTAAATCGAATTGAAAATCGGATTAATTGGATTTGGTTTTCATAATCTTTTAAAAAAATTGAGCTGAACATGAGATATTCACATGCATGCCCGAAGCTGATTGCCCAATAATATCATGGGATCAATCGGTCACCCTAATAAATTTCAATTTAGGATTTTAATTCTTTTTGAGGGTCCCATTTCCTATTTTTTTATAATTTGGTCATTTCATTGGTGTAATGATTACTAAAAGATTTATTGTTCAAAAAGTTAATGATTAGTGAAATTTAAAGAAAAAACAATGACACTATGGTGAATTGTGGTATGGGTTTAATCATGGAGAATATTAATTTTGGTATGTCTATAACATGGATCAATCAATTTCAGTAATCAAGCATGATCTTGCAGCTATTCAATTCACCATGATTAATTTCAGCACTAGTTACAAATTAATCTTGCTTTTCATGATTCAGAATTTGGTGAAAATGAAGTTGGGTTTTATTGGTAAAGTTGAAATAGCTAGAGGGTTTATATTCGAATTTCGTTTTTTTTAAAACTATTTTGTGTTACGATAAACATTGATAATGGCGGTAGAACGATTGCAAAGTAATAAGAAAATAAAAATAAGAACATATAGATTTTACATGAAAACTCTTTTTGTAAAAATTACGGGCAGAAGAGGAAAAATTCACTAATGTTGAAAAAGGAATGATACAAGAGAAGTTTCGAATAAATCTATTTAAGGGTGAAAAACCTTCGGCCTTTCGCCCCCACGGGTCTCCTTATTTTGTCATTGCATTTATTTATTCAACAAGTGACGTAATTCAGATCATACAATCTCTAACATTTTGACTATAGTCAATTATAGTAGTGAAATGTGACAATAAATTTTGGAGATCTAATTAAATATTTCAGAGGATTTTATTAAAATTTTCAAAAATTTCAAAGGGCCTAATAATAATTTTCCAAAATTTTGAGGAAGCCGTGCCAAGTCCCTTTTGGTTTCTCTTACCTTCTACTTCCACCCGTAGTTAGTTAATTCCACTATAAGCAAACCCCTTCTATTATATAGAATGAATCAAATTAGTGGTTATATTATTAAATAGATAAATTTAATTATTGTATTATTAAAATATAAGGATGACAAAACTTGAACCGTCTCATGAATTCTAAATCGGAGCGGATTTCTTTTGTTTGAAAAATGGATACTGGGTGGAGCAGATATATTTCTTTTCTGGATAGTGGGTATGGAGAGGTTACAGTAATTGTTTGCCCTGCCTCGACCTGCTTTATTATGTAAAATTATCATTTTATCATTATATATATAAAATATTAAAAAGGTAAAAATGTAATAAAATTGTCGAAACCATTTTTTTGTTGGAAAACGGGCTGACTTTAAGAGGAAAAACGGAGTCGCCACCAACCTTTTTTGAAGTGTGATTGGGCCACTTTAGAAAACATTTTGGGTCTGCGAATTGTAAGAAAACGGGCTCGGGAGTCGGTACGCACGAGGATGGATTAGCACCCTCGCTCCGCCCAAAATTGGTACCTTATTGATTGATTAGTGTCCTTAATGTCGAAAATTAGAAAAGATTTTAAAATATGAATCTTTAAAAAATGTTTGGATAACCCGAATCAGATATCGAAACTCTCTTGTTCCGAAGAGATGAAATATCACATCCAGCACGATAGGACCCGATGCTTCAAACTCTCGATACCAAGATCATTTCATGATTTCTGAAATTCATGTATTACAATTTGAAAAGGGTATTTCACTATTTGGCCAAACCAAGAACTGAAACCCAGCACGATTGGGCACGATTCCTTGAATTTCCAATCATGAAATATTGCCTTATTTAAGAAAACGCGATAAAGAATCTTCGAAGGATATTTAGTTGTTTGGATGAATAGAAAATCGAAACCCAGCACAATTGGGCACGAATCTTTCGAACTTCCAAACACAAAACATTGCCTTATCTTAAAAAAAAACGATCGAAATCTTTAAAGGATATTTAGTGATCTAGACGAACGAAAAATCGAAGCCCAGCACGATTGGGCACAATTTATCGAACTTCCCAAACACGAAATATTACCTTTGTGAAAACCCTTCTTTGTGAATTCTCAAAGACACATATAAAGATGTTGAAACATGATTTAAAATCATCGATCTATGAAACAAAGGGAACAAGGATAAATAAACCATAACAGTAAAAAACACTAATAAAAATAGCAGTGATGATGTTGATAGTAAAAAAGAATAAAAGTAATAATAACCCTCATAATAAAAATGAAAATAATAGACATAATAAAAAATAATAAGTAATAATAATATATATATGAATTCGTAAAAATTGAAATGCTAAATATATAAAATAGTTAAAAGAGGTAAAATATCTATATATAAAAAATAGGTAAATATATAGTTTAGAAATTAATAATAAATATATATATGATAAATATAATAGCAGAATACTAGTAGAAATAATAATAATATATATAATAGTATGTAACAAAATATAAAATAAAAAGTAATAAATAAAAATGTTAGTAATAAAATAATATGACAATAAATATAATAATAAATATAGCATAGTAATTATAATATATGGATGTAAAATAATAGGGATAATATTAATAAAATAATAGTAGAAATAGTAAACAAATAATATACAATCACGAACATAAAGTAAATAGTAATATATATACAATAATAGTAATAATAATGTACATAATAAAAAAAGTAATAAAATAATGATAATAATGAATTTAACGGTAAAATAGCAAAAATAAAAAAACTAACTTGGATGGAAAACAGAAGTTTTGTGGTAAAATCAGAAATAAAATAAAGGGGAAGGACCAGATTTAAGCCCGTGCAGAACAGGGAGGACTAAAATGGCAATTAATCCCGCTCTCTGAAACGGTGCGCTCGACTGAGGACTTAATTGAAACCAGAAGCGAACTTTTGGGCCGAATTGGGAATAAAAAAAACATGATTCTAAAACCAGGAAAAAGCGGAGGGGCTAAACGCGCAATTAGCCCCTCTCTAGCAAAAACGCGCGGATTCTAGCCCCTGTGCGGGTCGGGTCGCTGGTCAGAGGCCCAAAACGACGTCGTTTTGGCCTCTGACCCTATGCTCAAAATGGCGCCGTTTTAAATACAGTATAAACGCCCAAATTTTTTTGAAAATTCTCATTTTCCCCTTTATTTCGAAAATAAATCTGAGAGGAGCTCTCCCCTTTTCCCCCCAGGTGATTTCCGGCGACTCCCGGCGATTCTCTGTCTCGACGCCAGCCACCGCACGCGGTGGTCGGAAGTTCAAAAGGTTGGTTTTTCTTTCTTTTTTTTAAAAAACTAATCTATGTATGTTATATATATATATTTTTTAAAACGGAATATAACAAAACAAAAATGCAATAATCGAAAACGACAAAGTAGAAAGGAAAAAAAACCTTGACTAATTCGGTATGTTGCTTTGGATTAATTCGTGTTTTCTACAAGAGTACACTATTTTATCTCTGACTTTTTTTGTATAAATCGAAAAAAAAATCCCCTTTTAACGGTATTTCAATCTCCCTTTTATAGCCAAAAACCCCAACAGAATATAATCCCCCTCTTCGTTCCGTACTGCTCGCTATTTCTATTTTGTAGGTGTGCTATCAGAGACGTGTAGGCGTCCACTGCGGAGAGGAGACGACGTGGCCTGGCACGCAAGCGAGGGAGTCGCTGACGGCGCGAGAGAGTGGCTGGGGTTTCCAAAACCCCGATTTCTGTTTGTGCTGTACTGGGCTGTTAACTCTTGGGCCTAGCTATTTGGGCTTTTTAATTATTGGACCGTTGGACTTTGTTTATTTTTGGTTGTTGGTTAACTTTGGTGTTGGGCCCGGGCAATAAAAATTGGGCCTACAGCTGCCCCCCTTTGCTCGTTGTCGTGCAACGAGAATGGAGCAAAGACTTCAAGAGGACCAATTTTGCTCAGTTTTGCTGAGTCTTGATTTCTTGACGCCTCCTTTCCTCAAGTAGCCCCGCTTTAGCCCACTGAATTTCTAGGGGTATAGGAATTTTGTTTCGATCTGCTCCACTACTGCTCAGTGGAGATAAGGTCCGTTATCTTCAGTCCACTCCGCTCCAGCTCAGTGGAGACAAGACTTGTCTTCAGTCTGCTATCTTTAGCCTGCTCCACTCCTGCTCAGCGAAGATAAGGCTAGTGGTTTAAATCTGCTCCATTGTCAGTACATGGAGATAAGATTTATCATTTTCGATCAGCTCTACTCCTGCTCAGTGGAGATAAGATCTACTGCTTTCGATCTGCTCTACTCCTGCTCAGTAGAGATAAGACCTGTTGTTTTTAACCTACTCCACTCCTGCTCAGTGAAGATAAGGCTATAATCTTCGATCTGCTCCACTCCTACTCAGTGGAGATAAGATCTGCTGCTTTCGATCTGCTCTACTCCTGCTCAGTAGAGATAATATCTATTCTTTCAGCCTGCCCCACTCCTGCTCAGTGAAGATAAGGCTAGAATCTTCGATCTGTTCCACTCCTGCTCAGTGGAGATAAGATCTGCTGCTTTCAATCTGCTCTACTCCTGCTCAATAGAGATAAGATATATTCTTTCAGCCTGCTCCACTCATGCTCAGTGAAGATAAGGCTAGTGGTTTAAATCTACTCCATTGCCGATACATGGAGATAAGATTCGCCATTTTTTTATCTGCCCCACTCCTGCTCAGTGGGGATAAGATCTGTAATTTTCGATCCGCTCCACTCCTGCTCAGTGGAGGTAAGATCTGCTATTTTTCAGCCTGTTACCCTACTGCTTAGGGGGTTTAAGGCTTACTGTATTCGATCTGCTCTACTCCCGCTCAGGAGAGATAAGATCTACATTATTCTGTAACTCCCATCAATTTCGCTACATTGTCCTTTGGGGAACCTACCTGTAGAATTGATTTCATGGGGTCTATGCTTATGTCAAATGATTAGGATGCTATGAAAAATGCTCCTAACTATATGTATTATGAATGTTATGAATGGATGCAAAATGTCATGAGAATAATCCATCTTTAATCCTTGGGCTATCATTGCTTGCTGTTTATTAAGGTGCTCCTTGATGTGTGCTCAACTGATACTTCTAATGGAGAATCTGAAGATATCGTCACTGCTTAGACCCTTATCTCAAGTGCTCCGAACCCTTTAAGCCTGGTTAGTTCTAAATAACTGTCCTATTTCAGATTCTTGTATTATTTAGAGACTTTCAGAGTAATACTTAAAACTTCCTTTGTGAAAGCATTATTAGTTCAGTAATCATTACTTCAATATGAAAATGCTTGGAAAAAGATTGTAGAGATGAATGAAACTGAAATTTATTCGGGACAAAACCCGTGAAGAATGAATTGAACAAAGGCAGTAAATTTTGTTAAAGTACAAAATGAGTAAGAGCGGATTTGATGCCCCAAATATCATAGCCCAAGCTTCTCTGTACGTACTTCTTGAAGACCATTCTGGGCTCAACATGTGTCTAGGAGAACCGTGGTACTCTGCTGATGCCCCAAAACGTAACATACCTCCTCACTGTTAATTCCGACGCAGCGAAACCACTGTATGCCCCATCACGAGTTGATCATAATTTGAGCCGCCCTTTTTTTAGGTTTTCGACTCAAAGCCCCTTTGGTCTCAAAGTGCCATTTGCGGGTTTTCACCTTAGCCTCTCCGTTTTTTTCTTGTGAAAAACTTCAAAGCGCCCTTTGTGGGTTTTTGCCTTGGCCTATTTCCGTCATAAGCGAAGCATTTCTTGACTGGGTCTGCATTAATTGGGTTTGACTGACTTTTTCCGTCCATCTCGGCTAGTATCCATGCTTCTCCAAAAAACCTTCTTTTCAACATAAGGTCCTTCCCAATTAGGCATCTACTTTCCTCTGAATCCCTTTTGCACAGGGAGGATCTTTTCAATGCCAAGTCTCCTTCATTCAATCCCTCTTCGAACACGGCATCGATGCTCAAGGGTTTCTTCATATCTTCAGTCGTTTCTTTATTCATATTCACCGGTCCCAGATGGATAATTTCTTCTGATACAAATGCATTGGATATATAGGGAAAAGTCATTGATCCCCATTTGACCTCGGCGTCTTTTACTACCGATGCTCCTCCTATGGTGCACACATTTTCTCTTTCAGGAGAGTCAAAGAACTCCAGCTCTTTGTTATCCATTAACCATTGCACTAGGGCTCTGAATTCGCTGCATTGCTGGATCTCGTGGTCTTTCTTATTGTGGAACTCACAGTAGTTCCTCGCATCTTGGGATTTGCTCCCCAACTCTTGTGGAACTAGACCTCTTTTCCGCATTTCCTTCCAAACCTCTCTTAATAGGGCTCTTACCTTAGCAACATTCTGTTTGATTCTTCTCCTTATGTTCTCGACTATCGAATTTACCCCTTCATCAGTATGACTGGGCAACGGATTTCCTAAGACAGGCGCATCCTCGAACTTCACCATGCCAATTTTAATGAGCCTTTCGACTAGCTTTTTGAATGGGAAACAATTCTCTATCGAGTGCCTCACTGTTCCCGCATGGTATTCACATTGAGTGCTTGCGTCGTACCATTTAGGATATGGAGGTTGCAATGGTTCTGAGTAGACAGGGGCTACCACGTGTGCGTCGAACAAAGTTTTATACAACTCCCTGTACGTCACAGGTATGAGAGTAAACTGGAATTTCTCGATCTTCTGCCTCGTGTTGGGCTCTTGTCTTGGTGGGGCCTGCTGGCCCACAGTTATTGCTCTTGGCTGACTGACAGTAACGGGTTTTGGATAACCCGAGCTCATATTTCCTACTTCATTCTCCCATTGCTTTGGAGCTGATCTTTTCGTGCTTCTTCCAGTTTCTATTTTCCCGCACCTTATCGCGTTCTCTATCATTTCGCCGGACATCACTATGTCTGCGGAACTCTTAGTCGCGCTCCCCAACATATGATTGATGAAAGGTGCTTTCAGGGTATTAATGAAGAGCATGGTCATTTCCTTTTCCAGCAACGGTGGTTGGAATTGTGTGGCAACTTCCCTCCACCTCTGGGCATATTTCCTAAAACTCTCGCCCGACTTCTTTTCCATATTTTGCAGCGCGATTCTATCAGGCGCTATATCAGTTATGTGGCCATAATGCTTCATGAAGGCCTGTGCTAAGTCCTTCCACGATTTGATTTGCGTACAACTCAGCTGGTTGTACCATTTTGTTGTAGCCCCAGTCAGACTATCCTGAAAATAGTGAATCAACAACTGGTCGTTGTTGACATATCCCGTCATTCTCTGACAAAACATGGTAATAGGGGCCTCAGGGCAGCTAGTCCCATTGTACTTTTCAAACTCCGGCATCTTGAACTTCGGAGGAAGTACCAGATTTGGAACTAGACTCAGCTTCCTAGCATCCACCTCGCATTGATAATCAGCACCTTTCAATGCTTTAAACTTCTCCTCCAGCCATTTGCAGCGATCCTCAAACTCTTTTGGGAGTTCTACCCTCGTCTTTTCCTCTTCTGCTGCATCATCGAAATCAGGGACCATCGGCCTTGTCAGATTACCCCCGGGGTTGGAGCTCGAGCCTACAGGGAAATTTACCGGCGCTGGGGTGTCAGATTGGTACTGAGGTCTGATATTGACAGACACTCTCGGTGGTTGTGCTTGAGAATTTTCTGGGGCTAAGCTTGGAAGATAAGAAGAATTTCTATTTTCATCTTCAACATCGCCCATGGGGCCCTTTCCTTTATCCTGCCCTCCAGACAACAAATGCGTTATCTAGCTCATCATGCTCCTCTGGGACTCTAGTATTTGATCCCTCATGTCCTGCTGGATCTTAGCCAACTGTTCCTGCAGTTGATCTTGCATTTCCTTCTGCATCTGTTCTAACTTTTCCATCCTTTGATCCATTGCTTTCGTTTTTTTCGAGTGTAATAGCGGTGTTCCAGGATAACTATAACACGACCTCTAGTTAATATGGTTGTCTTATGATATTTAATGAAAATGATACGGTGCAATGCAAATGCATGAAATGCAATGCAAATGAATGAATGCAAAAATAAGAGGAGTCGATTTTGATTCAATTTCTTTTAGAATATTTATTGAAAAAAGCAAAATCCTTTACATAAAACAGAGTCACATATACGACCTAACCCTTATGCCCAAAGTTTTAACTTTCTCAAGAAGCGAAGCTAACTCTCGACCCTGGTCCGACTTTGACTCATATACTATACTTAACACATCAGCCTGAACTACTAAGGTTTGTAAATGATCAGCCACTTCTCGTATCTGGGCCACAGCTTCACCCATAAGGTAGTCTCTTTCTCTGACTTGGTTCTGAGATCGTTGAAGTTGTTCTTTTCATCGCTGGTTATCTGCCTCTAGTAGCTGGATCCGGAGCTCACTGTTTTGCAGCAACGATTCGAGCTCCACCACCTTTCCTTTCAACTCTCCAATCTGGCTTAGGCTTGATTCTAACTTCATCGTAGAGTCACGACTTTGACGCAATGCCTTCTCTAATTCTACTACTCGAGCCCTTAGCATCTTATTTTTGCCCTGGCTCTCACCCACAGTCTTTTTCAGGGCATCTTTTTTGTGCTTGAGCCTCATGGAATATCTTTTTCCATTGATCGACCTTGGCCTTCTCCTCATGAATTTCCTGACGCCATTGTTCTGTGGTTTTACCCAGCCCAACAGTCCTCATCGATAGATGCAACTTTTTGTAATCGGTCTTCAAGCTATCCAAATCTTCTTCGGCTTTCCTTTTCCCCTTTCTGAGCTTCTTAGCCTCTGATTTCTGGACATCAGTATCTAACCTCAAGTGCACATTTTCCTCTTCCAATTGTTCTATCTTCTTCCCTAACTCTAAATTTTTACTTTCAAAGTCTTGTTTCAAGATTTCCAACTCGGAAGGGACTACTTGCAAGTATTCTTCTATCGATCGAGCGCCATTCTGTGTCGGCCCGGGGATATTATCATTTACTCTCCTACTCCACCATCTATTATATTCGAGGGTTGCCATTGGACCCATAGCAACTCTTCTCATTCGGTGAATCTGCTTCCACGCATCAGAAACTTCTCGAACTCTTTTCTTATAATTATTCCCACTATACGAGAATTCAAACTTAGCTAGCCCATGCGTTACCGGTATAAACTGTCTCGATTGGTATTGCCTTAGCACGAGCAAAGGAGCATACCCAACGGCTCCCCAGATCCCTAACAGAGGAACCCAATCATAACTCCCACACCGGTAGAGAATTTCATCGGGAACGAACCAAGGAGCTCTCCATTCCACATCCTTTTCCTGAAGATTTTGAAGAAGCGCGATCCAGTTCTCTTCCGATATGTCATCTTTCCTGGGCGCGGTTGCCAACTCCTTTAATGGGGAGTACTTCGCAAAAAAACCGACAAGAAACTCTATCTACCTTCCAAAAATGACTATGGAACCACACCAACAGTAATTGCGCGCAGCCCATGAATCTACCCTCACCTGCTCTCCAGCACGCGTTCAACGATCTAAACGTTTCGGTAAGAATCGCTAGTACCGGCGTAATCCCTTTGTCAAGACGATCGAACAAGTCAATAACTGCTTCATCTACATGTCTCAAAGCCTTGGGAAAAATTACCAAGCCATAGATACTTAAGGCGAAAATGTTAACTTTCCTCTTACCATCTGGGTGTGCCACCATCAGGTCTCTCAAGCTTACCCAAGGAATGCATTTCCCTTCACCCTTCTGCTGAATTTGTGCCATGACCCACTGTTCGCTCATCCTAGTGATACTCATCAGCTTCTTTACAAAAGTCGGTGCATTAGCGGCCCTGAAGTAAATTTTGTCGACCCGAGCCCTTTGACTGCGAAGCAAAGCCGTATATTCCTCCACGGTAGGCACCAAGTCCACTTCCCCAAACGTAAAACAACTATAAGCGGGATTCCAATATTGAGTCAAAGCCCGAAACAAGTGTTTGTCTACTCTGATGTCGAGTAAGTAGGGTAGATCACCATAATTAAGGTAGAAAAGTTGCTTAGTTGCTTCATCCCAACAAGCACATATATCTCTTAGTTCTTGGAGCTCATTCTGTGTCACACTGATGCGAGTGAAGTCCAATAATTCTGATGTGTACCCTTCGGTTAGGCTATCCCCCTTCTCAGGCTGTGTCTTCTCTGACCATATAAGCACGGCCGCATTATCCTGTACTTTATCAAGGAATCCGTTCTCCATAACAAGCATTCTAACTTAGTAATTAAAACAGGAATCAATGCCTTTTAAGTATGAAATGACATGCAAATATGACCAAAATAAAACAAGTTAGTATCACATAAAAGTAACCAAAGCAAGTGAAAAATGTTAAACCACTATATGGGTAGCCACTAAGGTTTAGCATGGCCCTACCTAAGGTGGGCTCTTAAGGTTCGCTATATGTGGTTTAGTTCTAAAGAAAGGGTACCTGAACCAGCAGATTCCTCAATCCTCACCCATTATAGGCTTATACTGATTGAGTTCAGTTCAGGGGAATACATTTCCCTATGGCCATACGGAGGTGAAAACCTCACGGAACCATAGGTACGGATGTATCCCGGAAGCAATCCCCTAGCCCATGCGGAGGTGAAAACCTCACGAAGGCATAGATTTTTGCTCCCACTTAAGGGTGTGACCACAACGGTCATGCAATATGAATGCAAAAATATTCTATGTGTCTCAAACCAAAGCAAATATATGACGCGACACAGACTCATGCAAATGAAAAACAAAATCAAAAAAATTTATTTTCGATAAAAAGGACATTAATCAACCAATTTTACGGCTTGACTCTCTTATTGGTCCCCAGTGGAGTCACCAAGCTGTCGAAACCATTTTTTTGTTGGAAAACGGGCTGACTTTAAGAGGAAAAACGGAGTCGCCACCAACCTTTTTTGAAGTGTGATTGGGCCACTTTAGAAAACATTTTGGGTCTGCGAATTGTAAGAAAATGGGCTTGGGAGTCGGTTACGCACGAGGAAGGATTAACACCCTCGCAACGCCCAAAATTGGTACCTTATTGATTGATTAGTGTCCTTAATGTCGAAAATTAGAAAAGATTTTAAAATATGAATCTTTAAAAAATGTTTGGATAACCCGAATCAGATATCAAAACTCTCTTGTTCCGAAGAGATGAAATATCACATCCAGCACGATAGGACCCGATGCTTCAAACTCTCGATACCAATATCATTTCATGATTTCTGAAATTCATGTATTGCAATTTGAAAAGGGTATTTCACTATTTGGCCAAACCAAGAACTGAAACCTAGCACGATTGGGCACGATTCCTTGAATTTCCAATCGTGAAATATTGCCTTATTTAAGAAAACGCGATAAAGAATCTTTGAAGGATATTTAGTTGTTTGGATGAATAGAAAATCAAAACCCAGCACAATTGGGCACGAATCTCTCGAACTTCCAAACACGAAACATTGCCTTATCTTAAAAAAAACAATCGAAATCTTTAAAGGATATTTAGTGATCTAGACGAACGAAAAATCGAAGCCCAGCACGATTGGGCACAATTTATCGAACTTCCCAAACACGAAATATTACCTTTGTGAAAACCCTTCTTTGTGAATTCTCAAAGACACATATAAAGATGTTGAAACACGATTTAAAATCATCGATCTATGAAACGAAGGGAACAAGGATAAATAAACCATAATAGTAAAAAACACTAATAAAAATAGCAGTGATGATGTTGATAGTAAAAAAGAATAAAAGTAATAATAACCCTCATAATAAAAATGAAAATAATAGACATAATAAAAAATAATAAGTAATAATATATATATATATATATATATATGAATTCGTAAAAATTGAAATGCTAAATATATAAATAGTTAAAAGAGGTAAAATATCTATATATAAAAAATAGTTAAATATATAGTTTAAAAATTAATAATAAATATATATATGATAAATATAATAGCAGAATACTAGTAGAAATAATAATATATAATAATAGTATGTAACAAAATATAAAATAATAAAAGTAATAAATAAAAATGCTAGTAATAAAATAATATGACAATAAATATAATAATATAAATATAGCATAGTAATTATAATATATGGATGTAAAATAATAGGGATAATATTAATAAAATAATAGTAGAAATAGTAAACAAATAATATACAATCACGAACATAAAGTAAACAATAATATATATACAATAATAGTAATAATAATGTACATAATAAAAAAAGTAATAAAATAATGATAATAATGAATTTAACGGTAAAATAGCAAAAATAAAAAAAACTAACTTGGATGGAAAACAGAAGTTTTGTGGTAAAATCAGAAATAAAATAAAGGGGAAGGACCAGATTTAAGCCCGTGCAGAACAGGGAGGACTAAAATGGCAATTAATCCCGCTCTCTGAAACGGTGCGCTCGACTCGGACTTAATTGAAACCAGAAGCGAACTTTTGGGCCGAATCGGGAATAAAAAAAAACTTGATTCTAAAACCAGGAAAAAGCGGAGGGGCTAAACGCGCAATTAGCCCCTCCCTAGCAAAAACGCGCGGATCCTAGCCCCTGTGCGGGTCGGGTCGCGGGTCAGAGGCCCAAAACGACATCGTTTTGGCCTCTGACCCTATGCTCAAAACGGCGCCGTTTTAAATACAGTATAAATGCCCAATTTTTTTTGAAAATTCTCATTTTCCCCTCTATTTCGAAAATAAATCTGAAAGGAGCTCTCCCCTTTTCCCCCCAGGCGATTTTCGGTGACTCCCGGCGATTCTCTGGCGTCGCCAGCCACCGCACGCGGTGGTCGGAAGTTCAAAAGGTTGGTTTTTCTTTCTTTTTTTTTTTAAAAAAAACTAATCTATGTATATATATATATATATATATATATATATATATATATATATATATTTAAAACGGAATATAACAAAACAAAAATGCAATAATCGAAAACGACAAAGTAGAAAGGAAAAAAAACCTTGACTAATTCGGTATGTTGCTTTGGATTGATTCGTGTTTTCTACAAGAGTACACTGTTTTATCTCTGACTTTTTTTTGTATAAATCGGAAAAAAAATCCCCTTTTAACGGTATTTCGATCTCCCTTTTATAGCCTAAAACCCCAACAAAATATAATCCCCCTCTTCGTCTCGTACTGCTCGCTATTTCTATTTTGTAGGTGTGCTATCAGAGACGTGTAGGCGTCCACTGCGGAGAGGAGACGACGTGGCCTGGCACGCAAGCGAGGGAGTCGCTGACGGCGCGAGAGAGTGGCTGGGGTTTCCAAAACCCCGATTTCTGTTTGTGCTGTACTGGGCTGTTAACTCTTGGGCCTAGCTATTTGGGCTTTTTAATTATTGGACCGTTCGACTTTGTTTATTTTTGGTTGTTGGTTAACTTTGGTGTTGGGCCCGGGCAATAAAAATTGGGCCTACAAAAATAATATAGGATAAATATATATTTTATGCTTAATTTTTTTTGAAGAATTATGTTAAAATATTTATTCAGTTTAAAAAGATTGAAAATATTAAAGATGAGTAGAAAGAATTAAATTGAAGCAGAGCAGGGTGAGGATGGATGCATCCAACATCCATGGAGGTGGTAGCGATTTTCAATATCATACAATCATAGCGGAGCAGGGTAGGTGACCAAGCGAAACGTGTCAATTGTGAAGCGGTAGTGGATTTAGCAATATCCACCCCAACCTGCTCCATTGTCATCCCTATTAAAAAGAATTAAATAAGGCCAAATCGGGACATAAAATTGTCTTCAAAACCATAAAAAGCTTTCAAAATATAAATTTGTTAAGCAATAGATAATATTTGATATTAATATTTTATTATTAATATAATAATATTAGGTTCGTTTTAAGTGAACGCTATGGTTGAACCCGAACATATATATCACCACTGATTTTTATCTCACCACTATTGTATTCCATTCTCACATCTATAATAAATAATCATAGCTCTACCGAACCAATCTTATCGCTCACCTCGATTTTAACTCATAATGGTCATCAGATGAGGCATTAAAAATTAAAGGAGGTTGGAACATATTTTTTATTCTAGACCTTTAGGTATTTGGTAGTCACATTAAATTCCACCTAAATTTGAATTTGGGTTTGGATCTCTAAATAGGGAGTAAGTTTTTTCAATATTATTTTTAGAGATCGGGCTGGGCGGCTAGTAAGGGCTCCGACATTCCTAAAATGTAAAATTTTAATATTGTCCCTTTAAGTTTTACAAAATATTAATCGAGTAAAAGGTAAAATTACATTTTGCCCAAAAAACGATAAAGATATATTTTATTAAAATTATAAAATTTTATTTTAATTCTCATAAAAATATACAACTTAAATCCGCTTTCCGGAAATTTTGTTTAGCTTCACACTTCACTGTTTTATCTCACAAGACTTGAACTTCGTATTTTACTTAAACAATATCAATCTTTTTACGACTGAATCTCGAAATTTACCAATAAGCTTGGGTGACGCAAAGCTTGAGACCGAACATGAAGTTGAACAATGGTTGAAGACAAAGGTCAAGGAGATGAGTTGGTTTAGCAATGCAACCACATGGGGAAACTGGTCCAACCCCCGACACATGGATTAAACAAAGGGGGTCCCCCATTAAAACCAGCTTGGAAGTGATGAGATAACATGGGATGGCTTCGTCCCTACCAACACTCTCTTATCACACTCAAACTTCCAAGTGCTCTCACATGCATTTGCTATTCACTAATGACAAAGCAGAAACAAGCCCTACCACTTACCGCCATAATATATCACTCATTCATTCCTTTAATTTTTTTCTCTTTAACCATAATTTAAAGATTAATACATTTAGAACTCCCTTGACTCGGTTTAAAAAATTAGATTTAAGTAAAAAAACAGACCCATTTAGAAAATAGGTTGGGCCTCGAGTAAGATTTTTTTGTCCAGGCTTGACTCAAATTTGCAAAAAGAAAATCTGTTGTTTTGTTATTATTTTCCCGCTACTATTTTATTATTATTGTTTAGATATTATATAACTCTTGTTTTATTGTTAATTTTGCTACTATTTTTGAGGCATTTACTTGTTAAGTTGCACCTATGTTAGTGTTATTTAAGTATAAAGACTTTTTAAAATTTATTTTCAATTTGTTGGGAAACATTTATTTTAATGTTTTTAGTGTTTTGATATATATATTTTTTTAATTTTTTTATATATATAAAATTTTTTAGTACAGGTAGGTCGGGTTGAGCCGAATTTTAACATTTTTATTTGGGTTGAGTTTAAGTAAAATTTTAAGTTCATTTTTTAGGCCAGAATTGGGCCTAAAATTTTATTAGGGTATGACCCAAACTTGGTCCATTGACACTTCTATACATGGGTAGTAATATAAAATAAGTATTAGAAAAATGGGTAAATTATCATATTTAAAGGATCAGGCTAAATACGCAAATTGGACATAATTTTTAAGGATTACTTACATAAAAATTATAAAATTATAATGTAATTACAATATGTCAGTCAAACACGTTTAGAGAATTATAATTCTTTATAATTATAAAAATATATATATAACTATTGCCCTAATAATTAAATTTTTATTCAATTATTTTGTGGTTTCCAAATATATATATGAATATAAATTTTTTAACAAATAATTTAAGGATATTACTCACATCATCATCATCACCAAATAATAATGTAAAATAAAAAAATTATTTATTTGAGAAATAATCCAATTTATTCATGTTTTTGGGCCCAAATAATTGGACCGGACCTAGATATTTAAAGCATTCCATGGTTCCATGGCCCAAACCTTAGGCCGACTTGATGCTGGGCCCAGGGAATTATAGTGAAGCAAAAAAAATTAACAGCTACATATGAGTAGATGTGTTCATGAGCCAGGTCGGGTCAAGTTTGGACTAGATTTAAGCATGATATTAATATACTTATATTTGCCCAAGCCCAACTAACCCAAAATATGGGCATAAAATTTTACCTAAATCTACCCATATTTGTAAAAGACTAACTCAAGCCCATTTTAGCCCACCCATATTATTTTTATTTTCCAAAATTATTTATACTGTATTATTTAATATTTAATAAATTTATACATTTTTTACTTATTTTAATATTTTATATAGTCATCTTAACATTATTTTAATGTTTATATTAGAGTAGTATTATATATTTAGTATAGGTTTATTTCTTTTAATGTGTTCTAAATTACCTAATATAAAGTATTATAAACTTAAAAATAGGTGGTCAGGTCAGGCTTGGGTATTGAATGTTCAAGCCCGAGCATGACCCATATTTTAAATGGGCCTAATATTTTTGTCCAAACCCTCCTAAATTTCAAGTGAGCATTCGGGTTTGGACAAATAACCTAACCGTTAAACAAATCTATATATGATGCTCGGTTTATATTATTTGTTACTATAAATAAATAAAGCATGTAAAAAGACAAAATATAATATGTTTTTATAATTATCTATATTTACTATTTATGAAGCACTTTATTGAGTTGATGTCACCCATCAACCGGGTCCTAATTCAGTTGAAGATATTTTAATATTTTTTATTTTAAAAAAAATCAATAAAAGAAATACGAATAAAGTGGAATTATTGTTAATGAATATATATAATAACAAAATTATTTTTTTCTTAAATAAACATTATCCTAATGATATGTTAAAATTATTATAAATATATAGTTACAATTAATATTTAATAATTTTTTTAAATTCCTTCAAAAATAATTTATTTAAAATTTTATAATTAATACCTAATGAATATTTTAAAATAATAATTTAATATGTTAATATTATTAAGTAACATTTTTTTTGGTTCTAACCTTATTATTTTATTATTTTGTTAAAATGTGTTCATTTATATATATATATATATATATATATATATATCATCTTCTTACTATAAAAAACTCAAGATTGATGACAACACTATGATAAATATTTGTACATCATTTATTATTTTTAATATGATGTATTTATGTGTTTTTAAATTCCGTTTACTCACAATTTAATTTAGTTTTTTTTTTATTTTAACATCGTACACATTTCATTTGTTACTGTGATTAATTAGTTTCAAACCGTGTTTTAATCTTTATTATATGTTATTTTTAAACACGCATTTGTGTTCTAAATCAATGGTTTCGACACACATATGTATGTGATAAGATTTCTAGTATTAATAATGTATTTGATTGAGTTAGTGTCACAAGTTAACTCGGCATCGACTCAATATTGATGACAACACAAAACAATTTTGTTTTATTTTTAAAAATTTTAATGTCATACATATTTCTTGTGTTATTATTAATGGTAAACTACTAAAATAGTCACTTTTGTTTGCCTTTTGTTTGCCTCTTGTTTGCCTCGGACTACATTTTAGTCATTTATGTTTGAAATGTTACGTTTTAGTCACTTACGTTATCGTGTTGTAACATTTTAGTCACTGAACCGTTAACTGTCGTTAACGGTGTAACGATAAGCTGGCGTGTCACGTTAAATCATTATTTCAAACGAAAATTGTAGGTTAAATTATATAATTGGTCCCTATATTTTTTCGTCTTGAGCAATTTAATTTTTTTCTTTTATGTTCTTTTAATTTTTAATTTTTATTTATTTCACATTCTCTTTTGTTTCTCATTTTATTTTCCTCCTTTCTCCATTTCTGTTAATGTACCTTTTTTATATTTTCCATTTGTTAAAACATCTATGCATAGGTTAAGCTATTTTAGTTTGACATTTTTTGTTTCTTGCTTTTGGGAATCACAGGAAGGAAGGGAGTTCAAGGGGCACAACCGGGTCTAGTTCTTGACTCGATGCAAAGGGTAAGAATTGTGGGTGATGCAGAAAGGGGTTTGGAATATTTACACGAGAAGGCTCAACTTTCAATTATCCACAGAGATATCAAATCTAGCAATGTCCTTCTTTTTGAAGACTTCAAAACAAATATTGCAGATTTTAACCTCTCAAACCAGGCTCTCGACATGGCTGCTCGTCTTCATTCAACTTTTGTTTTAGGAACCTTCGACTATCATGCACCTGAGTATGTTATCTTAAGCTGTTTTATATCATTGTTCATTTTTTTCCCAACCAACCAATCATTACCAGTTGCTGACATAAATAATTGAAGGGAGGAAAACAAAAGAAAAAGCAGAAAATAATGGAAAAAAAAGAAAGTTAAAAGAACATAAAAGAAAAAAATTGTTCAAACCGAAACAAATATAGAGACAAATTGTATTTAACCTAAAATTTTCGTTTTAAATGATGATTTAACGTTGCACGTCAGCTTACCATTACACCATTAACAGCAATTAACACACTATCACTCAATCCGATTCATGCATTTCCACCTTTATGTACACTATCAACGGCACATTCGCGTCCCACATATTTCGATTGGATAAAAATTACAGTGGAACACGTTCTATGATATACGGGTTGACATATGACATCCATTTAAACCGAAGTGCATAATTGTAAATTTTGTTATGTACGAAATTTTATTTTACAAATCATTATATAATTATTATGGGTTTGAAAAAAAAATAAGAAACTAACATCGGTTTCTGAACGTTGATCTAACAACAGTCGGATATCTTTGAGTTGCTCGGGCAGTCCTGCGTAACTCGACCTATAGTTCCACCTATACAAGCGATATGTTAATTCAAACATTACAACGAATAAACACCATTTACTATACAAACTACATATTTATTAAGAAATGATTTTTACCTTGTCACCAATGGGAATTTATACGAGTCGTTCACTCGGGGACGTAAAAATAGTAGTCGCCACTAGGCCCATGACTGCAGCAGGACCAAGCAACCATCGATTGACATCTTATCCAATTCCGTCGCCTGACACAACTCCCGGTACAATGTGGCCAGCACGGCTAATCCCTTAACTCATTCGCCCGCTTTCTTTTAAGTTGACTAGGTGTAGTAGCCACCTTATGTGTATTAATTTCCAAGATTTATCAGGCATTAGAATGCCCCCGATTAACCTTAGGATTAATGCTCAAGCGTATTGTTATTTGACGGTATTGAGCGCGTCCTTAGGAAGATATTTGTAATTGGTTTCCAACCACTTCATATCTATTCGACCACCGTAAATCTTATTCGACACATTCCCTAAAAATTCCTCGCAAAGGTCCTTTTTATCGAGAACGACCGTTGATCCCGAGATGATTGGCCCATCCACCGGTAAACCGAGTTGTAAAGCTACGTCCTCGAGTGTGATTGTACACTATTCGCATAAAATATGAAAAGGTGTGTGTCTCGGACCTCCATCTTTCCACCATCACGCTGATGAATGTAGGGTTGAGTTTGTAGCCCCCGAGCATACGAGACGCATGTAAGAATCCCATGTCTTGCAAGTAATCACGAATTTCGATATCTGGGCTCATTGACAAGTTATGTATGAACCTCTCAAAAACATGATCATCTGCCTATTTATATCAACAAAAAAAATTAATTTGAATTAATTTAAAAAATAAAATACGTTAAATTTAACTTAATTGAAAATAACAAAATTTAAAATTTCGTCTACCATTATCGCTTGAGCAGCAAAAATGTGCTTATCATCAAAACAAATCAGAGAAGTTGTTATTCATGAGAATTTAATCGAAATGAATAATATACGAAATAATTAAATATAATTATAATATTTTTAAACAAAACATGAGAGAATTGAAAGAGTTGAGAGTTTAGAAAGAATTGAAAGAGTTAGATTTAAATGAAAAGAATGAAAAATGACATGTTACTTATAAGAAAAAAATTTATCGTTGGGACCTTTTAAAAGTTTTATCGTTGCCAACTTAAAAAAAAAAAAACCATTGATGGAAAGCGCGTCACGGTGCACTTTCACACACTCTCTAAAAAATACCTATTTACTTAAATAAAAAAAACCCTCAAACGCAAAAGAAAATAAAAGAAAAGGCATATACCCCTTTTTTACCCTTTTAAGACGGCCAATAATAATTCTTATTTGTATATTAATTTTTGTGGTGATATGATGTGTTGAAGAAAAACAAACAAAAAAGTAAATGGATAATTTACAATAGAGGTCATTCAACTATGGTCTTTTTTACTTTCTGGTCACCTATCTATGAAGAATTACAAAATAATTACTTAACTATTAATAAATTTTTTTGGCCACTCAACTATGAAAAGTTACAAAATGACCATCTAACTATTTAATTTTTTCTTTTTTGGTCACCAGCTAATTAGCATAAAAATGAAAACTCCCAAAATCCAAGATATTTGGGTTATCAAAAAAGATAAAATTGAATAATTGAGTGACCATTTTGTAACTTTTTTTAATTCAGTGACTGAAAAAGAAAAATATCATAATTGAGTGACTACTAATATAATTTTCCCTAAATAAATAAATATTTTTTTTCTCTCAACCTGACCGACTCGACCTACACCTCATTCTCTTTCATCGAATATAAATATATAAATAAACAAAAACTGTGAAAAGGAGAAAAAAGAAAGGGGAAAAAAAACCTCCATTATTTTCCGATTGGAAGGCTCAGATCGAACCTAGATACCGACAGTATCTTCTCCGTCTTCAGGTCAGTCTCCGGTCTCTCCTTGCTTTTTCTCCGATTCCGCTGCCGGTATCATCCCTTTCCTTTTCTTTTTTATCTGGAATTTTTGAAAACTATTTTAATTGTTTTTATACGGAATCGGCGGCAGCCGTTCGATTTGCGTTCGACGGATCTGATGCTACCCGTTCTTCATAGATCTGAATCTATCGTGTTATTGTTTGATTGTTATAAAAGAAATTATTGATTTTATCAATTAGGTCAAAGAACCCTAAATAAAGTTTTAGGAGAATCCAATTGATCAGCTGATGGTTGTCATCGGGTATTGGGAATATAGGAACATACGTATTTCGATCTGGTGTTTGTTTTGTGTGGGTTATTGAAAAGAAGACATGAATTCTGCTTTTGCAACTGTGATTTTATCGTTTTGTCATGCTTTTTAATTGTTGAGCTTATTTGGTGCTTTCTTTGTGTGTTATAGTAAATACTATGTGTTGTTATAATGGTCATACCTTAAGACCCTCTGCAACATCTAAATATCTTGGAAGCTTTACTTGTCCAGCAGCAACTTCCTGTCAATAGCGTTTTTAAGTGTTGTTGGCTCTTTTTGCCAATGGAGAAAGGAGTGCCATCTAGCCTTTTTGTTAATGATGGTTCCTTCATGGAGAGGTTTAAACAGCTTCAACAACAGAAGGATGACAAAGACAAGGCTGCAGCTTTGGAGGAATCTAAACCCCCCAAAGTTGTAAAAGGGTCGTCAGCTCCCAAGCCTTCCATTGCTTTTAAGCCCAATGATGTACGCAAGACCACCCAACTTCCTTCAGGGGGCAAACTTGCTTTCAGCTTGAAACAGAAATCAAAGCTTGTGGCACCTCCTGTTAAGTTGGATGCAGATGAGGATGAAGAGGACCAAGATGCAGGGAGGCTAGATGACAAACCAGTTAAAAAGCAAAAATTGGGTCGATCAGATTCCTTTGAACAAGCTTCGAAACAAGTGGATGTTGGTAATTACTGCTTTTTTAATATTGTTGTGTTCCTGTCGGTGACTGGTGGTCCTCAAGGAATTTAAATGCTTAGGTTGCATGTCAGATACATTTCCAACTAGAATGAGTTTATGAATTATGAATGTTTGAATTACTAGTTTATTGTGCCTGCGGTTAAGTTCTCACCGACTTAAATAGAGGTCTAGACAAAAATTCCTCCTTTCTCTTATCATAAGTAAATTTTTTATAGTTGTCTAGGTTAAAATAGTCCCCTTCATAAACTGCTGTGATTTATGAAGTCATCTGGCCATCTTCTCTGATCTTAAAGTGGTGGATGAAGAGGGCAAAACATTCTTGAATATTTCTTGTCTCATGAATGCAGCTTATATCTTAATTACCAATCAACATTGGTGGAAAGAGATGTTCAATGAAAGATTTGGAATATGTGGCACGCCTGCTACAAGAGTAATTTGCATTCTCTTCTTCATGCTCTTGGTATTAATCAGTTTTGTAAGTGATATGCAGCACCAACTTCCCCAAGCGATCTCACTGTGAAGAAAGTTGCCGACAAACTTGCTAGTTTTGTTGCCAAAAATGGAAGGCAGTTTGAACATATTACTCGTCAAAAAAACCCTGGCGACACACCTTTCAAGTATGTTTACTTGGCATTAGTCTTTTTAGTTCAGTTCCACGAGTGCATTGATTTTTTTGGCTCCTTTATGTTTTCTATGTTCTGTGTATTTGATACTTTACTGTGTCCAGATTCCTTTTTGATGAGAGTTGTTCTGATTACAAATACTATGCATACCGCCTTGCCGAAGAGGAAAAAGCTCTTTTAGAGAATAAGGAAGAACAAACTCCTCAAAGCGGTTAGTATCTTTTCTCTCCTTGACCACGGTATTGGATAGGATCTTTTTGGATTTGTATGCTCTAATTTTCTGTTGCTATTATTTCTTTCTTGTTACTTCGTTCTGTTATGCACCATAGAATATATTTCGGAGCTACTGTTCATGCACAACTAGTCTAGGAATTAGCTCCAAAAACCTCAAGAAATTTATGATTGTGATATGTCCCATTCTTCTGTAATGACATGACCAATGCTTTTCTATGTGGTACAGGCATTTCAGCTTCGAAGTCCACAAGCAGCTCTAGTAGGGCAGCTCCGCAGCAATCAAGTTATCAAATTCCTGCCTCTGCTTTGTATGAGAATGAGGAGCCTAGATCTTCAGGGACTTCAGCGGGAAGAGCAGGTGATGATGCATGAGATATTTGTTGTTAGTTATTTTCATGGGGTGAATATGAGTCTGGCTTTCCTTGGTTTGCATGTCTAGGGTTATCAAGTTCTTTGAAATAAAATTATCTTTCTTTCTTTTGTCTAGCAAATTATGCAAATGTCTCCTCAGTCATTCTGTCTGTTTAAAGGTTGTCGATCATGTTCTGTTTTTTTAATTATAATAATCTAAAAAGCAACTGTCCTGCTACTTTGTTTTAATAGTAACTGCATCATTTCTTTCTAATCTACACTTAAGATTGTCAATTAATGATATAAATATATATTTTTTCCTTCTGTTAAATTGTCCTTGTAGATTGTAAATTCATATATTATCAATTTGCAGTTGTGTTGTGATATCATTAGGTATTATTAATGGACAATTTTGTTTGCCTGATGTTTTATACATGCTTTTCTACGACACAGGTTCATCCAGTGCACCTTCAGGTGCAGATCCTATAGCAATGATGGAGTTTTACATGAAGAAGGCTGCTCAGGAAGAAAAGATGAGAACACCTAAGCAGTCCAAAGACGAGATGCCACCACCTCCTTCCCTTCAAGGTGAATTTTGTCCCTGTTTGAAATGTGTATACTTGTGTGTTCACATGGACATGGTGTGTTTCTTATTGCTAAAACCCATTACCCATATTCTTTTGGCTAGCAGGTTCAGTGAAGAAAGGTCATCATATGGGCGATTATATCCCACAGGAAGAGCTTGAAAAGTTTATGGCTGCCTGCAATGATGCTGCTGCACAAAAAGCTGCAAAGGAGACTGCTCAGAAGGCAAAGATTCAATCTGATAATGTTGGGCATAAACTCTTATCGAAAATGGGTTGGAAAGAAGGTGCTTTATCTTGTCTCTCTAACTTGTATACTTGCTCGTCTCTAGCCTGGTTTGTGTTGACCAGCAGATTGAAACTCAACTGTAAATTCTGTCTAAAATGAATCATAATAACTGAGATAAGATAAACCATCTAGGACAAGGGATTTAAATGCATGTGGCAATTAATCTTTTTCTGTATCTTGCAATCAAGCAATGACGCAGGGGCCAGTAATTTTTTATTGTTTATTTTGCCTTTGCGGTAGTATTATCAAACTATTCAACTACATATTATGAGCACCGTTTATAGAAGGGAGAAGTTTAATACCTTGGCTTGCATTGGGTTGCAGGTGATGGTTTAGGGAGTTCCAGAAAAGGCATTGCAGATCCAATCATGGCTGGTGATGTAAAGATGAACAATTTGGGGGTCGGTGCTCATAATCCTGGAGAAGTGACGCCAGATGATGATATATACGAGCAATATAAGAAGCGAATGATGCTTGGCTATCGATACAGACCCAATCCCCTGGTATTCAATCTGTTCCTTCATATTATATATATTGATAAGGGGTAGATAACATTTTGGCCTTGGAAGTTGATCTCTGATGATATGTTTTGGTATTTTTGTGCAGAACAATCCTCGAAAAGCCTACTATTGAGAACACGGTTGTGGAAGAAATCTACTATGTGTAGGGTGGGTGGCTGGTTGGAAGAATAACTCTAAAAGAGTTGAAGGATGCTTATTGCATATCATATACATTCTATATATTTATGTATATATTTGTGTTTATGACTCGGGTTTCTTTCTTTTCTATGGGATTCATTTCACTTCGTTTATTCAGGTGTCTAAAGACAGCTTTTTTCCCTTCTTAAAAAACCCAAGACTGTTAAGTGTTAACTGACTATTTTGAATCAACTGGAGGAGAGGTAGTTTTGTATCAAGAAACTTGTAAGATAGCTTGTTTGTGAAAGGGCAGTGTTGGTCCAAAAATAATTTAAATTCAAAACCAACGTGTCCAATTTATTACTGGGAAACTCCAACAATAATCCCCATTTTCTTTTAAAAGTAATCGTTTCCAATTTGATCTCATTGTTTATCCTCTCACATTTCTCATACCTTTTTCCAATGTGAAATATAATTAAATTTTTTATGATTTGGAAATTTATATTTCAGTAAATTTAATATTTTATCATTATTTGGTCAAATTTATTTTTGTTTTTGTCTTGTATGAGTTAACATTTAAATTCTTGTGCAATAATTATTTTCAAGGATTACAGAGGAGGGGCAACCAAGATTTTTTTTTTTTTGGTGAAAATAAGATAGAACTATTATAAGATACTATTTTATATATGGTTGAATACCCTCCTCTCTGTCAAAAGCCAGCTTGGTGATACTATTGGTTTCTCTGTTCTCATCTCTAGGAATATATTCAATCTTAAGGAGCACAAAAGAAAGGATAAAAGGGGAGGGGCCGATTGAGAAAAGAAAAGTGGAGAAAATTTATAAGATATGATCTATTTGTATCTAACGTATCAACTCCAAATATTGAAAATAAAAAGCGAAAGTCTTTATTTCGAAATACTTTGATATATGAGATGATGAATTAAGTATTTCGGTTTCTTGCTTATTTTGTTACTAAATTAAGTTGAGCGGTTTTTCATTTACAAACGCATAAAAAATTATTTTTGTCAACCATTTTCCTCGTTTTGCAAAAATTGTAAGATACGCCTGATTAATGTAGAATTTGTTCCCTTTAGCAAGAACACCTTCATAGCTCTGATAACTTTCATATTGGCATCACAATTATATTATGTATTCTACCTTGTGTCAATGTTACACCGTCGAGAATGCTCCACACTTCAGCTTCAAAAACATAATATTTACCAATCTGTGATTGAACCCGAATATCCATTTACCACTGTGATCTCTAATACACCACCTGCTGCAGCATAATTAGTGTTAATTTTAACGGTTCCATCAGATCTTAATCGAATTCATCCTCCTGTTGTCACCGTCTTTGCTCTCGAGCTCGATTTCAAAGGTTCCTTCTCGCAAGATGAAATATATCGGGCAACCAAGAATCTTCAAAATAGATGTTGGTGATAAAAATATACTTTTCAAAAGAAAAATATTTTTAATATAAATAAAATGTAATCCAATCTCGAAATTAATTTGAAGTAATAAAAAGAAAGAACCAAAAAAAAGAAGAACCCATTTAATGGGGAAATCAGAAGCGTAAGGGAACATTTCTTACGTCATATTCCCGTTTAAGACTACAAAGAATAAGAAAAACCTTCACTTTGATCAGATTTATCGCTTACCCATCCTTGAAGCCGAAATTCAGCTTAGGAGACATGCTTTTTTTTTTTTTTCTCTTTTTTAATATCCGATAATTATATTCTGAATCGAATTAATCGAGATAAGACTCATCTGATATTTATTCAATATTCGAATTTACTTAAAAAAAGAACATTGGAATCTACATCATTGCGTTGGTGAGATATATGCTTTGGTACCATATTCACCAACATCAGATGCAGATGACATAATAATAATTTAGATGCAAAGGGAAAGGCCATAGAAGGAAGGATAAATTCCACTCCTGAATCTCTTTTCTCTTTTCTTGTTGGGTCTATTCATGGCATTCACATGCACCCACATTTCCCCTTTACTTCTCTCTACTACCTTCTTTTAACAATTTGGTCCTCCATTATTTTTACTCCTATTTAGGGAGATTTGTATTTTTAATCTTGAGGCACAATTTTTTTTTGGGGTCAATTCCATCAAGTAATTTCTTCTGGTTCATTTTTTGGGGTTAAATTTTGCTATCAATTTTAGTTTATGTTTTTTTCGAAATTTGAAATTTTAGTTCTAACTTAAATGGTAGTGGTTAAATTTGTGCTCCCCAATTAGATCTTTTTCTAGTCTCTATACTTTTCAGATATTGAAATTTTAGTCTCGACTCAGACGAAAACCAGTAAATTTGCACTCGTAAACGACAACAATTAGATTTTGAAAATAGCAACTTAAATTAATGGATTTAACATGTATAGTTTGATTAGGACGGAAAGTTTAAAAATCGAAAATTACCCATAAACTTTGGTTCAATGTGTAATGCTATGCATGAACTTTGATTTTCTGCAATTTTGGATCAACGTTATAAAATTATACCAAATCAAAGTTCATGTATCAAACTGCATATCAAAGTAAAATTCACATGTAGTTTTGAGATTTCTCCCGAGTTTAAAACAACCAAATTAAAATAGATACATTAAATTCAACTTTTTATTAAATTAGAAATGATCAAATTATAATAAAAGGACTAAACCCATAAAAAAACATATAACATGGGGACTTTTTATAAAATTTCACCTTTTTTTCAAGAATGATGGTGACATAAAAGAATCTCATTCATTCATTTCCATAATTATGACTTGATCCATCCATCCACCTATGGTGGCCACTTGAATTCATAAAACTATATTAAAAATAACAATACATTATTAATATAATAATCAATGCCTAAAATTTTAAATTAATAATGAAAAAATTATATTTCGATCCTCTTTAAATGCTAAAAAAAATTAATTTAATCTTCCAAAAATTATAAAGATATAAACTACTAAAATAACGAAATTACATTTTTACTATCATAAAAATATATAATTTAATTCCAACCCTCTCAAATTTTTTTTTGACTTTACCACAATCCCAAAAATCTTATTTCTAGGTCTGCTGCTGATAATAATAATAATCAAAGATGAAGTTAATGAACCACATTTCCATGAACGTTAATATGTAATTAAGTATTGTTTAATTTATTATTAAATTTCCACTTTGAAGCTGTCCTTTAATGTGAACTTTACTAGAAATCAAAGTCAAGTCATCCAAAGTGGGCTTCAAAATATCGTCCTTTGGGTTCATATTTATGGTAAAACCTTTCATTAATTTAATCTTACTCTTAAACAAAATTTTATTTTGACCCTTTATTTGTTATTATATTCAAACTTTTTTTTGGGTCAAGTTTTGCTATTAGGTCCTTATATATTTTTTGAATGTTGAGATTTTAGCCTTGGTTCAGGAGGTGGTGGTTAGATCCGTTGAGTCGGATTCTTTTATTAGTCTTGTACTACATGTAGGCTGTGAATTTAGTCCTTCCTATATTTTTCGAATTTTAGAATTTCAGTAATAGCCCAAACGTTTTTAGCAGTTAAATATGTTCAACCAAATTATGTTATTTGTCTCGTACTACACGTAGGTTGTGGATTTAGTTATTGTTCTCCAATATGATCATTTTTACTTCCTATACATTTCGCATTTTGAAATTACAGCCTCGATTCAAATGATAACCGTTATATCCATTAATTAAAAGTTGACATTACATTACACATGTGATAGTATATTGGTGCATAAGATTTTGAAAATAGCACAAAATTAATGGCTATCATTTGAGTTACGTTTGAAATTTCAAAATCCAAAATGTATATGAACTAAAACTGATCAAATTAGATTAATATATGAACCAAATTCACAACTTGCACATAATATATGGACTAATAACAAAATTTTACCAAGGTCTCATTGATTTTGTTGCATGCATGTACATTATGCTTATTTTATTACCAAGGCTTTCTGCTGTCATGCTATATATATATATATATATATATATGTATGTGTGTGTGTGTGATGTTGATACAGCTTTAGAATATTTAACTTTAATTTTTTTATTTTTTATTTTGTCTAAAATGTTCTTTACATCCATCAAAAAGGCAAATTCGGATAAGCATTGCCATCGCATATTTTTAGGATAAAAAAAAAGAAAAAAACATAATGTATGTTTTGTTTGATTCTTTATAGGCATATATACATATACATATGCATATGCATATATGTGTATATATATATAGGCCTGCCGGTGTTGCTGGAAAACATCTACAAAAGATAAGCTGTTTTCCTTCATTGGTGTTGGAATTCATTAGGGTTAACTATTATTTCGTTTTTAAATTGATTATTAAAATTTTAAAATGTTTTAATTAAGTCCTTAAAGAATCAACATCGTTCCAATTAAGTTGTTATTATCTTGGATGTTAACGTCTTACATGTTAAAATAGTGCCGTAAATTTAAAAGGTCGATTTTTTTCATATGTCAAATAAAAGTTGTTTATGCAGTAAGCATGTATATGTTTACAATTTTATGCACGTGCTTCTAAATATATTAAACGTCAAAATATAAATATATATAGTCCCGTAAATTTAACGTCAGAATTAGGTTAGTTATTATTTTGGATGTTAACGTCTTACATGTTAAATATATATATAGTGCCGGAAATTTAAAAGATCGATTTTTTTCGTATGTCAAATGAAAGTTGTTTATGCAGTAGGGTATGTATATATTTACAGTTTTATGCACGTGTTTCTAAATATATTCAATGTCGAAACTTAGATTAGCTTTGAGGACTTAATTGAAATATTTTAAAATTTAAAATCTAAACAATAATTTGGGTTCATTGGTTCAATCTAAACTTAATTGCTTTATAACCCTTATCTAAAATTAGAAGATTTAATTTAGTCTTTTTTAACCTTTGACTAAATGGATAATTATAAGTTTAACACTTTTAAAAATGTAAACATTTTTAATACCAGAATTTTATAATCTTATCTCGATCCCCAACAAAATTTCTGAATTCATCCTTGGGTGGGTAAGGATAAAAGATTTAGGTTTTAAAAGGATGAAATATTCTCCATAATCTTGCTTGTAGCTTTTAACCTTTTGTTTATGATATATATATATATATATATATATATATATATATATATATATATATAAAGGTATTGATATTATCAATTGTGTGTGGATGATATATATTGTTGAGAATTGGTCCCCAAAAATATATGCTTAGTTTCAATATTTCTTTAGAGTTGAATTAAGGTTTAGGCAGCCTGACCTAATCTAAATTTGACAAACTCTTAATGTTTAACACTTGTTTTAATTGCTTGTTGGGCATTTGTTGAATAAATTGTCTTTCATAAATTACGAGTCACCGATTGAATTTTAGCTTGATTGGTATTGACATTGTTGTCAGCGTAGGTGAACATAAATACAAGTGTGCTGAAGCGCATTATCCTCCTATTTAAGGGTTGGGGAGAGGCTATGAATAGTTTTAGGCATTGTATCAAAAAGATCAGATATTATAAAAATCTATAATGAAACTCAAACGAATGATACCTTCTGCTTGTGAAATTTAAAAACTCATCCTTGATATATCAAATAATTATTCATAAATTTATGGGTGAATTGCATCCAATGTCACTAAATAATTCGAAAGTTTTCGTTTAAATCACTGGACTGTTAAAAAAACGTTGTTGTCTAGTCTTTGTTCGAACTACCTACACCAATCGAAAACTCACATTCCCTTTCTTTTCTAGAGTTTAGCTTTTTCTATGAAACAACTTTAAACGTCATAAACCTACAAACTAAAATCCAAACTTTCTTTTTCGATCTTCTACACTGACTATCAGATCAATTTGGATCTAAGATATATTATTTTACTCGTTGATGAATACTAATTTATCATACTAATCGTTAAATTGTCGCTTAAAACTTGTTAGCTGGACTTTTTTTTAAGAAAACTTAACAATCTAATGATTAAAATAAAAACTTCTGAATAGTTGAAGGATTTAAATGAAAATTTTATTATATAATTATATGATTAGGACATGAATACCGCTTGTAGAAAAACAAGGGAAACTCTCATAAAGTAAGTGGTTTTTTTCTTTTTCTTATGTCGGCGTAGACTTGTACTTTTAAATATATTATTTTCTTAGACTAAAATCCTAATTATTTTATTATATCTATATCATATTTAAATCCCTAATTTAGGATTACCAATTAATTCAATAAAAATACAAAAAATAAATAAACAAATATAAAAAACAATATTATTGTTTTATGTCTATATCAATAATTTTTAATTTATTTTAAAAAATCATTGTTTTTTAAGTAAATTTTAAATAATTATTTCAAAAAGTCTTCAAACTTTTTAAAACAAAAGCAATTAAACTTTTTTTTTTCTTTTTTGCACTCAATTGAGTGCTTGAATTGTCAAAACGCAACAAAACGGCCTTTTGATTGTTAAAATTAACGGTCAAAGGAATTTTTTGATGCATTTTGACAGTTTAAGTACCCAATTGAGTGTAAAAAAAGCAGGGACTTAATGAGTTTTTTTTTTTTTAAGTTTGAGAGTTTTTTCATTCTTAATCGTAATTATTTTTTAGTTCATTACCTTTTTTTAAAAAATTTGAGGACTTTTTACGCCCTTAGTCTAAATTATTTTTGGTTGCATGCAATCAGGGACGAAGCCAGGGGTGAAGTCAAGGGGGCTGGCATGGGCCCTGGTCCCCCCTAAAATGTAAAATTGCTATTTAGGTCCTTTAAATTTTTTAAAAATTTTAAATTAGTAAAGATAAAATTTCACGTTGACCCTCCCTAAAATTATAAAAATTCAATTTAATCCTTTACAAATCATAAAGATATAAACTATCAAAAATTAAAATTTTATCCAGCTCCTCCTAAAAGATTATTCTGGCTTCATCCTGCATGCAATGAATGTAGTATAAGAGTATAAATATAAAGTTTGGGGTTGGTTGAAGGGTACATAATATGTCTTACTTTATTTTGAATAATTAAGAGTTAAAAAAGAGGGTTAACATTTGTATAAAAGTCAACTGATTACTTGGTGTAGGATAGAGCCATGAATATGTTTTCTAAATTTGTTGAATTTTGTAAGCTAAGCTATGCTATAAGAGTGGGAGTATGCATTCATAAGTCCCCTATGTATTTCGTTATTTTTTTTATTTACGATAATACTTTTTAATGCAAAAAATTACGAAGAAAATATGAGTATATCGGTCTAACGGCTTACCACGAACATGATCAGACAGTTAAGGATTTTTTGTTCTTTTTGTTTTATAGTTTTTTTTTCTGATTTTTCAGTTTTTTTACCAAGTAAGATAAAATAAATGTAAAAATCTTGTTGGTGCCGCCTAACGCACCAACGACACCGTTAAAATTTTTTTTTTATCTTGGTATACTTGTATTTCTTTGAATATTTTTTCAAAAATATATATTAGTGTTGCCTGACGGCAGTGGTGACAACAAAAGATTATTAATTTTTAACTAATAATGACCGCATGATTGAGGGAAAAGTGAGCTGGTGCCGCCAGTAACAGTTAAATTTCCCTATTTTTACAAATAACTTTTTACCTGCCTCATATTCGTAATTATTTATTTTTTATATTATTTATATAAAAACTTAAATCCAACCGAATCAAACTATGATTTTTTTAAAAAAATTGCACCCAAAAGAAAATTTAAATTAATCTATTTAAATTTTTAGTTCAAAAGTTTTAATCTTTCATAATTTTATCAAATATTTGAATTATATTTAAAATTAAATCAGATAAAACTCGTAAATAAAAGATATTAGCTTTTTACATCTCGAATCCAACAAACATAGTAGGCAGGTTGAGTTAGAGAAATTGACATTGGGTGCTACTTCCATTGACCCAAAGGGCATGTTTTGAGAACTGAATCGACAATCAAGCTAATTAAATGATTGAATTTTAGTTTGATTAATTCAATCAATTCGTTTAATTTTTTAAATCAAATAAATTAATTAAAAATTAATAAAAATTATAAAATTCGAGTGAATCAAGTTAATCACCGACTCAATTAATATATATATCAATTCACCAATCATATGATTTTTTATCTTATTTCTTACCAATTTAGGGTCAATTTGGATGGGCAATTGAGTGCGGTGCGGTGCGTTTAACTTATTTTTTGTCTCACGTTACAGTATTTAATCTCACCACTATCGCTATTTTTACACTAACCGCAAGTAAACGCACCACTCATCTAAACCAACCCTTAATTTATCTGACCAATAGCAATACGATTTTGAAAACCTTGGAAAAAAGTCTCACCCCCTAAAGCAACCTTTTTAGACTTCGCAGTCTACGCGCTTAGACTTCGGCTTCACCCATAAGCCAAAAAAGGCCGAAAAGCAAAGGGTATCATATGCTTTCATGTCTAGATAAGGTTGTTTTCAAATAGAAAAAAAAAACCCAGAAAAATAAAAAATTAGAAGTCTATTACTGCTGTTTCCACAAAACCTGGTAAGTAAGTCTGTTCACACAAAAACAGACTATGGAAAACAAAAACCATGTAATCTGCAAATCAGGGTTAGTTTAGTCAACCCCACCCCCATTTAATGAATACATCATCATCCATACCATGTCTACTATAAGTATCTCCATATCTTTTCATGGGAGCTTTGCTCAACAAACAAACAGTTCCTTAATGGTATCAAAGCTGAGAAAAGAACAAACAAAAGGTGAAACCTCTCGCTCTTCTTTCAGCTTTTATTAATGGAAGATTATTGTAAAACACTGTTCCATTTATTTTAGTAAATTGGGTATTGTTTTCGTCTCTAGAAAGAAGGGTTTTTTGAGGTTTTTTCCAGTGGTGGAAATCCGGGAAGATGTATTGTTTTTAATGGTGTTTATGTGTTGAGATTGTAAATTTGTTTTGCTTTCTATTTTGGCAGCTGTAAAAGACCATTTAGTCCTTGAGAAGATCAAGAAAAGTTTCACAATTTGAATTTCATTCCGATAATTCAGATATCTGCATGAAATCTAGCTTTAAAAAAATTTGGGGTTTTGATTGAATTATCATTGATGTATGTATGGTTTTAGGGTTTCAGCAAGAAAAAAATAATGGAGACCGCTGATTATTACTATCTGCAACAAAACCAGCAGCAGAGTTGTGGTCTAATGCGGTATCGGTCGATGCCGGCCGAGAACCGTGTCGGGTTCGACGAGTACGGTAGCGCTTTTCGGTCATCTTCGAGTTCCGAAATGGAAACATTGTTCATGTTGTGTGGTAATGGTTCATCAGGGAATGTTTCAGAATATGAAGAGAAATCAGTGAAGCAAGAAGAGGAGATGATGTATCAAATTCAAAGCTTGCCATTGGAGAATGTTGAGAGTTCATTTGGTGTTGGTACAAATTTGGGATTGGAGAATTCGATGCAAAGAAATGGGAATGGTTCAAATCTTGTTAGGCAAACCAGTTCTCCATCTCACCTTTTCTCTAGCCATGGCCTTGATAATGGTACTAATTTCTCTCTTCTCTTTCCCTTTCTTGTTAATCTAAAACATAAAAATAATCTGTTTTAGTTGGATTGGTATAATTGCTTATTCATATTAGCTGCCATAGGTGAGTTTTTAAAAGGAGAAATTTACTGATTTTAAATTAATTGTTGAACTTCGAAACATAAAATTTTATTGATATACAACATTTTTAAAATAATTAAATTATAAGCAAATATGTATCTAACATATGGATAACTTAAATTTAATATGTTAAAAAATTCGGTAAATTCCATCGGTATTGCTTATTTTTTGAACAAGTTGAATCTAAACTATCCATGGAATAGGTACAAATACCATTTGAGCCATGTGTTTTAAATGCTTCACTCCAACTACAGATCTTGAGATTATGCTTTGAATTTCCTTGTAAAATTTTCAAAATATTTAAGAGTTAATGAGAATTTTATTAAAAAAAAAATTAGGGTCTAATTAAAATTTGTGAGATTAATGAGAATTTTTAAAAATTTAAGAGAAACTAATTAAAAGGTTCAGAAGAGAACAAAATTTCCCAAAATTTTTGCCTTAAGCCACCATAACGGTCCACCTCTACTTCACGTCATATTTGAGGGGTGTTTAACACTTAAACTAATGACTCCCGATTATAATACTTTAAGGACTTAATTAAAATATTTTAAAGTTTGAGAATAAATTTAAAGGATGCAGTTAACCCTTTTTAAAATTCCAATAAATGCACCAAAAATGTGTTTCCATTTATAGTTATCCTTTGGTCCAAATTCTGAAAAAGGTTCTTTCAATCCATTCCTTTTTTTTTTTCATTTTGTTGGCTCATATTTTCATATTGTCTGAAAAGGGAATGATTTTTTGTCATGTAAATTCTTAGGTTTTAATGCAACCAGAAAAATGACTACTTTAAGGGCTTGCAATGGTATCAATGGTGAACCAACATCTACTGGTAGATTGTATAACCATATCAACTTCTCCTCTGGGCCAATGCCTCAAATAGCTCAAGTTGAGAATGAAGGCTTAGCAAGCAATGGTAATGGTAGAAATGGGATGAACTTCATCCCCAACTTGATGACTGATTCAAGGAATAATGCTTCACTTAGTGGGTTGAAAAGAGCCCGAGAGAGAGACGGCGACTTGTTGAGTGGTTTAAGCCGATTGCAAACTCGGGTACATAACTTAGCGATTTCGATTCGTTGATTGATTTTTCTCGGGTTTTCGGTAATGAATGTGTGCTTTGTTCATCAGAACCAGGATTGCAGAGACTGTTCTACTGCTTTAACACACCAGTTGAGTTTACCTACAACCTATGAGGAAATGGATGTTTGGCAGTTTCAAAGCTCGGTCCCTTGCAAGATTCGAGCGAAACGAGGTTGCGCTACTCACCCACGTAGCATCGCCGAGAGGGTATGTATACACATATCGGTTTCCATTGTTTTATATCTCGATACCCTTTATTCATTGGCCGGTCTTTTGATTCCGTTTATATGCAATTTTTTAGATGAGAAGAACACGGATCAGTGAACGAATGAGGAAACTGCAAGGTCTTTTCCCGAACATCGACAAGGTAGTTTATTAGACCTTGTATCTCTCTTTCTCCATATTTCGAATAAGTCCCTCAATTTCGTGCTTTCATGTCGGGTTTGGCAGCAAACGAATACGGCAGATATGTTGGATATGGCAGTGGAGTACATTAAAGATCTTCAGAAGCAGGTCAAGGTATGTACAATGAAGTAAATAAAAAGATAAATAGGGTTAAAGAATAAAGATGAAGGGGCGATTCTTCTCATATAAATGCTGTTTTGTTTTTGTTTTTTTTTTTAATTATCGCAGATATTGAGGGACACTAAAGCAAAATGCAGCTGTTGAAGCAAAAAATACAGAAAATAGATAGCAATATAAAGTGTCAAATATGGGGGAAAGTGAAGATGTAGTCATTTGTAATTATAATTGTAATCAAATGCAATGCATTGAAAGAATAACAGGGTCTTAGATTAGAATATCATAGGGTAGGAAAGCTTTGTGATTTTGAATGCAATAGATAATGCTGTTGCTAAAGCCCTTTTTGTTTGTATATATGTATATAGTGGTCTAAGAACCAGTATCCGGTAATCACATTGAGCTCCGACTAAATGCTAAATTGGATCAAACCCCTAAACGGAGGGCAACATTCTCCTAACACTGTTTTCTCTATCTACAAAGACTTGAAACCGGGACCTAACTTAAGGAGTATCGAGCTTCATACTGCTTGATTCAACAAACATTAGTAGCCTCGTACGATGGTGCTAAAGCTCTTTGTCTGTGAAATGCGTATTTACATATATATTGGTTTGAGACCCTCCAGTCCAGTAGCCACATTAAGCATTGACTAAATCTAAAGTCAAACTGGATCAAACCCCTAAACAAAGGACAAAGTTCTCCCAACACTGTTTTCTCTATCTACAAGACTTGAACCTGAGACCTTACTTAAACGGATGTCGATAGCTTCTTGGGTGTATTCAACATATGTACATTCAAACAAACCAAAACAATGCAATGATGAAATCCAATTTATGCACTAATGATAAAATCATAAGAGCGTATTATATTTTAAATTGAATTTGCAAGAATGAATAAAAGAATATCGTACCATTTGACATTTTGATATGCCATAATGTCAATCACCCTTCTTGCAAATAAATTATTTAAACCCCCTTGAACAAAGGATAATGTATGATTTACAAGACACGAACCAGTTTGTCATGATTCCCCTTTATTTCCTTTCAGATTAATTACTGAAAGCTCTTGTTCAACGAACTCTCCCGTACATATGGATGGATATTTGCTAGCAAGGGGTGATTCCGCAAAGTGTCCGAGAGGCTTTAACACAGCATCCGAAGCTATGTGCGCAAACAACTGCATGAAAATACCAGAAAATATATCAGATTTTTTTTTTCAAATGCTGGCTCGATAACTATCATGCGGTTCAGTTTAATTACCGTTGAGGATACTCTCCATAGGCTACGATTTTGCTCTGATGCTAACTTTATAGCATTGATTGTCCTCTTTGTGACAACAACTTCATGCATACCAGCAGTACACTCACCAGCAGTCAACCATTCTATCTGCAAGACACGGAAGTGAAATGAAATGCTTTTATGTATGTAATGCATCAAGCTTCTTCAATAAACCAAGGAAGAAGTTAGCAAAATTGCCATCCACAATTTTCAGAAATTGCAGGAAGAAAAAAGATTAAATTGAGGAGGTATAAAAACTTTAAGAATCAGTAGGTTTTCATCCTTGGTGCAATGGCCGAGATGTACAAAAGGTGTTCAAGTCCACTGCCAACAATCTGAGACTTCTATTACATTTTTAGCTATAATCTATGCCTCTATGGTACTAGACCATTTACAGCAATCAGTGATGTCTATCAACCAATGCCAAAGCATTACATATTCTTTTGTACAGGTAAGGACAAAAATAGGGGATTCATTGGAACAGTGCATGGATTTATATTATATTAATTACCAAGAACAGCAAACAACTTGGTTGGCTGGCCACTTCACAAGCAACACCATCATCATCAAGCAATGGAAATTAGTGCTCATGTCTCTTACCTGCTTCCCAGTCTGAATTAGAAGACATCCTATAGGAACTTTCACCTCAATCTTTTGCCCATTCCTTAGCCAGATGTTTAGACCAGGGAACCTGCTTCTGCCATGAATAGTTAGAAAGTTAAGGTCATAGTGGTAGCCTGCAAAAACAGTGCCCTCCTGCCCATAACGTTTGAGGTCACTCCCTGTTGGAGCTAGAAGATGTGGCCCCTGGATTTGGAAGGATAAAAGATTTCTTGTCACGTGCAATGATAGATAAATGATAAGTTACCTAATGCAAAATGGAAAACAACAAGCAATGTACAATGACTCCATTGCAAATAAAGAATATAAAACCTGGCACTGAGAGATAGAACTTGAGTGGCACTGATATGCTTATGTCACCATGAAAAGGTAGGGGTATATTGGTCTTAATATAAAAAGAAAAAAAACAAGAGATGTAATGGGCAAGCCTGCATGCCAACAAAGCTTTAAATAGACCATTCAATCTTCATTTCTCTATATTATTCCACATACTCTATATCACAAGAATGAACCGCAGTAAATTGAAGGCAAAATCAATGCAGTACTAAAAAGATTGAATATGAAACTGGTTAAAATTACATACCTGTTTCATAAGGGAAGTGAATGCATCTTTAGGCAACCCAAATCCAATTGCTGCCATTTCAGCAACAGCCTACGCAAGAATAGAGACATCACAAACTAAGTTTAGCCTTTACATAGGATGGATCATATAAAGGCAAGCAAACCAAATAATGAACTCACCTCTATTGCTGATATCATTTTGTACCCCCATGAGTCCATGGTCTCTTTCCATTCAGGGAAACCTTCAGGTATGACAGGTTCTGAATTAAGTTCCTGCAAGGGAAGAAAGGAGAAGATAATGAAAATAGTAAACCTTTATATCTTAACATTTCTGCGAGAGGATAGAATAGCAGAGAGGAGAATGAAAAAACCTGAAAGCGGGTCTTTGAAGGGCGAGGGCCCACTCTCCACATGTATCGCCACTTCGGATCAGGCCCCTTGGGAGTTAATGGTTGGTGTTCTTTGGGCATTGCCCTTAACTTCTCTTGCATTTCTTCATCAACCAAGCTTCTTGGCACTTCCACTCCCTCTGGCGTTACTCCAACCTATAATATCCATTTGCATAAAAAAAATTAAATCAAGTTGTTATTCAGGTTTAACTCCAATATAAACGAATAGTCAGGTAAAAACTAAGAATTTTTCCCCATCTGAAATACAATCAAGCCCTTTAGTTAGGTGAAGATTTTAGCACCTTTTCTTTCTTTTCAACAAAGCAAAAGAACCTAATTGAGCCAATTTGTATAATTTAGCTATTTTACATGACAGCACGCAATAAGGCACGAAGAAGAAGTTTTAATCGCTTGAAATTATGTTTGTAACTTGAGTTGGAATTGGATTCATTTGCTATAAATGTAGTTAAGATTCAATGATTATATATTTTAAAAGTATAAAAACAAGAATTTCAAAGTCACAATATCTATAGCTAGTTCAAGTTATCCACTGAATAGGCTTTCAACAAATCCAATTTGTGAAAGTTACATCTACATGTGTTTTATCACACATTTGAACAAATTTTAAAAAATCCAAGCTCCTAAACCTAACTTGAATGTTATGCTAAAACTTTATTTGGGCAATGCAATAAACATATTGTACTTTTTCAATAATTTCCTCTCTTTTCCACATATCAATCGAATTTGTTTCCTTTGTAATCATATACTTCTAATAAATCAAATACACTGCACAGTTATTTTCTGTACAAATATCTGAGCGGCTAGTCAAATTCTAGCCAATTATACTTTTTCGCAAACAAAAAGACACTGAAAAATCAAAAACAAAGAGTAAATTCGAGGATAGAAGATGAAAAAAAAAAACGGACCTGGTAATGTAAAAAGGGACGCTCCTGCAAGCGCTTGAATTCAGCTGGCTTCTCGAAGTACTTCTCCATCATATCAATGAACCTATCGTTATCTTCAGCCGTACAGCGTGGATCCTTAACCAGTAAAGCCCCGGTTTCTTTGAGGAGTCGACTCACCTCGTGGCACAACTCGGTGAGTCCACTCACTCGCTTTGTAGACTCACTTTCACGATTGCCGGCATCGGCAATCGCCAAATACGGCGCTAGATCTATCACCGGCAACTCCATCTGTTGATTTTTCTTTTTAGACAAAATCTGTGATGTTAAAATCTGGATTTTCTTTTATTTATTTATTTATTTTTCCTTTTTAAAGAGAGAATACGTAAAGTGAGAGAGGAAAGCAAGTAATATTGTGGGCTGTTTTGTGATGGCGGGAGAGGGGAGTTTTATAGGGTGCAGCGGGGCATAGGATATCAAGCTAAGGTTCTCCAATTTGCAATTAGGAATAATAACAAATTTAGCTCACTCTTTATATTTTTTATCAATTTGGACCTTATTATTTTTTGAGCTAAAATTAGTCATTAACCTTTCAAAAAGAATCAAATCACTTTTTTTTAACAGCAATGCTAACTAAAATATTATGTTTTTTATCATATTTCCTCACAACTCACATGATAATATGCGTATACTTCATGCTTACATGACATTATTTATTTTATATGTCACGTCAATAAATAATTTTAATATTATTCAAATTTTAAAAAATATAAAAATTTCATTAAAATTTTTAAAAATAAAGGTTTTCATGTTTAAAATTTTTATGTTTTTGTCAGTATTTTCGGTAAAAAAATGATTCGACTCTCTTTAAAATATTCATGATTAAATTTGATTTTTTTTAAAAGATTAAAGGTCAAATTTAACTAAAAAAATAATAAAAGTCAAATTAATAAAAGATGTAAGTGTTAAGGACTAAATTTATTAGTATGCCAATAATATTTTAGATTAATTTTAGGCTATATATATTTTTTATAAAATTCAACATAATAAAATCGAAGCGAATATTTTCGATTTTTTAAAAATGGGAATATTTGCTATTTTCTTCATTGTTTTTCTTTGAAAATTAATTTTTATATAATATTTTTAAATTGTTTTTATAAATTTAAATATAATATATTGATTTTTATATTATAAAAATAAATATTTGGCCAAAAAATATTATTAAAAATAAATTTAATTATAAATTAAATAATAAAAAATTTGATTCAAAATAAAATAATTATAAATTGAAGGCAACACTACGATAAATAATTGTATTCATTTAGTATTCTTAATAAGATGTATTCATGTGTTTCAATTTCATTTTATTGTAATCTATTTTTTTATTTTAATATCGTACATATTTCATGTGTTATTATTAGTAGTAGTTAGTTTCAAACCATATATTTCGTTATTTATTATATGTTATTTCTAAACACACATTTGTGTTCTAAATATTTGATTTCCCCACGCATACGCATGTGATAGAGTTTCTAGTATATCTAATGATATTCGATATGTGTAATGCACCATAAAATGCAATGGTCAATTTGTCTAAATAGTACTCATACAAAAAAATTATGCACGTGCATAAAAGTGCAATAATTTTACATCAGTATGAGTAGATCTCTTCTCTCTGTATATATTATAGAAAAATTTATTAGGAAAAAAAGTATTCAAATCCCTTGAGGTTAGATAAAAAAAATTCACATATCTTCTTATGTTTTGGAAAATACTCGCTTATTCTTTGAGGTTTGACGAAAAATATAATAAAGTTAAAATTATTATTATTTAAAATAGAGTTACACACGAGCTTGCGTTCAATGTGTAATTTGATACATAAACTTTGATTTGGTGCAATTATACACATGGAACTTTGGTTGTGGTTCAAATGTATACATAAAACTTTAATTTGATTCAATCATACAAATTTAAAGAAATAAATATATCAATTTATTTTTATATTGAATAAATTAATTATTTATATATGCAGTATGTAAAAATAAAATGATGTTATGTAAGTAATTATGTTAATAGTTTGTGAGAATTTGATCAAATCAAAATTTCCTGTATAAAATTGCATATTAGACCAAAGTTAATGTATAGTTTTGAGATTTATCCCTTTAATAAAATTTTATATACTACAAATATAATATAAACTTATAACGGGATAAACTGATCAATATATATTTGAATTAGATTTTGAATGAACCGTTCTGAACCAGTTAAGTTGGACAAAAAACCGATTGAATTAATTCTCTATTTTTTATGAATTTTAAATAATTAATGTAATTAGAACCGGACCGATCAATTGAATCGAAACTAATAATTTAAATGATTCGACTACCGTTACAAAAAAACTTGATTTCTTTTACAGATTGAGATCATCTCCATTACTCTTTTACCAAATGAGAAATGATTGACTATTTTTAATTATTAAATATAAACTTATTTTTTCTCGAAATTATTAAATATAAATTTGTTATTTAGTCACATATTAACAAATATAAACATATTAAACGATAAAAACATTTACATTATTATTTAATTATATAAAAGTTATTTATTCAAAAAAATTATAATTTCAAAAGTAACCTCATAAAAATAATATAAATAAATATTAAATAAAAAAATATGACCTCAAATTTTAATATAAAATCATAAACTAAATTCCTCGTATTTTTCTTCCTCATATTAAACAAAGTAATCTTCAAAACACTAAACATAATTTGAAGATTTCTACTTGAGTAATGAGATTTTCAGTTTTCTGCTTTACTTTCATATTTGATTTTTTGTTTTCGTTATTGCAGCTTGTAACTTTCTCCCTTTGTGGTTTACTTAGCTGAGGAGTAAACTTTTTCTTATCGCTGCTTACTCATCGCCATTTGAAACCCTTAATGACGTTTTGAGAGTTTTGTGTAATTTTTTTTGTACTTAAGTTGATTGGGATTTCTATTGTTTTTGTGTTCATTTAATTACCAAATTGTGATAATATGAATGAATGAATATCTGATATTTTTTATAATATTCACTCGTGTAGAATTATGATTGGATCAAATCAAAATTTTCTATATAAAATTACACATTAGACCAAAGCTAATATGTGGTTTTGAGATTTATCCCTTTGATAAAATTGTATATACTACAAATATAATATATACTTGTAATTGGATGAACTGGCCAATATAAATTTGAATCGGATTTTGAAGAACCGTTCGAAACCAATTAAATTGTACTAAAAGCCAATTGAATTGTTTTTCTCGATTTTTAATTTTTTATGACTTTTAAATAATTAATTTAATTAGAATAGAAACCAATAATTTAAATGATTCGACCCCTACCATTACAAAAAAACTTAATTTTTTTTACGGATTAAGATCCTCTCCATTACTCTTTTACCAGATGAGAAATGATGGCGATTTTTAATTATTAAATATAAACTTATTTTTTTTGAAATTATTAAATATAAAAATGTTATTTTATCACGTATTAACAAATATAAACTTATTTACACACAAAAAAAACAAATATAAACATATCCCATCTGTCGCTCATGCTAGATTTCCTTTCGCCGGGCAGAATCAATCATTTTGCCCCGTAAATGAACAAGCTGCGAGTCATGGTTATCTCCCTCCGCTTTCTTTACAAGAATCGCAGGCAGATGCTAATAATTGGATGAATCGAGCTATCCAACGGAAGGTTTTACTTGCTTATATCCAGTACAAGAATTCAGCGGCATTTTCGGGGAATGATGCTCCGGCTTATTTTGCGAACTATTTGCATTCGACTGTCTGCTGTCGATATGCCTGTAGATGCACCATATTCTTCTCACTTGCATCCATTATGACGGCTGTCGTGATGCTAGATGTGACATTTGCAACACTGTTCGGTATAATGCTGTCGTCAATACATTTCATCCTGACTTTGAACATGTAAAAGTTCTTCTTACTGGTAGTGGAGACTCTGGCCAGCCCAGATTTGGTAGTTCAGAAGCCATGCAACCTTTGCCGAAGCGTTTGAAGCTGGAAAATCCTACTGCTCCCAGCTTTCCTCATCATGGTATGTTTTATACAATGGCTCCATTGAATGTTCAACCAAGTTCTGCCGAGCTTCCACCCTTGGTGCAGTTGTCAGAATCTCCCGTATCTTACAATTCTGAGGCGGGCGTTGAATTGCTACCAAAGCTTTAAGATGATTCTCCAATGGCCAACAGGATGGGTATGAATATGGAGGTGAACACTGAATTGCTACCATATCTTATAGAAGATTCTACAAGTCCTAAAGAGATGGGTCATAATATGGAGCAGTGGAGCATGGAATTGATATCAAAGCTTATAGAAGATTCTCCAATTGCTAAAGAGATAGATATGAATATGGAGGAGAACGTTGAATTGATGTCAAAGCTTATAGAAGATTCTTCAAATGCTAAAGAGATGAGTAAGGATGTGGCAGAAAGTTTTCCTGGTCCTCCAGAGGTGGCTATCACTGGTTATAAAGTGGTGGAAACTGATGCTGTTGGCAGTCATAGAAAAGAGGATATTGGCTTCATAAATGTTATTGATAATGCAAGAGGCCACTTTAACAATTTGGAAACCAATGCTTTGCCCAGCTTCTCCGAAGAACTTGCAGCTGGTTGTGAAGAGGGAGAAACAGAAGCCAGGGCTAATTACACAAAAAGTTACAAACATATGTAAAACAATTTTGAAATTGCATTAGTGTATAAATATTATTGAGTGATACACTTAATTTTACACCCGCTTATATCTTTTTCAAATCCATCTGACATGTCTATGATATCTTTCGAAAACATACAAAAATCAAGAGCACTCTAAATAAATAATCTAATCCATGTACTGAAAACAAAGTATATAAGATTATCCCAACTTGTTCCTGTAAATTACACTATTCAAACAGTCCACTAAATCCATCCTAGAGATTCTGCAATTTTTTCTTCTCTAATATTCTACAAAAATTTTCAACCAACCCCCATAGCCAATTTTTGGCAATCATCATCCTTTTTAGCTACACTGATTTGGATGGATCAACCTTGGATAACATTGAAGGATTCAACTGAAGAGTTATATCACCATAAGCTTCTTCTTGTCTTACATCAATCATTCCATAACTCTTCAATACCTGCAACAAAACTCAATCAATCAATACATACATTGAAATGCCTTAGAAACTTACCAATGTCTCGAAGAACATTCGAGCACACATTTGCCTTGTTTTTCCTTCTAAAATACTTACATACATACAGCTAAAAGCCTACATTGAAATACCTTAGAAACTTACCACAGTCTCGAAGAACATTCGAGCACATATTTTTCTTGTTTTTCCTTCCAAAATCTTGTTTAAACTAAGATCTATATGACCATCTTCTGAGATTGGGGTAATAGGGGAATGACTTTTCAAGTATTTAGCCACTGCCCTGCAAATGCATCAAAACAATCGATGTTGGTTTCTTTGTTTCTAAGAAAAAAAGTTGAATCTTGTGAGTGGTCTAATAAAAATAAGTTACCTTGTTCTCGCAGATAAGGAACCAACCCTTTGGCTTGCGGCCGATTCTGCAGTAGAATGCAAAGAGAATATGGATATGAAAGAGATAATTAAGACAAGACTGTATACATAGAAACTTAAGGTGTACTCAACTTACCTGTCGGTGTATTAGCATCTTCTTCCAGAAAATAAAGATCCTGCAATACAATTCTTATGTTTTAAGGCAAGACACCATCAAGGCACGCCAAAATGGACTAAAATGGAAAACTATTAAAGAATAGGAGACATCAATAAAACATTCAGGCAAAAAACATACTGTTTCAGAAGTCTCAAATTCGGGAATGGTTGAAAACCCGGAGTTCCCTAGACATGATTGCTCTTCCATAAATGTCCTAGGTGTATCGATGTCAGACCAATGAGTTGCAGTTGATGCTGCAAAGTTTGTTGTGCTAGCAGTTCCTGCTGTAGGTGCCAACTCTGATTCTAAACTGCGAGCTGAGAAAGGAGTATCCTCCCTTCTGAATGGAGAAGGCATGGATCCAGCTGGGAAAGACTCAAATTCAGGGAAAACATTGTCGGCAGCATTGCCTTCGATATGCCGAAGACGTTCAGTTTCCATATCCATTCCAGGTGCTGAACCCGGAGACAATCCAGCTCTAGGATCTGGTGTAGCAGGCCCAACCCTGAGCTCGGAGCTGGCTTCAGTTGTAGGAACAGTGGACTGTGGTACCATAGGTTCGGGAACAATTTCCTCTGGCACCACCAACTGGGATTTTATAGAGATACCACCTCTTTTGAACATATTACATATATCTTCACTCAGACCTGCAAGTGTACAAGTACCAACTTTCTAAGAACCTATCTTTTGATTTTAGATTTAGAACCAAGCAGAACGTACCGGTTAATGAAGGCTCATTAAAAACCTGGTCCATTTTTCGATCATTATTTGACTTCCATACACCCAAAGCAGAGCAAGGGATTTTCTTTTTCTTCCTTACCAGATCACTACAATCTTCAAGTGCCCTCTTCATGAATCTTTGCATACATACATATCAATAATCAGTAACAAAAAAGGAAAAAAGGAGAGAAAGACTATATAAATAACAAACGAGCTAATACCTATTTGGTAACACCAATTTCTCGTCAAACTTCTGCCGTGTTTTTCGTCTCTGCCTTGGCTGCGGAGGTGGTGGAGATGGTGGAATGACCAGTTCAGGTGATTCATGCACTGAGACAAAATAAAAACTACTATCAGTTCAGTTCCATTTTACTTAAAATTGAAAAAGACAATAGTTTTAGGCATCATTTCACACAGTTCACCCACCAAAAGCCTCCGGAGGCCCATTCGAAGCAGAAGTAGGTGGGTTTGAGTGCTGCTGAAAAGGCATAGACAGCTCTCCAGAAGCTAATAAGTTCAAACTAGGAGAACATATTTCCTTCTCGTCCAAGGCTTGCTCCAAAGCGTCCGTGTTTTTGTCATCCGGACACATTGAGGGGAGCTTTTGGGTGGAAAAATCATGAGAAGCATCACGTATCATTTCGATTTCCTGAAGATCTTGAGAACCTTCATTGCTAACAGACTCAAGTACTTGTGTTTGATTACTTGGACCTGCATTCTGAACACTAGGCACTTGTTCTTGATTGTCTGGACCAGGATCTTCAAAACCTTCATGGCCACTCTCTGGAGGTTCATGAAGGTTGCTATAATTGTGAAAAAGAAAAAACAAATCATAAATGTGAAACAAGGATTGGCCTTTAAGAATATTGATGAAATTATGGGGCTTACTCATTCATCTGAGGTAATGCATCATCCATCATGATATCCTGCAGAATATATGTTTTTGATAGTAAAAATGTAATCCCAGCAGTTTAAAACAATTGATAAATGAACCCTAAACTTCAATTTGCTAAAGGAAACAAAAAGGACTTACATCATCAAAAGTTATAGCAACATAAGCATCCCTCTCAACAGGAATTTGATCTGTCAGTGTTATATCTTCAGGACTCTTGAGATGATTATCTGAAGCACTGAAAATGAAAAAAAAAATTGCACATATCATCACATTACTTGATATCTAGATATCACACAAAAAGCATATTTTTTTTAATTAATCCAGAAAGTCTTACTCTTCAGTATACACATCAACATCCAAATCCATGGCATCCAAATCCAAAGTTTCTGGCAAAGTGATTGCTTGAACTGGTGCTTGTCTTGCATCCTCAGGCAAATTAACTTGTGTTGTAGCAAACACCTTGCTTAAACCAATAAGGATGATATTGCAATCATGAAAAAGATAATCAACTTTCTTAGAGTATATACGAGAAATGCCTAAAAGCAAGTGGGCTGACATTCTTAATGCAATGGGAACTTCAGGGAACATAATGTGATCTGCATTTAGAGGAAAACCGGGTTATTAAACGGCATTTTTTTCAAAATTTCATTAATACAAAATATAATTACAAATACAAATATATGTTCACATCGTAGAGTCAAACTAATACAATGCACAGCAAATGAAAAATCAAACAAAAGTTGAACTAATCCAAAAAAAAACTAGACAAAACTCACATATGACATTCGCACATAGTAGGAGAAAGGTCCACATATCACAATTACATGCAGATTAACACGCATGATGATTAAAGAGAATAGATGCTAAAGTGATTTCATTTCTCAATTCAGGACCAAGCAAACTTATAAATTGTCGTTAATGGTTGAAATACTCAATTGCAAAACGAAATATACAACACACTAAGGCTTTGTTTTTAAAGAATGGGGCCAAACCCAAATGTGATAGCACTTGGCAGTAGCAAGCACGGCAGATTAACATGTATAATGATTAAAGAAAATAAAAGCTAAAGGGTTTTTTTTCTCAGTTCAGTTCAAAGCAAAGCAACTTTTCATCAATGGTTGAACCATTCAAAACCGCAAAGCAAAAATGGGGCCAAACCCAAACGTGATAGCATTTAATAATAGCAATGGCAAGGCATATTAACACGCATATAGATGCTAAAAGGCAATTTTTTTCTCAATTCAGTTCCAAGCAAAGCTTAGAGATTTTCTTAACGGTTGAACTCTTCAAAATTGCAAAGCAAAAAGAGATACAAATGGACTTTTATTGATCCAATGTCTTTTATAATCTCTTAAAAAATGTTAATGAAAAATAATAACTAATAGGTAGCAATGAATAAATAAAGAAAGAAATTGGGCCAAACCCTGGCACTTAGCATTAGCATTAGCAATAAAAAAAAGGTGGAATTTAGGGTTCTTGATGAAGACGGACCGACGGTGGAGAGGATATCGATGGAAGCATAATGAGACTTCTTGAGGCGGTGCTGGAGATGAGCGGCGGTCCACACCGTACCAAGCGGCGCCTTACGAGACAAAAACGTATGGGAATAAAACATCTTTCTATTTTTTTTCCACTTCGATTAACTATTTCTGTTCGTTCAGAGATTAGAGTGTGTTTGAGAAGAGAGAGAGAGACAATCGAAAAGGAAGAAACTTTCGGGTCCGAACTTAAAAACAGTTTAAAACTCAGAACTGTGTTAATGGCTAAAAACAGGGAGGGAAAATGTGAGCGCGGGAACGTGAGGAGATTAAGCGCCAATTTAAAGATTTTCTACAAAAATGTGTTATTTATTACGGAAAACGGACTTGGCTTTCGTCAATATTTACGGTGTTGCCACTGAAGTTTTGTCCGTCCGGAACCGGACCTATTTTGTATTGGGTTAAATTTTGCTGTTAGTCCTTGTACTTTACTAAAGGTGTGGATTTAGTCCTTGTACTTTAATTTGAACATTTTTAATCCTTGTACTTTTTGAATTTTAAATTTCAGTTATCATCAAATGATAATAGTTAAATTCATTAAGTTCAGTTTTCTATTTCCAAAATCTGATACTATGAACATATTATCATATGTGTAACGCCATGTTAGTTTGTTGTTTTCACATATTACTCATTAAAAATTCAGTTAATGGATCAACGACTATCATTTGCGTCCAGGGGTGAAGCCAGAAAATTTTTTTAGGGGGGACCGAAATCAAATTGTAACTTTTACAATAATAAAAATGTAATTTCACCATTTTAATAGCCTATATCTTTATAATTTTTAAAGGGTTAAATCTAATTTTTATTATTTTTAGGAGGGCCAAAGTGCCACTTTTGTCTTTACTATTTTAAATTTTTAAATTTCTTAAAGGGCCAAAATGAAATTTTTATTCCATTTAGATGAGTCGGGGCCCTTGCCAGCCCCCTAGCTACGCCCCTATTTGCGTCAATATTGAAATTCCAAATTCAAAAAAGTATAGGGGTTTAAAATGATCCGATTAGAGAACATGAACTAAGTCTACAATTATATGCATAGTACATGACTAGTAATTAAACTTAGCCTAACATATTTAACTATTACTATTTGGGCTTGGACTAAAATTTATCAATTCTAACTGTACATAGACTAAACTTGATCAATTTAAAATATAGAGACTAAATTCACAACTTTTTCAAAATGCAAGGACTAATAGCATAATTTAACCTTTATATTATCAGTATTATATAAACTCGATTATGGCTCACTCACCGTTTAAGTGAAAAAAATTATGTAACAAATATATTTATAAAAAAAATAATGTTAAAAATAAATGAGATATTAATTTAAATAATCATGTTAAAATATCATAATTTGGTGTTTTGGTTCGAATCATATCATGTAATTATTTTTTAATTTTTTTACATAATTTAAAATTATTAAAATATCTCTATAGTAATATTTATTGTATATATATATATATATATATATATATATATATGATAATTGTTTAAATGAGTTGAGACCCGGTTAATGGATGACTCTAATTCAATTAACCCTTTGAATATAATATGATTTTTATTTAAGAATTTTTGTTTGGCTAAAAAAATACGAGTTTTAAATTTCATTTAATCTATTTATATTTTATAATTAGTTAAAAATTTTAAGTTTATTAATTAATTTTTTATTATTTTCTAAATTCATGTATTATTAAAAAGTATTTATGCTCTATATATAGACTCGAGTTACTTGAAAAATAAGAAAACAACACCTTCTTTGTCTTCGGGCAAGTATGGTTAACTCTTGACTTATACTCTCTTTTGTTTATTTGTAAAATTTTATACTCGATTATTTAGTATATTGATGGTAGAAATTTTTAATTTCACAAATAAAGTTAAAATTTTATCACGTGTCTATAAGTTATATTTAAAATAAATAAAAATAAATAAACAAGATATGTGACAAAATCTCAAACTCGCTTATAAAATTAAAAATTTTCAATACCAATATACTAAATAATCACTCTAATCTTATACCCAATTGTTATGTTACGATGAGGAGTGAAAGTACCTTGAAATGTAATTCTGATAAAGAAATTGAATCAAATTAATCTTTATACTATCAATTCGACCAATTTAACCTATATATTTTTAAAAATTAAATAAAGCTAAAATTAAATAAAATAAATATTTTATATTAAAAATATATATTTTCATTTGTAATTTAAATTTTAAATAAAAAAATTACAAACCATAAAAGTTTTGAAAACATTAACTCTATTAAACAGTAAACAATAAATTTTAACTTTATTAAGATTTAATCTTATTTGAAAATTATACTAAATCCATGGACAGAAGGATAGTTTACATACAAAATTAGATTAAAAAAATTGCATAAAGTTGGAGAGAGAGTATGAAATCGCGTTTTTTGCACAATTAGCAGGAAAGCTCGTTTAGCATGACAAGCTTGAAAGCTCGTTTAGCATGACAAGCTTTCTGCTGACATGTCAAGGAAAGCATGTCTAGTTGGACGAATTTTTTTTAGAATTTTCACAAAACACTTTTAGTTGGACGCACTTTTCCTAACATATTAGCAAAAAGTTTAGGGTTTAGGGTACGAACTTTCACACACTCTCGTCAAATTTTAAAAAACCGACATATTTAACCAATTAACAAATTTCTTTTGACATATATGGCTAATTTAGCTAATATATATAATTTAAGAGTGGAACCATAAATAAAACCTTTTACTTAGAAGAACAAAAATTGATTATAAAATTTTATGTTCTTTCCCCCCACTCACTCACTCATTCAGTTTTATTTTCTATCGTACTCAAAATGGTTTCCATTTCACTTTTTCATTTTCTTTCCATCCCTGCATTTTTCCACGAACATGTTCAAAATGCCTGCACCACCAACAAACATGACACCAGCATTTATTTTCACAATTTATAGTCAATTAGCTACTGCTTCCAATTAGCTACTTACCTTACCAATACAGGGTTTATCATCAAAGCAAAAAAAAAAAAAAAAGAAGAGGAGAGAGAAACCCAGCAATCTGGGTATCTTTCCACATGTTCATGGAAAATGTGGCCTGTATTTAACCCAATGATGCATACAACATTGAACAGAAAGCTTACTCCATAACTTGTAAGCTCTTTAATGGAGCTGAGTATGTTCCTTGTCCTTGTGATGAAAAACCAGCTCTTTTCCAGCCGCCGTCACCTGTCCTCTCAAACACTCGTGGTTGCCTCATTGGAAAAGTCGTTCTCCAGTCTGGATTCTTAATTAGATAGTTCCACAACCTTTACCAGAGATCGAGTATATCGCTTAGAATAAACTCATTGACTTGAATGTAAAACACAGTACGCAAGCCAAACCATTCATGCCGCAACCAATTTCCAGGCATAATCACTTTTTTGGACCTCCAACTTTATAAAAAAAATTTATTTTAACTCTCTATTTATTTTTTAAGTCTTTTTTTAACTCTTAAGCTTCCTTTTTTTTTTTAAATCAAATCAGCCTGGATGAAAAAGTTAACATTAATTAAGTATAAAAACTATAAAAAATGTTTTTAAAATTTAAAAAATTAATTAAATGCCGGCATGTTATCTACGTGGCAATCTACATGTATCCCATGTTAGCAAAGTTAACAAATGCTAATTTTTCTATCCATTTTTGGGTAATTTGACCAAAAAATACAAGTTCAAGAACTAAAAGAAGTCAAAAGAATAAAAGGACTAAGATGATTATTTTATAAAGTTGGAGAGCCAAAAAATTCAATACACCACATTTCTAGTTAGTTATCCAAGCTAACATACAAGTGTAATATCACTTAGAGACCCTTTATATGTTCTAGTGTTTGCAAATGCCTGGAAGTTTCAATCCTCATAATGATGCTACTATCCTATCTATACATTCTCTTCTTTTTTTTCACTTTAATTTTGGAGCACCCTCTTTTACCTTTTTTTGTTAAACTTTGCTATCAGTTCTTGTACTTTGCAAAAGATGTAGATTTAATCCCTATACTTCTCAAATTGGAAAATTTTAATACCTGTACTTTACCCATGATAATATGTAGATTAAATTAGATTTTTAGTGAGTAATATGTAGAAATAATAAATTGATATGACATTACACGTGATAATATGTTACTCGCACCAAATTTTGGAAATAACAGAACTTAACTTAATGAATTTGACAATTATCATTTGGCGAGGACTAAAATTTTAAATTTTAAAAGTGCAGGAACTAAAAATGATCAAATTAAAGTACAAGGGTTAAATCCATAACTTTTGAAAAATATAATAGTGGTATTTAACCAATTTTTTCTTATTATTGAGAGATTGTCATAAATTGTTCCAAGTCACTTGGAACCCAAAATGCAAACTCACTTAATTCTGAACTAGATGAGTGCTAGCTTAACCTCTTAATTGCTTAACATCCTACAGTCAAATTTAGATACTAACCAAGGCAAGTGCAAATGTATGACAATATGATTATATGTATGTATGTATGCATGCGGGGGTGTGTGTGCGTGTGTGAATGTGAATGTGAAGAACCATAAACATGAACTTTGCCTTTAGAGATGTGCTGACCTTCTCTCATTATCCACAAACTCTGGACCCTCAGCAAGAGGTGAAGTAGAGCATGAAGCAAGTATTTCTGAATCAGAAAGGCTTTGAAGTGACAAAACAATTTGTACGAGGCGTTTGGTCCTATGTCAACAACAAAAACAAGAATAAAATTAACAAATCTGAGTTCATAAAAGCATATCTATTTTTTGAACTATAATTTCTGATCATATTTGCTTTTTCTGACACAATGCCTAGAACTACCCATAGCCCCTCTCCAATTCATAAATAGAAAGATAATACGCTTCAGCGCACTCGAACCCACATATTCCTGCATTGACAATAATACACATGCCAATCGAGCTAAGACTCATTCGGCATAAAAGCATATTTATTTATTTTTACAGGAAAAAAACTAGCGAATAATGTAAAATTAAACATGATTTGTACAATTGATAGTCATAAGTAGAAGAAACAATAGGTTGTTAAATAACATTATACCAACTGCAAGGAGCAATGATGAATCTATCAGTTTTAGTGTCATAAGTATCCAGTAATTTTCCCTGCCAACTGGGGTCTTCATACGAAGAAGAGACTCGAAGCCTCCGAACAATTTCATCCGGACATCGTGAAGTTTTATCAAAGCTGGCAGGGATGAGGGTTCCTGAAGAAGTTTCCACCTGAAAACATGTAAAGGAAAACAACTATTGGAGCTTGAAGTTCGCAGCTATTCTCGCATTGAGGATTCAACTTATTTTTTCTTTATAGGATTCGGTTTCTGGAGAAAACTGAAATACTCCATTCAGTTTTTAACCTTTGAAACCGAAACCGAAACCATATGGAATAAAAACCGAAATAACCAAAACCGATAATTGCAGTTCGGTTTGGCGATTTTTAGAATATCTGGACTTTGTAAAAAAAAAACAATATCACTTTGTTTTAGGTTCAAAAAATCTAATACAATACCTGCTCTAAATTCATTTTTAGATTTATAAAGTGAGTTAAATAATTAAATTAATATCATAATCATCATAAGACTATTTAAAAGATCATTTTAAGTCAAGCTATTAAATTGATAAATCATTTAAAGTTGTTAAAAGGAAAGCTAATACATAAATCATTTACACAACTAATTTTTTATTGTGTCATTTCTTTTAATTAATTTAATTAGTTGCTACCTTTGATTAGTTATAATTGACTCATTACAATATGTCATATAATTAATTAAATTTATAACTATCAAATAACTTATGAAGAATTATTTCTTTTATAAATAAAATATTATAAAGTTTAATAAACTATTTTTCTAAAATTAAAATTATGCATATAATTATGATTATTATATTTAAGAAATATTCACTTACTCCGATAAAAACTACAGTTTCATAATCTTGTTGTAAAATATTTACATAACTTTAACTTTTTTATGATCATATCTAATTTTAATAAAAATAATAATCGGGTTAAATAAATTAGTCCATATATACATTAAAATGATGAATTTATTATTTTATTAGAAGTATTCCTTTATACATATTTTTTTTTCATTCGTTTTTATTTAGATAAAATGGGTTTTATGTGGAAAAACTGAATCCGAACTGATTGTACAGTTTGGGTGATAATATCAAACCAAAACCCAACCAAACATTACAAATCGGTTCGGATCATTTTTTGGTTTTATCGGTTTATTTGCTCAATCCTAGTCCAAATTAAGCCCTGAACTTGACAATTGTTCTCACATTGGGGCTTAAATTTTTCTTCATCCAAGTTAGTTCCTAAACTTGGCACCTATTCTCATATTGGGGCCTGAACTTTGCAATTGTTCTCACGTTGAGGCCTGAACTTTAAGTTTTTCAAGAAAATATCAAGGACTAACTTAGATTTAAAAAAAGGTTGAAGCTGCAATATGAGAACAATTTTCAAGTTTAAGGCTTGACTTGAACAAAAAATAGTTCAAGCCTTAACGTGGGAATAGTTACCAAGTTCAAGCCTTAAAAAGTGATTTAACTCTTGTATTTATAAAAAAGTTTCAAACAGAAAAAGTGACGTAAACTCATAATCTCAAATACAGCATCTAGCCATCAGACTTTAAGAACCATCCTCTTTTGTTTTTCTGTTTTTGTCATTGTGAATTTAAACAAATTTCTTTTGTCATGAACCACTAAAAATGGGATAAAATGCTTCACTAAGCCCTTAACTTCCATTTTCCATTTTAGATAGAGGAATTGTGAAAGCCTGAACTTACCAGGAGTCCATTGAAAATGGGAAGCGCATTTCCTTGAGAATCATATTTGGTGTTATGTTGAAGAACACAGAGAGTCTTTACATGAAATTTTTCCGGCCTCTTCTGCATGGTTTCCACTATTTTTCTGCATAAAGGAATGGAATAACCACCTCGTTTCCCCTGTGATATACTTAGGCCGCTAGCATGCTGTATAACAGGTCAAAAGATTCAACTTAATTATTCTTTTTCCGAACAGGTAACTACAACTCTGTTAAAATCAACAACAAATGAGAAGATCAAGGACCATACATTAGGTGAAACATCTTCGAAAGCACCAACTAAATGCACCTGCATTTTAAAATTCAAAAGCTTTAATTTGAGAACCAGTATCATGTTTCGATTATGATAAATCACCAATGAATCAACAAAAGGGGAATATAATTAAGATTACATCCAAATCAGCATCTAAATTGTGATCAACAACTAGTGCCAACATCTGGGAGAAGCCAATATCTACAATTTTTGGAGAATCCATATGGGAAACCGATGTCCTGAATGAAAAACACGAAATGAGAATTACATATCTGGTAAAAAAAAAATCCATCAAGCAATTCTGAATCTCAACTGCAAATTCTTACATCCCATTTTTTCGATTCCGAATGACAACACCCACGCAGGTTGTGGCTTCATCAGTGCCAACATACTTTCCATGCAAGAAATGAAATAAGGTGAAGGCAATCAATAGAGCTATTGAATCGAGAAAAAGAGACGGGGGTGAAACAAGGCAGAATATTTATGGTAAAAAATATGTTCAAAAAACAACAGAAACTCCACACCTAGAGAGGCAAAATACATGAAGAAGGCATATAAATATACAATGAATAAGCACTATTTGAGACAAAGTCTACAAAAAGATGATGAAAAGGTTATCTTCGGTTGAGGATTCGATGAAGGGGAGCATTGACTCTTTCAAGTCTTAAAAGGAGATTAAACATCCCACAAGGTATTCAGAAAATCAAATGAAATAAAATACACATGTATGAGATTGGCATTAGTCTTTCAACTTTCAAGTCTCAGCTAAAACATACAAGCAAACTGATACCCTTTCCAGCCCCTGACATTTAGGTCTGTAAGCTTCTACTCACCATGAAATATAATCTCCCAAATGCTGCAAGAAAAAAATTTGCCTAAAAACCGAAGCTTAACATCTGAGCCAAACACGACATTGAGAGCTAAGAACCTAGGAATTTTTGTCTTCTTCATGTCATATTGCAAAGTAATTAGAAACAAGAAAACTTGGAATGAGGCATAGATTAAGGCTTCCTCTGGATCACTGGTGAGGTTAAAATCAGCAGTGGCAGTAAGGTTAGTTACTATAGCGGTGAAGTTGAGTAATGTACGAGTGAGATTAAAATCAGCGGTGAGACGTGTGTTTCGACTCAAATGCAGCTGTAGGAATGAGTTGAGAATAGAAAATGTTCATTTAAGACATTAGATATCCATAAAATAAAAGTAGATGTGACTTCAACAATGAAGCAGCAGGAATTTATGTCACATGAAATCGGGCATGATTAGACTTTTTTTTAACGATTTTCCATATATTTGGAGGATTTTGAGAGTTCATATCTTCATATATGCTGGATATAATACTTTAAGAAAAATAAAAAAGTCTGAGCAACATAGGCAAGAAAGTCTGTATCTCAGTTAGGCAAGAAAGTCTGTATCTCAGTTATTCACATTAGATAATTAAAGTAAGGAGTTTGAAATGAAATTCGGAAGGAAGTAAAGGAGAAAACCATACATGGACAAGTGAGGGATCTACAGTAGCGTATTCCCTCTGGAATAAGTAAACATATCTAGAGCTGTTAGACGATGTTATTAGCTTGGAATCCATGGATGCTGAGACTTTCCTTTCCTGGATAGACTTGAAAGAATGTGTGGCAGACACTAAAACTTGGTGTTCCATCAATGCCACTAATAAATCCGATGGCTGTTCACAAAAAAAAAAAAAAAAAACCCCATCAAAATGAAAGAAACGTTGGGTTGAATTCAATATGACATAATCCATCATCGATTATCAGAAAGTGTTAAATTGAGCAAATAATAAAGAAAACGAAGAAATGAAAACACACACGCGCACACACAATGCGTTTGAACAAATCTCTGTAAATTTGAATTTGGGTAATTTGAAAGGAAAATACCTGAGACTTGGACGATGATGATGATGAAGAAGAAGAGTTGAGAGAGAAGGGAAGTCCACCCACAAAAATCATGATGATGATGAATTGATGATAATTTTCAACTCAAAAGTCAAAACTAAAACCCTTCACTTTCTTGAGCACCTGAACCCAATTTGATTTAAAAAAAAAAAAAAGTTTTCCAGATTTTGTATTTGATCTCGAAACAAAACAATTTGATCTTTGATTACAAGTTTTTCAAATCGAAATTCTCCCTCTCTGAGTCTCTCTGTGTACTCTGTAAGTTCTTTATTTTCAATTAAATTTTAAAACATTGCGTACATGTGACGGGTAATTTTTAAAAATTTTATACGAAAAGAAGGAGACATTATTTTTACTTTTTATTTTGGGTTAATAACATTAAGCATTCTCAAACTATAGCATAAGTTTTAAATTAGTCCTTAAACTTTAAAACATTCTAATTGAATATTAAAAGTATTAATATTGTATCAACCAGGTCCTTACACAAGCTTAGTTAGGGAAGAAGCTCGTGAAAAATGAGGGCATGGATGGATTCCTCTATTTGTCAAATATATTGAATTGAAATTCTAAAGGGAGACTAAGGAATGGCTATTTCGTGCTCATTAATAATAGACAAGTTAAACAACCTTGCCCGTAATTGAATTCAGCCCAACCAAACATCCGTTTTGGAGAGTTTGATTGTAGAAATCAAAATCGGGAATAGAATAGTCATTCAACCTAACCAAACATGCTGTAAATGTGGTTGGAATTTGATGTAGAGTATATTTAAAGCATGTGTATCAAATTTTTTAATACGTACGCACTTATCACATTGATAGTTTAGATTTGACATATTGAAATAGTGAATGTTGAAGATTATTACTTTTTTTTATATGTTAAATATGAATTTACAATTTGATTTTATGTGTTTTTCATATGCTCTGCGTTAAACTTGAGTTTAGGGGTGAGCATTCAATCAAGTCGAGTTGAATCGAGTAAAAAAATTTCGAGTTAGTCGAGTTAACGAATCCTATTTTAGTAACCAAACTAAATTTGAATTTTTTCCAAATTGAATCAAATTGAGTCAAAAAAATTCGAGTCGAGTTAACGAACCCTATTATTTATACTCAGTGCTGCATTTACATGGACTGATTATTTAACTAGTAGATGAAGTACGAGATTATTTAATTACATAAACAATATAATGATTTTTCCTTTTAACTCAATGAGTAAACATTTATTAAAACGACGTAGTTTTGCTTTTCTTATTCAGATTTTTGGATAACTCGAATTGTGTAATTCATATTCGAGTTAAACCAAAAAACTTAATTTTTTTTATTCAAGTTGATATGAATAACTTGATTAACTCAAATAACTCGAACTATTTAATTCAAAATTTAAATTTTTTATCGAATTTTTTGAATCAAATTGGATTTTGCTCACCCTTACTTGAGTTGACATTTGACATCCAAACTAATGACTAACGCGACAAAAAATTTTTATTTAATACGATACTATACTTTGAGAAATTAATTAGAATATTTTTAAATTTGAGAAGTAGGGACGTAGCTAGTAGCACCCATTGATTTCTAGAGCATTTCGAAACTCGTGCTATATATATTTGAATAAATTGATAAATTTTCATTTGCCCTCCCGACATTTTTAAATTATCTTTATATCACCACTTATGGATGTAAAATTACATTTAACAACTCCAAAAAAATTATTTTAGTCTTATTAGTAGGGGTGTTCAAACGGTTGGTTCGGTTATTAACTGAACCAAACTAGCATTAATCGAACTGTATAATCCTTTAACCGTTAATTGAATCGATTTTTTTTCAAAAAAAAAAAAAGAACTGAAAATTTTCAGTTAATTCGATCAATTAACTGAATAACTGAAATTTAGATGTTTTTGTCTTTTGTTTAAAACAAGTAAAAAACATATAAAAAAATACATTGATAATGTTCATTTGTCTTGAAAGTTAACTGAATTAACCGAAATTTCAAGTCTTGAAATACTACATAATTAAAAGCACTACATAAGTTCAGTTAATTTGGTTAATTACCTGATTTCGAACAAAATTAACCGATAAATGAAATTCTAAAAAATCATTAACCGACCTCCGACTGAACTAAGTTCAAGACTGAACTAAGTTCAACCACCGACCAATTAACTGAATTAGATCAGTTCAATCAGTTAATTCGGTTTTAACCGAAGTTTGAACATCCCTACTTATTAGACTATTAGTGGTTGTTAGCTGGTTAGATAATCTGTTAAGCAGTTGCTTATAACTTCTGTTAGTTAGTTATGGTACCAGAGTTAATGTGTGTTTAGTATTGTTTCTAATAAGCACTTTTACAATAAAAAATACTTTTGGATAAAAATATTCCTAAACAAATTACTTTCCGAGAGAAAAAGTGATTCTCCCAAACAAAAAATTAGTCCAAAAGTAGTTTTTTGAAAGCTATAAATTTTAACTTTTATTCAATATATATATATATATATATATTTGTTAAAAGCACTTATTCCTAAATTAGGTCTTGTAATTTTGATGATCGAAATGATGACAATCGATTTGATAGCCTTAGGCTGTGTTCTCCAATGCTTCTCGGATGAGCTTTTCCATTAAAAAGTGCTTTTCCTTGAAAAGCAATAAAGAACAGACGTTAGTGCATAAATTTTTTTAACTTATTTTAAGTGCTTTTTCATTGATGAAAAAACAGAAATTTTTAGCTTTTTTCAGCCCAAAAGTGCTTTTGACTGGTATTTTACTTTTTTAACCTTACTATTTCTTATTCCAAATAGATGTTAGAAGACTTTTTTATCTGAACTTTACTTTTTCCTTTGGTTCTTTGTTCCTCTTCTCCACCGATGAGTTTATCTTTTTCTTCTCTTCTTCTTCTCTTTAATTGTTCATTATGCTTTAGTTTTTAGTTATTTTCTAATTGTTTGATTTTATGAAATAATTATGAAATATAGTTTAATTTTTTCACATTTTTTTTTAGCTTTTCTCTTTTGCTTGTACCCTTGGTTCTTGGACTTGACAAAGTAAATCCCAAGTTTGTGAGCTTATTACGTTTCTTCATTTCATTCTTTCATGTTTGATAGACTTCCTCTTTAAGTTGTTAGCCTCCGTATAGGCTTATGACTATCCTCTTGCATAGCAACATCTGGACAGAGCCATTTTTTGTATGGCAAGCTGCATCTTGTAATTATAAAACCGCAACACTAAATCAATCATTAGCCATGAAATAATTCAAGATAAAACCAACACTACATCCTCACCTCCAAGTTGCCAATTTTGCACATGCAAGTCATTTCTTATCATAGCTTAGCTTGTTCTTTCGTTGCTTCTACCTTGGATTCTGAATAGTCTGACTTTGATTCCGAATGCAATTCTTCTTCACTGCTATTAGTGATGTTATGTTTCTTTTGTGATTTGCTCGGTCTTTTCTCTTTCTCGCTTTTGTTATGGCTTTTTGTTGATACAAGATTTAGGGACGATAGTTGGATGCAGTTAACATTGATGTATCAATTTGCAAAATTCTATTTATCTTTTTTCCTAAAGAAATGAACTTTACCTCTATAGACAATGACAGCTTGAAAAAAGAAATTTAAAAAGAGGGGAATTTGAAGGATTTTAGAAATTGAGTAATTGCTGGAAAAAGGCTGGATTTTGAGGATTGCTGTTGAATGACAAAACAAAGTAAAGCCAAAAGAAATTAAAAAAAATGAATAAAATAGAAAAAGAATCTGTCTTTATAGTAATCACTCTCTGTGATTGTAAGTTTTTTTTTTGCTTTAGCTGACATGGTCACATGTTATAGTGAATACCCAAATTTTAAGCATAAAAATTGATGGCATTTGGGAGCTAGCCATGTTATTGCTGTTAGTCTAATTTTTGAAGTTTCATTGGACAGTGGGAATATAATAAAGACATATAACATTTACTGTCGGGACCATTTTTGGTAAAATTAATATTAGAGGAAAATATTTCGATACACATGTAAACAAATATACTTATGTGACATTTGATTTTCTTGATTGCTTTACTAGCTGAAACGAATTTATTCGTATACACAATAGATGAGTATTTCGGCGATTGAAGTTAGTGGTGAAAAAGTGAAAGTAATGTGGGATAATAGATTGACAGAAATATTTTGTGATATTTGTATTAAAGATATATTGAAAGGCAATAGGCCTGGCACTCATTTCACAAAAGATGGATGGTTGAAAATAATGACCAACTTTGAGAAAGAAACGGGCAAGGCTTTTGTCACAAAGACAGTAAAAATAGGTGGGATGCCCAAAAAAAAGAATGGAAAGCTTGGAAGAAACTTAAAGGCGAAGATACTGGTCTAGGATGGAATCCTATAAAAAGAACCGTTGATGCATCGGGTGATTGGTGGGAGAGTAGGCTAAAGGTACATTAATAATTTTGAATATTTTTGTTTTTTTTTTCTTATTTATGAGGTTATTGATAATTACTGTTATTAAACTATCATCTTATATGTAGGTTGTGCCTGAAGCTCAAAAATTTAGAACATCGGGCATTGATCCTGAATTCGAAGGAAGTTGGACCAAATGTTCATGGGGATAGTTGCAACAGATGATAAAGTATGGGCACCTTCTTCTGGTACACTCTGTAGTGATTTTTTTGAGGATGTTAACAACGAAATACCTGAAGAGAATGAAGAAGAAAATGTGAGAAATGATGTTCACATTTTAAATGATGTTCACATTTCAAATGATGTTCAAATTGATGGAAACGGTCAAAAAAGAAAAAAAAACCCTAATATATCAAGTTCACATTTTAAAACTGGAAGAAAGAAATCCTCAAAGCAAATTGGAGGGGCTGCAAAATTGTCCAGTCAAATAGAAAAATTATGCAATGCAACTGACAATATGAGTCAAGCCACGTCTAGTTTGACTCCTGTTATGGATCCATATGGTATTCCACAAGCAGTCAAAATGCTTGACAGCATGTCGGAAGAAGTTCTAGAAGCTAGTCTGCTATATTTTTTCGCACTTAAATTATTGCTCAATAAGGACAAGCGAATTATGTTTTTATCAATTAATCCCAAGATTAGAGCTTTGTGGCTTAAGACCAAAATGGAGGATAGTTGAAAATTTTCTGATATTCTAGGGTTCAGAGATATCTATTATGTGACTAAACAACAATGCTAAACTAGTTTTATCAATAGTTATTTATATTTGGTTTTTGGATATTGAATTTATGTTCTACTTATTTATGTGTAATCTAGTTTTATTAATGGTTGTTTATGTTTGGTTTTTGGATATTGAATTCATGTTCTACTTATTTATGTGTAATCTAGTTTTATTAATAGTTGTTTATATTTGGTATTTGGATATTGAATTTATGTTCTACTTATTTATACTAAATTAGTTTTATCAATAGTTGTTTATATATGATTTTGGATATAAAATTTATTCACAGGTGATGAGTATAGTTGAGAATTACAGCGGTGATGAAAGGGAAAAGAAAGAGATTTTACAACGCATGGAATGTTTTAACCGATTATTTGTTGTTGCATATTCTTCCGTGCAATTATATTACGAGAAGTATATATTGAAGCAACCATGCATGGATTCAAAACAGTCAGGTGAGACATGGATCCGAGAGTTCCTTGACGGTCACAAATCACGTTGTATGATTGATTTTAGGATGTCTAAAATGGTATTCACAAGTTTGTTGAGAGTTTTGGAGACAATATACAACTTGCAAACTTCAAGAAACATATCTTCTAGTGAAATATTGAAAAAATTTTTATACATCTTGGGCACCAGTGCAAAAGTTTCCCAATGTTGAGGAAGATTTCAAAGGCCTGGATCAACAATAAGTCGATATTTTGTAATTGTGCTTAAGGAAGTTTCAAGGATGACCTCTGATCTAATTGCACCCGAATATCCTTTTTTTTTTTTAGCTTAATACCCGAACAAATAAGTAATGATTCTAGATATATGCCGCATTTTAAGGTTAAAATTTAATTTTATATTATTATATTTTAATATTTTTGGTCGACTAAAAATATGCACGAGACTAATATGATTATTTGTTCAGGATTGCATAGGTGCAATTGATGGTACTCATATTGTCGCTATTCTTCCACCAAATAAACAAATTACTTATACTGGAAGAAAAGCTATCCCGACTCAAAATGTTATGGCAGTATGTGATTTTAATATGTGTTTCACCTTTGTCATGGCTGGATGGGAATGATCGACACATGACACTAGAATATTTCTTGATGCAATTCGAGATCCAAAATACAAATTTCCGCACCCACCAAATGGGTTAGATATTTTATTTATATGTGATTTTTTAAATAATAAAGTATAAGTTCTTTAATTGATAATTTTTATAAAAAAAATCTTGAATTAATTGTTTGTTATATTATGACATGTAGGAAAATATTATCTTGTTGATTCTGGATATCCTCAAATGAAAGGTTATCTTGGACCATATAGAGGTCAGCGATATCATTTATCTGACTTTCGTAGAGGTAGACCGGTATCTGGTAAAGAAGAGATATTCAATCATTCACATTCATCATTACGTAGTGTGATTGAACGAACTTTTCGTGTTTTGAAAAAAAAAATGGGCCATTTTAAGGGATATGCCAAGTTATAGTTTTGAAAAGCAAACGATGATCGTTGTTGCTACAATGACGATACACAATTTTATCCGAAAACATGTTGGTCGAAATGATGCAGATTTTATGGAATACGAAGATATTAACTGGGCATATGAGAATATTATTGATTCAGAAAATGCGTATGGTCGAGAAAGTGATGATGATGACGACGATGACGATGATTGTGATGATGAGGTGAATCAAACAATTCAAGTGATTTTGAAATGGAATTAATAAGAGATGCTATAGCTTCTAGTTTAATGAATTCACTTTAAATTGTAAATGCTATTGTAAAATTTTTAGTATTTATATTTGGTATATAAATATTATCCCTTTTTGAAACTTTAATCCAAATATATGTAATATTTTAATTTGTTAGGTTTATGTTTTCTATGTTATGTTAATATCTAATATGAGTTATATATTCAAATACATTTAAAAAATAATAATACAAACGTGTTAAAAGCATTAATTAAAAATAAAAAATAATTTTTAAAATAATACAATTGTGTCAATATCTAATTACAAATATTTAATTATTATATTTAAATATTTAAATATAGTTTATATATTCTAATTAAATTTAATAAATAATTAATATTAATTACTTAGAAATATGTAAAATTAATATTATATATTAAAATATTAACAATAAGTTATAATAAATTATTTTTTTAATTTTTGCTAAAATATCATAATATTAATTAATTTGAACATTATTTAAATACATATTTGTTACTTTATAATATCATGTCTAAAATGGACATTTTATTTCTCAAAAGCATTTTTTGACAGTAATACCAAACACTCAAATTTCTCAAAAGCAACTTCTTAAAAGTATTATCAAACTAGCTCTAAAAAAGTGGTTCGACTGAGTCGGTTGTTGAGTTCATCCATTTATGGTAGCAAGAGATTCACTCATTAGCGTATGAATATCAGGTTAGATGAGACAAAATTTTCATTATGGAAGCAACAAATTTAGAATTTACATTTAAAATTACAAATTGAATATTACTTATTTTATACATTATTATTATTATTTTATTCTTAAACAATTTTATGAAAATTTCAATAATTAATTATATTATATTTTTTTAGAAATTGAAACTTTAATAATTATAGAATATTCTAAATTAGTAATCACAAACATAATTTATATTATTTAAAATTTTATATCAAATAGCAAAACTTTTTGTTGCTTAGCTCAATCTTTAATTTGACATATATATTTTTAATTAAAATCAAATAAAGTATTTTTAAATTTAAAAAATATTTAAATTAAAAAACAAATTAGACAAATGTTTTTATTTATTTATTTAAATCATTATATATAATTGACATATATTTCGATATCGCCTATTATATATATGCCGACCCTCTAAAATTATATTTCTAGCTTCGTTTATGAATATGAATAATAATTTTAGGATTTCATGTGATGTAATCCTTCTAACTTTTTTTTTCAAAATAAAAGCCGAGAAACAATATTAATATTTATTAAATACTAGAAAAAGAGATAAACTTGGATTCTAATTTTTATTTTTATTTTTGTATATAATGATTTTGGAACTTGACAATTTTTATAATTTTGATCAAAATCTGATGAGGTGTCACTGTGATATTATACCACATCATTATTGAAAATTTTCGTCATTAAGAAAACTAAGTTTAAGGATCAAATTGAGGAAAAAACTACTAAGTTTTGAAATTAACGCGGACAAAAAAGTTTAGGGACAAAGATAGAAAACAAATTAAATTCAAGGACTAAATATTAATTTATCAATAAAACAAAAACAGCTACTATAATCTAATAACACCCGCTTCTAAATTTTAGGTTTTCGAATTGAAAATTTTAGGGCGCGTAAGGTTGAAGAAGATGTCAAACACAAGTTCGAGTCCGACGACCGCAATTCGGGGATCAAGCAGCGGAGCGAACGCGGCGGCTACGGCGGTGGTAGTGGCAGCAGGAGGGGGAGGAGTGACTATGACTATGAGAGGGCCATGCCCACCGACAACGGCAACAGCAACAACGATTACAACTTCATATCACGAACAGCAATGCCCGCCAACAGCGGCGGTGGTGTACCCAGTAGCGTCCTCCGGTAGGGGTTTCCTTTCAACAAACCACTCTTGTCGCCCTATCCTTCCTTATCATCCTCATCCTCATTCTCATCCCTTTGGCAACCCCAGGCCGCCGCCTCCACCGCCACCACTTCCCCATCCTACTCACTTCCATCCTCCTCTTAAAGGCCTACCCCCGTCTCTCCATCCCAAGGTTCGTTATTTCTCTTTTTTTAGACGTTTACCGTTTTGGGTTTTCAAATTTCAATCTCCACTTGATGTGCTTTTTATTCCAAATTCAACTTTATATTATTTAGGTTGCTTCATCGCCATTTTCACATGCTGAAACTAAAGGATATAAAGGTGTTAGGTAGTATCTCTCATCTTTAAGAATAAATTGCATATCTCGTTTCAACCTTAAAGCCAATTCTAACTTCTTTACTCTGCTTTGCCTAGGGAGAGAACCAAAGATGATTCTCTTATCAATGTTAGGGACCGAAAGGTAAGCTTTCACATCGCATTGCCCTTATATGCTGGTTCAGTCATTGCATTTTCATTTCACTATGTTTCTACGCTAATTGCCATTGATTCACATTTTCTTGCAGGTCAGAATATCTGACGGGGCTTCGATTTATTCTCTTTGCCGTTCATGGTTGAGAAATGGGTTCCCAGACGAACCTCAGGTTTGTCCCCCTTTTTTTTTTTCCTGGTAATTCATTTAAAGTTTACCTTCCATGGTGCATATGAACGACTCACTTTGCTCAGAACAGTAGTTTCCTACAAGAACATATTTATCTTTAATAAGCATGTCAACTGAGCAAGTTTTAGGCATGTAGTAGTGGTTTATTTTTTTTTACTGGTATTTATGTAGTGATGGTTCAACTTTTAAGTACTGGGACAATTGAATTCTCATGAACCCAACAATGAAAATAAAATTCAATTGTACGCAAGTTCCCCCCCCCCCCCCCCCCTTTTTATGTGGCTGAGTAGGGAGTTCCATTGTCAGATTTAGGTTCCGTAAAGGAGACTAATCAAATGACCTAGTTGCTTCTTGGTTTCATTCATTCTATTATGCCTAGTAATGTTAATTTTATGGCAGCCCCAATATGGAGATGTTTTCAAGTCTCTTCCACAACCTTTACCTATACCGGTTACGGGTAGTTTGCCAAAGGAAGCAGAAGATAGAGAAGAACAAGTAGAGGAGGAGAAAAAGGAGGTTAGTTCCCTTTGATGGTTTTGTTATAATGGCAACTTTTTTTTTTCTTTCACTTTTCATATTTTTCTCAAGTTATTAATAATCTTTTTAGCTATAGTCACAAAACAATAATTAATGCAAGTCATAAAATGATGCAAGTAAGATTTGTGAAGTTGTAAGGTGGGTGTGCATGGCAAATATAGGAGTTAGTGTCACATTTCAACAGCTGCCTCTATACAAAAATGCAAGTCATGAAATGATTTGAGGAAGAGTTTAAGAGTTGTGTATGTATGTGAGAGAGAGAGAGATTCTAATAGTACCTGGTGCAATGATAACTAGTCTAAGAGCATTCAGCTGAAAAGTATAGGAATGCCAAATGCACATGCAGGTATATGAGCTGAAGTGCATTTAAGAACAGCTGTCTTTATGCAAAACTGCTAAATTTCCAATTCACCTCTTGCATTACACAACTCCAGCATGACTATATCTGTGTAATAACTCAATTTGTGGTCACAGTTAACATCCTAGACATGAGCGTCAGCCCATATAATTAATAATTAAAATGAATTGTGAAGATTATAAAGTTATCTAGCTTCTTGGGTCCGGGTTAAATTTTCTTATCTATGTGAGAATCTTCTAAGGATGCATGCAAAATATTCATTAGATTGAATCAATCTCTCATGTCAACATCACAGTTTTCTCAACTTTTCTTATAAAAAAATTAGCGTCACACTGCCACTAGTGTATGGTGTTTATAAACTGCAGCCTCCTCTCTCTCTCTCCCTCTCTCCCCCCTCCCCCCTCCCTCCCGAGTATTTTTCTTACACGAGATGAGCTTTTTACATCTAAGATGTTTGGGATACTGTTCTCTTCTTATTTTAGTTTTTGCTATTCTGTGGGTCTATATCCAAATTTATCTGCCTGGTTGCATATCATAATCATATGCACTTAGTGTTGCTGTTACTGTTAATCCTTGATTAGCTCCCGGGTCATCTGCTTATTTCTGATAATAAGGGCAGTTGCATGTTCGTTGGCATTCTTGCAGTAGTTCTTAAAACCAGAATAAGCAATTTCATATTTGTTTTTTTTCCTTTCTTAGACTGAGCTGATTCCTGTTTCCTGATTTTAGGACGAGCAATCAGTTGAGAATTTGTCAACAGAAGATCTGTTGAAAAGGCATATTAATCGGGCTAAAAAGGTTAGATCAAGGTAAGTTTCTTTTAATTCATTATTTGCAATTTGGTGAATTTCTCATGAAATTTAGCTGCTGTAATCATTTTATGCTGGTGTCTGAAAAATCGAAACAGTAATCTGTAATTGATTGTTGTCTGTCCAGTGATAGGTCTATAAGAGCACGTGATTACATTTTTACAATCATATTTATGTTATAGCTCAGTGGGAAGTCATGAATGCCCTATGCACTTTTATTTGGTGTATACTTATAAAGTTTTGCTATTTCACCTTTACAAGCTAAAGGCTCCCAGAGGTGATTGGACAATCTCATAGAGGAATCTAAATAACACTTGAAAGGAATTTTTTTTCCCCAATGTTTCACTTTGTTTCTCATTTATCCTCAAATAGTATCTTTTCGAATTTCAACACAGAACGCCTAAGATGACTCTGTATACGACCAATGGTTGTTGTTTTTGTCATAGGTTACGACAAGAACGTTTGAAACGAATCGTGAGATACAAAACAAGGCTTGCACTTCTGCTACCTCCCCTTGTAGAACAGTTCCGAAGTGATGCTGCTGCTGCAGCTGCAGCCGTAGGGAACTGATGGGACGATTAGCAAGCATCCGAAGAAAGTAATGACATACAGGGGCCTCCCGAATTCCTGATATGATGAGTTTATTTTATATATATGGTAGTTTTTTTTTTTTTTAATAATAGAGTAGGAACTACTAGAGTGTAAAGGCAGTGACCCAAGTTTTTATGTTCAAGTGTGAGTGTTATAGTTTGGGTTTAGAGCTTCATATTGATTTGTTAATGGTGTGGTATTATTGGCTTTGGAATAGGTTCTCAATATCAAGAGAAGGGTGGATGGTTAAAAACCACACCCTGTTAGTTTAGTTACTACTAATTACCTTGGTTTTTATTAGTATGAATAAATTATATTAGAAGACGTATAGGTTTTGCTTGTATTGGTAGGACAAATTTTGATAAAATAAGCATTATCTATGCTTATAATAAACTACTTGACTAAGTTTGATGTTTGGTGTTATGATATGATATAATAATTTATAACACGTCTAATTGAAGCTAATTAATAATGTTATAAATAGACTTTAATTTTAAATCAGACAAGTAAAAAGACTAAATTCTTGGAATTAAAAGTAGAAAGATTAAATTTCAAAAGTTTGAGGAGATTGACAACATAATTAGATTAATAAATTTTTGTCAATTTTGATTTGAACTCAGAAATTCAAAAAGTCAAGAAAGCAAAATTGAATTTACATGAACTCGAAACTTTCTTAACTCGAAATTATCCTAACTCAAATAGACTATATTATGTACTCAATCCCAAAAAAACCTAAGCTTTAAATCCTAACGATCTAAAAATAAAATAATCCAAACATCAAGGGCGAAACTAGAGGGTTGGCAAGACCCTCTAAAATGGAAAAAAATTTATTTAGGTTATTTAAAATTTAAAATTAGTAAAGATAAAATTGTACTTTAACCACCCTTAAAAATATAAAAAGTTGATTTAATCATTTAAAAACTATAAATAGGCTATTAAAATGGTGAAAGTAAAAATATAAATAGGCTATTAAAATGGTGAAATTACATTTTTACTATTGTAAAAATTATAATTTAATTTTGATCACCCTAAAAGGTTTCGCCCCTGCCAAACATAAATGATCTCTGATCTAAATTAGAAATAATTTAAACTTGAAATTGACTTGAATGTAAATGAAAATGATAAAAATAAATTTATATCATAATTTAAATATTTGATTAAGTTAATGTTATAAAATGAATGAAAATATTTAAAAGAAACTAAAATTTAAAGCAATTAACATATGTTATAAACTCTTATTATAAAGCTTTTTTTGTCTTTTAACTTTTTGTATAAAATTTATAAAAAGTAATTTAAATTCAAAATAAAAATATATCAAACTTTCTAAATATTTTATATTTTTCAAACCCTGATTATTATTTTGTATAAATTAATTATTAGTTTTATATATTGAGAAATGAGAATGTGATAATCTAATGTTAATAATAATTAAGGTTAAGATATATCATAAGTCCTTGTCCTTTGGGTAAATTTAGAATTTAGTTCATATATTTTTATTTTTATGAATTTAATCTCTCTACTTTTTAGATTTTAAGTTTAATTGTTAATACTGTTATTTTTTTTGTTAAATTTATTTGCGTGACATTTTGAAAAAAAAAGATACTCACTTGGTAACAGTATAATTAAAATAATGACATTGTAATGAATCTGAATTTAACAAATAATTTTAACAACGTTAACAATTGGACCTGAATTTTAAAATATGAAAAGTAGAAAGGCTAAATTCTTAGAAATAAGGGTAGAGAGACTAAATTTTAAATTTATCAAGAGTACAGGGACTTATGGCAATTTTTAACCAATAATTAAGATAAAAAAAATCATGGGGTAAGGGAAGTAGGAGCGTATGGGGACACTGGCAGGTGTAAGTGATGGAAGGAGTCATTTAACGAGTCAAAGACGTGGCAAATGGGATTCTGAAGTTAAAAAGAAAAAACCTTAGGCAACTCAGTGAAGAAATTATTGAGATTTGAGATCAATCATCACATAGATTTCAGAGATTTTCAATGGCAGCCGAAGAAGGCAAAACGGCAGACGCACAGTTTTTCCACCTCCTTTCCAACCTACTCCATCAGGTATATTTTTCGATATTTCATTCAATTTTAACCCCCTATTTTGTTCAATTCCTTCTCCATTCTTAGGTTTCGGTCTTAATGAATCGAAATTCACTTGATTTACTATAAATTTTTTTGACTTAATGAACAAATTTCGCATTCGTTTTTCCTTTATCTCTTTTCTTTTTGCCCTAACAAAACGAAGACATAGAATTATTGTTTGGTTAAGGATCCAAATTGCTACCGGTATTCATATGCTAGATTACAGATTCACACTAGGGCTCTACATGAATAGAGCTTTTTAATCAATAGTTAGATTTTTTATTGTTTATTGAGCTAAATAAACGAATATATGTCTCGTTTTTTAAACAAATTGAACATGAACGAGCTTGCTTATGTTTGTTTAACTTTGTTTATTATTGGATTATTATATAATCAATAAGTATTATTGTCTGTGTAAGAAATATGTTCATTTATGTTATTTTCTTGTTTTTCTTTTTAATTATCATTCATTATTAAGTTTAGATTTATAATTGTTTGTGAACATTGCGAATATATTCAATTTTTTGTTAATGAACATTTTTCGCAGAAACCTTCGTTTTTGTTCACTAATAAGTTTGTTTAATTTAAAGAAGAAAAATGAACACATTATTTGAAGTAGAGAAACGCGAACACACGAATAAGCTTAAAAACAGATTAATGAATAAGAACAGAGGCTTGTTTGTTCAAGCTTGATTCCTCTAAGCCTTAATTAACACCATGCTTTGTGATTCATATATAGGTAGAAGCATTGACTAACCAGGAAGAAGTTGAACTGCGTTCGAAAATCGAAGCCCTTGGATTGGAGGTTACAAAAGTTCCTTCCAAGTCTACACAGAGCCTTGATGAGGTATATATTTTTCCAGGGCCAAATCCGGAACTATTCTCTATCAGCCAGAAATTGCTCACTTTTGTCTTCTTAATCTTGTATGTATTTATGTGTTATCAGCTGGAAATCGCGAGAGAGTTGGACAAGTTATCGGCTAAGTTAGACGGTGTGGATGAGATGATATCCTCAGCCATGGCAGCAGACCCGAAGGTGCGATCCCTTTTGAGTGGCACTGCCGATGTATGGATGCCAGTTATTACTGCCAATGCTGATGAGCGACGCAATTTGGCTGCATCAATCAGTACTGATAATAACCCTCTCGGCAACAATGAAGACGACATCAAACCCGACAATTGATGTTTCACCGGTCAGTCACCTCCCACATACTTTGTTCTAATACTAATTTGTTTTCGGGTTTTTGGGGATATGTCATATGACTAGAATATACCATTTCATTAATCATTTTGTTTTGTCTATTGGGGAACGAAAAGTAAGTTTCTTATTCTGTTGTATCCGTAGTTACATTGGGTCTCATTATTTTAAACTCGAATTGGGTTAGACGCAAGACGGAGAAAGCTCTTATAAAGTGTTTATTTTTACTTATTCTCTATCCACAAAACTCAAAACCGATACCTTGTTTTAGAGGCTTCGAACTTCGAAAACAATAGTGTTGCTCATGTTGGAACTGATGGCTACTCTTCTTCTTCCTCTTGATGCTGTTGATGATGATGATGATGATGATGACCAGCTTCATTGTTATTTTTACCTCATGGGGGAGATAATAATCTGTTAGATATAGAGTAAGGGACTTTGTTTATTAGTTTAAATTTTATTCCTTTCTTTTTGTTCCTAGTTAGTGTAATTAAGGATCATCACACGTTTTTAAAGATCTAGAAATATGAAAAGGGAAAATTTTTCCCAAGTCCTTATCTCCTAACCTTTTTAACTTTTCCTATGAATCATGTCACGTGTCTCTCATCCAATGGGCCTATGTCAAAATCTGACACATTTTAACGCGGTCAGGGTGGGGTACCAAAATATAAGATGGAAAGAAAGTACAGGTACCAAAACAAACAAATTGAAAGTAAAAGTACTACATTGACAATTTTGTTAAAGTACAGGGGTAAAACTTGCCATTATCCCAAAGACATGTAAAAAAAATGTCAAATTGTGGTTTTGGCCCTTTTATTACTCTTTTATTATATTCATATTTGAGATTTAGTTCTTATAATTTAACATAATTTTCTCATCTACTTTTATAATATCAATTTGTGGTTTTGGTCCTTTTATCATATACTCAATTTTAGGTTTAGTTTATAATTTAATTTGAAATAATTTTTCATCTATTTTTATAATTATAGTTAGTTCAAATAATTAACACGGTTAATCATTTCAGTTAAAATGTTGAAGTGAATTTTTTGTTTAAATGTACCCTTTCTGACAAAAAGAAAATATGTTAGTATGATTAGTTAAAAGGTGATTAAGCAATAGTTTAGTCAGTTCAAATAATTAATGTGGTTAATAATTTCATTTAAAATATTGAGGTGGATTTTTTAAAAATATACTTGTTCCAAAAAAAAAAAAAGCCGAGATTTAGTTAGAAGCGATGATTTTAAAATATTTATATATGACATTATTTTATTTTGTATAGTTAAAAGTGTACTAACTCGATCTGAACTCGAAATCGGCCCATTATTAGCTCTAATCTCAACCATATTATGAAATTAAACCTTTGATAACACTTATGTGAAATTAATGTAGATTTAAATACTCATATTAGAAGTTAGAAAATTCCAATATGGATATATTAATTGCTTAAGGTCTATAAAATTCAACCCTTCTTTTATTAATTTTTTTGATACAATACTTAAAATTATCCATAGCTTTTCCCAACCCTTAAATAGGAGGATAGTACGTTTCAATGCACTCGAACTTACGTCCTCCTGCATTGACAATAATACTAATGTCAATCGAGTTAAGACTCAATCGGCGACCCATGATCTATTAGTTGTAAGTGATAATCAAAGATAATTCTAATTTTGTTTATTCACTTGGAGGAAACAAGATTGGTAGCATATATTTACTAATGCTAAATTGACATATTGGTCATCATGCATGCCTTGAAATATAAAAAAGTATGTGTGTAAAAGGATTTGATAAGCGACATTTCACACTAAAAATAATTTGAAATTAAACGATTTAAAAGGGCTCAATGATGAAATTTATCTAATTGTCACCGAAAATTTAATTAAAATTACTTTAATTTGTGAAGATTATTCTCTTGTGGTGATAATACAATCTTTAATTAGTTTATGTGAGATTGATTTTCTCAATTTAAATTTTACTTTTAAGTTAACTGTTCGAAATTTGTGAAGATTTTGATAAAAATATTATAAATATAAATTTAAATAAAAATAAATAAATTTAAACGGGTTAATTTAGATTTTAACGTTCAAGGTTCGAGAATGTAAACGTATCTTATTTTATGTTTTCAATAATTATGTAATTTGTATCATTAAAAAAAACAAATCTACAATAATTTATATAATACCATCGTATAAACATTAAAAAGAATATATGTTAACGATGTATTTAAAATTTTAATAATAGAATGTATATTAAATTAAAAGCAACAAAATAAAATTTAAAAAGTAATATAATGGAACTTAAAATATAAACAGATTTTAGCAAAAATTGAGGTTGATATTTCAGGCCAGACTAAATTTTGAGTAAATGTGAAATTACGAATAACATATATAGGTTTGATGGAAACCCAACTTGGCCCATGAATATTTTTACCTTTAACCTTTGAATTATCGGTGTTTTAACAATCGAAATGATGATTAAATCAATCAAATCATTGACTCTTAGTTCAACCAATTGATCTCCAATCCACTAATAATTTAATAAAAAAATCAAATAATCATAAAAATTTAAAGAATACATTAAAAAACTACAAAACCAATTCAACTAGTTACATCTTCAATTATTTGTCTTGATTTTTGTTTTTAATCAGTTTTGAATGGTTTGATCAAAGACTGATTTAACTCTTGCATTAAAATCAATATATTAACCCGTTCTCAATTAAACCGATCAAATCGGTTAATTGGTGGATTATGAGACATTTTTTATAGACAAAACAATAAAACTCGAATAGGTGAAAAAGTACCATAGATGTCTCTGTATTAGGATTTGGATTGTATTTTGCCCCATTTACTAAAAAAATGGACAAATTATTCCATATACGTTAGATCAAATCAAAGAACAAATTGGTCTTTTTGTTAAAAATTAACCTATTTCTACTATTAAAAGCTAGTCCTTATATATCAACACGAGGTGCATGTGACATGCCACATGTCACTGTCTAGTTATTCCATCAGTAATGTTAATTTTTAACGGTGCAAATAAATAAAAATTTTAATAGAAAGGATCAATTTACTCTTTGGTCTAACATATAAGGATTAATTTACTTATTTTTTTAATAAAAAGATAAAAGGCATGACAAGTGGCAGTGCATTACCGGTTGAAGCCCTCACACCAACCAGTTTCCCATCACGCGTAATGTAAAACCAAAAAGAAAAGCCTCAACTTTATAAGGAGCCGAGACAATGTGAACAAAAGCTAAAAGCAATGGAAGTGCACTAGACTGCAAATGCCTCTTTAATTATTACACTCAAAAACACTAATGAAATCTACAAATAATAGCCAACCACCTCATCGCCCCATATTTTATTACAAGTGTGGACATGCCACTTCAGTTTCCCCAAGCTCAACCACTACAATCCATTATATATAACCTACCGAAAACCATATTAAGCTCCATTCCAGTTGAGTTTTCAGGCTGCTGTGCGTGTTTGCTTCATTTACGTTTTTTATCAAACACCTTGGCAGCATGTTAAACAGCGATGAACTATGTGTTAAACTTAGAATATTGGTGCTAGTTATAGCAACGGTATTCGTGGTTAGTGCCGCTGGCGTTATGGGAGGAGATTCAGGGGAAGACAAAGACAGAGAGGAGTGCACGGAGCAGCTAGTAGGGTTGGCGACATGTTTGCCTTATGTCGGGGGAAATGCAAAGGCACCTACACCGGATTGTTGCAGTGGTCTGAAACAAGTTCTGAAGAACAACAAGAAGTGTTTGTGTATTATAATTAAAGATCGAAATGATCCTGACCTTGGTCTTAATATCAATGTCACACTTGCTTTGTCTTTGCCTTCTGTTTGCAATGCACCTGCTAATATTTCCAAGTGCCCTGGTACGCTTTTACATCATACATATATGTATATATATAACTGGCAGGACCAAATCTAGAATTTTTTTTACTAGGAGCGGGAATTAAACTATAAATATTTTACAAGTATCATTTATTAATTTTTTAGGGGTTAAAGTGTAATTTTATCGTATATTAATTTAAAATTTTATTTTTTAAGGAGGGACTAAATTGCATATTTCCCCTTTTGAATTTTAGTTCAATGACATTATTAGTGTTTTATATCAAAATTTGCTTACTAGATATGCTTATGATGTTGGTAAGTGTATTTATGGCAATTCTTTTATGGAAAATACTAGTAGTGTCAACAACCACACTGTTTTTTTTAAAAGGTTAATATATTATTTAGTACCCGAGTTTGATTTTAATGTTCAATTTGGTACTTAAAGTTAGAGTTTGGCTTCGATGTTCAATTTAGTACTCAGACTAAATGACATCACGTGACCCAATGACTGTTTGACATATGTACTTTAATAAATAAATATAGGTACTTAATTGGGATACAAAAAGCTCAGGTATCAAATTGAATACTGAAGCTAAACTCAAGTACTTTACCGAGACAAAAAAACTTCAAGTATCAAATTGAAAAAAAAATGGTACCAAAGTGAAAATTGAAGCCACGTTTAGGTACTAAAATGGGACAAAATTTTTAAGTACTAAATTGAATATTAAAGCAAAACTCAAGTACCAAATGTATATTAACCTATTGTTTATTAGAGTAGAAGGACTGATGGAAAATTTTGACCATTATCTGCTTGATAAATATAATAGAATTTTATTTTATTTTTTTCTTTTAGAATGATAGATAAATAATTGACTGAGGAACATGCAGAGCTGTTGCACATGGATCCCAATTCCCCAGAAGCTCAAGTTTTCTATCAGCTTTCCAAGAGCTCCTATTCCAATGGTGGTCACCAAAGCCCTGCTTCTGCTCCTACTGCAAGTGGTAATTTTTTTTTCTAATTCTAATTATAATTTTTGGAGTAAAACAAGATTAAATTGATAGTTGATGTACTAAAATGAAAACTTAAAATTATACAAATATGTAAGGTTATATATGAGCTACGATTTTATGTAATTTTATATATGAAATTTAATTTGATTTAATTTTCACGAATCACTAACACAATTATCGATATAACATCATTTTACATTTACATATATAAATATTTTTATTTATTTAATATAAAAATGAAGTGATGTATTTATTTTCTTTAAATGTATATACTTAAATTACAATCAAAATTTCATGTGTATAATTACATCAAATTGAAATTCACGTGTAGCTTTGAGGTTATTTCATAATTTAAAAGTCAATCTTGGATTAAGAGGGTAAAGTAAGTAATTAAGTATGCATTTGGAATGTTGAAATGACAGTGGGAGGGAGTCCAATAAGCTCAAGTGAAGGAGAAAAGAGCCCAGAGTTGCAGAAGGGACATGGGAATTGCTATGGCTGTAGAAGAAACACATGGGTGATTGTTACTCTATGGGCCCTCCTGCTTTGCTATTTCATGCCTTATTTTTAATTCCTTTGTATATATATATAATGTCATATTATATAATAAAAATATAAAGCTTGACACATTGTTTGGATATGTCAAGGAGAAACTCTTTATTTGATTATTTATGTGTATGCTTTATATATATATCACTAGATAATGTTGGTGCTGGATAAGATGGGATGTAGTTTTTTTTTCTAATAATTTATTTGTTCTAAATCGGATTAACTAAAAATTAATAGTTTAACCGGCTCGATCATTAATTTGATTTTACAATAATTATTTAGAAGATTGTTAATATATGAAACATCTGTAAATCCATAGTTTTTATGGCATTATATTGAAGAGTAATTATTAAACAATGACATATTTAAAGTTTTGTCCTTCGACTTTGAAGATAGTGTCTAAGGGTATCTTTTGATATCTGAATTGATGACCCAATGACTATGAAAGAGCTTTGTGCATGGGGATGTTTGAACTCATGCTGGTTAAACCATACTTGTCCACAATATCTTTTGTAGTCTAATGGTTATGGGTTTAAGTCACCCTATGTGTAAAGCTTTTCAGTGGTTATGGTTTTGCCTATTCGAACATCGTGAAGCACCCTTGAGTGCTCTCTTCAAAAAACAAACTTTGAAAATGCACGACTATTCAACAATTGATTTTCAGTTCATTATCTTTCTCTTGGCCCTTTATTTTAGGCTAAACTCAACCAACTACCAATCAATTTGATCGAAGAAGGTCGGATTTAGACTCGTTGTTAGTAGGAAACATCAACTTGAAACAAATTAAATATGGTGCATGTTCCCATATATTATCTATTCCCCTTAATTTGAATTCATCCCCAAACATTAAAGCGTTTTAATTACATTACTTAGTTATCGATGTTACATCAATCATATCCTTTCAATTATTAAAACAATAAAAATAAGGAAAGCTGAACTGAATTGATCGATTTTTTCTGAAACTAACTGAATGCCTCATATAGGCTTACATCCCATGACACACCACTATTCTTAAAACTAGGGATACATCCTATGACAAACCAGTATGCTAGAAAACAGAAACAACTGATTAAATTAACCATTGACTAAAGACTCAATTAATAAACAAGCAGAAAACAACATTGTTGGTGTTGCTGCTTTAACACTCCCCCTTGACACCATCTTACTTCCTTTCTAACATACTGAGCTGATGACAGAAACCTTCAATCTTGTTGCCACTCAAGCCCTCCGTGAATAAGTCTGCTACCTATTCTTCTGTATTAACATGTTGCAACTCAATCTAATCTTGCAACACCTTCTCTCTGATGAAGTGATAATGAACCTCTACATGTTTAGTTCTTGCATGGAAAATTGGGTTCTCCGCCAAACGCATTGCTGACATGTTGTCACAGAATAGAGGAGTAGCATACTCTGTTGGCTGATGCAAATCCCACAACACTTGCATGAGCCAAGTACTTTCTTGAGTTGCCATCATTGCAGCTTGATATTCAGCTTCTATTGTCGACAAAGACATAGTCAGCTACCTTTTACTGCACTAAGAAACCATTCTCGACCTAAGGTAAAACACATACCCAATCATTGAGCATTGGGTATCATTGATTACCCTCATTGTAATGACCCAAAATTCACGGGCATCGGAAAAGTGCAATATCGGGCCTCCGTCTTAGTAAATTAGTAAATATTATTAGAAATATTCATGAGTTTAGTGGTGTGTCTAATTAGGTTTTTATTAAAAGAATTTAGCTTAATTTAGAGTAATTAGTAAAAAGGACTAAATTGAATAAAGGGTAAAAGTTTAATTATAGATTAAAATGAAATAAAGGGGATTAAATAGGCAATTATGCCTATTTCATTAGGTGAGCCAGCAAACATTATTCTTAGATTATATATTATATATTAAATTATTATTAATTATTATTATTATGGTTTTATATTAAATTATTATTATTAAATAAATTAAAATAGTGACAAATGTATGGTAATGATAATAAACATGTGTAAAATACATGAAAATACACTTGTAATATTTGTATATTTTCTTAAATAATAAGTAAAACATATTTATTAATTATTATTATTATATTATGAAATAAAATAAATAAAGATAAGTGTAAGGTGATGATAAAATACAAGTGTGTTAATTAAATTACGTACATTTGTAATATATGTATTTAATTTACTTATTATTTAAGTAATAGATATTTGTTATAATTATATATTATATTATTATTAAGTTAATAAACAAAGGTTAAAAAGAAACAAAGCATAAAACAAACAGAAAGTTCAAACAAAAAAGGAGAAAGAAAAGAAAAAAGAAAAACTAGGGTTTTAATGCTTAAAGCTTATTTTGGTAAGTCAATTAAGTCTTTTTCTTTTTCTTTTGATGTTTTAGAAATTTTAGAATAAAGTTTTGTTGAAATTAAGTTGAAGTTTTGGAAGTTCTTAGATTTTTGAACATGATTCATGTTGAACAAATTGTTGAATTAGGGGTTTAATTGAATGAATTTTTAGTTAGAATTGATTAAAGGATTAAATTGTAAAAGAAGCTATTAGTTTTACATAGTAGGGACTAAATTGCAAGAATTTCGAAACTAGGATTTTATGATGAAATTTAGATAGTTATGTCTAAGTTTGGTTGAAATTTGAGTAGAAATAAAGTATGAATTGAGATAGAAAAGTAAGTGAATTTAGTTAAGACTAAATTGAAATTAAAGTAGAAAATTGAATAGAAATTTAATTAATTAGATATAAATTAGTAGTGTATTAATGATTATGAAATTATCTTAATTTTTTGTAGCTAATAAAAAAACCCGAGGCATCGGCACAGAAAGGAAAAGAGAAGATCATCGAGGAGTAATCGCGAATTTCAGGTTTGTATTACTATAATTTAAACTACTATTTATTAAATGTTATATTTAAATTTATGTGTATGGTAAGTAAAATTTTAAGGTAAGTATCAATATTGAGATGAAGTATGATTATGTATAGATATTTGATAGTATATTGATTGGAAAGTGGAAAATTGTATTGAATTGAATTGTGATTAAATTGAGAATGATTTGAATGGAAAATATGAGAAAGTGATTGAATTGAAATATGAAAATTGAATACCCTATTAACTAGTCGGGCTGAGTCAGATATAGTTGGCATGCCATAGGATTGAAAAAAATTGGAGATTTTCGGCTTGGCCGAGGAGACACTGAAGTCACTATATTTCTTCGGACTATCCGAAGAGGCACTGAGTGCTGTTTTGGTGTGTTTGGGTGGATTATTCTGGTGTGTTTGGGAGGATTATTTATTCTGGTGTGTTTGGTTGGATTATTTTGGTATGTTTGGTTGGAATCCGTATATCCGTCAAAGTCTGAGTCTTGTTAATAGGGGTAATTAAATGAAAAAGAAAATGAATAAATCTTGATTTGAATGAGTTGATGGAAGAAATGAGATAGTGAAATTATGAATCGAAATGTGAAGTGAGAATGAGATATGAGATTTGAAAGCATGAACTTAAGATTCATGAATTGATCAAAAATGCAAATTGTTGATATATGATATCTGTTGATAGACTATTATAAATGAGATAGTAAATTGATTATAAAATTTGTTCTAATGATTTTCTAAATTACAAGTTGATGTTATAATTTATTAATGTTATATAATTTGAATTATGGTAATACCACTGAGTATAGACATACTCAGTGTACGGTTGTTTCCGTGCGCAGGTCAATAGAAGTCAAAGGTTCCAGTTCAGCATCCAGATCAATCCCGACTTCAGCACAACTTTGGTGATGTACTTTTCCTTTTGGTAAATGTGGCATGTACCTAGGTTATATACATGGGTCATATGATTTTGATTATAAAGTATGGATGGTTTGTAATATTTTGAACTTAGTCTAAGTGAAATGGTAAAGAATATACTATAAAATTTGGTATTAAGTTTGAAGGGTAAATAAATGAAGTTATTAGTAAACTTTGAATGATATTATGAATGTTTAATTATTAAATTATTGTATTAATGAATTGGTTATGATTTAGGTGTATTTGAGTATAAATTATTTTGGTTATGCCATTGGTTTTGGTTTGGTTGTGGCTTGAAATTGCAGGGAATGTTAGATGTTTATAAAAGGGTTATATTGAGTTTAAAAAAAAATTTACGAAAAATTTCCGGAGTACCCGATCAAGTCTCGATTCACTTCTAATTCGTATTTTGGGCCTCGAGAGTCCATGAAAGGGACTTAATGAATGTATTAAATTATAAATATTGATTAATTGTATAATATTCGTAAGTTGTCTGTAATGTTTGATAATACTCCGTAACCCTATTTTGGCGACGATTTAGGTTTAGGAGGTGTAACACTCATAATCAACATCATAAAAACCAACCAACTTGCAATCTCCTCATTTCTTGTACAAAACACCATAACCAAGAGTACTTTTCACATATCTCAAAATTCGTCGAATAACTTCCAAATGAGGCTTCTTTGGACTTTGCATATATCAACTCATCACCCTATCTGGATAAGAGATATTGGGTCTTGTCAAAGTTAAGTAGATTAAACTACCAACCAGTTGCCGAAATATTGTTGCATCTTCCAAATCCTTTCCTTCATAAGCACACATCTTGGCATTTGGTTCCATGGGTGACAAAATCGGCTTGCGGTTCAACATTCCAAATTTCTTCAACAAGTTTTTAGAATACTTTTACTAATGAAGGAGGATCCCATCTCGACCATGATCAACCTCCAAACCAAGAAAGTGCTTGACCTGTCCAAGTTCTTTCATATGAAAACGCACAGATAAATTCCTCTTTGTTCGGAGAATTTCTTCATCCCAATCTCCTGTCACAATTAAATCATCTACATACACCATAACTATAGCTAGCCTTCCTCTATCGACTTTAACAAACAAGCTCGAATACACACATGTCATTGAATAATCACTATGAGTCAAGAATTCAACGGTCTTGCCATACCAAGCCCTCAGTGTTTACTTTAATCCATAGAACACCTTTCGAAGCTTACACACATGCTTTGGATAATCTCGACTCTAAAAGCTCATCGGTTGATTTGTGTAAATCTCCCGATTTAGCTCCCGTGAAGAAACGCATTCTTCACATCCATTTGCTACAAGTTCTAGCCTTTACTGGCTGCAAGTGCAAGTAAAACTCGCACCGCTGTAAGTTTTGTTATCTGACTAAACATTTTATCATTGTGTAGTCCATACTGTTGAGAAAATCCTCGAGCCACCAAACGAGCCTTATGCCTCTCGATTGATCCATTTGTGTGATGCTTTATTTTATAGATTTACTTGCAAGAGATAAGCTCCAATTTATTAGCTTTGACATAAGCTCCCAAGTCTCATTTCTTTACAGTGCAACAATCTCTTCTTCCATGACTTTAACCCACTTCGGATTTTTAAATACTTTCTCAAACATCTCCAATTCCTTCTCATCTTCTTCGACTATAACATTATTGGCCTTGTCATACTTGGGATTTGGCTTTCTAACTCTTCTCGATTTCCTAAATGGAGCTGGTACTTCTGGTTCATTCGACTCATCTTCTCCATTTGGTGGTTGATGCACATCAATTTTGGTTGGATACTGAAGCACATCAGTTTCAACTGGATGTTGGTGCACGTGGATTAGCTAAGGACTTCAAGTTTTAGCTTCATCATCAGCAACCTCAGCTTCTCCTAAACTCAGGTGGATTTGCGAATCTTGCCACTCATACCGGCAAGCATTTGATTGTAGCGATACCTCCTTTTCTAATAGCCACCATGAAGATGATTCATCAAACACCACATTCTGAGACATATAACACTTCCTGGTTGTAGAATCACAGCATCTCCACCCTTTTTTTTTGCTGCCATATCCTACAAAAATACACCTAACAACTTCTTGTCCATATTGCTACGTAAATGATCGGGAACAAATACATAACATATACATTCGAACACTCGAAAATAACTAATTGTAGGTGTCATGCTCCACGGTTTCTTAAAAGGAGCAAGAAAAGATAACCTTTGTTGAGGAAGCCTATTGATTACAAAAGCAATTGTTTTCATCACTTCTGTCAAAAATCGTCTCGAGACATTTTTCGAGTGGAGCATACTATGACATATCTCTGCCAGGTGCCTATTCTTCCTCTTAGACACACTATTTTGCTGTGGAGTGTTCAAACATGTGAATTGGTAACGTATTCGATATTCCCAAAGAAAATTTGAAAACTCGAATGAGGTATACTCTTATTCGTTGTTAGTGGTAAACAACAAATCCCTTGACAACCTCTACTTCAACCACCTTCCTGAACTCCTTAAACTTTGTGAGAGTTTTTGATTTTTCCTTCATAAAATAAACCCACACAAATATGAAAAAATCATCGATAAACGTGATCATATACTTCATCCTACAAATAAAAGATTGGTTGATCGGTACTGACACATCAAAGTGGATTAACTCTAATGGTTCATTTGCTTTAAACTTGGACTATTCGTAATGAAGTTGGTGTGCTTTCCCATATTGACAACCTGCACAAACCATATCCGTCCTCACTTCAAATTGCGAAAGACCATTCAACATCAACTTTTTCATCATCACGCCTAGCTTGAAATAACTAACATGGCTCAGCCTCATGTGCCAAAAATCAACTATCTTATTTTTCCTTGTCTTGTCCACCTATGCAACTTCGACAAACATCATGTAGTCCAACTGCAGTCTTCACCCTTGCATCACTGGCTCCTCAGTAATCTCTAGGTTGAGATAAACCTTCACATCTTTAGGACCGAACAGAACATAATGTCCCGAAGATGTTAACTATGCTACTGAAAAAAGATTTTTCTTCATCCTTGACACATGGTAAACGTTTTGCAACGACACCTCAGTAACACTATACTGATGAGGGACTACAATTTTAGCGACATAAGCTATCGGTAACTTCGAGTTGTTTGTAGTCACCACCACACAACTTCCTTTATACTTCGACAAATTTTGCAACTTTTTATTACCTACAATATTATTTCTCATCACCTTAAAAATCGAGTTATCAAATACCATTTTAATAGGTTTGGAGAAACTATCAGTAGGTCATTTCACAATGTATTAAATACAGTCATGCGCTTGCAACGTGTGTTGTTTAAAAAGTCAGAGCCAATTCCAGTTAATTCTACACATTCGAAGTGAAAATGGTTCAAAGTATTGGAGTGTATATATATTTGTTTAGAAATAACTTACCGAATTTAAATTTTAATAGACTATATTAACTCTACATTTTCCTTTATTTGTAGAATTGCTTAGGTTCTTTAGATGGAACCTATATCAACATTAAAGTTCCATCAGTTGATAAAACTAGATATCGAACTCGAGAAGGTGACATAACAACAAACATGTTAGGTGTTTGTAGATCTGATATGCAACAAAAATGTTAAATGTTTGTACATCTAATATGCAATGGCCACCAACCTTTTTGCGAAAGTAAAGAGGGAGATTAAATTTGAATATGAAATAACTAGCAGAAACTAAATAAAAATAAGAACGCAATAATTTGAATAAACCAATAAAACAAAAGCTCCTCTCCAATTGATAAGTCAATTATAGTGATCTAGGAACAATCTCATATCACCACCCTTTCCGTATGTAAATTAACTACGAGAACAACTCGACAATTAACTCATATCACGTGAATAACCTTGAAAACAGTTTCCACAATTTAATTCATTAGTAGCCTTGTGAAATAGAAAAACCGGATTCAAATTAACAGTCTCAACTGTGTGAATTATTTAAACTTAATCGTTAATCCCCTTAACAAATCCAACCACTCGTTCAAATAATTATATCAATTTATTATTTAATGGACTGAATACGACAATTATGAATTGTATTGATTTACCAATGATATACCGTCCAACACTTAAACGAGATGTACCCTTCTTTAATTTAATGCTGAAACGGAGTTATGAGACAATTAAATCTATCTCCTAGACCGAAAAACTAACAAAGACGGATGTGAAGAGTGAATACGATTTCGTAATACCAAATCAACTAATCCACCTTTGGCTAAAGTCCCGACCCCTTTCATAAACGCTTAACCTATCTAATAATAATAATAATACCTCAGACACAAAGTCGGCTAAGTATGTTCCAATAATAGTAATAATAATAACACCTAAGACACTTTTTGAAAGTCGGCTAAGTGTGTTTTAATGATAACTTCCCTGGAGAATCAACAACATTGTTCTGACAATTGGGTTTCTTTATTCTCCGATGGAGCAGTGGCAAGAGACTCCGGAAATGCTGCAACAGGTGGAGTGGTTCGGGATCGGGATGGAAACTGGGTGCTAGGATACACATATTATCTGGGAAACTGCTCACCGATGGAAGCTGAAATCTGGGGTATCCTGGATGGTGTTTTCATTTTAATTAACAAAGGTTACAAGAGGGTCAAAATTCGATCTGATAATCTTGAAGTGGTTAAGGTTTTGTCCACGGAGGTTTTGGCAGATTCTGGAACTACGCTAATCAGAAGAGTTAAAATACTCCTGCTATCTGAAGACCAATGGGAAATCAAGCACATTCCCAGAGAGTACAATTTATCGGCAGACCAAATGGCGAAGATTGGGCTTTCTTGGCAAAATTCGCTCCAGATATTTGAAGCTCCTCCTGATATGGTGGTTACGACTTTACAACACGACAAAGGCTTTAATGTCTCTCAGGAGTCCTTAGTTTGTTTTCTTTTCACCAAAAAAAAATGATAATAAATTTTTAAATAATAACAATTTAAATTAATAAACTCCTAAAATAAAAAGAGACAAGCTTGCAAGAAGTTTTAAATTTAGTCATAATTAATTTCTTAAAGATATATTATCTAAAAAAATAAAAGTAAATATTTTAGTCATTTAAAGTTAAAATATTACATTTTAATCACTTATATTATCGATTTATAACATTCTAATTACTGAGCTATTAACTGTTGTTAACAGCGTAACAGTAAACTAACGTGGCATGTTAAGTAATCATTTCAAACAAAAATTTTAGGTTAATTTATACAACCAGTCCCCATATTTTTCGTTTTGAGTAATTTAAATTCTTTCTTTAATGTTTTATTTTTATTTATTTTTCATTCTCTTCTTCTTCTTCCTCTGTTTTTCTCCCTTCTCTATTTCTTTTAACGTAGTTTTTCTATATTTTCCATTTATTAAAACTAGTCCCTATACTTTTATTTTTTTTTGAACAATTTAACTTTTTCGAGTGAGGCGAGCTTGTGGGCTAATTTTAACAAATGAAAAACATAGAAAAAACTACGTTAAAATAAATGAAGAAAGGAGGAAAACAAAGGGAGAAGTAGAAGAGAATGGAAAAAAAAAGAAAGTTAAAATAACATAAAAGAAAAAAAAATTAAAGGATCAATTGTAGAATTTAACCTAAAATTTTCATTTGAAATAATGATTTAACGTGCCATGTCAACTTATTGTTACACCGTTGACGGTAATTAACGGCTCAGTGCCTAAAATGTTACAACACAATAACGTAAGTGACTAAAACGTAACATTTTAAACAAAAGTGACTATTTTAATAGTTTATCCAAAAATAATAAAAATAAAATAATCCTAAAAATGAATAGTTTCTCAAGCTCCCGCGTGTCAATTTTTCCATGCGATCCACACATCAATTCGTTTTTCAACATATTGAATAATTGTTATATCTACCTCAATTAAGTGCTAAAATTTATATAACTCATATTCAAAATTAATTAAAACAAATAGTAAAATAAACTCAATTAAATACATTATCAATGAAATATTTAAAAATCCGCATTTAATAATAATAATGATTTAAAAAAATAAATTTGATTTAAATAAATAAAAGCGGATGTAGATCTTGATTTAAACCCCAATATTACTAGTTAAATCTAAATTAATTAAGTTATCTCCCTACCATCTAAATTCACTAAATATTTATATTTTAATAGCTATCTAGTTGGTTACTTAATGGCGCTTTCATTTTAGTTATCCAAGCGTTAAATCTTTAACAGTGGTTGATTGTACATACTATATCATATTTACACTTTCATTTTAGTCACTTACTTCTAATTTGCGTTTTCATTTTGGTTACCCAAAAAATACATATATATATTTTAAAGTATTGATAGGAGTAAAAAAAAAAAGTGAAATACCAGTAGAAACTAAAATAATTCATTAAAAAAAATTAACAAATTGTATTTGTTTATCGCTGAAAGTTCTAGTTTTTTTAATATGTCAAAACATCAAAATTAATTAAATAAATTATTGAAAAATTTTATCCATTAAAGTATCATTTGATTTGTTATTATAATATTAAAATTTATTTAATTAATTAATTTAATCTCCATTTAAAATTTAAAATTTTATTTTATGTTTTCAAATTAAATTCAATTCTTATTTAATAATTGTAAACTTAAATTTTTTTTTATATAATTTTAAATTTTTCATGTTAAACTAAAAAAATATAATTCCTTACAATTAATTTAATTAATTTTATCTTAATGAAAAAAAATCATATGCCTATAAATATCCAAAACCACATTATCCAGGACCATCCTGATTGAAATATCAGAGTTGGACTAACATGCACAGAGTTCGAAAGTTAAGGGTTAATTAGACAATTACTTTTCCTTACATTTTACTATGGTTAAAGTATAAAAATAGTTACTTTTATTTGTCTTAAATTACATTTTAATCACTTATGTTTAAAATGTCATGTTTTAGTCACTTACGTTATTATTTTGTTACGAGATGGTTACTCTACCGTTAAGCTCCGTTACCTCCCTAATGGCGGTCTTACGTGATAGTCCAAATGGGTTTTAAATGCTAACTTAGATATTTTATGTGGTAATCTAAATTAAATTTATATAATTAAAAACCTATTTTTATCCAAAACTGAATATCCAAGTTGGTATTTAAAATTTGTTTGGACTGCCATGTAAGACTGTCCTTAGGGAGATAACGGAGTTTAATAGTAGAATTAACACTTCCTAACATAACAAAATGATAATGTAAGAGACTAAAATGTAATTTAAGATAAATAAAAATAACTATTTTTATAGTTTTGGGGACATGGGGTGCTAAGGTCGTGATTTTCTGTTTTGTTTTGATCATTGCTTCCTTTCTTTTCTGACTTTTTGGAGTTTTGTTATCTCTTATCCTTGAGTTGTATTATGTCCTGTTTCCTTATGAATTTTAATATATATTTCCTTTTCAAAAGTTAGCTATATTTAGCATGTACGCAATTCGGTTCACAATTTCCAACGGGTTTCCAGTCTTGCAGTCCCCCACAACAAGCCAGCAGTCACCAAAACCTTCATCTCCACCAATTGTATGCACTCTCTTTTTCCTTTCCTTTCTTTTTTTTTTTTTTTATTTTGCTTGTTTTTAATTCTTCTTTACTAATTTGATTTTGGGTCGTTTTGTTTATATGTTAAGAACTTAAGCCATCTACTCCTTTATTTGCTTCGTTGGGTCAAAGGTATATTGCTTCCTTTCTGTATATTCTTTTCCCTTCACTTTGGGTTTTGCAAGCAACGTTTATAACATTCTATTTGATTGGTATTCCATTTGATTTTCGCAAGCACGCTTTATCAGTTTTCAATGAAACAATAGTCTTTTTGTTTAAGAAGTCTTTATTGATTGATTTGTTGGATAATGGGTTCATTTCAAATTCATGGATGGGGATGGGTGCTGTGAGTTCCACTGGGCTAAAACAGAAGCTTAAAGGGAGGGGTTTGATTTGAAGGCTTTATTTTATTTGCTTTGTGAGCAAAAATAGGAAATGTTGGAAAATGCCTGAAATGGGATTTTATTTTTCTTGTTGTAATGCTGGAGGAAAGAAAAGAAAAGACTGGGGAACTAAGTGATTATTGAAGTTTAAAATTACAGGATGAAGTATATGCTAAACAGTGGAAAGTGACTTAGAATTCACTGATTTGGTAAGGACTCTGGGAAACTAAGTGATCATTAAAGTTTAAAAAGACTTAAGTTCTTCAATTGATGTATATTTGTTCTGCTTATATTGTATGTTATTTATGAATAGGATATCATAAGGCTTGTAGTCTTTTGTCTCTGCCATATGTGCTAAATGTGATGTCTTGTGGTCTTGTATTGCAATTAGCTAAAGAGCATTCAAAACTTTGCCTGTTTCTTGACTCACTTTTCATCATACAGAGGTGTATTTTCTTGTTTTCCTCTCTCAACGATGAATGTTTTGCTTGTAGGTTTGGGTTGATCAGGAACTACATTCTTTGCACGTTCAGTAGAGGTTCCTGTCAACTCCTTTTGACTGTAATGAGTAACAGTATCGAAGATGATTCATTTTCTAAGCCTGTTGGAAGATGGTCTGTTTACTGTTATGGTGTGGGTCACATGCTAAATGACATCACTTCTGCATGCTGGTTTACTTATCTTCTATTGTTCTTAACTGAGATGGGGCTCTCCTCTAGGTATATAGTCTTTCTATTGGGTCAGAAATTAAACATCTTCATGATTGATTTGCCGTGTATTTTTCCTCTTTAATCTCTTTGTCACTTTTAAACTTGTTTGTTTATCTGAATTTGATTAAAAAATGACCCTGAGGCTGAAAATGCTTTGCTTAACCTTTCTTATGTAGACTTTGGTATTAGTAAAACTTTAATCTAGTTGCCTTTCATACCTGCCTTTCATTGTTTACTGGAAGTTATATCTGTTGCCTTTGGTTTACATATGTACAAGTCCCTTGAAGGAACTTCGGTATTATTTATGCATGCCTCTATTCTCTACCCATTCGTTAATCCTGTCTACAAACTCGTAGCATGTGGACAGAAAAAAGGTAGAATCTCTTAAAAGTCCAATTTGCTACAGTTGGCGTCTCCATGTTGATGTCCAAAGTATGTCAAATCGACCATGTTCACAAAAATAATCATTTTGGTACAAATGAACTATAGGAATCTGATTTATGTGCAGCAGAAGGTAGAATATAGGTCTTAGATAATGGAAAACTAAAGCATGACTAGATGTCATTCTAGTATTGTGGACTTATGCTATGAACAAAGAAAATATGTCTAAACATTTTAGATTTTAAGATTCTTTTCGCTTTTACATAGCTTCTAAAATTTCTACTTCGTTTTGGCTTATTATATAATTGAACTTTGTAATTCTGTTATTATAGCGTATCTATATAGTTAGCTTCTTGGAGATTATGTATGTAAATTCCATCTTCATGTATTTCTTAATTTTTGTTTTTGTAGATATAACGTTCCATGTGTTATTATTATTACTTTTTTTTTTTTTTGTAGGGATGCTGCTATTGTCATGCTTTCCGGCCAAATAGCCGATGGTCTAGCCACCATATTTTTTGGTGAACTGGTAATTGATTTCAAATTTTTCTTTTAATCCTTATCATCTCGTGGCAATATATACATGTTTTACATGTTTGTTGTGAGTGCAACATGATTGAAATTAGTATTATAGCTCTAATCTTAAGCAAGGTTTTTTCAATTTATGCTCCTTTCTTTTATTTCCTTTTGACTTGTGGCAGTAATTTTTGTTCATTTACTTGATAGATTGACAGGTTTGGACATTTCAAAATATGGCATGGTGCAGGAGCTATCTTGGTTGCTGTTTCTTTTTCTTCAGTTTTTGGTGGTTGTATACCTTGTAAACTCCTTTCGTCTTTCTCAACAATAGTAGAGACTGTTTCATACAGTACATTTGCTGCAATTTTTAATGTCGGCTGGGCTGCTACTCAGGTTTCACACATGTAATGTTTCAATAGCTTTATCAATCTTCTCGTTGTAACCTACATGATATCATATTTGATTCTTCTACGCAGAGAGAGAAGCAAAAGCATAAAATTCTGATTGGATTGGATGAAGTTTTTTCTGCAAATTCTTATAGTGCTTAATGGATTCTTGTGATAGAATATCATTCAGGTTAAAATATGTTGTTAGTCCCTATATTTCTATAGAGTTTGAGATTTAGTCCCTGTACTATGAAAGGTAAAAATTCGATCTTCCTACTTTTTTAATTGAAAAATCCTAGTCCAATCATTATCGTTGTTGGCAGTTCTTGACAAAATTTGTCAACTTATCATGTTTATTTTTTGTCAATCATATACCATCTCACATGAGGATTGCCTAATCAAAATTCCAAGTTGACAATTTTTGGTAGCAAATACTTACAATTTTGACAGGCGGTCTGAGATATTTAAATAAAAAAGTAAGAGGACTTAATTTTTTACTTTTTAAGTGCAGGGACTAAATCTCAAATTTTGTCAAAGTACAAGGACTAACAACATATTTTAACCTATCATTTACATTTTTCTTTAATCTTGGAATAAAATTGGTTTTTCCCGGTATCTTTTCTATATTGCAGGTCCATGGTGAGTTGCATCACTCTCAATTCAACAAGCAGAGTAGTACTGGCAAGCTGTCGAAATGCCTTTACAATGGTCAGCTCCTTTCACCTATTGATTTGTTGCATGGCTCATGAGCATTATGGCTGGTGCTAAACTTAACTGGTAATCTAGGTTGCAAATCTCAGCCTATATGGAATTGCTTTTATAGTATTTGAAGTCATCAGAGCAGAAACACGTGCAGATATTGAAAATCAGGTATGTTTTTTTTTTTTTTTTTTTATGGAAGATGTGATCCTTATGCTAGGTGTTCCTATTCGAGCATAATCATATATTCACCTCTGCTGAGCAGTACCGTTGGATTGCATACTTATCAATTTTCATTGGATGCTGTTTTGTGGGCGTATTTCATCTCGGAACAAAAGAACCGAGGTGAGCTGTATCTCCTGACACAATTCCCCGGCTTGTTTTGCATGTTAGGCTATCACTAAGAATTTCATATCTTTATTATGTAGATCGAAGACAGGTATACATGGAAATATTCATGCAAGGATTTCGTGGACTTACTGGTTCTTGAAAATTTTATACTATCAAGTTGCTATTGTTTATATGCTTACAAGACTAGTACTTAATGTTTCACAAGTAAGCATACTTTTTATTTCTTCTATTTATGGTGCTTAATATTCTTTTCAGTATCGCGGAGACTGAAGAATAGTAATCTAATATCACAGATTTTAAATTTAAAGATGGTTTCTTTTTGTGAAGGCATATCTCGCATTCTATGTAATTGATGATTTGCAAATGGCACAGTCCTCTAAAGCTTTGGTATGTGAACTGAACTTGTCATCATTAAATTTATTTTCGGTCTTCAATATGTTTTAGAGATGAATGCTAGGCTAATATCTTGTCTTATTGATCGGTTAGGTTCCTGCCATTATCTATATTTGCAGCTTTGTAGTATCTATTCTTCTTCAGGTCTGCCTCGTTAAAACTTGGTTTTTATCTTCGGAAAGCTTTTATATAACATTGCTTAAGCTTTAGGCAATCACCCTATATAGGAGATTGCATGGAACGAGCAACGCCTGAAGGCTTATTATACTGCTGGAGGAATTCTTTGGATTTTTTGTGGTATAGCGATTATCCTCTTACCTCAAAGCATGAGTCTATTCGTGTATGCCATATCCATATTTATTGGAATGGCAAATGCATTAATGACGGTATGTTGGAATATTTGTGCCATGCTCTCCTCCTAGTTTGTTTTTCTTTCGTGTTTTGCTTATTCCAATTCTTAAAGCCATGTAGGTGACTGCTGTGAGCATGCAGAATGTGCTAATCGGTCAAGATCTTAATGGTTGCGCATTTGTCTGTGGATCATTGAGCTTCTTGGATAAAATCTCATGTGGGCTCACCCTATTTGTTCTTCAATCCTTTCATAGTAAGTTCACTGTCATATATGAGCTTTTGGAATCATAGATGATAATTCAAAGGAATCTTCCTTATGTGTGTGAATGATATAATAATCTTCACTGCCTGCTGAGTGGTATCATCAAAACTATTATAAGCTTGTACCTGAACTGCTTTAGATTTTTCATCTGATTTATTTTCGTTTTATCATGTAATTCGACATCCAAATTTCAACCTGCCATCTAAGGGGTAGAAGTACCACGAAAACCTCTGTACTAGAAGTCAGATTGCACTTTGCCCACTTTACTCGAAAAATGGGCAAATTAGCCCCTGTACCTTAGGTCAAAAAGCAAATTGATCCTTCTATTAAAAATTCTATCAATGTTTACTGTAAAAAACTGATCCCGGTATGTCAACATGAGGTATACGTGGCAGGTCACATGTCACTATTTGGTTATTGCATAAGCCACGCCAGTTTTTAATAGTATAAACGGATGAAATTTTAAATAGAAAGGACCAATTTGCTCTTTGATATAGCATCCATGGATCAATTTGCCTATTTTTTAATAGAGGGGGCAAAATGCAATCTGACTCATTGTAGAAGGGTTTACATGGTACTTAACCCCATCTAAGGTATACATGGCTATTACTGTCATGTTTGTTGCAAATGAACAGCCATGATCTTGGATTATCCAATTTGTAGACTTCATCCTATAGTTGTAACTTGCAAACACTCTTTGAATATGTTGCTTGAACTCAGGTGTGACCGTTGGATACAAGTACGTATCCAACATGGGTATATTAAATTTTTCATAAGTTTTTCTATGTACTTAGAAGATCTTTGAAGGTCATATCTTCGTACCCACGTAACAATATAGATCATTGCACTTTGGCAGCACAAAACTTTTATATTGAACCATGAAACTTCAATGCAGGTAGCTCACCAATAGTTGCCGGAAACTATTCAGCCGGTAACTTTTCAATCACAAGATACGGTTTAGGACTCGTGCCGGCATTTTGTTCACTTGTTGGCGTGGCGGTTACTTGGACCATGGAACTACGTATCCCGTTGTACAAACCACTGACCGAAACCCTACTGGAATGACATAAAATGTTAATAATACCAATAAGTCATTTACAGCTTAGAAAAGAAAGCATAGCATCATATGGTTGATTGGGGGAGGAATTGAAGGGATACCAAGTGAAAGACATTTGCTCAATTGCAGTACAGTCCAGGACAGTCAGCAATGGAGAATATCAACAATTTGTTAACAGTTATAGTGACAATAACTACTATTATTGAAACACTAACTTGCAAGATTCAACAATTATTGTATTGATTTTAATTATTTATTTCAGCTTTTCTTTTTAGTCACTCTTGTTCTTAGTTTATGCATGAATAGCAGTTGTTTTAAGTTACTTTGTTCTTTAAGATCATTTTTGAAGTTTTGTATTGACTAGCATTAAACCCCTCTGGAGTTTTTAATTAATTTTAATGAAATTTTAATGTAATTAATTTTAAATTAAAATTCATTAATTTATAATTATTTTTTATTTATAAAATGTAGTAATAATTTATTTTATTAAATATGAAAATTTATGATAATTATTTAAGTTCTAGTATAGATTAATTTAAATTAATGTTCGGATCACATATGAACACTTCTAGGTTGAAGATGCTGCATTAGACCGTAATTTCATAAAGCTATCATGAGCTTCTCTTGTTTTTTGGATTGAGGATTTTATTTATTTGTCAAATGATAACTTTAATTTCCTCTCTTGACTCGTTTTCCATGAATGGATTTTAATTCTTAGGATAAGTTTTATCGTTTGGTCTTATACATCATTTGATAGTAAAATAAAAAATAAAATATTTTTTTCCCTTTGGATCAATTTTTTTAAATATTTTATTTAAAAGTAAAATAAAATAATCAATAAATTTATTTTTTTTTCATTTCTTTAATTAATAAATAAACATAGTATCATACCATCATTATTCGGTGAAGCTCAGCTTTACTGTCTTGCCATAGTCCTTAAATTATAGGGGAAAAAGATGCTTACAACACCCGTGAATCTATAAAAATAAAATTTGTAAATAAGTTATTGTTTGATAATAATTTCGGGGTAAATATTAAAATTATACGTGAATTTTGATTTAATGTATAATGTTATATATAAACTTTGATTTTGTGCGATTTCATACATGAAATTTTGATTTGATTCGGTTTTTACAAATCACCAGCAACATTATCGAATTAACACCATTTTAGATTGGCATGTCGTATACACAAACAATTATATTAATCCAATATGAAAATAAATGTATGTATTCATTTTTTAAAATGTCCACAATTGAATCAAAATCAAAATTTTATGTATAGATATGAACCATAAGTTAAGTTTCATGTGTATAACTACACTAAATGAAAATTCATGAATTAAATTGCACATTAAACTAAAGTTCATGCATAAATTTGATATTTATCCCTATTTTTAGGGGATTAATTTTTAAGTACCTTTGATAATTTATAATAAAAAATTAAATAATAGATTTTTTTTTCAAAGAAAAAGCGTGGAAAATGATAGATAAGAAGTTATTTATCACTTAAGGTATTATTTTATTTTATTTCTATTAATATTATCCTTTAAACACTTTGCCTTTAAAATTTTAAAAATTTACATTTATTAAACATTTTAATTATATTCCACACTTAAATTTTAAAAATATATCAAACAGATTTTATAGTTTAAATTCAGTATTTAAATTTTCATCATTTGCAGTTTAATAAAAAAAATAGCTTCGAAGGCTAGAATTTACTCTAAAACAATATGAAAATTGAACTAAAATAATTCTACTATGGATAAAAGTATAGAGGTTACTATATTAAGAGTCAGATTGTATTTTATCCCATTTATTTAAAAGAATGGACAAATTAGCCTTTATACGTTAAATCAAAGAGCAAATTGGTCCTTCTATTAAAAATTTCATCCATTGCTACAGTTAAAAATCAATCATTGTACATCAACATCAAGTACACATACATATGGCATTATTTCGTCAATTATTTCAGTTTTTAACAGTAGAAATGAATGAAATTTTTAACAAGAATGACTATTTTACTTTTTGATCTAATGTACGTTGATTAATTTACCTATATTTTTTGAGTGGAGAGGGCAAAATGTAATCTAACTCTTAGAGATTTACCGGCAAGCTCTTCCAACATTTTTTTTTCTCTATAAAATTCAAACTTGAAACTTAAGTGTTGTTTAGTAAATTGAAAATTAAGTACTGAAAAATTAAGTGTTAAAAGGTTAAGTGTTGAATTTGAATTATGAAATCTGTTTGGTATATTACTTAAAAATAAGCATAGAATATAATTAAACTATTTGATAATTTTAAAATTTAAATTATGAAAGTTTTTATTTTACATTTGTATCCTTACATTTTATACATATTAAAAATTTGGGATAAAGTATACTCTTAACAAATATAAATATTATAAATCTAAAAAATAAATACTAAATCAAGAACAATGTGAAATTTGAATTCAATATCTTAAACAAAATCAGTAATTTAAATGAACATATAATTAATAAGATAGTCTTCAAAATAAATAAATAAAATAGATCAACTTAAGGTATTCTTCATTAAGTGATAAGTAGTTTTTACCTACTTATTATTTTTAACAGTGGCAAAGTCAAGGGGGCCGGCAAGGCCTCGGCCCTAATAAAATGGAAAATTTTCCATTTAAGCTCCTTTACAATTTATAAAATTTTAAATTAGTAATAGTAAAATTATACTTTGACCTTCTAAAAATGATAAAGATTTAATTCAATTCTTTGAAAATTATAAAGATATAAACTATTGAAATGGTGAAATTACATTTCGAAACTCTCGTAATTTTAAACACTTATTTATTACTTAACCCATCAGTTAATATGCTTTTAACAAACAACAATTTGCCTATCTTCTATAACATGTAATTGTTTTTAGTGTGACATAAAATCCAGATATCAAAAGGAACATACATTAAAAAGAGAGAGAGAGGGTATAATAATAAATGGGAAAGGTGATGTTCCATGGAAATGGATGCATGGTTTCAACATTAAAGTAGTCTCTGGGATTTGCCTTTTTGGCCATTAGACTTACACAAACACTCTTTTACCTTTCACTTATTGCTATCTATGCCACTCTCTCTCTCATTCATTTGCATGTGAAGATGCTATACGCTACCCAAAATTCTAATGCTGCTTACTGTAACTGTACCCCAGCTGCTTCATAAAAATGGAAATAAAGCAGCCATTTTACACGCACGTGCGCGTGGTCACAACCTAATGCCAATGGGGACAAAAAGAGTGGAACCCCCCTCACCACCCCTTTTGAAGCACAATGAGGAGAGAGGGGTTGCTTGTGCTAATTACCAATTTCTCTGAATACTGTTTTATACTGAATGCTGACACCAAAATGGCCATCGTTTGATACCCTTCCCCTGCAAGTAAGTGACTGTGTTTCAAGCAAAACAAAATACAGCCATTGCCCATTGCCCATTGCCCATTGCATGCATCATAAACATATACACTGTTGTTAAATGTCAACTCCTCTTTTTTTTTTTTTTTTTTTTAAGAAAAGAAGGAAAACCCAATGTTCCATTGTAGAATGTAGATATGCTGATTCATTTTCATCCTTGGCGAAGGAGAGCTTGAAAGAGACCAAGAAGCATACATGCGAGGGGGTTGGGGTTGTTGAAGAGGGGTGGGGGGTGGGGGTGAGGTGAGCGAATCCAAGAAGCGGACAAGTAAGGCAAAAACAGGTGTCAGCGTTAAAATGGCAGTGCCGCATATGTAATGTAATTCCGCATTTAAGGCTTTGCGTGTCTTGAATTTATTATAGCAGACAGTGTGAGTGAGAGAGAGAAAGAAGAAAGAAAAAAGAGGGATCAAAATATCCTTCTCTTTTACCCTTTTCTTTGTCTTTTCCATTTTCTTTCTTTTTCCATCTGCTTTCTCTCTCTGCTTATATATATATATATATACACCCTTTCTCTCTATACAGTCTCTTGTTCTATCTATGTGTAAAAACATTCTCGTACCCTCTTCTTACATTTTTATTTTTAAAGCACAAATTAGTTGATTAATTATATATAATTATGGTAAATGAATCATGAAAGTTTTTATATAAAGAGTGAAATTATATTTTGTTCTTATCTCATTATTTCTTCTGTTAAAATTTTTATTTATTTTTGCTATTAAAAATTAATCTTTATATGTCAAAATGCGATATGCGTGGCACATCACGTGTCACAATCTGATTATTCCGTCAACCACGTCAGTTTTTAACATTACAAATGGATGAAATTTTTAGCAGAACCAATTTGTTCTTTGATCTAATGTATAAGGACTAATTTACCCAGTTTTTTAGTAGAGGGGACAAAATGCAATCTGACTCCTAATACAAGAGCCTCCCTGGTACATTTACCTAGAATTATTACATTATTTTTGTATTATATGTTTGTTATTAGTCTTAGCCCATATGGTAACTGTTGAATTTTGTTGTTTCTTAAATCTTATGCAACAAACATACTATCACATTCGTATAGTATCATAGCAACTTCCTAATTCTATATAGCATTCACAAAAGAGGTATTGTTCCGGTTAATAGATTTAATGGCTATAATTTGAATTAGGGTTTTCAAAATTCAAAAATATAAAGACTAAAATGATCGAATTAAAGAAAGGTAACTAAGTTTAAATTGGGTTGTGGGGCTAATTGTGCGTAAGTTGCAATTTTAGTATTTATACTTTTCAAATTTCAAAACTCTGATCCTAATCCAAATGGTAATCGTTAAATTTTGTTGTTTCTTAAATTTTATACGATAAATATATTATCACATATGTATAATATCATGTCAACTTAATACATCACACCATCTCAATTAATGAACACCGTTTAGGGTTGATTGTTTTGTTTGTAGATGTAGCGTTTCCTGATTAGGCATTAAAGACGTACGGCTCTACTTGTGAGCATTAATTCCTCTAGTCTGTAGTACTAAATGTATAGTGGTGGAACATGCCAGAGTCATTTTCCATGCATTAGTAACGCCTAGTATAGTATTCAAAGTACAAACCAATTTCTTTCCTAAGCAATACAACTGTGAATCAATGTTGTTGAGATTGATTTTCCACTCATTTATTGACAACCAACAAGCTTTTAGTTTGATGACAAGGAGACTAGACTTGTATGGGTGGAACTAGATTTGGGTTGGATCAATCTTGAGGGATCATTTTGGTTTGTGTCGTTCAGGTAAATTTAAATTTGGGTTAATTTGAGTTTGTGTCATTTGAGTTTGAGTAATGGAATTTTTGGATAAGCTCATTGTGGGTTTTGAATTATTTTAGGTTTTAATCAATTTAGGTTTTGACTTCAAGTTGTTTTAAGTTTGGATCATTTCAAATTTCAAATCGTTTTGAGTTCAAGTTGTTAATTTAGGTTCAGATTGTTGATTTTTATGGTAAATTTGAATTAGGTCGAGTTTAAATACAAATTGATTGGGTTAAGTTCGAGTTTAAAATTTTAGGGTAACTTTAGTTTGAGTCATTTTAGTTCGAGGCTCGAGCCTTTTAGGTAAGTTCATTACAAGTTTCAAATCATTTTGAGTTCTAGTCAATTCAAGTTACTTGTTTGAATCATTTCGAGTTTTGGTCATCTAGGGTTTAGATTATTTTAGTTTCAAATCATTTCAATTTTAGATCGTTGAGTTGGATGGGTTCGAGCCGTTAACTTTTATGGTAAAACTAGGTTAGATTTGGCTTAAATTTGAAATGATCAAGGTCAATTCGAGCTTAAAATTTTTCATGTCATTTTAGTTCGAGTCGATTCAAGTTATTCAAGGTTTTATTGTCAGTTCATTAAAAGGTTTCGAATCACTTTAAACTCGAATCATTTCAAGTTACTTATTCAAAAATTTTTGAGTTTAAATCACCTCATATTCAAGTTATTTCGGATTCATATAATTTAAGATTCATATCATTTTCGACAATTGACTTTTTATAATCAAATCAAATACTTTAAAACTCCCAAAACAATAAACAAAACTTATAATATTCAAACCCTAAAAACACTCCAAATTAAGAAATACTAACAAAGTCAATAACTTGCCATTAATTAGCCCCAATAATTAATCTCATATATTATTTATATTGTTTTGGGGGGGGGGGGGGGTTATGAACACACCACTAGGCCTACTATTTTGCATTAGTGACTACTACCAGTATCAGTATGGTTCCCTGTTGTTTGGCAGATAATGTTCCATCATACGAACTCTTTCTGTATCATCATCATCATCATCACTAACTTTACGTTAAAAAACCCTAAACCATAACCACCACAATTTTAAGCTTCTTCAGACCCCACTTCCTTACTCCTTTGTCCTTATATATCCCCAATCTCAGCATTATATCATATCCCTATTTATATATATAGCATCTGCTATAGCTTTTGCTTGTATACGTATGTATATATATCGGTTTTCAAGCTTTGTGTTCATTACTGATTTGACACACCTATGTTGAGTTTATTGATTTCACCATTCATTGATCAAGAAGAAGAAGAGGGTTTATTTTTATTCGTAGCTTCAGATCTACACCACCAACACCGTCAGCAGCGGCGGCGGCCACCGTTAAAGATGCGTCAATTGCTCATCAGTTGCGCGGAGCTTGTTTCTCAATCTGATTTCCCGGCCGCCATTCGCCTTTTGTCTATTTTATCCTCCTCGTCATCGCCTTCCGGCGACTCCATCGAGCGGCTCGTTTACCAGTTTGTTAAAGCGCTTTCTGTTCGAATCAATCGTCTTCACCACCACCACCACCACCATGGTCTTGCAGGTTCGAGCTTGACGAGGATGATGAATGATATTAACTTTCCGATAACGAGTACCGCCGGTCCGGTGCATTACGACATTGATCCGTCGTTACAGTCATGTTATCTTTCTTTGAATCAAATAACTCCATTCATTAGATTTGCTCATTTAACAGCTAATCAAGCCATTCTTGAAGCAATACAAGTAGGGCAACAATGTATACATATTATTGATTTCGACATCATGCACGGTGTACAATGGCCGCCGTTGATGCAAGCGTTAAGGGAACGATCAGCCAACACTCACCACCCACCGCCGATGCTTCGAATTACCGGAACCGGACACGATCTAAACATTCTTCACCGAACCGGCGACCGTCTTTTCAAATTCGCACAATCATTAGGTCTCAGGTTCGAGTTCCACCCGCTTTTAGTCCTTAATGAAGATCCAACATGGATAGCTACTAATTTTACTTCCATGGTCACGATCCTACCCGACGAGGCACTAGCTGTTAACTGCATGTTGTATCTCCACCGGTTGTTAAAAGACGATTCTCGTGATATCCGTCTCTTCCTCCACCACATCAAGGCCTTAAACCCCACCGTGGTGACCGTCGCCGAAAGGGAAGCTAACCACAACCACCCACTCTTCTTACAAAGGTTCGTTGAGGCCTTGGACTATTACACCGCCATCTTTGATTCTTTAGAAGCAACGGTGCCGCCTAATAGCCGAGAAAGACTCGCGGTGGAACAAATATGGTTCGGCCGGGAAATAGTCGATATAGTGGCGGCCGAAGGCGAGAATCGAAGAGAACGGCACGAGAGATTGGAGACATGGGAAGTGATCCTTAGAAGCTCAGGGTTTATCAATGTTCCATTGAGTCCATTTGCACATTCACAAGCTAAGCTTCTTCTTAGACTCCATTATCCTTCTGAGGGTTATCAACTTCAAATTGTCAACAATTGTTTTTTCCTAGGTTGGCAAAATCGTCCCCTTTTCTCTGTATCTTCATGGCGCTAGCTATATACATTTAACCCAGCTCCTGTTACAGTGACGTTAAAATCAAATCCCAAAACCCTCGCTATGCATGCATGGCTATAGCATATACGTTGCATGAAAAATTCTTTTGCAAGAAACATCTCTTTCAAGGGAAGCTAAGGCCATGGTGTTCCTCCATCTTCAAAAACTCAGGTCGGGTCGGATCGGGTAACGAAATACATTGACATAATGGGTTTTTTTTTCCCCCTTTTTGGTCTTTATATATCATTAAATCTTATTTCTTTTTAATTAAATTGTGTAACCAAAAGGGATCTTTCTTTAAATCCACTAATGTTTGCCAAAAATACCTTAATTTATTCCATTGAGAGAAAGAAAAAAAAGTTTCAAAAAGAAAAAAAAGTTTCAAACTTTTGAACCATCATATGGGATTGTTTGTCTCTTTTTATTTGTGCTCTTTTTTTTAAAATTTTTTAAATATTTGATGCTGTCTTTTCTTCTTCGTGATTAAAGTATAGGAAAGAGTGATAGACCTTAGTATTTTGTTCCCCAAAATTCCTTTTGATGGGTAGGTTTTCAAGGGGGTTATTTGTTTAGTGGAATTAAGTAAGGGGGGATATGCTTGTTTGTTGTGTTTGAGATTGCATGGTTACCTTAATTTCAGCCTTTTGTCCCCTCAACAAAACCATAAAAGTTCACAAAATAGAGGATTTTATGCTGGGACTTTGCCTCCTTCATGCCCATGCAAGTTTCAAATACCCCTCCTCCTAGCTAGGGATCTCTCGTGTCCTGTGGAGCTCCATTTTGGACCACTCTCGTATGTTAAACATTTGTTAAACAATCAATCACTGCTCTCAATATATCCATTTGTTGAGTAGCCTTTGTTGTTTTATTCGTTTTTCATCCAATTCCCTTTTGCTGATTTCATGAATTTTTGTCATCCTACGGTTCTATGCTTCTGTTGGAAAGCTGGTTTATATTTGATGTTGGAGATAATCAGATAGCTGTTAACAAAATAATATTGATGAAGTCCTTTGAAATTTTAAAATTTTTTAATAATGTGCTATTGTTTGGTTTCATAAATAGATCACGAAATATTATTAATAAAAAATTAATTAAGTAATTTAAATTTTTTAATGATGTGTTATTGTCTAATTGATTTGATTGTGTATTCTCTATGAAAAGTTTAAATGAAATAGGTTCCATTTTTCCAAAATAGAGAGAGTATCAAATAAAACCCTAAAATTAAATAGATTGAAAGATTAAATATAATTAATAATTATATGTTTATATTCATATTAATAAAATATAAAAAAGTTTTATGTTTACATCCAAAACACATATATGGATTAAATGATAAAGAATTTGATGCTCTTTTAAGTAATATTTCGGTTTCGTATTTTTAAGATATATATATATATATTGTTTATTATTCACCCAAAATAATAAAGGATACAAATGTTGGGACATAAGGGTATCCGGGAGGGGGGGTTTAGGTAGCTGACAGTGATAAGATGGTAACAAGAGGGTGACGACGCCCTAAATATTATTATATATGTATCAGAACGTGTGCGCACAGTTAAGGTTTTGCGTGTTGAGGCGGCGTTGTTGCACAGAGCTAAAACGAGGGGTGGTGGGGGTGGGGGGTGGTGGGGGTGGGTTTGGTTGCACTGCACGCATGGGCATGGCCGCATGACAGACTCTGTTCCATCCATCTATCTTTCCATTCCCTCTTCAGACGTAACCTCTCCTTTGCTTAGCTTCCCTTATGATCCTCGGTGTTTTTCGTTGAAACCACCTAGAAGGTTTTGATTTTTCATTTAGTTGATTTAATTAAATAAATCATTTAAAAACTTATAAAAAAAATAAAAAATAAATTCATGAGTAATTTAATTTAACCATTTATTTCAAATTAATATCCCCACCGTTTTTCTTCAATTTTGAGAATAGTGGCCACACACACCTAAACAAGTTAACCCATTGGTTTTTAATTTACGCTTTTTATTCCAAACTAGTTTTCGGTCTAGTTTTTAAAATAATAGCTACATACATCCAAACGAACCAACTCTTATTCTAAACCGATATCCCAATTAACTTTCAGTTCAATCCTGAAAAACAATACCCACACACACTTAAACGAGTCAACTTATTTCTTTTATTTATACAATTTTTATTTTATATATAAACTTTTGAAATTTTTAAATAAAAGAATATGTAAGTACACTCAAACTCACGAGGCTGAATGCGCAAATCAACTCACTCATTCGCAACGATGTTGGAAAATTTTTCTATTGATGAACTAAGCATTATTTAAGTCAATGATGGAGAAAAGCTTAAGCTGTTCTTTTATATGTTTAGATTGTTGTTTATTTTCTTTTTTTACTTCTTTTAGTTGATAATAATCATTGCAAGTATTGGTAAAGTAGGATGAAGAAAATAATATAGAGAGGGAAATGATGGGGTTTTTTGCATGAGATGCGATGAGGTCATGAGGATATTCTTCTGTGAAAAGTTCCATCTTTCTTATATATAGTATTAATTTTGTAAGGATATAGTGATAGGGTATCTTCCTCACCTTTTTATATAATATATTTCCATATACATATAAATTTTTATTTACTAAAAAAAACCCACAATTTAAGAATAAATTAAGAGTAGTCCTGGTTAAAATGTCAAAGTTTGATATTATGAGAATGTTGGTGTCTCAAACTCAAGTCTCGATATTATATATAGATTCTGTTTTTAAATTTAAGTCTAAATCATGAATTTTATGTGGATATATTTCGATCATAATAATTTGATTTTAATTATAATCTTCAGATATGTTTGTAGTAGAGCTAACAATAATAATCGGGAGAAGGTAAAAGTATTATGTAAACTTCTGTATTAGGAGTCGTATTTTATTCTTTTATTTAGAAAAAATAGTAAATTAATTTCTATACGTTAGATTAAAAAATAAATTGATCGTTTCTATTTAAAATTTCATCTATTTTTATTGCTAAAAACTGATTTTTAACAGTAAAAATTGATATAATTTTTAATAGAAAGACTAATTTGCTCTTTGATCTAACATATAAGGGTTAATTTGCTTATTTTTTTTAATAGAATGAACAAAATACAATCAAACTCTAAGTACAAGAACTTCTATAATACTTTCACAATTGGAAGAATTTAGACGAATATGGTACACATGTAAAACAATATATTAAATATATATTTATAAAAGGAATTATATAAAAACTAAACAAATTGTAATTGAAAAGGTTAAGTTGAACCTTTAAAACATGTATTTTTTTTCAAGCCTCGTTAGAGTAATATTTTATAATAAAAATATAAAACAAAAACAAAACCATTATCATATCAATAGTTGTTATTTTTTAAAATATTCTGAATTATTTCGTATTTGAGTTTTTATGTTTTTAGGGTGAATTATTTGAAGATTTAAAGTAGGGTTCATATAGGATATTTGTGTAAATATAAAATAGTAGCATCGCATTTAGCACCAAAATATGAAGGAAAAGGAAACATATAGGTAGGAAGATAGGGGGGGGGGTTATAGGGACATGCCAAGATAATTAGGTTTGATGAGGGCGTGCTCAGCAAGTAAACCATGAAGTAAGCGTTGGCAGTGACAGGACGAGGCCCGCCCACTCTGTTCATCGTGCCCTTCATTTTCAGATTTTATAATAATCCAAACCCATAATAATAAATCTATAAATAAACCACATTAATAAATCAAATTCAAAATTATCTAAACTTCAAATAACTTAAACATAAAAGTAATTCAAACTAATCCAAAAGACCATATTATTGAGATACACAGTTACCAACCTCAAAAATTATTTTAAGAATTGAAAAACCAAGATTTTTGGAATTAGACCGATGACCAAATTGATCAGGCCATCAGTTTACTGGTCTAACCGGTTCGATTAATAACTTTCTCCAGACAAGTAGCTCAACTAATTTCCAGTCCCAACATACCAATCCAGCCCGACTTAAACATCATTGAGTAAAACTAACAGAAGATACATTGGTTCCATGATTCGAAAATTTTAAAATCCAAATTAACTAAATTCCAAAGCAACACGAGCTATACAATTGACCGGTTAAATCATATCACTTTCTTCCGTTATCAAATTGAGTTTAAAAACACTGCAAACAGAAACACCATCATCACCAATCTCTCCAATCAAAAATCCAAAAACTAGAAATGAATAATAACAAAGAAAAGTGAGAAGCATCTAATTCTCATAACTATTTTTTTTAATTTCGCAAGGAACCTATGTGTATGCACAAAAAGTGTCATCAGGTTTACCAAAACTCAGATGAAAGCAGTCCGGCCACCCCTTCGACTGTGTCTATCGTATGCGGTGTTGAATTTGTCAACCAGCTCGTTCATTGTGCTGCAAAATAGTAGAATAGAACATCCCATCACTTCCATCTTTCACCAAAAGCATATGGAAAAGATCATGTTTCTTCATAAAAGTGCACATAATCTTACCTTGAACAGTTAGTGAACATAGCAAGATAAGTAATCAATAATGTGTCGTTATATTCCTGCACAGAAAAAAAAAATTGTTAGTGATCAAAGGATAAAAACCGCAGTTTTCAAAAGCAAAGTGAAACTAGCCCTAACATTAAAAAATATGTTTATTTTCAAAAGCACCAGTTTTGAGTAGATCCCACCACCATAATATGACTGAAAGTCCAACAGGCTTTAAAGATATAAATTGGTCTTCCAATTCTTCGCATAAGAACTGGTACTCCAGTTTGGGGATTAACATCTTGAGGGGATGGTGGTCCATTTTAGAATGGCACACTTTGAAGGTGATAATGACAAATTGGCTAGAAGAATCAAAACATCCCCCACAACAATAGGTAGAAAACAACTCTACCTTGTTAGTACAGGTAGCGGCACTTTACTAGCTCGAAAAGATTTTTCCTTTTTTCTAAAAAAGGCTCACCATTAGAAAGTCATCTTGAAATTTTTCTGATTCAATTGCAGGCAACCTTCGGAGGAGGCTTGATACTTGCCTTAACAGTGAACTTTCGCAAGGAATATCACCTGAAACAGGGAACAAATTCTATTACCATTAACTCAGGATGCCTGATCCACAATAGCCCAAATACCAATGAAACTTAGTCATAGCTTATCCTCTAGAAGTAATTTATCCAACACCAATGGGAAATCAGAAATGACTGGTCATAATCATAAAGACAATCAAAGATGACGTTTATATCTTTAAAAAAATGCAGGACAAGTCCAAATCTAGTCTTCAAAACTTCATAACAAAATGAAAAGTTATACTCTTATTTTGAAGTATTTTCTATGTCTAAAGCTTTCATATACCTCTACAAATATATGCTTCTTTTCTTAAAGAAATGTCAAAACAACCTTTCAAATGTTAACATAATTCCAACTAAATTTAATTTGTACTACATTTACAAGGAATGGGCAAATACCTTTTTGCATTCCAACAAGATATTGATGAAGCACCCTGATCCTGCTATTCAACATCTTGATGGCGCTATGTATACCGGTAAGCTGAGCAGCCACTGGATGCAGGAAAAACATACAAACATAAAGAATTCCCTGATAATCATAAAATACAAAAAAAAAGGGCTTCGATCAAATACGAAAATCAGTTTTGACAGAAAATGCTACAAGCAAGCAAGCTTACATTGAGTTGCTGCTGAACCTCCAGATGGCTTTAGATGGGCAACATGATCCACAGAGATCCTTTCTGCTTCAACTGTCTATAACCCCCCCCCCCCCCAAAACAAAAAAAAAAAGGCGATCTCAGCAAATCCCAATTGGTGAAAGTTAAAAGAAAACCAGGTAGGTAAGAACGCAAGTATGAACCTCAATTGTGTAGCTTGAACGGACAAAAATAAGCTGTGGAACCCCATCTATGATGTGCAGCTCTTTTATGTTGAGATGATGAAGAAGAAGAATAGTAATCGTTATTGCCAAAGAATAACCGGAAAAATAAAGTTCATCAAATTTACCATAAACTAGAGAAAGACTAATACACATCAAGTCCATGGACTTCCTTCAATAGGAGATAAGTATGATTTCCACAATTAGAAATAATTTATAGTCAAGAGCATGAATTGATAACTCCAAGATAAGGATTTCTTTTTTGGGTTGGGGAAGTTAACATAAATGAATCAAATTAGTAAATATAGGGCACAAAAAACAATAATGAAGGAACCAATTAGATTGAGACCAGATCAACTAAACTCAACAAACCTTTCAAAAATTAAGAAAGGCTACATACCACTTTCATAAATTGTGACGGGAAGATCCTTTTGGGCAGGATTGATTGCAGGATTTAGAAGCACATAGAGAGGGCTTTCATTAATATCCATCAACTGTAACAGAAAATCATTAGTGTTGAAATGCATTACATAAAGAAGAAGATTCAACAAGATCACCATCACAAATAGTTTACATATGAGAATTAAATAAAAATCATTATAAAATAATTGCAAATACTGGATGTAATCACTATGTTCTATCAATGCTTGCTGATGAAATTCAAAAATCAAAATCATTTAATTAAATTTTAACAAGCAGGGAAAATGGCTGAGAAAACATACGGCTTTATGGAAATGCATATCAGATTCCTGAGCATCGCTACCGGTAGAGTACCATCCAAGAACATAAAAGTGAGGGAAAACCTTCTTATCTGGAAAAATATAATAATTTAACTCATTGTTAAATCCATAACCAAAATAAATAAATAAATAAATGACTCAATGGAATAGAATAGAATAGAATTATACAAAGCTCTTGTTTCTTCTCGAGGAAGGACCGGTCGAGGGAACGGGTAGAAGGATCGTAAATAAGCTCGAAGCTATTGAAGATCACGACGGTTCGACCTCTTTGGACACCTATGACGCAACCGTAGACTCTAGGCAGTGGCTGTTGATTGTTTTCGCCACCGTTGCTGTTGTTATTGTTATTATTTGAGGTGGCGGCGGAAGAGGCGGATGTGAGTGACGGAGGAAGGTTCAACTGAGACTTGACACGAGTGTAGTGATCCGATATGTTTACGATTACCAATGGATGAAGCTTGAAGGTGAGGCCGCTGCTCGACGATGACGCCATTGTTATCCCTTTTCTTGTTTTCTCTTTAATTTTACCAGTCGACGATTTCGGCTTCGGCACTCTTTTAAGTCTCTGCAATTTACTTTTTTTTTTTTTTTCCTTTTGGGTATTTATATATGATACTACTGAACAAACGAGTGAGCCCACGTTTCCATTATAATTACAACTGTTTACATGTCGGTGACTCGCACGGCCCAGTTTAAGCCCAAACGTGTTCATGAGTTCGCTTAAGTCAGTTTTATGCCGAGTTTAAGTCAAGTTTTTTAATATTGGATCAATAGTCAAATTAATTAGATCACCGATTTTTCATCCAATCGTCCAGACAATTTGATTAAATTAAATCATTAAAAAATTTAATAGAAATTTAAGAAAATATTAAATTTTGATTGGTTCTTTCAATTTTTTAGCTTGGTTGAACTGATCCAACCGGTTCTCGATTCAATCAGTCAGGGCCAATTCTAATCTAACCTGTACGACCAGTCAATTCGATCAAGTTTAGATAAAATTGATTTAAGCATAATATTAATTACACTTTCTGCTTGCCTAAATCTAGTTTACCGTGAAACATGGATTTAAAATTCTATTCAAATTCGCCCATATTTATAAATAGTTACCCAAACCTATTTTAAGCTCAAACCTATTATTTCTTTTTTTAAAATACTTATATTATTTATTATTTATTATTTATTATTTAATATTTTTATATATTTTTATTTATTAAAATTTATATATAAACATTTTAACATTTTTTTAATATCTACATTATAGTATAAGATATTACTATATATACTTCATTTTTATGTTACGGGAGCATATATAAAAACTTTAAATTCTGAGATAATTTTTAATTTTAAAATTTTAAGTATATTTAAAATGAATCCCTATTTTTAAATCAATTTTTAAATATGAATTTTTTTTGTTAATAATAATTATATCAATAAATCAAATTTAATGCATATTTCACATTAAAATTTGAATTGTTTTTCTGCCATAAAAAAAGGTAGATATATATATATATATATATATATATATATATATTTAAAATAAATAAATCTATCCTTGTCCGATCTCACGACAAAATAGAAACGAAAGGGTTTTCGAAGATAACTTTTTAATTGCAGCATTTGACCCTTCGCGTTTTTGAAGATCATTTTCAGGGGTATTTGTTTGTAAATTTATAAGTTTAGTCCTCCAAGGTTTTAAATGCTTTAGAATTTTGAAACCATGGCTTGATTATTTGCTCAATAAACCCCATTGTCTCTACATTTTTTTTTTGATGGTCTCTACAGTCAACAATATGACCATAATTGTGTACCAAAGTGAAATATGTTAAAAAACAAGAAATATCATATGGTCATAATCAATATCCAACTAAAGAACTCACAATTGGGATGATGACGATCCGGTGACTGAGAACTTGATCGGTCCCCTTATTGGCTCGGAAAGGTAAGGACTACTGCTTTAGATAGACAGTTCCATTTTCGAGATAAGAATGCCATCACTATCGCCATACAACCATTCGCCATCACGGATTAAGGTTCCAGCAATGCTGATCGGGACATGCTTTTCACCAATTGCCTTTTTATTTGATTTCAAGGGATTAGATCCCAATGCTCGGACACCGATATCGCATGCATTAATCTCATCCACATCTCGAATGCACCCGTTCACTACAATACCAGACCAACCCATGTTTTGAGCTGACTGCGCCAAGTTTCCTCCGACCAAAGCACACCTTTTGCTTCCCCCGCCATCTATGACTAGAACTCTTCCTTCACCCCGGGTTTCAAGAAGCTGCCTCACCAGGACATTGTCCTCAAACACCTTGAGTGTTACAATGGGTCCTGAGAATGAACGACGTTGCCCGTATATCTTGAAAATCGGTTCTAGAGCACGCAGTTCACCGCTTGCCAAAAGCGCTGTGTTTGAATCGCAGGCCTCGGCAGTTGCAAAGGCAGCCATATATGTATTCCTGCAGGGCATATTCAGTTCATTTGTAGGCTAAAACAAGCAGGCAAAGATGAATCATAAGAAATACTTTAAGTAAATCACATACAGTACAGCATATCCTCTGAACTCTTTGCCATGCATTCATAGAGCATATTACCGAATAAGTTAGAAAGTAAAGTTGTCTCAAAACTTAACAGTCGCTCCTCCGATAATTCCTCCCTAGCACACCCCACCGAAGTACTCCAGATGTTAAAGCATTTGGTTTTCAAAGCATCAATAATAAAACAGGCGGTCATATGTCGTGACGATTCCAGGATCTAATTTCAACTAACGAAGATCTTTTGCCACTAAACCAATGACTTAGTTAACTTCAACAATAAACATTTCGATGTTTTCATCCAATATCGAAATGTTGCAAAGAAATAAGCGATGATAACTGAGAAAAATCAATTGAAGGGTTTAAGTCCTAATTAGTTTCTAGATTCTCCTAGATCTAACTATTTGCAACATCCAGGATCAACATCATCGGTGCATATTTATCAAAAATCAAGCCACAAAGACAATCTTCAAGCAAAATACAGTTACAAGTGAATGAAATAGTGTGTGTGTATATATATATATACATATCATCAAGATCTCATGTGTTTCAATAATGAAACCCCGGTCTTAACAAAAATAAAAACACTACCAACCAACAAGTGTTGCCTATAATAATAACACATTGCATTTCAAGGGGATGTAGGTTTGAACCTTGGAAATTACAATCACGAATCCCGAACATGGATAATTAAACGGACATAGAGAATTAAAAAACAAGTATAAAACCGACACCTTCGAGAGAAATCTTCGAAATATCTCACAGATCAAGATTTTGTCTCTCGACTTTAACGAGAGCCAGAAAACACTAAAGAAATGTGGCTCACAAATCGGGAGCGCCTCACCTACTATAGAAAACGTGAACATTTGCCGATGGTAGGGCATGAGTTCAAACCTCCGAAATGCAGATGCTCACATCTCATTGAAAGGTGATCGTGCGTAGTTCATCTCGATGAGGAGCTCCCGCTCCAATGAACTTGCCGCCTCAATCACTCGAGCACTATACAAATTCGGGAAACAAAATCTTGACCTGAAGAGGGAGTCGACCTCCCCTCAACAAGATTAAAAGGTTATTTGTTTCCATTAATTCCATTAAATGTAATCACCATCTCTTGTTTTCTTTTTCATTAATAAACTTCCAATGGATAATGTTTCAAATTGTGTATAAAGAATGATCAGCTTTACTGAGAAACTTAAATTCTATGTACAGAGAGAATAAATATATGCATATATATAGTAATGAAACTGCAAAACCATAAAGTAACACTTCTAAACGGTAAGTCACCAAAATTCAACCAGCAGATCAGAGAATCAAATGAACTTACTGTATCAATCTCAGCTGCACAAACAATTATCTGAATTTCGAAGCAGCTGATCTACAAATCGATTGGGTCTTTGCTCTGTATATAGTTATAGTATAATTGTACAGACCATGAGAACCTCAAAAAGAGAAAAGAAAACAGACAAAAGGATCGCGAAGCCGAAGGCGACGGGTAAAGGGCAAGATGATAAGGTCTTAGTTATCCGTGCCCGCTGGTAGTTTTGCTGACAACGTGTGTCCGCAAACCACTGTCACGGCCGACAGTATTCGGCCCTTAATTTCCGGCCCTAATTATCTTTTGGGCCGATATGCCTAAAAATCGGTCGGATGGGCTTGAATTCAGATGGTGGGATCCGATTCATCAAGATTTTATGCCTAATTGATTGAATTAATGAATTATGATTTTCTATATGAAAATTTCTGACCGGTGCGTTTACTTGCGATTAGTGTAAACAAGTGGTAACAGTGAGATTAGATGTTATAGCGATGCTATAATTTGAATGAAAAGAAGGTTAAACGCAGCGTACTGGAAATAAACACCCATTCAAAAGGACTCTTAATAGGAAGCTATGAATTGTATAACGATGGATTGAGATATAAACTAAAAGAAAATATTTTTAAAATTATATTAAAATTATTGAAATAAATTTTTGGATAAACTATACTGGTAGTCACCCAATTATTAATGAAAAAAAAATTGATAACTCAATTATGAAAAGTTACAAAAATAATCACTCAATGTGTTATATCAATAATTGTGTTAGTAATTTGCTAAAATTATATTAAATTAATATTTCATGTACAAAATTGCTCAAAATCAAAGTTCATGTATAATATTGCACATTGAATCAAAGTTCATATGTAATTTTGATATTTATCCCTTTAATAAAATAAGTTAAAACATATTAAATTGAATTGTTACTATTTGAAAGGGATTAGGATTGCAATTATGCCATCAACCTAGAAGGGTCAAAGCCCATGTCTAACACCTTAGCTACGCCCCCTACCCTACGTTTGTATGAATGTCGAAACCATTTATGATTAAAAAATTTGGAGGGCATAATTTAAATTTTTTACAATTTTTCAAGAGTGTAAGGAGAAATTTACCATCTGCACCGGTTCATGTATAATTATATTAAATTGTTTAAATATTATTAAATTAATTTATTTAATTATATTATTAAATTGTTTAAATATTAATTTATTTCTTTTTCATTTCTAACATTATGTCTAAAATAAAAATTTTAATTTTCTAGTGCAAATTTTAATCGTACCTTTTTCGCAACACTTTTTTTCCGACAGAACTTTTCAACAAGGGCAAAGCTAAACAAAATTTTTATGAACTGATAAATTGTATATTTTTTTTTATGAGAGTTAAAAAATATAATTTTCTCATTTAAATAATTTATATTTTTAAAAAATTAAAAGATTAATGGTAAACAATTTAAGTGTTGAAAAATTAAGCACTAAATTTTTACTGCTAAACTTTGTGAGTGTTGAATTTATATTAAAAATTATTTGGTAAATTAGTAAATATAAGTATTGAATATAATTATGTTGTTTGCTCATAGTAAATATTGTTTTTTAAATATTATTTATTTTTATTTTAATATTATTAATATTATATTTTATATTATTTTGGATGAAAAATAAATATGGTAATTTAAATTTTTTAAACAAAATTTATTTCAATTTTTCAGTAAAATAAAATAAACTTAATATTTTTTACTTTAAGAGATAAGTAGTTACTTGTCTATTTATCTTATTCAACCTTTTTTTTTATTTTATATTAAATAAAAATTAAAATGATTATCAAACACATTCAAAATATTAAATGTTGAAAAGCTTCAATTTCAATGAAATAGAATTTTTATTGTTTTGAGAGTCAAAGTGTAATTTTATCATGTACTAACTTAAATTTTCATAAATTTTGAAGTACTAAAAATGATATTTCTCATTTTAGGAAGGTTGAGGCCTTGCCAACCCCTAGTGTCACCCTTGCTTTTCAAAAGCACTTCTTAACGACAAAAGCAATGCTAAATTGATTATTCGTAAAAGAATCATGGATGCTCCTATATTAGGAATCGAATTGCATTTTGTCCTATAACAGCCCAATTTTAATAGTGTCGGAACAGTGATTCGAGATCATTAAATCTGACGAAAAGTTAGAAAATTTTGTTAATCGATAATTATAAGTTAAGTGTGATTTTAGAAATATTTTAAAATTAGTGAATTTTGTGAACTGAAAGAATTAATTAGAAAAATTGGGCCAAAAACGAGGTATTGAGACCTCGAATTTATAAAGTGAGCCATAAATATTTCTAAAAATATTTATGGAGTGTCATTAAGTTATTATTAAACTTTCGTTAGAAAATTTTAACGTTTGGGTAGGAAATTAAATGAAAAGGACTAAATTCAAATGAAAGTAAAAGTTCAATTATAGATTAAAAGAAATTATGAAGGGTCAAAATGGTAATTATACCATTTTGTATAGTGAGGCGGTGATTTTTAAGGATTATTATTATATTATTATATTATATTATTATATTATATTATTATTATATATATAAACAAACAAAAGGAAAGAAAAAAAAGGGGGGAAAGAGAACAGAATAGGCAAAAGAAACAGAGAGCATACGAAACAGGGGAGAAGGAAAGAAAAAAAAGGAAAAACTAGGGATTTAAAGCTTGAAGTTTAAATTGGTAAGTCAATCAAGTCCTATTCTCTTAATTTTGATGTTTTAGAAGCTTTAAAGCAAGATTTTGATGAAACTAAGTTGATATTTTGAGAGTTTTTAGGTTTTCAAGTGTAGTTGATGTTGAAGAAAAAGATGAATCAGGGATTAAATTGAATGAAATTTAAGTTAGAATTAGTAAGAGGATTAAATTGTAAAGTATGCTATAAGCTGTGTTAGAGGCATTAATTTGGAAGAGATTAGAAATTAAAGTTTTAATATGAATATTAGATAGTCAAGTTGAATATGAAAGTAATTTAAGAAGAAGCAAAGTATAAATTAAGTTAAGAAAATAAGTAAACTTAATCAGGATTAAATTGTAAAATGAGTTATAAGAAAACAGTTTTGGGACAGCAGCAGTAAGGTAACTTTGAAAAATCACCAAAAATGGTAGAAATGAAATTAGAAGTTGAGTGAGATATGAAATTAAAGCTTATTGAGTCTATTTTCATATGAAAGAAACAGAGAAAGAAAATAAATTCTGTATTTTGAGATATTTAGATTTTGGTAAGACTGGTTCAGAGTGAATTCGAGATCCCCTGTTCTGACTTGGAAAAATCATCAAAAATTGTATAAAAATAATTTGGGAACATAATTTATATGGTTAGATTTCTTAATGAGTCTAGTTTTAGAATAAATAAACTATAACATTATCTGAATTCTATATAAAAAGATAATTAATTTTTAGTGAAGAAGGGTCAGAACTGCCAGACAGTAGAACAGGGGTGACTTTAAAGAATAAACTGTACTAATTGGCTAAATAAAAAATTCTGTAAATTTTATGGCAAGAAGATATATGAGTCTAGTTTCAGGAAAAATTAACGGTTCTTCATTTGGAGTTTTGTAGCTCTGGAAATAAATAATTTAGTGACTATAACTCAAATAGACAGTTTTGAATATACTTATGAATAATTAATGAAATTATTGATAATGTTACTTATAGCATGTTATATACATTAAGGATGTGGAATGGAGAGGAGGAGGAGGAAAATATGTATGAATATTCAGCTAGCATGGCTAATTTGTAATGTTTTAGGCTCAGGGACTAAATTGAATAAAAGTAAAACTTTATGATTAGTTTTGTAAAAATGTTGGAAATGACCAATTTACATGGAATGGATTATTTTATTATTGAAAATTGCAAAATTGAATGAAATTATTAATTTAGATTAAGATCGGTTGAAAATCGATGAAAATAGAAAATTACCAAAATGCCCTTAAATCTTGGTATTTCTGCAAATTTAGCCAGGTAAGTTCGTATAACTTTAATTATGTGATATAAAGAAATATAAGTTGATAGTATGTGAAATATTGATATGATGAATTAACTAATTTATGTTTATCAATAAACGGCAAGAGAATGATATTTATCATGACATGTAAATATGTGATTATCTTTAATATGTAAATAAAAGGTAATTGAATATGTTGAGACGAGAAATAAATTCAAGTAAGACATGAAATTAGAAAAATAAATATGTTTAAGGGATAATATGTTTGATTTTGATTGGTTTCAAATATAAATGCTAGATGAAATAAAATGTCTGATAAATAAATTTGTAATTCCGGTAATGCCTCGTACCCTATTCCGACATCGAATACGGGTAAGGGGTGTTACATGTCCTCTCTACTAAAAAAATTGAGAAATTAGCCATTGTACGTTAGATCAAATCGCAAATTGACATCAACATGAGGTACATGTGGCATACCATGTGTCACCATCTGATTATTTCATCAACCATGCTAGTTTTTAACAATACAAATAAATGAAAATTTTGACAATACAGTATTTAATTTACCCATTTTTTAATAAAGAGAACAAAATATACGTAATTTAACTCTTAATACAAATAACTCTATGGCACTTTTACCTTTCACCAACTAGAGTTGTCCATGGGCCGGTCTAGGCCCTAACAAAAATTTAAGCTCGATTGATAGACTAGGGCTCAGTCCGGTCCAAAAAATGGACCTAAATTTTTGCCCACTCGACTCAGATTATAGATGCTAAACCCGAGCCTGACCCATATTAATTTTAAAAAACATTTTATTATATAAAACAAATTTAAAAAATAGAATATATCAAATACATTGAAAACAAATGTTTCCCAACAAATTTTAAAAAACCATGTATCAGGGTCGGGCAAAAAAAAACTTACCTGAGACCCAACTCGTTTAAAAAAATGGGTCTCATTTTTTATCCAAACCCGTATGTCAAGCCTATATACTCAAACCCTCCCATTTATCAGACGGACCTTTAGGCATGATCGTGTGACTCGACCCATAGACAACTCTGTCACCAACCTATTAAAACAAATTTAGAACCTTTAGGAAATTAAGTTAGGGTTTGGCAGGCGACAGGGGTGAAGCCAGGGGGGCTGGCATGGGCCTCGCCTTCCCTAAAATGTAAAACTACTATTTAGGCCTTTAGAATTTTTTAAAAAATTTAAATTAATAAAGGTAAAATTACACTTTGGCCCCCTAAAATTATAAAGATTCAACTTAATTTTTTACAAATTATAAAGATATAAACTATAAAAAATTAAAATTTTATTCGACTACCCCTAAAAAATTGTTCTGGCTTCGCCCGCTATTTATTTCGTGTGATTTTATGACCAAAAGAAGAAAAAGTAAATGTTAGGCAAAAATCAACTTTCGTTATATGCACCAATCATTAATATTAATATTAAAATTGCAAAATGAAATGATTAGTAGGAATTTTTATTTTCGTGTGATGATTGATACGATTCTTTGGTCTTAATTGGTATGGGTCAGTCAATCGGTCAGTAATATAACATAAAAGAGATTTGAACGTAAGTCTTTTCTTCTTTATTTCTTTATTCATTTCTGACAATACATGGGTTTTGGTCTGTTAATGAGGAAACCTCGGAAACACCAACATAGAAGGTTAAAGATAGTTGGAAAAAAGAGGCAAAAGACAAACTTGGTCAAACTTTGTGTTTTTGACCCTCGGCCTTTCTTTTTCGGTTGGGGTTAGATTGGTAATTCATATATAATTCGGTATTTAAGTTTGATTTAATGCTTAATATTGTATTTATTTTTTTATTTATTTGGTATATGAGTTTGATTTTAATGTTTAAATTGATACTCAAATTGAATGGGATTACGTGACTCGATGAATGTTTGACGTATTTGCTCTTAGAAAAGTATTACTTAATTGGAAAAAAAACTCAAATATCAAGTTGAACATCGAAGTCAGACTTAGGTATTTAACCAAGGCAAAAAAAAATTCAAGTATCAAATTAGAAAAAACCAGGTACCAAATTGAACATTAGTGGCAGAGACCCCGACCCCCTAAAATAAAAAAATTTCCATTTAGGCATTTTTATAATTTATAAAATTCTAAATTAAAATGATAAAAAATTGATTTAATCATTTAAAATTTATAAAAATATAGGCTATTAAAATGATGAAAATATATTTTTTCTATCGTAAAATATATACAACTTAATTTCAGTCCGCAAACAAATTTTCTGGCTTCGCCTTGATTGAAATATATAAGAAAATATGATATCGTATATAGTATTAATATGTCAGTAACAATGGTAATGCAATACAATGTAGTAGCATTGAGGCAACAAAATACTTGTAATGGAACAAAGTTAAAAATTAGAAGTTTCCTTAAGACAGATTCGTCTTCTCCTCGATGCTTTGAGTAATATTGGACATATGTCTCCCAAGATACAACAACAAACGATCACAGTAGTAGCACAACAATAATGATCAATCGAACACAATCTTGCCTTTCTCTATTACCAGGAGAAATGAATTTAGAATGATTTTTTTATATTTATAGTTTTTTGATGACATGTTTTGAAATCTCCTAACTTGGCTTTTTATAGAGGAGAGGAAATGAATGAAGGGATTTATTGGAAAATTAATAGACATGAGTGAATAGAGACAATGAATGAAAAAATTCAATATTAAATTAAGAGATACATCTTTATTCGAATCATTTTTAGTTACAATTGTTTAAAGGTTCGAATCTAATGAGTTCAATTTTTTTATAATTAAATCAATTTTAAACTTTAAATGAATTGAATCAAAGTTTTAGACTTCGAGTAAGATAAGTTACTAGCAAAACCTCATTTATATCAAGACTTTATTAGTAAATTTATAGTATATAACATTTATAAAATAAAGTTTTTATAAACTGTCGAATAATTTTCACCGCACTTCTTATAAATAATATAAGTTTACTATTTACGAGAATTTATAATATATAACTTTTATACTCCATTTTACTACTTACGAATTTTTTTTTGAACAATCTCATTACGTGTTCTAATTATATTTGCTCTTTTTGACACAATGCCTAAAACTACTTATAGCCCCTCCCAATCCATAAATAGGATGATAATATGCTCCAGCACACTTGAACCCACGTTCTATTGCATTGGCAATAATGCCCATGCTAGTCAAGCTAAGACTCAATTGGTATCGTTTTAGATAAAAGTATTATGGAAGCTCTTATATTAAGAGTTAGATTACATTTTGGTCTCTTTACTTAAAAAGTAGGTAAATTAATTATTGTATATTAAATTAAAGAGTAAACTGATCATTCATTCCGTTAAAATTTTCATTCATTTTTATTATTAAAAAATAATCAGTGTATGCCAATATGTGGCATATGTGGTACATCAAATGACATTATCTAGTTATCCTGTCAGCCAGGTCAATTTTTAACTTTACAAAATGATGAATTTTTTAATAAAAATGATCAATTTACTCTTTATCCAACGTACAAGAATTAATTTGCCCCCTCATTTTTTTTTTGAATAAATGGAGTAAAATACAATCTGAGTTCTAATCCTTTCACCCATCACTTTATGATCGAATTTGAGATAAATGTAGAGTTGTTCAAAGATTAAACTCATAACACGTGTAAGCCCAAAACTTAAATACAAATCTTATACACTTTATCTATGGTTCAATTGATAAAAGAATTATTAATTAACGGGATAATGGTGCACTTAAAAAGTAAATTAAAAGTTTATGTAAGAAATATATTTATTAAAATTTGATATAAAAATTAACTGAAAATTTCGCTAAAACAGTAAAATTAAATGTTTAAAATTTATATTGCATAATTCAAATCTCATAATTAAGTTCTTAAAACGAAAAAAATATGGGGATCAATCGTATAATTTAATCTAATTTTTTTTTGTTTGAAATGGTGATTATTTAATGTGTCACGTCAGCTTACCTTTACACTGTTAACGGTAATTAACGGTTCAATGATTAAAATATTACAACATGTTAACGTAAATGACTAAAGTATAACATTTTAAACATAAATAACTATAATATAATATAATATAATATAATATCATACCATGCAATACATTAAATTATTATTATTATTATTAGAGATAACAACACCAAATACATCATCAACCAGTCATTGTCTTAATTGAATTTGTTTCATGTCAGGGCCTATAACTTTTAAAAATTATTTTAAATGAAACCCACATGTTTATAGTTTTTTAAAATAAAATCCCTTTTTCATCTTTTTTTTTTTCTTTATTTAGATTAATTTTATTAAATTTAAAGTATGAGTATAGTATCAATTAAATCAATTTATTAGTTTAAATTCAACTCATGCATTAAATATTCCTTTAGATATCACATGGAATATATTTAAAAAAATATGTTTATTTCTATTACATAGGTAACTTGAATTCGATGGTGTATAATTAAAAATAATAATGTCATTGAAATTTAAGAGAATCGTTTTTTAAAATAAAAAACACGTCGGACCCAATTAATAGTAAAGCTAGAATATTTTTTTAGGGAGATCGGAATTAAGTTATATATTTTTATGATAGTTAAAATGCAATCTCACTATTTTAATAGTTTATATCTTTATAGTTTCTAAATATTCTCAAGGCTAAAGTACAAATATTTAATTTACTAAATTAAAATGTTATAAAATTTAAAGGGCTAAAAGTGATATTTTTCATTTTAAAGGGATCGAGGCTCTCTTAGCCTCCCTAACACCACCCTTGAGCCTAACTTTTCCATGTGATAAGTATTATATAACATGTTTAAAATATGATTATTGTGTTTAAAATATGGACTACTATTATTATTATTTTGAATAATTTTATTATAGGTTCTGATCATATATGCTCTTTTTGACATAATGCTTAGAACTACCTATAGCCCCTCCCCAACTCATAAATAGGAGGGTAATGTGTTTTAGCACACTCGAACTTACATTCTTCTACATTGACAACAATGTCCATACCAATCGAGCTAAAACTCAATCAACAAATATGAACTATTATTTGATTCATTACCTATGAAAATATAATAACAAGTATACTTTTGAAATATATTTAAAAATCTTAAAATAAATAAACAAGGCACATGTTATTATTTAATTTTTAATGGACTAAATAAAAAAATTATCATTTTTGAAAAGTTAAAATGTAATTTATCATGTACTAATTTTAAAATTCATAAATTTTAAAAGGTAAAAGATATGATTTCCCATTTTAGAGAGCGTCGAATGTCTGCCAATACCCTAGTGGTGAGCAACTGATTCGATGCGAAAAACTTGATAAAAATTTTAAATTTTGAAATAAATAGTTCTAGTTTTTTGGATCAACTTGAACAAAAAATCAAATATTTCGGTTTAACTCGAATATGAATTACACAATTCAAGTTATCTGAAAATCTGAATAAGAAAATGCAAAATTACGTCGTTTTGATAAATGTTTACCCATTAAGTCAAAAAGGCAAAACCATTATATTGTTTATGTAGTTAAATAATCTTGTAATTCATCTATTGGTTAAATAATTAGTCCATGTAAACGCAACATTGAATATGAATAATAGGATTCGTTAACTTGACTCGACTTAATTTGATTCGATTCGAAAAAAAATTTAAATTAAGTTCAGTTGCTAAAATAGGATTTGTCAACTAGGCTAACTCGAAATTTTTTTATTCAATTCGACTTGACTCGATCGAATTCTCACCCTTACAATACCCTCAACACCGCCCCTGATTTAATAAAAATTTCTGAAATTTGTGAATTAATTTAAAATAGTGTAATAATTACGAGACATGTTGTGAAATTAACCCTTTATTATTTATTAATTTAGTGTAATTAAATTAAATTAAATTAAATTAACCTTGGGAGCTCCGACACCCTACCTGTCAATCCATATCCAATTGTCCTTTTTTATTTTTGTAAAAAGAAAATAATTTAATTTAATTTAATTATTATATTATATATATTTTGGTTTTATTTGCAAAGGGCAACGATTAAGGGGGCACCTGCCAAGTGGAAACACTAAAGAAGCGGTTATAACATCTTCACTTTGCAAGGCTATAGGCAACAGGTGTTAGGCACATAATTATTAATTAAAATAATAATTTAAATGCCAGCCAGCGTTTTTATTTATTTATTGGATTTAGAAATAAATATAAAATTAATTTAATTAAAAAAAGCAAAAACAAATTACTCTCTAATTAAGGCAACAAACAAACAGCACAGCATAATCCATATCATCCTCTCTTGCCGGCTTTAGCTATCCTCCGTGGCTGGCTAACCGGCTAGCTGGCTGGCTGGCTGGCTGAGCTTCCCCAATCACCGGAGCGGGGCCCATTTTAGTCATTTTCTATTCTGTTCCAAAGCTGAAAAACCCCATACCCCCTTTACCCCGCTCCGAAAACAAGAATTTTCTTTAAAAAAATAACCAAAAACAAGACTTATTACGAACTAATTAAAACAAAAAATGTAAAAATAAAATAAAATAAAAAATAATCTGTCTAACTTTTTTCCTTTTATTATTATTATTATGCTCTTTGCATTAATTAATAATTAATTAATTTCCATTTCTTTTCATTCTTCAAAGATTCCATTCATAGAGAGGGTCCACCACCATTGCAATACCATCTCCTTTTTTCTTCGTCTTCTTCTTTTTTATTTTATTTTATTTTATTTTAAAATTCACATTATTTAGTAAGAATAAATATATATCATTATTTTATTATTACAGATACTGTAAATGCATCTGTTTCTCTTGTAGTTTTCTCCATAGAAGGAAAAAAAAAAATGGAACATCATCATTAAATCATATATCATATCATTTTTAGACTAACCCAACAAAATTTCAACAACAAAAAGAATTTTTTTTTTATAAATTTCTTTTTCCAACTGTGATGAAGAAAGTTGGATGCTTTTAATTTCCATTTGTAATGAAGAGAGAAGATTTGGGTTTTTATCTACTTCCTGCTCTCATCATGGTTGTTTAACCAATCAGGTAATCATTTGTTCTTTTTCCTTTTCAATTTATTTCTTCATTTATTTGTTGAAATAATGCCATTATGTTATGTGTTCATTGCAAATTTTGAAGCCAAATTCTGGTGTTTGAAATTGTTTTATGATCCTTTTTTTTTTTGGCTTTCAAATCTTCCAAGTATTTTATGCTGTTTTTGGATTATTTTTTTTAGCTTAACCCAGCAATGATTCAAATTCCTTATTATTAGATCTTGTTGGGCAACAATTTTGATTACTTTTCCTTTAAGATATGTTCATCAAATTTGGAATATTTTGTTTACTTTTTTTTTGGGGGTTAATTTAGGGTTCTTATGTTAAAAAACAAAAGCAGAAAAAGGGTAATAACATAAACAAAAATGGAAACATTTCTAGTTTTTTTATCTATGGATTTCCTTTTCATGATATATGTATTCCTTATTCATTTTGGTGAAGCTGAGGAGTGAATGTAAAGCTTTTCACTTTTTCTTTTTTTACCTTCATCTTCTTGTTACCTAATTTCTCTTTTATTTTATTTTATTTGCCATGGAAATAAGTGTCTTTTACAGTATGCTTATAAAGTAGGAATTGCCTTGGTTGAATTGAAGTTTGAAGATTCTAATTTTTCACATAATTTCACTTTCAGTTCAAGGACTTATTACATCTCTGCTATCGGATTTCGGGACCAAAACTGCGATTTTTCCTGTTGTGATTTCAGCATATAGTTGTGTTTTTTGGTTGTTCTTCTTTCAGGAATTCAACCATCTGCATTTTGAAACGAACCGATATTTGAGCCAAGGGGGTTGGAATTTATCATGGCTGGTATCAATGATAACGTTTCTATTATCGGAGATTGGATTCCTCCTGCTCAGAGTCCAAGGACCTTTTTCACAGCTATGTTAGGTGATGATAGTGGTTCAAAACAAGTGTCTAAAGCTCCTCTTGAAAATAAAAGTGAGGGACTCTTTCTGGGAGAGGATAGTGATAAAATGGATGTTAACCAAGGTTGTGAACCGTCAAATTCGACTTTTGAGCAAAAATCAAGTACACGGGCTGGTTTGTTGGAAAGGATGGCAGCCAGAGCTGGTTTTAATGCTCCGAGGTTGAATACTGAAAACATCAGGTCTACTGATACTTCGCTCAACCCCGAGATTCGTTCTCCTTACTTGACAATACCTCCTGGTCTCAGCCCTACAACACTGCTGGAATCTCCGGTTTTTGTTTCGAATTCGTTGGTAAGTTTGCTTAACTTGAAAGTTTTAGTACCATCATAATTCTGCTTGTTGGAACAAAGTATCGATGGTATCGGCAAACAACTGTCGTGGTCACCCGGGTCCATGATGTCCATACTCCACTGAAGGCATTTGCAATCCTAAAATCAAGCTTTTGATGTTTATTGGATTTATGTTGCATATGAATTTCTCGTTGTATCACTGCAGGCACAGCCATCCCCGACTACTGGAAAGTTCTCATTCATTCCTAATGTTAATGATAGGAGCTGTATCCCAGGGTCTCATGATAAAAGTGAGGAAAACTATTTTGAAGACATCAATGCATCATCATTTGCCTTCAAGCCCATTGCAGAATCGAATTCCTCTTTTCTCCTTGGTGCGATGAGTAAAGTATGAGAGAAAAAGATTTAATGAATAAAAAGGTCTTTTTTCGGAAATGCACAATGTTATTTGCATTTGTTCGTAACCCATTTTCCTTTCGACTGCAGGTTACTCCGGCCAGTCTTCCTCAGCAGTCTTTTTCTAACATTGAAGTTTCAGTTCAGTCCGAGAATTCTCAGCCATCTCGAAGCGTAGACCCGAGGAAACTGCAACAACAAAACAGCAACATGCTTAGCCTTCAGACAGATTTCCTGAGGTCATCAACTGAAAAAGATACGGGGAGTAACAACTCTGCAGACCAAAGGGTCTTTGATCCCACTGGTGGGAGCGTTGAACATTCATTGCCTCTTGATGAGCCCCAGGATGAAGAAGGAGATCAAAGAGTCAGTGGAGATTGCATGGCTGGTGGTGCGCCATCTGAGGATGGATACAATTGGAGGAAATATGGGCAAAAACAAGTAAAAGGAAGTGAATATCCTCGTAGTTATTATAAATGCACACATCCAACTTGTCAGGTTAAGAAGAAAGTCGAACGCTCTCATGAAGGTCACATAACGGAAATAATATACAAGGGAGCTCACAACCATCCCAAGCCCCCACCTAACCGTCGATCATCCATTGGATCATCTAACCCATTAATTGACGTGCAACTCGAACTCCCCGAACAAACTGGCCTTCAAAATGGTACAGATGGTGAGCCTGTTTGGGCAACTGCACAGAAGGGAACGGTTGCTGCTACTCATGATTGGACGCATGAAAACATCGAGATGACATCTTCTGCAACTATATGTCCAGAGAACGGCACTGCACCGGCCCCAAATGGTACTCACATTGAATCAGGCGATGCAGTGGATGCCTCATCTACATTCTCTAATGATGAAGATGAAGATGATCGGGGGACACATGGCAGTGTCTCGTTAGGTTACGACGGTGAAGGAGATGAATCTGAATCAAAGAGAAGGTTTTACATCTGATAAAATGTTTGACTAATATTGCTATTGAGATCACTATGTGAATGTTTTCGTGTTTTATTTATGCCAGGAAAATCGAAGCCTATACAACAGAAATGAGTGGAGCCACACGAGCTATTCGTGAGCCTAGGGTTGTGGTCCAGACAACCAGTGAGGTAGATATCCTAGATGATGGATATCGGTGGCGCAAGTATGGCCAGAAAGTAGTGAAAGGCAATCCAAATCCAAGGTTTTTTTTTTCCTTCTGTCATTGTTTTATCTTGTATATCCTCTTTCAGTTTACTGCTCTCGACTGCTGATATGATGCAGAGCTCGTTTGCTATTGTTTCAATGCAGGAGTTACTACAAATGCACAAGTGCTGGCTGCACCGTGAGGAAGCATGTGGAGAGGGCATCACATGACCTTAAATCAGTAATTACTACTTACGAAGGAAAGCATAATCATGATGTTCCGGCTGCTCGTAATAGCAGTCACGTCAATTCCGCTACTTCGAACACGGCAACCGCCCTTGCTTCTTCTTCTGTCCAAACCCATGCCCACAGGCCAGAGCCATCACAACTTCACAACAGCATGGTTAGACCGACATCATTCGGTCCATTTACCCTGCCTGGAAGGCAACAACTGGGGCCTTCACCCGGCTTCTCCTTTGGAATGAATCAACCAGGCCTAGCAAATTTGGCAATGGCCGGATTAGGCCCTGGACAACCAAAGATGCCGGTTCTGCCTCTTCATCCATACATGCCTCATCAACGCCAGGGTAACGAAATGGGTTTCAGGTTGCCAAAAGGAGAAGCAAAGATGGAACCGATGTCTGACCCGGGTTTGGATCTATCCAACAACACATCAGTATACCAGCAACTAATGAGTAGGCTGCCCCTTGGACCACAGATGTAAAATTTCCTTCTTTTTTATTCAGTTCTGAGAAGAAATAGAAAGCATTTATGTTTTCCATATAGAAATGAGCATTTCATCAGTGCTCATTCTTTTCTTCCATATTATATTCTCTTGATTTTTGATGACTTGAGAACATAAGTTGAAATTATTATGAAATGCAGTGCTATTTTTCCTCCATTTATGTCTATTTGCCACCTACATCATGTGATAACGTATTACCAGAAGTGGAACTGTAACTGCAACTGCAAACAGTAGTTGTTGGAACTTGATTTCTTTGTTGGCTACCAACTTGCCAAATGTATTTGGACAATTGAAACTATAGACTTGTTCCGGACATGGAGGTTATCAATGTACTCATAATATTTTATTCAAATGGTAATCTATGAACTCTAATTAGATAGGAGACAACCACCTTCAATTGTAGTCTTTCTACTTTAGAGAAAGTGAAGTCTTCATACATTGAATGGTCACATTAGCATGTAATAAAATATTTTCCATGCCCCTAGCAAAGACTGTCAAGAGTGTGGACTTCCATACTTTCACTGCCATCTTTCATGGTATTAGAGGTGTAGGATTGGTCCCATTTACGTCAGCAAGTTGTTGTGGTTACTGTTATGTTTGTGGTCTTTTTGTTGCTGTTTATGTTTGTTACACATAGGTTAAGAACCCACCTCCACCAAATAAGGAAACCTTGCCGAGGAACCTTCATGCCCCACCTAGAATCAAGTTTACGCCAAGCTCAACTATTTTGATATGATTGTTCTCGCTTATCATTAACATACCCTATAACTTCATTATGTCGAAGGTAAATTTAAAGGGACATGTAAGATCCTAGACCCCTAAAATAGAAAAATTGTAATTCAGTCATTCATTAGTGATGAAATTATAAATTAATATTTGATAAAATTGCATTAACCTCAAAATGAAAAAAAAAATGAAAAAAAAATTGTTTAGTCCCTTCAAAAATGATGAAATTATAATATTTTTACCTATCAAAATTTTATAATTTAATTACGGCCCAAATAATTTCTTTTTTAATTTTTCCCTGACATCACGTCAAGTCATGTAATCAACCTAACAAAACACCTACTTTGAATGATAAACCTACCAATAAGAGTACATATAAATGTTCCCCTTATATACTCCCCAAAACTTTATAGCTTTGGGGAACTCTTTCTTCTACCTCTCTCTCAACTCCATATCCTTTTCAGTTTTCTCTCTCAACTTTATAACTTTATATAGGAGTATATATATATATATATATATATATATATATGTACATATAATTGTGTGGGAAGGTGTATAATAGTGGCAGACAAATCAACTAGGTTAACAAGGCCAACAATATAGACAATGCTTGCCTCTGCTACTACATACAGTAGGAGCCAATATGCCAACACCCAAGCAATGTTAAGGACTATTGCTATATCACGTACAAAATTCTATAATCTATTGAACCAAAAAAAAAAAAAAAAAACTCTATAGTCCATGGTATTCTCCATATTGAACTCTATAATTTTCTGGTAAAAGAATAGTATAAAATAATTTATATATTACTCCATAATAAAATAATCTTTTTTTTAAAAAATAAATGTAAAATAATAAATCTAGTTTTTCTTATGAAAAACTAATTGAACTATTAAAATTATATCGATACAAATGTGTTAGCTTGTATAGCAGTTTACATATACTTCATTTTTGAATTAAATATATATATATATATTAATTTTTACAATTTTTTTAAAATTTATTGAATTTTTAACCACTTATTTTGAATTTTTTTGCATTATCAGAGTTAGAATCTACATTGAAACAAATCATAACATCCATACTATCTCAATATTATTTATAACTTTTGACGTTTTCAAATCAATATCCATATCTCAGTTACACCAAATCAAGTAGCTTAACTCGTTTCATAACATTATTGGCCCTCAAGGCTCGTCGCACTCAATCCGCATGATTCATTGCATTCAATTCATCAAATCAACATCATTTATTCATTTTTCCAATATCAATTAAAATAACCAATCACATGTAAAATAGTTTACAACCCTCGTCAAACGAACACAGACTCAAGACGGGTACATAGATCATCTTATAAACAAACCAATATAAATTGCACCTAATGCATCATTGGTATGTCTAAAGTAATATGCGTTTCACGCCTCATCGGTATAAACCAAGGTAATGTGTACTCCGCACTTCATTGGTACGTCCGAAGTAATATGAGCTCCGCGCCTCATTAGTATAAACCAAAGAAATCACCATATAACTAATCCTATGACATGCCAACTATGCCCGACTCTATCGGAGATCGTTTAATAGGGCATTTACAATATTACCAAGCAATAGTTCACATAATACTAATCATTACATAACCTTTCATATTACTTCTATTACATTTTCATTCTTTCATTTGTCATCCATGCATTATAATACATTTACATCAAACATTCATATTATTGTCTAACTTTCCATAGTTTTTCATTATAACATAGAATATATACTCATGCATATACATTCATGATATTTCAATACTCATTCTATTATTTATGATTTATATTTGAATAAGCTAATTACTTAAAATTTATATGTAAGAAAATCAAATTATGCTAGCACCAACCGGTTTTGCTATTCGACGCACATTCTCGCCTTTAACCCTCGAAAATCCGACCTTCTCTCAACTACCTTCAATTATTCATTTACGAAATAGTATTAGATTCACTAAAACATAACCAAAGCTAAGCATAGTTACATACTTTACAAATAAGTCCCTTTTAAATGTTTATATCCGAAATGCTCGTATCTCGATATCTCGATATTTAGCCTGTCGAACCGTAACCCGATTTCGTATTCATTCTCAAGGAACCTCGAATTATCAATTTATAACATCTATTTCTAAAGCTTTTGTTTCTTACAAATGGGTCCCTAATGATTGAACAATTTCCATTATATTACTAACATGATTCAGCCATGGTTCAGCCCAACATCACACATGCATGAAGTCAACTCTCAAAACCTAAATTTTCTTAAGCTTCAACAATGGCAAGTTAACTTATCTATCCTAATTGAAAAATCTACTTAATGGGCGATGAAAATCTAGCATTTAGCTTAAAAATTTAACAAAGATTTACTTGAAAACCTACCTATTTTTCTTAGATGATAAACGGCCATGGAAGAAGAAAACCATAATTTTTTTCCCTTTCTTTCTTCTTTGTTTTTCGGTGATGGGAAAAGATGACGAGAATGACTAAAATTTTCATCTCTCAGCCATGTTTATATATACATAGTTTTATTAGATTAAATAAAACCTTAATTAATAAAATTTTAATGGCTATGATTTCATTTCACTTAGTGGAATCCATGGATGAAAATGGATTCATCCATCAAGTATATATTTAATAGTGGTTTAATTACCACTTAGGTCCCTATATAATTATTCCTTCATTTCATGCTTCCTCAACAATTTAATTCCTGTACTATATATATAATAACTTAATCAATTTAATTACTAATTAATTCTATTTAATTAATTATTAAATAATTTTATTTCTAATTTAATTATTAATATTTCTATTTTCAATTTCGTACTTGCTTTGCAACTGCTCAATAAAAATAGTTGGATAACTCGGTTTAATAAATTCGGTTTCGAATCTGACTTTTTCGACACCGACGAAAATCGGGTTGTTACACAAATAATAACGAAAAGCATACTTTTTTATTATGAAAATAAAATCTATTAAATAATGTTAAAATATTATTTTTCCAAGAATTTTTTAGATGTTATTTTGAATGAAAATGTCTTGTTAATAATGCATATATTTATAATGCTAATTAAATATTAGTTTTAATTGGTATATAACTATAATACTAATTAATTGATAATTAATCTAAATTAATAAGTGTAATTTAACATGGATCTAAAGTCTAATTGAGTGATAATAACTATTATATTGTTAATGAAAACATTATTAATGAATTAATTATAATTATAATTATATTATATTATATTATTATTTATTATATTATATTATTTTATATTAAAAAGTATGAGAAGTATATATAATACAAATACTAATTTTTAATTGATCGATTTTCTTTGTTTTAATTTCTCAAACAAATTTAAGTTTACTCTTTGTCGAGTCAGGATTTGTGTTGAATTGAACTGATTTGATTAAATACAATTATTATTTATAAAAAAAATATTATTTAATTTAATTATAAATATTTATTTTCTTTTCAACTTTGATATATAAATTAAGAATAAATAAATAAATTTATACAATATATTAATATTATCTTATATATAATGCTAATCTCACACCTTAATTTTTATTAATTATAAAAAAATTTTAACATTATTAATTAACATATTTAAAATAACATCATATTTATACATAAATATTTATTTATTTAATTAAAAAATTATATTTATATTTTTTAAAATTTATCCAATTACATTCAATGATTTTAAAATTTATTAATTAATAATATATTATGTTATTTTTTTAAGTAGAATTTTTAAAAGATACAATCAAATTAATTAATTTTGCATTAATATACCATAATATTATTTTATTATTATCACTTAATAATATTAATAAATTATTATTCTAATGTCAATTTGTAATATAATTAACAATAGCATATATGACCGTCAATTCAAAAGTTTTTTCAAACTCTAGATTTCTTTCTCACCTATATTGCAGGTGAATAAATACATTTATTTTTATAAATTGAAAATAAATAATATTCTATAAATAGAAATTTAAAAATAATATAGAAAATTAGAATTATATTAGAAAATAAATTGTAATATTAAATTAAAAAAAGGTAAGGTAACATACATCAATTATAATAATGATTCATGATAAATACGAAAGATATTTTTTTAAAAAAAAAAACCTCTCTCATCTGTTTACAATTCCATGTATAATAATAATAATAAGAAGAAGAAGAAGAAGAAGAAGGAGGAGGAGGTAAAAAAAAAAAAGTATAAATAAATACTAGCTTCGCATGGAATAAGCAACTTACCAATTTTTTAAGTTATAACTTTTTTTTTTATTACGTTAAAGTTTGTTTATAAAAAATAAAAATAATTCAAAACTTTTAAAACAATATTTTAACCTTAATTATTAGTTATTTTGTCTTTTTTTATAGTGAGTATGTTTAGAGTTGTATTCAAATCATAACTCTATTCTAGAGTCAATAAAATTATCACAATTTATTTTTAAATAGAGTTGTAAGTAATGTTTTTAAATTAAATTATAAATATTTTAAAATGTCAATTTAGTAATATGATAGAAAATAAATGGTATTATTGTCGGTTCAAAAGTTTTTCTAAACTTGTGCTTTTATATATATACACTAGCTTTTAGTGTCATATGTATTGCATGTAATTTTACGTGTTTAATATTTTATTAATTAAATTTTAAACATTGTATTTTTAACTGTAGTAATTTATGTAAAGTAATATTTCTTATTTAAATTATTGCATGTATGTAACCTATGCATACGAGCTGAACCTTGGATAGTATGTGAGTTACATAGGATATGCGACCCCTAGGCATGTGAGAACTATATAGGACGAGCGAACCCTGTATAGTATGCAAACTGTACATGTTTAGTTATGCAAAACATACTTGTTTATTATGGGAACCTACATGATAAAATATGTGAACACTATATACATGTGAGCCTAATACTTATGCGAACCCCCAAATAGGTGACCTCATGCATGTAAACCCCTTGTATGCGAACACCTATAGGAGAACCCCTTGCATGTGAAACCTTATAGGTGAGCCTTTAGTGCGAGCTCCTATGTGCGACCCCCTCTATGAGAGCCCCTATAGTATGCAAACCCTTGCATACAAACCCTGATTGCGAACCCATGTGTTAAAACATATAGGATTTATTAGGTGAACTCTTAGTATATTTATGCTAACCCTAGTAATAATATGCGAACCCATGTCTTTCATTATGCGAGCCCTTTATATGTTAACGTGAGAACCTTAAAATGTGTGAACCACTAAGTGCGAACCCTACTTGTGAACCTGTATATATGTGTAACCAAACTAGCTCAGTTAGTTCTCATGAAGATACCGTATATGTAAAACTTTTGTTAGCTCATTCTAACTAATTGTATATGTGAAATTGATGAGAGTAAATGCATGAACACATGTTATTAAATGTTAGTATGTAACTCTAAATGTAGCATCAAATGATGATAAAAAAAACATGATATGCTAAGAATACCTTGGACAAATAGATAAATAATGGTTCGGCTCCAATTGCCTACTTCCACTACGTTGGTGTACCTCAACCAAGAATTTACCAATTCACCATACTTGAATTATTACCTTTTAAGGAAAATGTATAATCTTTACAATACCGATATTTTTCACAAGGCTAAGATAGAACATTACCCTTAGTTTTTATGGCTTAACTAAAACCTTTCCTAGTTTTTGTGGCTCAACTAAAACCATCCCAATTTACAATTGGTGAAATGAAAGAGAGTAAACAAAGAGACCTCTACAAGGTGTGTGCTTACAAAAATTAAGCTCTCAAAACAAATATATGTAAATGATAAAAGATTTGACACTAAGCTCCTAGAGAATATTTACAAGAGAAATGAAATAATAAATATTTGAATATTTTTCTCTTGATCATAATGCTTGGATATCTCTCTCTTGAGTATTGAAGTGTATTTATACCAAAGAACAAGTTTGTGAATGTTTATGGTCGTTGGGGGATGAAATCTAGCCATTGGAAGCATTAATTTCGGGCTTAAAAATTGTCCCTACACATCATGTCTCGAGACCTAGCAAGATGTCTTTAGACAAGGCTAAAAAATAGTTGTTATATAGCTGTTGGCAGGCCATGTCTCGAGTGTAACCTCCCCAACTCGGCCTAGATGGTAGACTTGAGTTGGAGAGATCACATTTGCCACCAAGATGGCTCGGTCTTTTTACAAATTAATTTTGAATACTAAATGTAACACCCCTAACCCATATCCGTCACCGGAACAGGGTTACAGAGCATTACCGGAGCTTACAAAATAAATACAGTAAAATTCATGTCAATTACTATTCATGTCCGAAAACTAATTATATTCAATCACAATATCCTTTAAATTGACCCTCGAGGCCCAACTTAAATATTAGAAACAAGTCGGGACCAAATCGGGATCACAGAAAATTTTTCGCGAAATCTCAAAATTTTTCTTAGGTGCAAGGGACACACGCCCATGTGACCAGGTCGTGTGAGCCACAAGGCCAATGACACATCCATGTCCCAGACCGTGTGGCATTCGATGTGAAGTACACAACCGTGTTCCAGCCCGTGTCCTTACCTGTGTAACTCTCTGATTTGAGGCACACGGCTAGGCACACGCCCGTGTGCTAGACCATGTGGATAATTTAATTTTCGAAAATTAGGTGCAAGGGTTACACGGCCAAGACACACGCCCATGTGCTGGGCCGTGTATCTCACACGGCTGAGACACACGCCCGTGTCTCTGCCTGTGTGTTCAATTCTAAGCATTCTGTTTCCCAATTTTTCAGATGCAGAGGACACACAACCAAGCCACATGCTCGTGTGTCTACCTGTGTGGACAAAATAAGGCCATTTACTAGCCTTATTTCTCACCCAAATTTACCATCAACCTACAACAACATTTGGATACATTCTGTAACACCCCTAACCCCGAACCATCGCCGGAACAGGGTTACGAGGCATTACCGGACATATCAGACAATTTGCAAATATAAATTTTGTTTAATATAAATTTCGGCAGCATTTCTGCTTATTAATATATAAAACCCCCTGTAAAATAAATCGTATTCATTTCAATAAATAACCAATTTAACCAATTCATTTGATAAATTCATTTTCTATTCTAAATACCTTCTAATCAAACTCAATCAATATAATATCAACTTAAATTTATCAAAATATTAGTTAGATTAAAATAAATATACTCCTTTCATTATAATTCTTAAACTTGTAATACTAACATTTTTAACCATTTACATTCAAAACATAATAACATTTATACACAACCTACGTACATGCCACATTATAAAAAGGAAATATACATCACCAAAGGTTTGCTGAAGTCGGGTCTGGCTTCGGATGCTGGTTCAGTATTTGACTTCTACAACCTGCGCACGGAAGCAACCGTACGCTGAGTATACATATACTCAGTGGTATTACCATAATTCAAATTATAAACATAATAATCATATCATTAAATCATATAACTTTAATTTTACTAAACCAATTCAACATAAGTTTGTCATTCCCAATATATTCATACAATTTCAATTTTTGCTATTCAACGATTGAAACAATATACAATCAGGTTAAGCTACTATCCATTTCTTGAACCAATGGTTCATACTTTCCATTTTCATACTCATATTCCAATCACATTTTTCAGTTCATGTTCTATTTTCGCATTTCTTTCAATGGCTCAACCATTTCATTTTATTCAATTTAACCTTTTCCTTATTTACCCCTATTAACAGACTCGGACCTTAACGGATACACGGATTCCAACCCAACACTCCAGTACGGCACAATGTGCCTTAACGGTAACAGTATACGACACACAAAGTGTCGAATCGGTAACAGTAACAATATCAGTATTCAACACACAAAGTGCTGAACCTGTAACGGTAACAGTAACAGTATACGACACACAAAGTGTCGAATCGGTAACAGTAACAGTAACAGTAGTCGGCACGTAAGTGCCTGATCAGTAAGCCGGCAAAATCCCGTACTCTTCCATGTCCTATGGCATGCCAATTATATCCGACTCAGCCCGACTAGTTAATAGGGTATTTCAGTTCTCAATTTCATTTTCATTTTCATAATAAATTCAATTTCAATATTAATTACACTTTTCCATTTCAAACCACATACAATTCAATTTCAATACATATTCATCATTCAACTCAATTTCCATTCAATTCAATAAAAACACTTACCTTATAATTTACTTACCATATCCATAAATTAATCTAATATTTAATGAATAAATAAATAGCTTGAATTATAGTAATACAAACCCGAATTTGCTTGATCATTCCTCGGTAACCTTCTCCTTTCCTTTATGGGTTGATGCCTCGAGTTCCTTTTAGCTACGAAAATAATAATTTACATTATTAATTACAACATTAAATTACAATAAATAATTGAATTTTATTCAATTTCTACTCTTCCTCTTCATTCCACATCTTTTATACACAATTCTATTATTTACTTATAAGTTCTTTCTAGGCTGTCTACCTGAGTCATTGTCACTAAATCATCTATATCTGGAGCTACGGAACTCCAAATTAAGATCCGTAAATTTTTCCCGAAACTAGACTCATATATTTTTACTGTAAATTTTTCAGAATTTTTGGTATGGCCAATCAATACCAGATTATTCTTAAAGTTTCCCCTGTTTCACTGTCCAACTGCTCTGACCTCTCTTCACTACGAATTAAATTACTCTTTGTACAGAATTTAGATGGCCTCCTTGTTTAGCTCATTTGAAACTAGACTCATTAAGGAATTTAACCATATAAATTATGTTCCAAAATCATTTTTATACAATTTTTAATGATTTTTACAAGTCAGAACAGGGGATCTCGAAATCACCCTGAACCAGTTTCACTAAAATTTAAATATCTCACAATACAGAACTTATTTGCTATCTCTGTTTCTTTCATATGAAAATAGACTCAATAAGCTTTAATTTCATATCTCACTCAACTTCTAATTCCATTTCTACGATTTTTGGTGAATTTTCAAAGTTACTCTACTGCTGCTGTCTTAAATCTGTTTTCTTATGATTTATTTTGCAATTAAATCCTAGTTAAGTTTACTTATTTCTTAACTTAATTCATGCTTGATTCTACTTAAATTCCTTCCATATTCAACTTGATTACAAAATTTTCATAATAAAACCCTAATTTATAATTTCTTCCAAATCAATCCCTATAATACAAAACTTATAGCTTACTTTACAATTTAATCCTTTTACTAGCTCTAACTTAAATTTCATTCAATTTAACCCCTTGTTCATCTTTTTCTTTAACATAAACTATACTTAAAAACCAATAAACTCTCAAAATATCAACTTAGTTTCATCAAAATCTTGCTTTAAAGCTTCTAAAACATCAAAATTAAAAGAATAGGACTTGATTGACTTACCTTTTAAAGTTTAAAACCTTGAATCTTTAGTTTTTCCTTTTCCTTCTTTTTCTTCTTTCTTTCCTGCTTGTTTCGTATGCTCTCTGTTCTTTTCTGTTCTTCTTTGTTTCTTTTTTTTATTATTTCATTTACTATTTACTTTATTATATAATATAATATTATATTAATATAATTATTTAATAATATTAATAATATATTTTAACACATAAAATCTCAGATTTTTTTTTAAGCTTATGCCGCCTCAACTTATGCTAAATGGCATAATTGCCATTTTGGTCCTTTTTATTTTCTTTTAATCTACAATTAGACTTTTACTCCTTATTCAATTTGATCCTTTTTCCTAATTACTCTCAATTAAGCTAAATTCACTAAATAAAAATCTAATTAAGCACACTACTAGACTCATAATTACTCCTAATGATTATTTACTAACTCGATTTACTAAGACAGAGGCCCGATAACACATTTTTTTTTTTTTCTGGTGCCCACGGATTTCGGGTCGTTACACATTCATCAACCAATCCAAGACATATAATTCAAACTAATATTCAAGTTTTATATATGATATGTTTGCTCATACTTTCTTGTATTCATCTTATCCTTTTTAAATCATATACTTACCCAAGTATGATTCTATCTAAGTTGCTAATCCATGCATATTCACATACCAAGCATAATATAATTTCATGAATAAATATATTAAATATGTTATCAATAGTCATTTCAATGGCTACATAAAAACAAAATATTTACATACCCTCACTTGACACCATTAGCCTATACATGCCATTATGTCAAAATAAGTTTGCCATTTATACCAAAATGAGTTGAGGATAGTGTGATGATATTCCAACCGATCTCCAACCTTTACGAGCTTTCGAGTACTATAAAATAGAGAAAAGAAAACCGTGTAAGCATTTCAAATGCTTAGTAAGTTTGTATAAGCGTACAAAATGCATCCAAGCAATTTGGCAAATAGCCTAAAACACACAACTTCACCAATCATGTTAGTCAAGTAATTCACATAATACCATAACATGGATGAGCTCATCATTTAATGATTTTCATATACATATGCTTTCCATATCATTATTCCATATTACATGTATATTTCCATGACAAATCATTTCAAGTTCAGTTTAGCCATGTCAGAACATTACCCCGTTGAATTTATTTGAAATATCGATGGATATGCTCATGTAGTACACTTAAAGTGTACAAAATTGAAATCCGTCAATTCATATCCAGGGGTACCCAATTAGGGCACATAATCAGGAAACACTCTCTCGAGCCATGTAACGGGATGCTTATGTGAGCCATGTATCAAGAAGCTTATCCAGGCTAAACAGGAAACTCATAAGAGTTTTAATCAGGAAGCTCATTGAGCTTAACAGGTAACTCCGAAGAGTTATTATCAGGGAGCTCCGGATAGCATAACAGGGAGTTCAAGCGAGCCATGTCAGGAAGCTCATAATAGCCTATATCAGGACGCTCATGAAGAGCTGCGTTTTTGTCCGCATTGAATGGTGGATCACAACTGATCGAATCATGTAACAGGGCGTTCACAAAGAGCTGGGATAATGCGCAACACATGCAGGATCGCTACCGATTAGGATACTCGCAGGAACTAATAACAGGAATGCTCGAGAAAGCTTTTATCAGGATGCTCGTCCGAGCTATAATGTCCACAACATATGCAAGACTATCATCAATGCGAGAAAATAATGTATTCATCGTATTTCATTATTCAAATGGGACTTATTATTTATCGAGTATAATCGGACATGTGATCAATTTCATACATAAGGCATTCATACAATTCACATATACAACATTTAATTCAAACATGTGAATATACATAAATAAGTTACACGAACTTACCTCGACACTTGTTCGTATATAGAAATATACTATTCCGACACTTTTTCTTTTCCTTGATCTAACTTCGTATTTGAGTTTTCCGGATCTTTATAAATGAATTTAACATCAACTTAGTACATTTCATACTCAGTTCAACCCAGTTCACATCTTAGGCAAAAGTACCATTTCGTCTCTATACTTTTCATTAATTCCAATTTCGTCCCTAATCTTGGAAAATGAAAATCATGCAATTTAATCCTTATTTCAAGTCTAATCAAATTTTATATGTCACAATAACAGTCCATGAATTTCACAAAAATTAGAATTTTTCCATGGGTTTTACAACTTTTCAATTTAGTCCCTAAGTCATAATTTCATCAAAATTCTCTTTGTAAAAGTTGTTTATCTATCAACAATGTAACACCCCCAACCCTTATCCGTCGTCGAAACAGGGTTACAGAGCATTACTGGACATTTCGGATCAAATACGAATATCATATAATTATTCACACATAAATATCATACTTCAATCATATCGTCCCTTTATAAGCCTTATACATCAAGTTTACCAACCTTTCAACCAATCCAAAACACATTCAAATATATCTAAAACATGACAAAATAATCAATCTATTGACTTAATCAATATAACAACATAGATACTATACAAATACTAACCAATTCAATTCATTTAAATTCATTCAAGCCAAACTAAATTTAAAGCCAAATAACAACTTAAATTTGCATATATTAACTTCATTCATACTTTAACCAAAATAAGCCATTTATAACTTTAACATAACACATCATTTATATTTATGTATATAAGGAATTAATATCATTCTTTAACATTATTTACAATCATTTCCAAAATGACAAATACAACAACCTAGGTACATGCCATATACCAAAAGAAAAGTACTTCACCACAATGAGTTCGGGATCGGCGTTGGATGCTGATTCGGCAATTTGACTTTTACCTAACTTGCGAACGGAAACAAACCGTACGCTGAGTATAAAACTCAGTGGTATTTTTATAATCTGAATACTTATTAAATAAGAATTTATAATATTTATATATATAAACACACTTAATAAAAATCATTCAAACAAATAATCAAATTAATAAACAATCATTCAAAACACTTCCAATTCTCATTTTTTTTTTACTATTTCAATTTCATAATTGCTATTCAAATAGCTTTTCTCAATAGGATACACATATTATTTCACTTTTATGAACCCATTAGTTCAAACATTTCAATTTCATAACTCAATTCAGTATCTCAATCCATTTCATATTCAAAATCATCCAACAATATCATTCAAAATCATTCATATTGTCAATTCATTTATATACCCCTATTAACAAGACTCGGACTTTAGCGAATACACAGATCCAACCAAAACACACCAGTATGGCACCAGTGCTTCATCAGATAATTCAAAGTAATAAGTTGACACCCAGTGTCTCATCGGCCTTGCCGAAGTAAGTTGGTACCTAGTACCTCATCAAATTTATCCGAATTAATAATATGACACCCAGTGTCTCATCGACTCGTGGTCGAAGTAATCCCTGAACACTTCCAATCCTATGGCATGCCAACTATATCTGACTCAGTCCAATACAGTTAATAGAGTTTCACATCACTTTTCAATTTCCAATCAATAGACATTTCAAATAATCACATATATTTGCAATTCAATTCATTTCAATTTATTTTTCAAATATAATAATAAATATCAAATGTTCAAATTCCACAATAATCACATATTCACATCAATTTCATCACATTCCAAATCAATCCATTTCATTAGTATAACACAATACAAATAATTCTCACCTTATTCAATTACCATAATATTTAATCAAAATTCAACAATTAATAACTAAATTCGGATTATAGAAATACAAACAGTAAATTTTCCTGAGTCACTCTTCGTCAACTTTCTCTTTTCCTTTTTTAGCCGAGGTCTCCAGCCCAACGTTTGCTACAGAATTAAAATAATTGAAAATCATCAATACAACACAATTTAACATTGAATGTTTCAATTTATACATAACTTTTACCTAAATTCAAATTTAATCCTTAAACCAAAACTAATTCTTTTTCTTACAAAACTAATTCCATATCACATTCAATTCCTACTTAAACTAATTTCAACTCTCTAATTTCATCATAAAACCCTAATTTCAAAATTCTTTCAATTTTAGTCCCTAATACTCAAAACTTATAATTAAATTTACAATTCAATCTCTTTTCTACTTCTAACTTGAAATTCTATCAATTTAACCCCTATTCTTCAATTAATTCAACATAAACTACATCTAAAAATTCACTAACTTTTAAGATTTCAATATAAATCAAGTAGTATTTTGTTTTAGGATTCCAAACACATCAAAATTACAAGAAAATGGGCTAAATTGACTTACCAATTGAACTTGAAACTTCAAAACCCTAATTTTTCCCTTATTTTCTTTCCCTTTTTCTTTCTTTCCTTCTCTCCTATTTTTCGTTTGGCTGTTCTATTTTTTTGTTCTTTGTTTTTTTATTTATGTTTTATTTTTAATAATGTAATATAATAATGATTTAATAATAAAATAATATTTACTTATATAATAAGTAAATAAGTAATTATTACTAATTTATGTATTTTATTTTTTCACATGTATTTCACTATTACCACACACTTGGCACTCAAAGTTTAATTGCTAATTTAGTGCTTCAAATTTTCTCTAATCTACAATTAAACTTTCACACTTTATTCAATTTAATCCTTATGCCTAATTAACCTTAGTTTAAACTAATTCACCTATTCAAAACTTAATTAACCTCACAACTAACTTTGTAAATATTATTCGTTTTATGAAAACAAAGACCCAAAAATGCACTTTTCCGATTACCTAACTATAGGGTCATTACAAACAACCTTTCATTTTCTACCATAAATTTCAAAATTTCAACATTTACATCCATGGCAAAATTTCTATACTTTGATATCTTTACAAATTAATCTCCAAAATAGATAGATTAAACTATTTTGATCTTAAAAACATAAAAATTACTAAAAACGAGACAAAATTACTTACCCAATTAAGCCAAAAAAGCTTGATTTCTCTTTCCTAGGGTTTCCGTGTTTTAATTTGGGGAAGATGATGAAAATAAGATGATATTTTCTATTTAATTAGTTATCATCTTTTAATTTTTCTACTTTCCAATTTAGTCCTTTTCTTTTTCTAATTTTCCATGGATGATCCATCATAAATATCTACTAACTTTTCCTTAATGGTCTAATTCTCATATAAAGACCTCAAGTTTTGAACCCCATAGCTAATTAATCCTTATAGCTACTAGAATTCAACTTTTTCATTTTATGCAATTTGGTCCTTTCCACAATTAAACATGAAATCGGTACAATTTTCTTATAAAAAATTTCATACGTCTTTCCTATCATGATGCAAACCATGCAATAATTTTAAAATAAATTTTCTTTATAACTCAGATTTGTGGTCCCGAAACCACTGTTCCGATTTCACTGGAAATGGGCTGTTACACTAAACATATTTTACGCAAGTGAATATCAACTTAAGATTAACATAAACTTTTCATGAATGTGCACAATATGTCATACAATGAACAATCCGTTTTATCACTCAATAGTCCTACCCCCATCTGCTACATGTTACAATAGGGGTTCCCAGAACTCCTCCCCCAAATACACCAATTTAGTCATCCCCGGTTGCCCGACAATGATGGCTTATGTCAGATCTTCCTCCTTACCATAACATCCCCCTTGCACATGAAATGCAATCATTCAATATCATTGTCAACATTCTATCTTCAATGCAAGAACAGGCAATTCATGAATCAATCGTTAAAACATGTGAGACATTTATTCAACATTTATAGCAGTAATAAATATATATAATCATTCACGAATTAAATCAAACAATCATAAGAAAATATATCATAACAGCAACCATTAAATCATTCACGGGTTTATGCCATCAATCACAAGCAATTAAATCATGAATTCATGTATTCACTCATTCTATTCCTAGTCCAGGACCTAATTGCATAATCTAGTTCTCTTGATGCCATTAAAAATCTACCCAGGGACTAATTTGCATGAAATAAAAAAGATATGGTAAAGCTGTGTTTTTTAAGTTTCAAGGGCCACACGGCCATTTGTCCAGCCTGTGTGCGTGGCTACAAGTTGTGTTCGATACGAAGGGTGAAGGTGTAAAGGCCACACATCCGTGTGTCCAGGTCGTGTGCAAAGTGTGAATGCAATGGATAATAGGGGAAAACGACCGTGTGATCTACACGAGCAGGTCACACGTCCGTTTGGTAGGCCATGTGTGATAGGGAAGTTTCAAAATTTGACTCGATTTATCATAAAAGAACACACTTGACTTTCCCGAGACCTTAGGCAACTATCCCTGTAACACCCCTTAACCTATATCCGTCGCCGGAACAGGGTTACGGAGCATTACCGAATATTTCAGAACAAATACAAATATTATACAATTCAATTAATATATATTACATAATTTAATCATAATTTCCCTTTTATGGGTCTTCGAGACCCAAAATACGTTTTAAAATCAAATCGGGACTCAATTGGAAATTCAGTAAATTTTTTGCGAAATTTCAAAATTTTTCCTAAATTTATGCCAATTTCAACCAAAACACATCACTTAATTTCTTAAACATAGAAAATATGTTCTCATATATATATATGACTCTTATAATATTATAACAACATTTACATCCATATCCCAAAATGACAAATTCAATATCCTAGGTACATGCCATATATCAAAAGAAAAGTACTTTACCACAATGAATTTGGAATCGGCCTTGGATGTTGATTCGGCAATTTGACTTTTACCTGACCTGCGCACGGAAACAAACCGTACGTTGAGTATAAACTTAGTGTTATTTCTATAATCCGAATACTTTAAATAAATAACAATATATAAAATATACACTTTAACCATACATAAACATTAACTAATCAATAAATCAATTCATCTATTTTTGCTTTCATTTCTCATCAATAGTTTTCTCACTTTAATTCACACATCATTTGGCAATAACAATATTCTTTTCATAAACTCTTAGTCCATGTATTTTAAATGTACAATCCAAATCAATATCCAATTTCAAAATTCACCGTCTTTATCATTCAATATCAATCTTATTGCCAATCATTTATTTACCCCCTATTAACAGGACTCGAACTTTGGCTGATACACGGATCCAGCTAAAACACACCAGTATGGCACTCGGTGCCTCATCTGATAATTCGAAGTAATAATTGACACCCAGTGTCTCATCGGCTGTAACACCCCTTACCCGAGACCGTTGCCGGATTCGAGCACGAGGTATTACTAGACTTAACTTACTAGTTCTGGGTATAAAAATTGAAACTGTCCGTCTGCGTCATGTTCACTAAATTAATTATAACTTGAGCTATGAAACTCGAAATCTAGATCCGTAAATTTTCCTTGAAACTAGACTCATATACCTTCTTACTGTAATTTTTCCATAATTTTTGGTATGGCCAATCAATACCAGATTTTTCTTAAAGTTTCCCCTGTTTTACTATTTGACTATTCTGACCTCTCTTCACTACGAATCAAATTACTCTATTCATATGATCTTCTTATTTATTTCATTTGAAAATAGACTCATTAAGGATTCTAAACATATAAAGTTAAACCCCTAATTATTTTTCTCCATTTTTTTATGATTTTTCCAAGTCAGAACAGGGGAACCTGAATTTATTCTGAACCAGTCTTACAAAAATATAAATATCTCAAATTACAGAATTCCTTTGCTTTCCTTGTTTCTTTCATATGAAAATAGACTCAATAAGCTTTAATTATATATCTCATGCACAACCTAATTCAATTTCTACTATTTTTGGTGATTTTTCAAAATCACGTCACTGCTGCTGTCCAACTATTTCCCTGCATATAATTACATAATTTCTTTAAAATAACTATCAACTAGGCATTTCATAACCTCCAAAGCATGTTCTTAATTAACCATTTTAATGGCTAATTATTACCAAACATTTACAAGTCCATAATAAACCATATCATAAGGTCACACACATAAAATGGCTAAGTCTCTATACATGCCATAACTTAAAACGTTAAAGTCACAAAATACCAATATAATCCTTTGATAGTGTGTAACGATCTCCGACGTCCTTTCGATCCCCGAGTTGGCTTGTAATACTATAAAAAAAATAAAGAATAGGTGTAAGCATAAAGCTTAGTAAGTTTACATGTAAATAGATAACAACATTCTTAGTGAATTATCTTATATTTTTCTTGTCAAGATCACTTAAGCTTTTAACTCAATATACTTAAAACTTGTATACTTGCCTTACCTTTTAACATGAATTTATCTTACCTTACCTTTTTAGCTTGAACTTGCCTTACCTTTACTTTAGAATACTCCTTGAATTTTCCCGTTGAACCACTTGGAATACTAAGGATACGCAGGTACCTTTCCTTATGAAACTTAACCATTGCCATGTCTTGACATGGTCTTACGTGGTATCCTTGCCTTATGAACTCACCAATGCCATGCCTTGGCATGGTCTTACATGGGACCTTTGCCTTATAGTAACATATCAATGCCATGTCTTGACATGGTCTTACATGATTTCCTTAAACCCTAATGTCATGACATTTGTATCCTACACATTCCTAAGGTTCAACCGGAGCTTTCTGAGATAGTTTTTCCATCAATTCATACTTGAGTCTTTAAATAATAAATTTACAGAATAAATATGTAAATGCTGGAATTTAACAATATTAAATGTAAAATAATAGAATATTGCATTTATTTACTGCAAACTTACCTCGAAACGAAATACGATCAACTATATTGATTTAATCCTCTATCTTTTTCTTTCCTCGATCTAACTCTGGATTTCGTTCTTCTTGATCTATAATAGAAAATTTAGCTTATTTAATACTCACATTCATCAAAACAGTCCTTAACTCTTAACTTTGGCAAAATTACAATTTTGCCTCTAAACTTTTACATATTTACACATTTGCCCCAAAGCTCGGAAATTAAACTTTATCCCTTATTCTTATGTTTTATGGCATGCTGATCATTTTTCCCTTCTATGGCAACATCAAATTCTCACTCTAACTTGTACTTATGAACATTAGGTATTTTTACCGATTAAGCCGTTTTACTCGTTTTCACTTAAATCACTAAGCAAAAGTTGTTTAACATAATTTTAGACTTCATATTCTATCATAAAACATCAAAATAAACACATTTCACCTATGGGTATTTTTCTAATATGAACCTAGAATAAATTATTAATAGAATAAGCTAAATCGAGCTACCGGGGCTTCAAAAATGTAAAGAACATTAAAAACGGGGCTTGGAATCACTTACTATGGAGCTTGGAAGCTTGAAACAAACCCTAGCTATGGTGAACACTTGAAAATTCGGCCTAATGAAGAAGATGAGCATATTTGCCATCTTTTTCCCTTTTAATTCATTTTTATTACCAAATGACTAAATTACCCTTCATTAAAAACTTTGGTTCTTTCTTCCTATATATGTCCATTTTTGTCCATGAAAATATAATGGTATAATTGCCATTTAAGGACTCCTACTTCAAACCCCCATTTTAATCAAGTACTCTATAAATTAGAACCCCTATTTAGCAACTTTTGCAAACAAGTCCTAATAGGCAATTTAAGCATGAAATTAATAAAATTTCTTATCAATACTCTAACACATGTATTTAATCACTCAATAAATCATAATAATTAATCATAATAAACTTTTATAGCAATTAGATACCTCTAGCTTCTAGAACTCAAGTTTTGCACTTTTTATAATTTAGTCCTTTTGACTAAATTGAGTGCTCAAACACCAAAATTTTCGAACGAAATTTTTACGAAACCATTTCATAAAGTTGTAGATCATAAAAATATAAAAATATTAATTTAATTTTTTTATCGGATTTGTGGTCCCGAAACCACTATTCCGACTAGGCTCAAAATCGGGCTGCTACATCGGCCATGCCGAAGTAAGTTGGTACCCAGTACCTTATCGAATTTATCCGAAGTAATAATATGACACCTAGTGTTCCATCCTCATAGTCGAAGTATCCCTGAACACTTCCAATCCTATGGCATGCCAACTATATCCGAATCAGCCCGATACAGTTAATAAGGTTTCCAAATCACTTTTCAATTTTCAATCAATACACATTTCAAGTCAAATAATCACATATATTCATAGTTCAACTCAATTCAATTTTCATATTTCAATACAATCAATATCCAATATCCACATTCACATTAATCATAAATTCACTTACATTCAATTCAATATCAACAATACCAATACTCACCTTAGTTACACTTACCATGTATATTAAATAATAAATACAACAAATAATTATTAGATTCGGATTATAGAAATACAAACCGTAATTTCCGAGCTAATCCTCGTTGACTTTGTCTTTTCCTTTCCTAGTCCAGGTCTCCGGTTCAACGTTTGCTACGGAATTAAAATAATTGAAAATCATCAACACAACACAATTTAACATTGAATGTTTCAATTTATATACAACTTTTACCTAAATTCCAATTTAGTCCTTAAATCAAAACTAATTTTTTTTCTTACAAAACTAATTCCATATCTCATTCAATTTCCACTTTAAACTAATTTCAACTCTCTATTTTCATCATAAAACCCTAATTTTGAAATTATTTCAATTTAGTCCCTAATATTTAAAACTTATAATTAAATTTACAATTCAATCCATTACTCAATTCTAACTTGAAATTCTATTAATTTAACCCCTAATTCTTAAATTAATTCAACATAAACTACATTTAAAGATTCACTAACTTTCAAATTTTCAACATAAATCAAGTAGTATTTTGTTCTAGAATTCTAAAAACTCAAAAATTACAAGAAAATGGGCTAAATTGACTTACCACTTAAGCTTGAAACCTTAAAAACCCTAATTTCCCTTTTTTTTTTTCTTTCCCCTTTCTCCTTCTCTATTTCGTTTTCAATTCTGTTTCTTTTCATTCTTTTTGTTTCTTTATTTACTTTATTCGTTTATTATATTAATATAATATTATATTAATATAATAATTATTATTTCTTAAATAATAAGTAAATACATATATGTATTACAAATGTATGTATATATGTATTTATTACACATGTACATTATTTTTGCCATACAATTGTCTCAATTTGATTTATTTATTTATTATTATCTTATATACTTAAATATTAAGTATTTACATTTATAATTATTTTATACTTATGTACATTATTTGTACAAATGTATTTCATTGTTACCATACACTTGTATTTACTTTTTACTATACAAGTGTTACTTATGGTTTATTTTCTCATTTAATCCCTCAGCTTTTTTAATCTATAATTAAACTTTCACACTTTGTTCAATTTAATCCTTATACCTAATTAACCTTAATTCAAGCTAATTCTCCTAACTAAAACCTAATTAACCATACAACTAACTTCGTAAATATTTTTACAAAAATGATGACCCAAAAATACACTTTCCGATTACCCGACTATCAGGTCATTACAATCCCACGCTCAAGTTTGTTCCAAACACCTACAAGGGGTCTATCTTGATAGAATTTCAACGATCTAATGACTCGAGTTTCAATAACTTGGAGAAGAAAAATTGATGAGGACTTGATTGAATTTTCAAAAGTTTTAGGAATATTTTTCAGTAAAACGCAAGGGTTTTAAAAGAGTTTTGAGATAGAGAATAGTGAGAGAAAACTAGGATATATATAGAGAGAGAGAGAGAGAGTTAAGTTTTCAATTTGATAAAATAACATATAGGGAATTTTAGTAGAACTAGGGAAGGACATAAAAGTTGAGTAGAGGGAGAATTTAAGGACTAATGGGAAAATAGCCCATTGGCCTAAAAATCATCAAAAATTAATTAAGAGTGGCATGGGTAGAACCTAGAATATGAGGGAAACTCAAGAAAGCTTTGACCATTAGGCTAATGCCCACATTTATACTCAAAACACACACAAATAAATACATAAACCTTATTACCTAGGTTCTACGTGTGCAGAAAATTTTAAGGAGTTAAAAAAAAAAATTATAAAACTTCAACCTAAATTTATCAAGACTTCCTACTAAGTTTCTAACAAATAATGCTAATTTTTAATTCTTAAATATTCAAGAATTCTAACCCCTAATTTTTTGGATGTTACATAGAGATAATTATTGTACAATATACCTCAAGATAGACAACTCTTGAAGCGGATTTTTGCTTTGAAGTTTTCATGTCTCAAGACATAGAGTCGTATGCCTCGAGACTTGCGTACCAAAGCCCCTTAAAAATATTTTAAACATCTTAAAACACTTAGGTATTAACCAAAAAATATTTAGATAAATTAAAACACATTTAAAACATATTTTTGAGCATTTTGCAAGTCTTTGAGAATGCTTTGAAAATGTTTGATAAAATTTTCAATCATATTTTCACCAAAGGATTTAGGACATATAAAAGAAATAAAATTTGTCTTAAATGTTGTTGTATTAAAAGTTTGAGACATCAAAGCTAACGTATATGTCTAGGGTTTAAGCTTACATATCATTAATATAAAGATGTACATTATAATAACATAGTTATATATAGGGATACGTATAATTAATAATCTGCCTTAATTATATAATGTTAATTGTATATTTTACAATCTACTATAAAATTAGTTAAATATTTAAGGTTCTGGTTACATATCATTAATAAAAGAATGCACATTATAATATCATTATTGTATATTTATTATACATTCATAATTTACTTATATATAACAATTTATATATTATATGTAGTTAAAGGTGTATATATGCTTTTCTTTTTGTAATATAATATGTACTAAATATAATTATATCTCACATTATAAAATAAATTCACATTATAATATTTATATAAATATTTCTTTTTCAAATTTAAGGATTCTGATAATCCCATCTCATTGTTCAGCTAGGTTTATAGATACAAAAAAAAAAATGATTCAAGAAAGCTAAATAAGATGTCAGAAAATATATCTTTTTTTCTAATAAAAAATATTATATTTAATAATATTATTAATTATTATATTTATTTTTAGAAAATATTTTATTATGTTTTTTATGCCACTTATTTGTGTAAATTATAATAAATGGTTAAGGTAGTGACGAAGCTTAGTCTTATATATATAAGAGGTATTGGGTTCAAATCTTGTTGGAACCATTTATTTTCTAATCAATAGATTTGGATATCTGATTCGAACTTGAATCCCTAATTATAGGAATGCATATTCAAATAATGAATATCTAAGGGGGTCTATACGCATCCGCAATAGATAGTAATTTTAATATCCAAATCCAAAATTCAAGTTGAATATCTGTGGATATCTGAATTGCCATCCCTAGTTCAAAATAAAGGGGTTAGATCGATTGGCCCACAAATTGATTGAACCAACGATTGAACTGTTTTTCTCTATTTTTTTAATTTTTATAAATTTTTAATAATTTATTCAATTGAACTGGACAAAACTGATCGAGTTAAGAACAAGTGGTCTAACCAATTCAGTTCTAAAATCCTTAAAATTCAACCACAAGTAAAATGAAAAAGGACTTGTGTTCAAGTCTTCAATCCACGTCAATATTAAATTTAATCCCTAAACAATCTCTACTCTTACCACTTATAAAAAAAATGTTAATTGGCTTACCCTTAGTTTAAAAATAAAATATAAGTACTAAATTTTAAATTTATTAAAAGTATAAGGACTTCTGTCGTATTTTAACCAAAATAAAAAAGAGTTGTCACTTACTTTCTATTAATAATTATAGCGGAATTTGAGCTGGAACTGGTTGAAAACAGGAAAAGATGAGTAAGTTCATCGTGTAACGTGCAAACATACATCATGGCGTGTGGACTATGGAAAAAAGGAGGTGACTAAATTGACATTCTTAAATGGGATTTTTCATTTTATTAATTAAAAATCACAAATTTAATTAGAATAAAAATATTATACTCGAAAAATAGATTTTAACATAAAAATTAAACTACTTGAAATATGAGCCAAATTCAAGCTTGAACTTAAACATTCAAAATTCAAGTTTGATTCGACTCAATCCGTTATTTATGTTCATGTATGTTATATATTTGTATATATAACTTACAACATATAAAAACTAAATTTATAATAATATATAATGCTATAATATAAATATTAAAAAATAAGATATATATAAAGTTTTAATAAATGAAAGATATATAAATTTATTCAGGTTAAACTATGTAATAAATTTATATATTTTTCACAAATTTAGAATTTAGTTATTGTAATTTTATTTTAAAGAATTTTCTCTCTCTATTTTTTAAAATTTAAAATTCAGGTCCAGTTGTTAATATCATTATATTTTTTGTTAAATTTATTGACATGACATTTTAAAATTAAAAAAAAACTTACTTAGTAGCTATGCAACTATAAAAATAACGTTATAATGAATTTAAATTTAACAAAATAATTTTAATAGTGTTAATAATTGAACTTGAATTTTGAAATATTAAAATTAGAGGGATTAAATTATTAAAAATAAAAGTATAAGGATTAAATTTTAAATTCGTGAAGAGTACGGATTTATGACATATTTTAACCAATTATTAAATATTACATATAATTTAAATATTTAGAAAAAAAAAACAATAATATGAGTGAGCATAAAAGGAGTTTGGGCTACCTTTTTTTTTTTTTTTTTTTTTTTACAAATATGGACGGAGTTTGAGTAAAATTTTTAACTTATATATCGAATTGGACAAAATTTGAACAAACATAAATTATGTTAATATAATGTTTAAGCTCGACTTGAATTGGGTATAACTCGGCCCATAAATAACACCTCTACTTAAAAAACAATAAAAGGTAAACTACACCTAAGGTCACTAGATTATTAGTAGGTTTACGTTTTAATTACTCAACTTCAGAGAGTTATAAAACGACCATTGAACTATTCGAAAGTTTTTATTTAAGTCACTCGATTATTAAGGTTTTTTTTTTTAAATATGGCTAGGAAGCTCCAAGCAACGATCAATATGGTGGATCAATACCCATCGACTAGTAAACGTACATACTTTAGATCCAAGTCAATCTAACAGTCAGTGTCTGAAATTAGAGAAAAAAATTATTTAAATTTAGTTCACAGATCAATGACGTTCAAAATTTTTTCATAGAAAAAATTAAGTTGTAAAAGATAAGAGGAAGGAGATATTTCGATTAGTGCAAGCATTAGGAACATAGAACGTCATAGAAAAGTGATTTTAATATCCCAGTAGCTTAAAGGAAAATTTTTTAATAATTTAATGATTATTTTATAATTTTTTAAAATTAAGTGGCCAAAATATAAATTTACTAATAATTTAGTGATTTTGTTTGTAGTTTATCCCATGGAAGAGAAAGGAAAGGTTGCAGTAATAGTAGGGTAGGATAGGGTAGGTATATGATAGGACAGCTTCGTGTATTTTGCAGAAAAAACACACCCTTCCTCTCTCTCTTACTTTTTCTTTCTCTCCCTTGACTTTAAAAAACATTTGCATTCGCATTTTCACACAGATTAATGGTTGCTGTTGCCCCCATTTGCCCCCCCTTTTTTGCCCTTTTGATGAATGTGTGTGAGTGGGTTGTGCTTGCTCTTCGTCTCTCTTTCAACCCAAAAACACTGAGTCCATTCCTCCATTTTTTTCCTTCTTGTTTTTACTCTTTCTTCATCTACTCTAAGACACCCAAGGTTTGCTTTTGTGATTGTATAAGTTTAATCTTAAATCTTTAATCTTCCATTTCGTTGTTTCTAATTCTGGGATCTCTTCTGCATCTCTATTCTTTGCTTTTTTTTTCTTTGCCTTGTTTGTACGTTCAATGTTGAAGCTAAGCTTAGCTTTGCTTATTTCATAAATGATTTCGCCATTTTTTTTCTTCTTCTTAGTTTCTGGGTTTCTTCAACTCTTAATGTTTCTCGACCCCATGGATCTAAACTAGATGCCCTTTATGTTCTTTCAAACTGTTATTGATTATGGTTTCTAGCCCTGTAAAAAATCTCGTTTTAGCTTTCAAAGTTTTCATATATTATCAAACAATTTGTGCTTTTTTTAATGGGATTTTGATAATCTTTTTGATGTTGAGAATTTGGTAACCAATGGTATCTCCTCAAATTTATGGATTTTCTGTTTGTTCTTTTGTGAGTTAACCCCACATAAAATAACGTTTCCCTACATAAACTGAGTAACAAATTTTCTTTTTTCTTTACTTCCACTTTGATCAATCAAAAACCCAGAATCATGCTTCAAATTTATACCCATCCCATCACATAAAATAACGTTTTTTTTTTCTTGTCCTATTTAATGGCAGGCTAAATATGGATGAAGACCCAATCAAAGATGAAGAGAGAAAGGTAATGTTATGTTGAAGATAAATGACAGTGTTGATTATTAGGACAGTATCACTATCAGCGTGCTTCTTGTTGTTGTTGTGACTGTTGTGTAAACAGTTCAACAAGAGATTAGCTATTTCATCAAATGTTATCCATTGAAAACCCTTCATCAGATCCTTCATGTTCTCCCCAATTCACTGGTAGTGATGATGAGGTAGATCTGCTGAAGCAGCCATCTCTTGATCATCATCATCATAAGAACCCACTCCCCAATTTCTCCATAAGGTAAATTTCATAACTTTATTTTGATACTCCTCTGATGGGTATTTATTCCAACACTCTTTTCTTTGATCTCTCATCTTAAAATGACTTTTGTTGGGTCAGATCCAGAGCTCAATGTTTATATTGACACATCCCCGAATCTTGTCCCCTATTTTTGTCTCTAGGGACCTTAACTTTTACTTATTTGTACATGAAATTTCATCTTGGACCAAAGTTGCTACCTTTGTACAACAAGTAGTTTTCTTTATTTCTTTTTTGTATTTTGGATGTTTAGTTTTACACACACACACACACATATATATAGATTGTTGAATCTTGGGTTTTTGTTTTTCTGATTGGCTGGTTACTAACAACAGGGATAATCTTGACTTTTTTTTGTAGAGATTACGTGTTCAATGGCCGGAGCAAGGATATCAACAGGAATTGGCCTTTTTCTTCAGAAAGTTTACAACTTGTTTTGGAACATGGCATGAAGGATCCATTGCCACCATTTCAGCATCTTGATATTGTGAGAAACCAACCCAAAGAGACTTATGTGGTCGAAACCAATCCAATTGAGAGGCAAAGATCAACCCATCATGGGGTACTAGATTCATATGATATAGACTCGGTTCTCGTTGACAAGCAATCCATTTCAGTGGAAGAAGGATCATCAGCCCAAGTTAAAGCTGTTGTTGCTTTGAAGTCTCAAAAGACTGAAAAAACAACTAAACCATCAGACAAGAAGTGCAGGTTGATAGTGAAATTTGGTGGTCATTCTGATTGTAGCTCTACTGAAGATATTGCTTCAAATTGTTCCGTGGGATCGGAATCAATGGGTTCGAAAGTTTGCCCTGTTTGTAAATCATTTTCTTCTTCTTCTAATACCACCTTGAATGCTCATATAGACCAGTGCCTTTCTGTTGAGTCAACTCCCAAATGGACAGTTGATTCTAAGCTTACAAGGCATAAAATTAAACCAAGGAAAACAAAACTGTTGGTAGATGTATATGCTACTGCTAAATCCTACACATTAGAAGAGCTTGATAGGAGGAATGGTAGAAGCTGGGCCCTTGCTTCAAACATCTCTGACTTTGAAGGACTTGAAATGTGTGATGAAGGGAAAAAGAAAAGAACAAATTCCCAAAATAATGGTGAGGGTACTGTCGATTTAGGTGCTGTTTATGTTGATGCTAATGGTACCAAGCTTCGGATTTTATCGAAAGTTAATGATGTGCCAGTGCTGGTTCCATTGCCACCAGTGACAAAACATGGTGATGATCTTGGACCATCTTACAAATCTTTGAAAATAGGTAAAGGAAGCAAAAAGAAAAGGTGCCATGCCCTAAAACATCACAAGTATCTCAAACATGCTCCTCAATGCAGAAAAAATTGCTCTCATAAGATCCCTTCTTCAATGGTACACATCTCTTTCTCTATATGGTATTCTCTTAGTTGTTGAATGCTCTCCATGATTTTATAGCTTGTGGTTACAAGTTTTGCATGCAGTGACTATGGTATCTACTTAGCAAATTTTAGCTTTTCATATTTTAATGCAAATATTTTGTGGTATATTGAAGGATTCAATGTTTGGTAATTTGTTGCTATACTGTTCTTAAACAGATAGTTGGAGGTCGAGAAGGATATTGTGAAGAAGAAGACAGTTGCAAGAGTGTGGAACCGTGTGTGTCGAAGCAAATCAAATCCAATGATACTAGAAACTTTAAGGAAAGGGTGTGCTATAAACAAGAAGGTCTTTCAAGGAAGCCTAATAATCAAGAGAAAACTGGGGACTTGCAGTTTCGGAGTGATCAATCTCATGAAGGTGGTCGTGTTGTGGAGAGAAACTGTGTTCGCAAGTTAAAACATTCTTCTAAAAACCCGTATTCTTCTCCTAGGAAATGTGCGAGGATAGAAAAGCCTGTATATGAAGCACCGGTTATCTGTAGAAAGGAGCGTTCTATGGGAATTAAGAGAGTAAGGAGTGCCTTGTTTCAAGCCAGCATGCAAAACAAGGTGGAGAAGTCGCTTCACCAACGTGAGCAAAATGCAAAACAGTCGATCAGCGAAGACCGTCCCTGTCTAGATGATGACCATACAATGAGATCTTTGAACTCTAATGAAAATTGCACATCTTCGTTGAGTGAAATGATGGTTGATATTGATGCAAATAGTAATCCTGATTCGCCTATCGCTGATACTACAACAACTATTAGTCATCAGTTTTCCGCACCCAAATGCTTCAGCTTTTCCTTGCAAAAGAAAAAGATGTCTGCTAGCAGTAGGTCATCAATGGTTGAATCTGGTTCTAACTTGGTTAAGAAACATTCAACAAGGGAGAATCGACTTCATTTTATGGCAGAAATAGATGAGGCAATAGCTCGGGATTATGAGGCAGATCAAGAATGTAAATTGGTGCATGATGATGCTAAAAATCAACGTGAGGGGAACGAGATTACTGAAGAACTACCATCGGAACCTCACTCTTATTATCATGATGAGACAGCGAACGTGTATTCTTCTACTGGAGGGAGTGAGGATATTCTGGATAAACTTGATGGTTTGGAATCTGTTGAGGAGACGATTACTAGTCTGAGTCAGTCACTGGGAACCAAGCCTGGCAAACTGAGTAATATTCCCAAGAATATATCCGATTCTTTTCAAACTAATGAAGATTACACCGGCCCTTTGTGTGGGGGTGAAGGACTAGTATTTCCTACTGAGCCAAATCTTGTTGATAAACCAAATATGTTTTGTGCTGAAGTTGGTCTCAATATAATTGGACAAGCTACTAATGTAGGAGAATTAGATTCTGATGTGGCACAAAGCAACTCATTTCTTGAGGTTGATCCAATACTTATTCCTGGCCCGCCAGGATCGTTTTTGCCAAGTCCTAGAGATATGGGCTCTGATGATTTTCAAGGAAATGCATCAACAGCCAACCAGATTCGATCCTCTCGAGATCATCTTGATTTGGTAGATAGGGACTCATCAGATTCACCCCTATCCGTATTGTCAACGATCTCTAATTATATGGAAGCCAGGTTCGATTTGAAGTATGAAGAACCATTAGCATTTCTTGGTGCTCCTGCAGCTATGGAAAAGGATAGATCTGGCTACTCTACTGCCAAGTCTGACCCCTTAGTTGAGAATGGTGTTGCTGTGGAACGTACAAGCCCGGGACAGGAAAAAACTTTTGAAGGAGAGAAATTTTGGGTCCCTCGAATATCTATTGAAAAGAAGCCTTTCTTTTCCAAAAATGATGATCAACCATGCTGTTGCCAAACAAAAGAGAGATCCCTCGAAGGTTTTGCTCTAAATTATCATGAGTCACAGCTACTAAGGCGACGAACAATGGCTTCGGTTATGGTGCCTGCCATCAGAATGCAAAATGGTGCCAATCCAGGTTTCGGTCCTAATAATTTGGCGGCAAGACCAGAAACATTTTCACTGACAAGTAATGCAGAACTAGGATCTGAACAAATGATTCTCCCTGTCATGAAACCTCCTTTAGGTCCCATCCCTTTTAAAGGATGCCCCGATGGTGGTGTCAAGCTTTCTGGTCACGGTGTATATGATTCTGCTAGTCCATCCTCATCTAATCCCGTTCTCAGGCTAATGGGGAAGAACTTAATGGTGGTTAACAAGGAGGAAGAAGCATCTATGCCACTTGGTCAAGGCCAGCCATGTGCCCGGACTGATAACCGGAATCAAGACGAGATGCCCTTCCATCATGCAATGCCTCCATGTTCTATGATCTTCAATCGGAATCCAAATGATTTGGTGGAGCGAACTTTTGACGCCTACTCGACGAATGGCTATAGAAACCGTGCCACTCTCGCAACGCCACCCCAAACAACTCTGCAACTTCCAGTTGGCTTGTTCCTCGACAAACATAGGCATCACAGTTTCACTACCTCTATGGAGCCATATAAGCTACTTCCAACTGCAAGATACAATATGGAGAAAGTTTCAACTCTAGACTGCAAAGATAGGAGCGAGGACTCTGTTGTTTGCAGTAAAGAAGTCATTGTCATCGATGATGATCCCAAAAATGAATCGAACAAGACAACTGACATTGCAAAACGGTCTGAAGTTTCGGGGGACACACATGGCATATCAAAGCCATTAGTTCGAAATCATAGTATTGCAAACCACAGGTATCCAGTAGTGATACAAAATAACAACTCCCATGGAATCACTTCAAGTTCTTTCATGGGAACAAGTCATTTCAGATACCATGCTCCCAATTTGTCTTAGATGGTCCGCGTATCGGCTCGTTTTTTCGTATCAAACTTGCTATCGAGTCTGAAACTCGAGCTTCTCTTTCGGGGGATTGAAAATGATGGCAGTTTGATGTAATGGATTTTGGTTGCAAGTTGGAACAACAATTGAGAGATTTTAGAGATTGTATTTATAGTCTTTTTAATTCACTTATTGTTGGGCAAACTTTATGCAGCTTTTTTTATGCTTTTGCTCAAGCAAGTCTTGGATGGATAGTATACATACACACACACATATATATGTATAAGCAATCTTTGAATAAAATTGACACACTTTAAAAGGCAATGGAGTTGGGTGTTTCTATAGATCATGCAAAGAATTTTATTTATTTTCCTTTTTTATGGAACTGCTTTACTTCTCTGAGATCAGTTTTGCTATGGTTTAGGAAAAAAAATGATTTCTTTTTTAAAGTTTAATTTATAATTTTTACAATATAAAATTAAACATTTTATATTTAAATTAGTAAAAATAATTTAAAACTTTTTTAAAAAATAAAAAATCATTGAATTAAACCACTTCAAACCGCTGCAATTAGGGGTGAGCAAAACTTGATTCGATTTAAAAAAAATCGAAAAAAAATCATATTTTGAGTTAATCGAATTATTTGAGTCAACTCTTATAAGTAATTCGAGTTTCGAGTTGAATTTTACAATTCGAATAACAGATTGGTATGAATACCCTTTTGGTCTCTGTCAAGTTTGAAAATGAAAAATTGGTCTCTCTCACAACAAAAATTAAAAAGAAAATTCAGAATAATTTTAAAAAATTCAAAATATTTATAAAAATTTCTAAATTTATTTTTTAAAAAAATTATAAAAATATATATAAAGAAAATTAAAAAATTAAAAATTGTCTAGAATAATAATTTTGAGATCTAAATAAGTTAATTAATAATTTGAGTTTATCATACTAAAATATTTTTTTATTATTTTGCTTTGAAAAGTTTTTCAAATATATTTGGTTTCAAATTTATGTGCTCTAACATTAAATTAGTTATACTGTAACAAGATTTTAATTTGACATGTTTAATTTTTTTAATTTAATCCTTGAACAATTTCATTCGATTCGACTCGACTCGAATTGAGAAAAAATTCAAATCGAGTTAGGATAATAAAATAGGACTTGTCAACTCGATTAACTGGAAATTTTTCACTCGAGTCTATCAAACGCTCACCCCTAATTGCAATGGTAATTACATTTTTTTTCAGCTTGATCATATTACTCATTAAAAATAATAAAATATCATTTTATATAATAATAATAATAATAATAATAATAATAATAATAATAATAATATATTTATAATTAAATTTAACAAAAATGACAGCTCTAGCTTTCACCCTTAAATTTTTACATATAAATAGAAGTTTAAGGTTAAATTCAAAAGATAGTCATTGTATTTATCGATTTATATTAATTTAGTCCTATTTTTATTTACTTAAAATTTCGAATTATTTAGTTTTAATCATTTAAGTAATACTTTTCTTTTCTTTTCTTTTAAAAATATTAAAGCATAATCACCTTTAGTTCTCAACATTTATAATTTTTGTCAATTTAATTTTTTTATTTTTTCATTCTTTTCTTTTGCTTTAATTGAACACTTAGAAATTGCAGTCATGGAAACCAACGAATATTTCCTTTCATAATTAATATTATTTTATTTTATTTTATATGTGAAGTTAAGAAATGGTTTAATTTAAAAAAAAGTCATAATCATTTTTTAAACTTTATAAACATTTTCAAGAAATTATGAAAATAATAATAAATTTTCATTTTAAAAATTAATAACGTAAAAACATACATAAAAATTGATAAAAGTAAATTATAAAAATAAATAAATGAAAAAAAGAAGAAAGTATTAGATAATATTAGAGATGAGATCGAAATACATGCAATTAAATTTAGGTATAATGATTTATTTGGTCTTTCAATTTTATAAAGAAAAAGTCATTTTAATTTTTTATTTAATTTTTCGCCTCTTTTATCATTGAACTTGCATGATTTGTTAAATCACCCAAAAGTTATGTATCATTTACCAATTATTTAATGTCATTTCAACATCTTTTTCTATGTCATTGCACATTATTTTGGTAATTTTTTTTGCCTGAACCCTAAACTCTAGACTTTGTACCCTAAAACCCTGGATCTTATATTGAACCCAAGATTTAAAGTTTAGGGTCTAAAATTCAAGATCGGTCTGGAGTTTAGGATTTAAAGTTTAATTAAGGATTAGGTTAAAAAAGTTATCACAATGATATGTTAATGACGTGAAAAAATATGTTTAAAAAGCATTAAATAGTTAGTAAAAGGTATAAAATGATACAACGTCTTTGTTTCGTACAATCTTTTTTTAATGTTAATTAATTTTTTTAAAAAATAAATTTTACAAAATCACAAGTTTAAAAAGCCGAAAGAGGCTTAAAATTGACTAAAATGATTTTTTATAGCTCATTGTTAACTTAGACTGCTCTGCTGTAGATGGAAATAAATAAAATAAAATAAAATAAAGAAAAATAAGATTAGAAAATATACTTGCATGTCATACCCAACTGAACATTACAACTACGATAAAACCAGACAAAAGCCGTCCGACATTTTCAGCTTTGGACTTTTGAACGCAAAAGTTAGTGGTTGCTGTCTTGTCTTTGTCTCGTCTCGTTTTCGTATCTTCTCGTCTCGTCTCTTTTCTTCTCGTCGGAGGTCAAAAAATAAAAACCAAACAAGAAACAAACTGGACTTCGAAATAACGACGAGATGGAGAACCACCAATCAACATCCGCCACGTACACCACCATCCCTATCTCAGCTTCTGACGTCCTCTCCCGCTCCCTTCACAATCTTTCCGTCACCCTCTCCCGGCACCTCCGCCCCTGGCCTCAGCTCTTGGGCTCCGGTTCCCAATCTTTCTCCCGTCCCCACTCTTTTCTATCCCACGCTTCCGCTAACATACATTATTTTCGCGCCAATTATGCCGTCGTGATCGCCGCCACATCCGCCTTCTCACTCATCGGTTCTCCACTTTCCCTCCTCCTCTGCTCCGCCGTTTTCGGTCTTTGGGTCCTCCTCTACTTTTTTCGGGAGGATCCACTCGTGGTATGGGGCCACAGTGTCAACGATCGCTTCGTGCTGCTAGTTTTAGCTTTCCTTTCTGTGCTGGCCGTCTGGATTTGCGGAGTATTTCAAAATTTGTCCTTAGGGTTAGGGATTGGGGTCCTCGTCTGCGGCGTCCACGCTCTTCTTAGAAACTCCGATGGACTCTTTCTCGATGAAAACGACGCCGTGTCCACCGGATTGGTCCGCTCTGCTCCATCTTCGACTACTACAAATTTGTAGAAATTTAAAATTGCTTCTCATTTTTAATTCAAAATTGTGGGTCAAAGGGTCGGAATTGAGAGGTTTGCTTTGATTTTTCATTGTTTTTTTTTTTCCATTGATTTGAAATTTGAAGTTTGTCTGATTCTTTTTGAAGTTTTGTGTTCAAGCTTTGCATCATAATATTGTAATCTGTTTTCTACAGCAGTTAAACTGAGATCAAAATTGTTCTTTTTCTTTCTGGGTTGGATCGAATTGAATCGGATTTTCTTTTTACTTTGGGGATTCACACATGGTTGGTTGAAATTTACTGAGATTGAGATTGAGCTTTTCTTACATTGTTGAGCAAAATCTGGAACTTTTTTCTGTTGAGATTGAGGTTGAAATTCAGCTTGATTTTCTTCCCATTTCTGAGCGCTCAACTAGTTCCAAATTGATAATGTAATCTTGATAGGAGAGAATCAGCATTTGCAAAATAAGTAAGTTTCAACGTCCAGTATCTCCTCTCTTCTCACAAGAAAGTTTGACTCGATTCACATCGATATTGTTTCGATTGAGTATTAGTTTAATTAACATTGTTGCTGTTGCCATGGGTTTGTATCGAAAAAGAAGACCTGTCCTAATGTCCAGTATCTTCTTAAATTTAAGAGCTCGGAAGGAAATAGGGTATATCTTCGTATCCTTGAACAAAATCTTTCCTTGCCCACACTTACTTTCAAGCTTTGCTTGCAATGTGAGTGAGCAGATGATTCTGCCAGTTATCTCGTGACTCTCACCATCTAAAGTGCTTGCCTCTATTTGCAACAATCCTGAAGCTCCACCTTTGACTTAAGCCTCTTACGGAAGCAAGCCAAGTTTGGATTTCGAACGCGTAAGCCAACGGAACTGTCGCAATTCCGGGGAAGAGCTTTTGCATGGAAATCTTCAGGCGCTGGATGGATGACAAACTACTCTGTACATGATCAGATTGTAAACCCCCTCCAGTTCCGCATGAGAATGGTGGTGATGGGTGAACAAGAGTCATCTTACCAAGTTGAGTTCTCTCGGGGTTTCGTGTTTACCGGTTAGTGACTCTTGGTGACATATAGACACCAGGCAACACTGCCCATCTCTTGTGCCTATGTATGTAATCAAGCCAAGTTTAAGTCCTTATATTATTAGATTCAAATTCGAGCTATTTTTAAGTTTATTTACCACCGCTCAATAATTAAACTATACTCATTTACCAAGATCTCAATTATACCCATTGTAATTTCATCTCATCATCTGTCAATGTAGGCTACAGTTGATATTTTTCAATTGAAAGGCAGGATGCATTGTCTTTCTTATTTGATCCTAGTTTCTGAAAAACTTTTTAAGCATTGGTTTTTATATTTACACATACTTAACTCATACTTTATTATATAATTAAAACCAAATTAAATAATATATGTAATTATTTTTATTATATATAAATATAAGACGAATATGACACAAATATAAGAACTGTCGAATATACTTATAATAGTAATTTTAAGTAACTTGATTGGAAAAAAAATTACCCTCTGAAAGACTTTAGAGCTTATTACACCACACCACCACTTAATCAAAGTATCCAAACGACAAAAGTTATTACTACTATTATTTAGTAAAAGGTATCAAACATAGCATCCTAAGCCTGACCGACCCTTAATTCATTGCATATTTCTGAGTCCATGAGCGAGCAGTGCTCTCATATTTGGCTCTATCAGTCTTATACATGTGAGCAATCTCAGGCACCAGAGGGTCATCAGGATTTGGATCTGTGAGAAGTGAGCATATTGAAAGCAGCACCTGCAATGGGTACATAACACATTTTGCAAGTTATTAAGAACAAGATTCCTTAACAGAAGACATCTAAATAGGTGTTGGTTAATAATAATGTTCCATGTTCGGGTTTGAATCGTATTTTGATGGTAATAACTGTTGTCTGCTTTTGACTCATGAGGATTTCATGACAGGGATTACATTAATGCTTCGTAGTTTTTACTCATCCTTCTAATACCAAGTTTATGAGGCGTTTCCCTTGTGTTAACGCACTAAATAACCAAACGAGGCATAAGTATATTTACCTTGGATATGGTAAGGGCAGGGCTCCACTGCTCCTTGAGAATGTCAAGACAGATGCTTCCATTGCTGTTGATGTTGGGATGGAAAACCTTTGTTCGGAAAGAAACCTTAACATAAAGACGACAATCAGCTCAAGTATAACTCGAAAGAAACACCTAGTTTTTCCGATGTAGTATATAACATATACATGCATACATATATACGCTAACTTCAGTAACCAAAATAAGCTATAGATATAGCAGTTAATAAGCTACACTTTTGAAGTAACAAAATCGAAGGCACATAGATTGGATCATAGCAACAAAATAACAAACACAAACAAAAAGGTTTGTCTAACACATGTTCAAGGCATTCATTTAAACTTCAGTGAACCAGTGTTTGAAGACGCAAAAACCAAAACAGGGTTGAAACATGGACACCATTACAAGGCCCATTTTTTAGCATATTTTAAATAATAAAACTCCCCGAACGTGATTATTACAGTGTATCTAGCTTTATCCCAAACACCAATAACCCGCAAACATACATACATACTTAGGTATATACACATGATAGAACATATTTGCACTTTTATTTTAAAAAAAATTACCTTGGGAGGCTTGAATGGATAGTCTGGGGGGAAGTGAATGGAAACAAGAAATAGTCCTCCAGCAAAAGGACTGTCAGTTGGGCCCATAATTGTTGCTTGCCAGTGGAACATATCATCACCAACAGGGCCTGTATACAAGCAAAACATTATTTAAACAATAATAATAATAAATATCATGAAAAGGTACAATCTGACCGTGTTATCTTCTACAACACTGACCATTATTAGGGTTTTTGGATATATTAATCAAGATATCTCTTATGTATCTAAAACCAATAACCAGTTGCCACTTTCAAAGCAGAAACAAATTAAAACTGACACCTTTAAACCAACACTATTATATATAATCGAATTATCAGCCACTGGCCATTGTTAGGGTTTTTGGATATATTAATCAAAAATATCTCCACACTTTCATAGTGGAAACAAATTAAAACTGACACCTTAAATCAACTATATTATATATATCGAATTATCAGCGGATCTTCAAGTAAACTATCAAAGAATACCATATAAAGACATTAATTCAACAAATTGAGTGATTAGAAAAGTAAACACAAACCAGCACTGCAAGATGCAGGAGGGTCCTTCTGCAGATCTTTCAACTCCTTATTAATCCGCTTTGAAGCCATGGGGATTCAAAAAATCTCTCTAAGTCTCGAACAACAAAACAATAAGGTTGGTAAACTGCAGCAAAAATCAATATTGAATTAAAATAATCAAAGATCTAAATCAACAACCACAGCAACAAAAAAAAACCCCTTTTCTAAATTAATTCATAGTCAACCCGGTCAACAGAAAACCTAAAATGAGATTTTCAACCTTATCCTAAAATTTTCAGGATAAAATTACTGATGAAGCGGTGGCAAGTGAAAATCTAGTGTGGAGGCATTTAAAAAACGATGAAAAAAAAAACATGAGATTAGATTAAACAGCTTAGTTATTTAAAAATAATTAAAAAAGAGAAAGAGAAAACGTTAAACGCCGATCCATCATAATCAGATTACGAAACGATGAGGGGAAAAAATACCAAAGAAAATACTAGAAAATTGAAACGTCAACATAATAGAGGGAAAATAAACCGAGAAAATCTCATATAAAAAAAGTGAAGAAAATAAGTTAGTTCTTGAAAAAAAAAAAGATAAAAATATGAATCTAAGAGGGGAAAAACAAAAAGAGAAAGAGAGGAACCTTGAGTTTGGCGTTGTAGAGTTGGGCGTGGCGAATGGGAATAAGTGGAGTAGTAGAAGAATATATATATACATGTATATACACACACATATATTTGTTGGTGAATGACGAAATTGGTGCTTTGGAATTAGGATTTGATAGCATTTATTATAAAATAAAATAAAATAAAATAAAAATTGTAAGACAAACAAAAGGAGAAAGAGAAAGGTGGCGACGATTCTCTGCCACGCGGCCTTTTTTAGACTTTTACTTAAACTCCTTTCAATTCTTTTTCTTTTTTCCCTTTTAAAATATTGTGTTAGCCGATTAGTCTATAATTCTATAATTATAAATTTTATATTTTTAAATAGAGATGGTGATAATTATATATTTAAAAATAAATTTTAATTTAATTTATAAATTATTTTGAAATATTGTGCTAATTTTTTTAAAAAATTGTATTAATTTTATTGATTTACAACAGAATTATTATTTGAATAGAATTCTAAACATCTTAATTATTATTTATTAATATATTAGAGTTAATTATGTTAATCAGTTATTGTTTTGAATAATATTATTTTGCATTAATTACCTCAAGTAAAACCATGTTGTTTGTTGAAATATGTTGAATAATGTTTTAATTATAATTTTAAAATTTTTTATTATAGTATTTAAATGATAGATAATATGTTTTATTATATTCAATAATTCAAATAAGAAATATTATTTCACGTTAATTACTATAATTTTAAAAAAATTATTTAGAAAAGTAACTAAATATTGAACAAATAAATCGCGTGCAATACATATAAGTTAAAAGCTAGTTAAGCTAAAGAGGATATAGATTTAAACGCGTTTAAGCATGTATTATCTTATAATTTAAGTGTTTAAAAGGGTTATGAATAATAATAGGATTTTTTTATCAAAATTAATAGTAACAATTGTGTATTAAGAAAAGGGTCATTATTTGATACAACATCGACCTTAAAATTGATATAAAATATTTAATTTTGTCTTAATTAAATTTATTCAGGGTTAGGAACAATTTTTTTCAACGAAAATTTGCATTCAAGGAAGAAACTGGGTACAACATGAAGGCCCAACAAAGTTAAAAAAAAAAATAAATAAAAATATATGGACACGTACAATGGACCTAAAAGCACCAAGGATTAGCCCTAGAAGAAACCCCGGTTGCAGTCACCCTGGCTGTCGGAGAAGATTGAGAGAGTACCCGATGTCGGAGCTCGGAGGAGAAGCAGCACTAGATCACTGGCATGCACACCTCCGATTAGGGAGATCATGTCGTAACAAAGCCCCTTGGAGCCAAATTAAACCTTCACAAAAAAGGCTTCAACTATCAATAACTTAAAACTGGTACATTAGTTCTTAGATTCCGTCAAAACCTATTCAATGAGAGAGTGTGGATGAAAGCCGTCAAAATCTCTTGAATATGCAAAGATTGTTACATATATCCCAAGCCTCCACCAAGTGAAGAAGTCTCACAAAAAACTACCAAAGTGCTCCACCAACCTTCACGCCCACCTAAAAGACTAAGCCCACACCAAGCTCAATTAGTTGAATATGATTGCTGTCACGTACTACTAACATACCCTACAATCCCATCATGACAAATCACATAGCTACTTGATAAAAAACACACTCTGAATAACAAGCTCACTAATCATAGGAGAACATGTGGCATAAGCGTCACTTCCTCAAACTATTCCTTTACCACTTTATTAATTGGCTAAGCCTCTTCCAAGCTCTCTACAATTTCTCTCCCTTTGACTCCGAGTGAATTCACATAAAGCCTTCATTTTTTCAGAAATACTTTACAATAATCATTCGACTGATCCTGGAGATGAAACAAGATATATTCGGCGTTTTCAAGTCCTTCCCTACTATTAACCTGCTTATTGCATATTCTACACAACCATATCCGAAAAGTCCGATGGTTTCTTTGATACCATCTTTGGTGCCAGAGGGTGTTGTTCCATGTGTCCTAGCCATGGTGTGCAGAGGCAATGGTGATTGAATCGCATCGCCTCTCCTCGGTTGAAATTTTCACTGCCTAGTCATGTATATACTTGTGTATGTCATGTATGTAATCAATGCCTAACGTTTTGTTTCCCTTTCTTTCTGAGAAATACTTCATTAATTCGTACAGTTTCAAAATATCTATGGATAACAAAATCAGGACCCCCTCTCCCCAACTGTCCTGATAATGCAAAGCAAAGCAGAGCAGAGGGTCCTTACATGAAATCAACCAGAAACTTGTACAAACTTAACTGTGACTCCCAAAATCCTCATGTGTTTTCTTCATTTACAAGTCATTAAAACATAGTTGATGACATAAATGAGAGCACGGATACTCGCATGGTCTGCACCTGTAAGCAATGGCGAGCTACTTATTTCATGCACTCTCTTGTAGACTTCCTGAAAGATTGGTCGCACATGCACCGCAATCATTTGGTCACCTGGGTTGATAGCTGTGGCCACGTCTACCATCCATGTCAGTTTTCGTGGAGTGTCCTTGTTGATGTCACATGCCAACTGCTGCAAGAGGGAGAGCAGCACTCCTTGGCTCAAAGGAAAAGGGGCAGTCGACAGAATCGTACGTAGATCAACCTAGTAAAAGGAAAAAGAATAATTTATTACCTAATGCCAAGGCTTCAAGTTTTAACTAGAAATTCAAATAGTAAATTCAAGACATTTTTGCTTACCTGTGAACATAACCAAGAAACAATAGAGAGGTCACTTCTTTGCAGCGCAATTGTGAACGCTTCTTCGTATTTGCCTTCAGATAACAATTTTGATAGCTCTTTTGTGGGATCCATAGGCATAACAACCTGAGAGGGATAGGAATTCATTTGAGAAATTAAACTAGCTAGGAACCAACTGAAACACCTATAAAAGAAGTGATACTTAATAACCAGATTTGACTTTGGCAATCATGTTTAATGCAGGCATTAAATGTGCGAAACAAACATACCTTGTCATGCAGACCACCTAAAGGTCCATTGCTAAGTTGGGAAGAAAATGAAGTTGCAGCATTTGAGTTAGCTCCAGCAGCTGCAATTGCTAAAAGTTTCCGCTGCCCTTCAGCAAATTCCCCACTTAAGGCTTTAGCAATCGATGAAGCGGAGTTTATGGCATCCTGCAATTAAAAGAGATTTCAAAGGAGAAAATGACACAGAAAGTACTTTCAAAAAGCAGTCAAATAACAGACACACACGATCAAACAAGAGCTATGTAGCAACAAATAATATTGCATGCTTTAATGCATATTACCTCAAATGGCCAAAAAGAAAAACATCACACACAAACAAATAATCCTTAGTTCCTCACTAAGTCATTCAACGTCTAATGCTCCACATGTTATAAATCTTGGGATTAGTTCCTCACTAAGTCATTCAACGTCTAATGCTCCACATGTTATAAATCTTGGGAAAAAAAAAACAAATCACCAGCCTTCATTTAAATAGTGAATGTGAGAAAAAAATATACCCTTAAAGTAATTGCCAAAGAAGAACTTGCAGAGTCTAACTGTTGCTGAGCAGCATTGGTATGCTCAACCATCCCTTTCTGAAACGCAGAATCTACTTGCTCAAACAGGGCTTTGCATGAAATCTCAAAAGCAGGGACCACTAGAGCTTCCACACTAGTCCTCAAAGCCTCCTAAAAGAAATGATAAATTAATAACCAGAAATTGCGGGGAACATACCGAATGAGACTAATTTGATCTCATAACAAGAGAAAGAAAATATCCGCCTATAGCTATTACCAAATACAGTGAACTTGTGCATACCTGGAGTGCTTGCTTGCCAGAAGTTTGAAACTGGGCTTGAATTTGCCTGGCAACTATAGCTTCGAGTTTCGAATTAACAGACTTTTCTAGTTGATTCACTGCTTTATCTCCAACCCCTCTCTGTCATACAAAGGACCGGTTAGATTCCATTAAGCTTTCCAGCAAAAGAACTAGATTTTAAAAGTCTAACCTGGAAGGACTCATTGATTACTGAAGTTACGGTTTTCTCTATTGCTGGAGTAATGGTACGAATAACAGCTGGTCCAACTCCGGCTAATTCCTTCTTGACTACTTTGTCCAACATTACTGCCAAATCCTTGTTCATAAAATTAGTGATCAAGCTAGTTATCTGGTGTGTATGTTCTCGAAGCAGCTTCTCACTTTTTGCATTTTCTTCCTGAAAACGAGCCCATAGAGCATCAGTGTTGGCCTTAAGAGTTTTTTCAATGCTCCGTCCTAGAGCAGCCTCTAGTCTTCTTCCTTCTTTTGTAACTGGTTGGTTGACAATATTTGACATTTGTTTCTGCATTTCCTTTTGTGTAGTAATTAGCTGCAAGAATGATTGAAACCAGTCAAGATACCGTAACGGTGCAGCAAAAAGTTTTAAACCACATTTGTTTAGAAAGAAAGCTAACATATTGCTAGGCAAAATACATCAAAGGAACAATAGTTGAAAATGTGATAAGCATATAGTCATCGAGGTGAACCTTTAAATAAATGAATAAATGCACTTGGGTTGATTTTTATCCAAAATTATGAATTGATCAATGATTATAAACACAAATGAAAACTTTAGAGACTATTTGAGGATACTCAAGGATAATGCTTTGTTATATCTATACACTCTCCTAGCATATTTAACTATTAACACGCAACAGAAATGAGCATACAACAGAAGCATACAGGTATAACCATTTTTTTTTTATTTCTTTCTCTACCAATCACCTGATTAAGCATATCTTGCATAGCCGCAATTTGAGGAAATGCAGCAGCAGCTGAGGGGAGATTGGAATTTGCTCCTGGTTCAGTGGTAGAATCTGCAGAATTGAAAGCACTTGAAGAAGGGGAAGTGTGCGCAGATGCCTGAGAACCTTTCCCTTTATGCTTCTTCCCTTTTGCACCTGATGTTGGTGATTGTTGATATGTAGAAGGTATGGCTGATTCCAAACCCTTTCCAGAAAGATCCTTTCTGGAATCATCGATTTCTTCCTCAGCAATATTAGGCTTCACATGCGACCCTGATGCACCAACACCATCCGCTTGCTGAGATTCATCAACAACGTAAGCATCCCTGGATATCGCACTGCTCTCCCTCGACATCTGAATACCAAGATCTGAAGCCTGGGAGCAAAAGAATTTCTCTCTATTTTCCAAATCTCGATTTTGGGAGTCTCCATGGGAACCAAATTCATTGTTCTGAGATGATCTTGCTTCACCCACCACTTTTACCTCCAACTCAGCATTGCGTGCATCATTATTGACAACCACATCCTGAATGTGCACCTCGCCCTCACTCCTTCCCTCATTGACATTAGTAGTTTCAGAAGATGTTGCAGCCATCAATATCTCAGATGGGGTCACAAGATGAGTTGGATGCTTGAAAATGATAGGCGGATTATATGCACCAGATTTGTCATCTGATACCATTTTCTTGTCATCATTCCTTGAACCATCTGATGAATGCATACCAGACAAATTCGATCGAACAGTGTCCATTTGTCTGTCAACTGGATAATCCTCATAGTTATGAAAACCAGAGGGTTTCCTAGATAACCTAGGACTAGGAGGAACTGTTGGTGGTGATGCAACACATACAATATCAGCATCACTTGCTGTTGATGCCAAAGCAGAAGAAGCAGGCTTGGGATCAATATTCGAAGTGTTTAGCTCTTGTGCAGTATTTGCCTCAATAGAATGGGGGCTTGAAGGATACCTCGCTGCAGTTAAATTTTCAGAGCTACTTACTCGTGCACTTGGTTTGGGAACTGAAGTATAAAGGGGTAAGTCAGAAGGTTTATTTCCAGATGGATTGAAAGTATCAAAGCCTTCGGTGTTAATAGCATCACGAGAAACGCTTGAATCTGACTTCTCCAAACCAATATTTTCCAGTGGTGGTGGGATGCACTGGCATAACTCCAAAGCATACTGCTGGATAGCCTGTGTCTGTACACAATATATTTTAACAATATGCTCATCAGGAGGATCACTTGTCCCAGTAAAACTTAATATGGGCATAGTGACAGTGAACTCTGCTATGTAATCCATGCGTGATGCAGATGGACAAGAACCATATTCTAAGTGTACAGCGTAAATAGCATTTCTTTTAGCATTTGCAAGTAAGAAAAGGCCAGCTTGTGATAATGCAACAACTTGATTGAAGAATGCTTCTTCCATTTGAGGTTCAGCAGAACTTTTCAACTCCAATGTCTGGGTGCAAATCCATTTTTCAGTATTGCTTGGAAGAAGCCAACCCTCTTCACTTGCCGATGTCCAAACTTTGATTTCTTGATTTAGGGGCCCCTAAAGAAAAAGGTCAAAAGAGTAAAATATGATGAATCAGATAAATGGATATTCAATGGAATAACAAGATTCTCATAGGGAAAAGTAAAGCAGAAATATAGTCCTTAAATTAAAAATAAATAAATAAACCCCCATTTAAAATAGACCAAAGCCTAAAAGTAAATGCACAAACTTGCATGTCATACCAACTAGATCATAAGAATTTGAACAACTATGAACTTTAAATCAGCAAGTCAGTGAATAACAAATAGGCAGAAGCTTGATGCACACATAGAGAACATGAAAATCATTACCCCTGTCATGAGTATAATATGATCTGGTCTGTGAGGAGCAGTTAAGAATGTAGCTGAATAAACAGGTTGGCCGTCATGTGGTCTCAACACTGTTAGTGGCACTGACTTGCGGTCATCCCATATCTTTATCTGTAGCATAACATAAACTTGTAAGTACAGCAATCTTGACATAACTGCATATATCCATGTATTCAACATGAAATTCCAGCACTAAACAACAAGAAACCAAGATCTTGGCTCCATGACTATACCACAATGGAGCATAGGGAGATTACGTAGATATCTGCAAGTCAATATAACAAAATGGCAAATGAAAATACAAACCGTGCCATCTGTAGAAGCAGACACTAAACGGGTAATCATCCACTGACACATTGAAACATCAGTAACTTCTCCATCATGTTTACCAACCAACTGAATCCCATCAATCAACTTGTCTATAGGACATTGGAGAGGTGAAGGTGCATCAGTTGAGAAGACTTCATTCTTCCCAACTTTCATGGTATCAACTCTCAGAATGTGTTTTCCAATCCCAGCCACCAAAACTTCCTGCAAAATGAGATTGCAATACCATTAGCAACAACATAGTAATAACCCTTTAAGTATGGATAAAACATTAAAGAAGTTGCATTACTTGTTTGTGCCGGTGCCAACAAATACGTGGATGTACATATTCCTCATCGCCTAATATCTGAACAGCAATAACTATCTTCCCTGTAATCTGTGGTTTCTCTTCTTCATCTGGACCTTCAGATACCTTCCAAACAAATATCCTTCCCTCTAGACTCACACTGCAGAAAAGTGTATCACCAAGAATCAAAAAGGGAAAAAGGGAAGTGTAATAACCAATTAAAGAAAGACAAATACCTAGCCAAAAGATGAACATCCTCCGCAAAGAAGGCCATGTCTGTGATCCTCTGAGATAAATGAAAATGTCAGTTGGATCAATAGACAATAATAATCATCCAAAAGCAGTAACTTACGCACCCAAAGCTTGGGATGCCAGAAATAAAATGCACATTTCTTTCATACTTTAACATGCCAAGATTGTATTCATACACTTTAATACCATAAAGTTCTAAACTGTGTACTACTACATTCATTTCAATCCAATAACAACAACTAAAACAACAGTCAACAAAGTTAAAGAAGAGATAAACCTGCGTGTGCCCACGGAACAAAGACCTCAATGCAGTGTTTAAATTAAGAATCCTAATACTGCCTCCTTTCAACCCATAACAAATGTAAGACTTATTAACAGCAATCTGCCTTCCAAGTACCAGCTGAGGATCAGACCCATACTTGGTTATGGGAGTAACTTCGAGCTGAGGCTGAACCTCCCCGGACAGCCTCGTGTCAATATCATAACCCACCTGAGTGCCTGATAACCGCCTTCCTTTAGGCAATTTACAACTCGGCACCCTCGAAGGCCCTACATTGGGACCCCCAGAACCCAAAAACTCAGCGTGCGGCGGTTGCTGCAGTTTAGGGGGTTGATTTTGAGGTGGGAAATCAGGGTTTTGAGGGGAAGAGTTAATAAGGGCAAGAATTTGGGTGCCAGCATTGTAAGGGCTAAGAGGGGGTGAAGGGAAAGAAAGGGATTTGGAATCTTGGTAATTAGCATGGGTAGGAGAAGAAGGAGGCATGTAGAATTGGTGATACTGTGGGTGAAAGAAAGGTGGAGAAGGTGATGGGTAAGGAGAAGGTGTAGGATATGGCGAAGAAGATAGATTTTGTTGTTGAAAGTTGGAATTTGATGGGTTAGAAACTGTGGGTTTGAAGAATTTTTGCACATCAAATGGGATGGTTTGATTTGGGTTCCCCGTTGAAGCCATTTCACAAACACAAACCGATCTATTTGGTTACAACGATCTTTTTTACACAATCAAGAAGCTTGGGTATCTGTTTCCTTGGCCAGAAATGAAGGATCTGAGTGACAAAAGAAAACCCAAGAATTTTGAGAGAACAATAACAGTAGAAGAAGAGGCGAAGTGCGCTTTGAATCTGAAATTCTTGTTTTTTTTTTTTTCCCGAATGATGGGTGACTTGGAAAATTAAGAGATGGGGAAGAAGGAGAAAATGGGCCTTTTGGGGCAAATAGAGAAAATTTAGAGAGGCTAAATTGATTTGATTGATGGATTAACGAGGCTTTAATTTAAAATAGACCAAATTCACTTTTCTTTCTCTTTTGGGTACATAAACCATGAATCAAATACAATTAAAGACACCAGATCTCTAGTTTCAAGATTTTGGATCTGGGTTTGTCTCTTTTTATTCTGTTTTAATGGCAACTAGGATCAATTCATGGGAAAAAAAATTTAAAAGGTTTAATTTTGTCCAAAGTCCTTGTGCTTCTTATAATTTGAAATTTACTTTTTATTTTTGGGTAAACTACACCACTAGGTACCCAACTATTAGTATTTTTTTTGGCCACGTAACTATGAAAAATTACAAAACGGTCACTTAACTATTAGTAAATTTTTTTTTTGATCATCCAACTATGAAAAGTTATAAAATGATCACCCCAACTATTCAATTTTTTTTGGTCACCAGACTAATATAAAAATGAGAACACCCAAGAATTTAAGATAGTTAGGTGACCGAAAAAGACAAAATTGAATAGCAAAGTGATCATTTTGTAACTTTTAATAATTGGATGACCAAAACAAATTTACTAATAATTGAGTGATTACTAATATAGTTTACCCTTTATTTTTTATATTCTCTAAAATTTAATTTATCTATGATTTAATAAAGTCCATAATTTTATTAAAAAGTTCTGTTAAATTATGCAATATTTTAAAAAAATAAATTTATTTATGTCACCAGAATTATATGTGTAGAAGTTGAAAAAAATATTGTAATGTTTTTTGAATTAATATAGAAATTATTATTATTATTATTATTAATATAGAGTTAATCCGACTTGATAGGGTCAAGGCATTTTTTTGAAAATGGATTCTAAATCGAGTTAGCTTTAAAGAATGGTTAGATCGAATTCAGATCTAATTTTGAGTGAAACTGTCTCAAAATATTTACGAAATTAGTCTTATATTTTTTTTCATATTAATTAAGTTAAAAAATTCTTAAACGTTATAGCTGTCAATATCATTTTACCGCATTTACTTTCATTTCATACTAGTTTCTTTCACCCTCTCAATTTAATTTATTTTTTCAAGTCTCCCTCTCATTTTGTTTCTTATTTTTTCTATGATGTAATTGTTTTTTACTTAATCATCCCAAGCATGGTTTTTTTTATATATTTTTTTAATTTAATTAATCACAATTTCAAATAAAAAAAATTTAAACTCAAATTATATCGGAGTCAAATATACAATTAATTTTCAAGTTCAGGTTTGGGGTGGGTTACAATTTTTCTAAGCTCAAGATCGATGCATGGTGATAGAGTACCATTTTGGAGTCGAGGCTGGCAAAAATTTGTCTCACCCCGCCCTATTATCATCACAAAGTATAAAAATTTAAAATATTAAATAAAAAAGAGTAAAAAGTAAAAAAATTAAATTTTTAAAATTAAAAATAAAAATATTAATTTTAAATGTGCGAAAATTGTAGAACTAAGAATTTATTTTATGAGGAAGATTTTATTTTATTTTTCTGCCAATATATTAAAAGAAGTTTGATATATCTGAATAAATTTTCTGCTAATATGTTAAAGAATTTTCTGCTAATAAATTGAAGGACTTATCTGAATAAAGTGTATCAGGTTAAGGATTTTTTAATATATTACCTTCCTTAAAAGCATTGAATTTTCATCTAGAGTACATATTTTAATTTATTTTCCAAAGAATGGAATGCTAATAATAAAAATGTTCAATTTCATCCTCAAACCCTAAAAATAAACAGAAAAAACTCTACTTATGCTTCACCACTATAGGACTCCTCACATAGTGACTACCATCAGACCAAAGCAACTCCCCGAAAACATAGTCCTCAGATTTTGCATTGCTCTTACTCAACTCGAATCTTACTTCAAATTTCTTCTCTTCACCGATCTTCTCGAACTTTAATGTCGATGGTTTAACCAAAACAGTAACTCCAGCCGGCGATCTAACACGGGCTTTATATGTTGACCTTGCTGAACCAACGTTCTTAACTGTCCTGCTAACCGTCATGGAACCATTGAGTTGAGAAACCGAAATGGAAGGATAGTTTAAGTCAATTACACCATATGACTTCGGACATGAATATGGCTTGTCCGAAAATAGACTTAAAAGGCTTTGGTTGTAGCCACGGGCACACAAGAAGTTCAAGTAATCGTTAACTGTTATGTCGTAAACGAGACCGGGATCCATTGCACGGTTCGGTCTAACATGTCCTGAGCCGTAAGCAAATGGGGTTGCTCTCTTGTTGCTCGAATCGAGCATTGGATTCCCAGTGTCATCTCTTATTCTTGCTGCGAAATGGTATTGGAGAAAAACAAGTTAGGACGACAAATCGGTTTGGAAGAAGATTTTTAAAAGAGTTTATATGTATATACCAGTGGTCATGATTGCGGATCTTATAGCTGCTGGACTCCAATCAGGATGTAGGCTCTTGAGGAGACCGACAATACCGGAAACATGAGGACATGACATTGAAGTTCCGGATTGTAAACAGAACGGCGTCCTACGTTTATCGGATTCATCTTCGGTCGGACCAACTAATTCAGTGAAAGCAGCAAGGACACTCACTCCTGGTGCAGTTATATCAGGCTGAAACAGATATTCGAACAAATTAGAAACATTATATACTAATCTGAAGGGTCAATGATTCGGCCATTGAAAACTTACCTTGAGGATCGATGGCTCGATTAAACTAGGTCCCCTAGAAGAGAAAGCAGCCATAACCGGAGCAGGCTTTAAATCGAATTTTGTCTCCACGGGAGTAATATATGCTGTGGGGTTCCTGGTAGAGTTGATATATGCAAACAAAGTATTGCCGTCAGTGAAATTTATGTGTGTGGCAGGGAGCAAGTGAGGGTCTGCTATGACTTCATTTCCGCTTTTCCTGTCGTTTACAAGTATCATCCCGACTGCACCTGCAAGAAGAGCTTGTTTTCCCTTGTCTGTTCTCCCGCTGATTCCTCGAACACATACTAAAATTTTCCCTTTAGCTTTTTTGGGATCAATTGCTTCGGGCTGACATAGGATGCTGCAAAAGACACACATGTACAAGTGAACCAATGCAACTCATTTATATTTTAATGATGTAGGATTATGAAAATCAAATGGAGAGTGACTCGTACGCGTCTTCAGCGAATGCATCGGCTGCTTTGGCCTTGTCACCGCTGATCAACGGATAGAAAGTCCGGGATGACATTGCTACGGAAGACAAACTTGCTCCCTTGAGTTGCTTGTTATTGCCTAGTTGGACATAACTTACGAACTCCCTATCGAGTGTGCTAGCACCAACAGTGAACATCCACGGTGACACATTTGATACAGTTCCTGGATCTGGCCCGGAATTTCCAGCTGATGAAACAACAGAAATGCCTTTCTTAACGGCATGAAAAGCTCCAATCGAGATCCCATCTTCAAAAAATTCAGATGGATTACCACCCAACGACACAGAAAGCACGTCAACACCATCACTTATTGCAGCATCAAAAGCAGCGATAATGTCTGCATCAAAACACTCATTGCCACCTACAAGGGGTGGCCAGCATACTTTGTAAGCTGCAACACGAGCTCTAGGGGATCCTCCTTTCGCAGTTCCATTAGCGTGACCAAATATACTAGCTCCGGGAACAAAGTTGCCACCGGCTGTTGAGAGGGTGTGCGAACCGTGTCCCTCGTGGTCTCGTACAGTCTTGAATGTGTTATTGAGTGCTTCACCAATGAAAGCCAAATAACCTTTGTTGAAGAACTTCGCTCCAATCAACTTCCTATTGCAAACAACTCCACCAACATCACGGGAACACGATCCTCGCCACCTTGATGGGATGGGTCCATACCCTTCATCACTAAAACTCTTCGATTCGGGCCAAACACCTTCACCAAAAAAAAACCATTATATTACAACCAAAAAAACATGTCAAAAAAACATGCCAGCAAAACCAAATATATAACATGCCTGTATCAAGGTTTCCAATAATTACATCGGCACCAAAATTCGTTCTGTTCCAAAGTGAATCAACAGGGACCAAACCATCCCTCTCTAATCTGAGAAAATCCCATGAATGTGTTGTATGCAATTTTCGTCCTTTGTTCAAGAAAACCGACACGACATTCGGATGTTCTGTTTTAGTCATAGACCAAACATACATACATGCATCAGAAAAAACATTGGCAGAGTTTATTGATGTATCCATACACATATACAATGTATATATATATATATATTACTTGCAATATCTGCAGCTTCCTTGTCGTCCAAGATAGCAGCAAAGCCATTGATGTTTCGAGTGTACGAGTAAAATATTTTCTCTCTAGCTAATTCAGTACTGCAAAACAAGAACTATATTGAAATTGAATTACAAAAATACATTAAATTAAAATTTACAGAATGTTTTTTAGCTATACCTTCCTACAGATGAAGCCAACAATTCATAGTGAGAATTCGTGGCGTAATCTAGATCGGCAGTTGTCGGATTTAGACCGTGAGTATGTCCTCCTAAGTACACTATATAAGACTGCAACAAGAACAACAACAAAAATAAATTAAAAAAAAAAAGAATTTGTAATAATTTAAAAATAAACCAAGAATTTGCATTGGGATATCAAAAGAGATGAAGATTTTTCCCACCTTTTTTATAGCAAAAGTAGGAGACTGCGACAAAGAGAAAACAATGAATGATAAAAGCAACGAAGAAAAAATTGTATGCATCATTGCTTTGGTTTTTGATATTATATGTTTTGGTTTGTTTATATATATATATATATATATATGTTGCTTGTGATGTGGTGTTAAATGCTCTTTGTGTGTATGGGTTTTTTTTTTTTTTTGGAAATAATTTGCTTGATTTCACCCATTGATGAAGGGTGGGAAATGGAAATTCTTCCATTTTGGAAGCCAATATTTTAGGGGAATTGATTTTATTTAAAGATTAAAGTTTCCTAATTGGTTTTAAAATTAATTAGTATAATTTCATAAATTGTGTATCTCCAAATCAAATCTTTGAAACAATCTGCAATGATTTAGGGATCTTTTCAATTTCGTCCTTGAAATTGATTCAAACAATATTAGATTAAGTGATATTATTATGATTAGCTTTCCAACGAATTTTGAGTTTAAGTAAATCGAAATTTTGTTGCTTGAGTTACGATTGACTTATGGAGAAGTGTCCAAGGCTTTTTTATTATTATTATGTTATTAACATAAAAGGATAAATTTCAAATCTAATCCCTCTACTTTTTTTAGAATATAAAAAAATGATTAAATTGCAATTTTAGTCATTAATTTGATATTTAATCTTTATACTTTAACTTTTTACATAGTTTGATTATCACCGTCTATATTGTCATAATTTTATATCTCACTGTTTAGATTAAGTGATATTATTATGATTATCTTTCCAATGAATTTTGAATTTGAATAAATACGTTCTCTTTCGCTCGCTCTCTTATTTTTCTTGTTATTTTACTCTCTTTATTATTTATTTCATAATAAGTAATAAAAAAAAATCACCACCTACAAAAAGATAGGTAAACCAATTATCTGCAATCGCCTGAATTTCGAGGTGCTCTTCAAACCAATCATAGACTTTATTGAGATAGGTAAACCAAGAGGACTCCCCCCCAGAACCGTATATGAGAATTTCATCTCATACAGCTCAAACAAAAACACCCAAGTAATAGCTAAAACGGATATGGAATAGAAAGTTTGGAACTTCTTAATCTTTTCATTCAACTTTATAAGTCTCGCACCACTAATTACTTTCATTATTGTTTTTTAATCGAAAATGCATGTGGCTTTCGGCTTTGATTTTATATTTTAATCTCGCACCACTTATTAATTTGATGTTTTCTTCAATACAATATTAGTATATTTGTTTGTATGGTTAAATCACATCCAATTGTAAACTAAAAGTTTACTTTAGTATTATTGAATCACATGCATAATAAATTGCAAATTTACGAGTCCAAATATACTAATTAGTCGGCATGATTGATTAAATCGTCTCAATCAATAATAATGCAGTAACATAAGAATTTACATAGAAATTTATTAAAGAAACTGAAGATACATAATTTTAAAGATTTTTTAATTGTTGCTTATTCTCAAAGAATACGAGTTATTAAAAACACCACTAAATATAATATATACTTTTTTAAAAATTAAAAATATTTTTTATAAAATTTTAAAATATATAATTTTAAATTTTAAAAAGTCAAAATAATATATAAAAATTAAAAAATGTTATAAAAATTAAAAAAAAAGTATTTACATTTTTTTAGAATTTTAGAATTATATATTTTAGAATTTGATAAAAAAAATATTTTAATTTTTTTTTACAACTTTAAAATGATTTTTACATTTTTTACACTTTTAGTAATAATATTAGTAATTTCAAGTAATTTCTTTTCAGTTATCTTGTTTTTTTATAAATTTTAATTTTATAAAAAATTATAATTTATATGTTTTTTCTATATTTATTTATAAAAATGTACATGGCTCTTTGTGATTAGTTATAAGATTTTTTTTATCAAAATGAACTAAAAAATATAAGAGAGACATATACCAAATTGGGGATTTGAGTGTATTTTAGATATTAAATTTGGGAAAAAAATTAGGTACCAAATGAAAAAATTGGGAATACTTTAGAAGTCAAATCATGAATTAAGCCTCTATTTTACTAATATTATCAGAATAGTTTGAAAAATTTTCACCGAACTTATCTCATATCAGCATGAATTCAATACTGAAATTTTCGGGGTGTTGCATTATGTTATTAAGAGCAAGGATAAAGAGTTGGCATTGTTGGAGGGAGAGACAAAGCATTGTCTGAGGAACTGAAGAGGGTAATGAAGGAGCTACCTGTTGAGACTGCAGAGAATGAAGATCTAGTCGAGCATATAATCAACACTAGACAATGCCACCGCGAATGGACGCTTCTGGAAATGCAGCTAAAGTATGGGCCATTAGATTTCCTCCTGAGTTGTTGCATCCCGTGTTAGAACCCTTTTAAAAAGAGTGGAGCTTCGTGCTACTGTTGCTGCTCCACTAGAGAATAATGAGAGACTACGAAGGAAGCTACTCTAGATGCTACCCTAGGCTTTGAATAGAATGTTATAATTAGTCAAGCGACTACTTTTGTTGTCGAGGATGACTGAACTTTTATATTGTTTTTATGAACCATTGGATTTGTTTTTTCGTGTTTGTTATTTATGATCTAGGTTCAAAGTTGTTTGAATCAGTGACGATCAGGATAGGTTGCTTAGCAGAAGAATCCATGAAGTATTCCCAGAACGACATCAATTCTTGACATCATTTTTGTGATATTGGTTAAGGTAGGTTGAAGGTGAGCTATTGGTGATCTGTAACACAAAATCAAAGGGTGCAAGAGTATTCTGAACCACCCTCTGCTTAAGACAACAAAGTATAACGGAAGAAGGATCAAAGAAAGCAGGGTTTATGGACGAGATTGTTTTCGTACCTGATCAACATGGTGAAAGTGCATATTTATAGAGCTTTGTGCCTAGAGCTGCTCGGGCTGGTGCCTCGATTGTGCTTGGGCATTTTTTTTTCACATATTCACGGTCATTAGCTTCCTACCTTATTTCATTTTAACTCTTCTCCGTTCTTGATTGTGTGAAAGCTTTTGAGCTTTGCACAAGAAGGTCCCTTATGAAGCATTTCAAACCTGTTCCTACTATATTATGAGCTGATAACCTTCTTGTGGGTTTTTGGTGATTGATTAGCCTACTCATTGATTAAACCATTATACTTGTCTGGGCTTGAGCCTGTGTGTATTGTCTTTAGGTCTAGTACATTGAATTTTGTAACACCTCATACCCGTATCCTATGCTGGAACCGAGTACGAGGCATTACCAGACTAAACAATACATTTGGTCAAATTAATTAACACATATACAAAATGACTCAGTCAAGCCACTATACATGCCATAACTTAAATCATTTATAAATAAAGATACCCATAGATAGCTTGATAGTGTGAAGCGATCTCCGACGACCTCCGACGACCTCCAACCCGAGCTTGTTTAGTAGGACTCTATAACATAGGAAAGAAAAGGGGGTAAGCTTATAAAGCTTAGTAAGTTCACATGTAAAAATAATAAGCATTAGCAATGAATTTAGCTTACTACTAAGCTATCATAACTTTCATAAATAATGTTAAGTTCTTACTTTCCCAACTTACTCATTTGTAGCCTTATCAAAGCCTCAACATGACAAATCCTCACAACAAATTCTCAATTTGATACAAACATTAAATCACATGCTTATACCTTATTACTCATGTTCACATTAATCTGTCTATTTGAATCGCTATCACTAAATTATTTATTTCTTGAGCTACAGAGATCCGAATTTAAAACCGCTAATTTTACCTGAAACTAGACTCATATATATTTATACCATAAAATTTCCAGAATTTTTTGGCTAATCCAATTAGTACAGTTTATTCATTAAAATTTCCCCTGTTTCACTGTTCGACTATTCTGACCACTTTTCACTACGAATCAATTTTCTCCTTGTACAGAATTCAAATGATGTTATAATTTATTTCATTTGAAACTAGACTCATTAAGGATTTCAAGCATATAACTTTTATCCCATAATTATTTTTGTACAATTTTTAATGATTTTTCCAAGTCAGAACAGGGGATCACGTAATCATTCTGAACCAATCTCACAAGAATTTAAATATCTTGAAATATAAAAATACATTGTTTTCTCTGTTTCTTTTATATGAAAATAGACTCAAAAGGCTTTAAACCAATATCTCACCCAACTTATAATTCAATTTCTACTATTTTTGGTGAGTTTTCAAATTCATATCACTGTTGCTCTCCAAAACAGTTTTATTGTAAATTTTACTCTTTCATGATTACTTTATATTAACATCCATTTAATCATACATAACCCCAAAACATATCCTTAAATAGCCATTCCAATAGCTAGCCATTATCGAAAATTTACATGCCATTCATTTCAAATTTCGGATTATTTCATATTAGAACTTTTCTCATTAGCTCATTTGGAATACCGATTCATACGGATAATACACTCAATGGTGTACAAATATATAATTACAAATGAACTCATTCATCAATCAAGTTTTATGCTCATGTCTCATCAACTCGTATTTCGTTATATCACATAATTCCATGTAACACTTACCAAACTTTGTCAGATAAGTGAACGTCTCATAAAATTAGTCTGCTCACACAAGCTGTCGATCATGACAAGCTACACGGTGTTGCTCAGTGCCACATTTCACAATTCAGTATGGTTGATACCATACCTACGTTTCACACTTTGCCATAGATCACCCATATCTTATCCGTCAATTCGTCACTTTTTACTAGAATGCCATAGCCCAGCTATGGTCTTACATTTTGAACATATATCACATCAATGCCATATCCCAGATATGGTCTTACACGGAAACCACTTATCACTTGTGGCCGAAGCTACCACTATTCACTGATCAGGTAGCCGGAACTACCACTTTTCACTGATCAGGTAGCTAAAGCTACCACTTTTCACTGATCAGGTAGCCGGAGCTACCACTTTTCACTGATCAGGTAGCCAAAGCTACCACTTTGCACTGATCAGGTAGCCGGAGCTACCACTTTTCACTGATCAGGTAGCCGGAGCTACCACTTTGCACTGATCAGGTAGCCGGAGCTACCACTTTTCACTGATCAGGTAGCCAAAGCTACCACTTTGCACTGATCAGGTAGCCGGAGCTACCACTTTTCACTGATCAGGTAGCCAAAGCTACCACTTTGCACTGATCAGGTAGTCGGAGCTACCACTTATCACTTTCACTTGTCCTTGATCAGATAAGTGTAGCCGAAGCTATCACTTATCACTTGTTGCCATGGTTCAACCATGGTCTGTACTATCAATTCATCACATGTCGAAATTCGATCATACTCCGCCCTGCATTTCTCTTAATTTGATCTTTCAATACAATCTCGTAATTTTTTATATTATTCATGATCCAATAATAATATACGAAATAGCACATGGTATCAGTTAAACATTTAAATATAATAAATTTAATGCTTATTAACATACGAACTTACCTCGATACCAAAACGACCATTTTACCAACTTTTCTGATTTTCGATTTTCCTCTCGTTCTAGGTCCAAATCTCATTTTTTCGGGGTCTAAAACATCACATTTCACTTATTTAATTAATGTACTGTTCAAAACAATCCTTAACTCAACTTTTTCAAAATTACATTTTTGCCCCTAAACTTTTACATATTTGCACTTTTGCCCCAATAGTCGAAAATTAAACTTCAGCCCTTATTCTTATGTTTTATAACATGCTGATCATTTTTCTCTTCTATGGCAACATCAAATTCTCACTAGTTCACACACTTATGACCAATTTATAACTTTTACAATTTAACCCCTTTTATAGGATTTCATCAAAAATCATCTAATAAAACTCGTTTCTCTAATCATAGACATGCATAATATACAATAATTCATCAAAATTCACAATTATTCAACATGGGTCAATTTTTAAAATTAAAATCTAGCTCAAAATAATGGTAGAAATAGCTAGGCTAAGTTACCGAGATTTCAAAAATACAATAAACATTAAAAACGGGGCTCAAAAACACTTACTATGAAGCTTGAAAAGCTTGAAACCCTTAGCCATGGAGTCTAGAAATTTTCGGCAGCAACTTGAAGAAGATGAGCAGATTTTTTTCTTGTATTTTGTCTTTTTATTCATTTAAAACACTAAATGACTAAAATACCCTTAAGACTTTTCTTTCACTTTTGTCCTATTCATGCCCATTTTTGTCCATCAAGTTATTCAATGGTCTAATTACCTTTTAAGGGCCTCCAGTTTAAAACTCATAGCAATTTGACACCTCTAATAATAGAACTCAACTTTTGCACTTTTTAAAATTTAGTCCTTTTGACTAAATTGAGTGCCCAAACGTCAAAATTTTTGAACGAAATTTTTACGAAATCTTTCCGTAAAATTGTAGACCATAAAAATATAATAAAAATAGAATTTTACTCGTCGGATTTGTGGTCTCGAAATCACTGTTTCGACTAATCCCAAATTTAGGCTGTTACAAATTTTGTGTATTAAAACTGTTATTTTGGATTTATCCAAAATCAAAATGGTATTGGATTTAGACGTGTTGAATGAGTTGTGATAAGGCTATTCAAACCGAAAAATGAAGATTTAACACACTTGTGAGTCGGCGTAGCTATGAGTGTCGACGGTGCTTGGATTGTATGCTTGATTAATTTCCTCGGCACCTACGGCTCGTTGTCGGACGGCATTTCCTACTTGGTTATTCGCAGAAGTTCCTGCAGCCGTGACCTCCATTATTCACATTTTTGTTTGTGGAAATCAACAGAAAATACACCTACTGCTGCTGCTGCTGCTGCTGCACACAATACTGGATATCTTAACAAGGCTTTGCACCATTCAATATTAAAAAAGAAAACGGAAGCGTTCATCACAGTATACCATCAGATCATATGGAAGTTAATTTCCAACTTACACATTTTTAATTCAAGTAAAGACCTAATGAAGCAATATCTAAAAACCATTTAAAGAAAACATACGGCAACAGCAACCATTCTAAGCAAGCACCAAAGATAAGGCACCGATAAAATATATAAATATACCAGAAACAGAACAGCATTTATCATTAAGAACTTTCTCCAAAATCACTAACAAAACCACCCAAAAAGGCACCAAACAAAATATTAAACCTAAGGATACCTTCAATAATAATTTAAAAAAAACTAGTAAAAAGTTCCAACAAGAAGAGTGGTGCTTAGTCAACTTCTTCCATCTTGCTGCCTTCGGCATCAGCATCCTCCAATGGGGGCATATCAGCATCAGCTTCAGCTTCACCTGCATCCTCATCAATGCTCAAGCCGAGTTTCAGCATCCTGTGGATTCTGTTGCCAAAGGTGTTAGGGTCATCAAGGCTGAAGCCAGAGGTGAGGAGAGCAGTCTCGAAGAGAAGGAGAACAAGGTCCTTCACAGATTTATCATTCTTGTCTGCATCAGCTCTCTTTCTCAGCTCTTCCATGATGGGGTTCTCCGGGTTGATCTCCATCGTCTTCTTGCTTGACATGTAACCAGCCATGCTGTTATCCCTCAAAGCCTGGGCCTTCATAATTCTCTCCATGTTGGCAGTCCAACCATACTCGCCAGTCACTAAACAGCAAGGTGAGTCAACCACACGATCAGAAACCACAACCTTTTCAACCTTGTCACCCAGCACATCCTTGATGACCTTGCAAAGACCCTCAAACTTTTCCTTCAAAGCTTCTTTCTTCTTCTTCTCATCCTCACTCTCATCAAGTTTAAGACCTTCCTTGGTAGCTGACACAAGCTTTTTGCCCTCAAATTCTTTGAGCTGTCCGACAGCATACTCATCAATAGCATCAACCATGTAAAGGACCTCATAACCCTTCTTCTTCAGCTTCTCAAGGAAGGGAGAGTTCTCAACGGCCTTTTTACTCTCACCAGTGATGTAGTAGATATCATTCTGACCCTCCTTCATTCTGGTAACATAGTCCTTCAAGCTGGTCATCTCATCACCACTCTTGGTGGAGTGGTAGCGGAGCAATTCGGCAATCTTAGTCCTGTTCTGAGAGTCCTCATGGATACCAAGCTTGAGGTTCTTTGAGAATGCCTCATAAAACTTGTTGTAATCTTCCTTGTTCTCTGCTATTTCAAAGAAGAGCTCAATGCACTTCTTTACCAAGTTCTTGCGGATAACCTTCAAGATCTTGTTTTGCTGCAACATTTCTCTCGAGATGTTCAAAGGAAGGTCCTCTGAGTCAACAATACCCTTAACAAAGCTGAGGAATTCAGGAATCAACTCCTCACAGTTGTCCATGATAAAGACACGTCTTACATAGAGCTTAATGTTGTTGGGCTTCTTCCTTGTGTCAAAGAGATCAAAAGGAGCCCTCTTGGGGACAAAGAGGACAGCCTTGAACTCAAGTTGCCCCTCAACTGAGAAGTGCTTGACAGCCAAATGCTCTTCCCAGTCATTTGTAAGGCTCTTGTAGAAAGCAGCATATTCCTCCTTGGTAATCTCCTCAGGCTTCCTCATCCAAATGGGCTTCTGTTTGTTCACCAAAGACCACTCGTGCGACACCTCTTTAATCTTCTTCTTTTTCTTTTCTTCCTTCTCTTTCTCCTCATCAACATCCTCAACTTTCCCTTCTTCGTCCTTCTTATCCTCCTCATCTTCATCATCAGAAATCTCCTTCTCAGTGGTCTTCTCAATCCAAAGGGAAATCGGGTAGCTAATAAATTCAGAATGCTTCTTAATCAAATCCTTCAAACGTCGCTCCTCAAGGTACTCAAGCTGATCCTCTTTCAAAAACAGAGTAATCTTTGTACCCCTACCAAGGTTCTCCCCGGAAGTATCCCTGGTAACAGTGAATGAACCACCAGCTTGGGACTCCCACACATATTGTTCATCATCATTATGCTTTGTGGTTACGATAACCTTCTCAGCAACCAAATATGCTGAGTAGAAGCCAACACCAAATTGACCAATCATACTAACGTCAGCACCAGCAGCCAGTGCTTCCATAAACTCTTTAGTACCAGATCTTGCAATTGTACCAAGATTATTCACCAAATCTAAACAAAAGAAATATATAAATGCGTTAGATTCCCATTTTACATGAAACTCCACAACTAAATGCACAATAGTTGATACTCCAATACACAAGAACACACTTACCAGCCTTAGTCATGCCAATACCACTGTCAATGATGGACAGTGTGTTGTTAGTCTTGTCTGGAATAATGTGGATGAAGAGCTCAGGTTGAGCATCGAGCTTGTTCTTGTCTGTTAAGCTCTCAAATCTGATCTTATCCAAAGCCTACAGCGAACATGTATAAGATTATAAGAACTACTAGCATTATGTTATGCACATTAGATTCACGAGATCATTTTTATTCACTATTCATCCATACCAATAAAGAGCACAAATTCAAACCAACTTTTAAGTCTAAAAAATCAGTCATTTGAACAACAAATGAACATAGCGTATCATGTATTGAATAAACAAGCTACCAGGAACAGGTTTAACATTATTTTAATTACTAATCATACCTAAAGGCCCCCTAATTTGCAGTATGTTAAACAAAATTAGATTCACGAGATCATTTTCACTCACTTTTTTACAACTCACAAACACCAATAAAGAGCACAATTTGAAACTAACAACATGAGGCTTTCATAAAAGATAGAAAATTTTCACTCTCAACTAACTTTTATGCATACAAAATCACTCACTTTTATCCGTAATGATAAAAATACATCAAATGCCAAATCTAAAAATCTTTTACTGAGTAATAAAAGCCATATGCAAATCAAATTGAATAACCAATGAACAGACATCCAGAATTAAACGTCAGAACAAGCCTGAACAAAACCTATAGCTTCCAACATGAAGAATAAACAAACAAAGAAAATAAATCATCATCAAATCACGAAATATCAGATTCATTTAAAAAAGCATTCAAAAGGAAATTAAAAAAGGAATAAAAAAAAACTCAATATTTAGTTTTTAAAAACGGAAAATATCATAAAAAGGAAACTAACATCGGATGCGTTGCTGATGAGCTCACGAAGAAAGATCTCTTTGTTGCTGTAGAAAGTGTTGATGATCAAGCTAAGAAGCTGATTGATCTCAGCTTGGAAAGCAAATGTCTCTGTATCCGCCATTAATGAATAACCTCTAAACTCCCGATCTAAAATACGCTTAGAAAATGAGAATCTCGAAAGCTTTCGAGGTTAGATTTTGAAGAGAGAAGAAAATGAACAAAGTGAGGCACTGCTCTGAGCTTGCACGTAAAGAGATTTTATATATGAAACTTGATTAGGGTTTCTAGATCCTTCCATTGCCGCTCTCTTTTATATTAAAAATATATTTATTATAAAAATATCAATAATTGAAGCTGAAAAATAAATACTATCAACTAACCAACCTCATATATATATATATATATATATATATTTAGAGGTTTGAAATTAAATTATAGAATATAATTTATTATTTTAATAGTTTATATTTTTATAATTTTTAAATAATTAAATTATTTTTTATATTTTTAATAGGTCAAAGTATAATTTTATCTTTATTAATTTAAAATTTTAAAAATTCTAAAGTAACTACTATTTTAAGGGAGGTTGGGCCCTACTATTAGGTAGTATTTTTTTTAACAATCTTATTATAAGTTTAGTTATATTTGTTTTTGTTTTTTTTTTTGGTCACAATATATAGAATTACATATAATTTTTCTCCGACTCATAAATGAGAGGATAATGGGCTTCAACACACTCGAATCCACATCTTCCTGCATTGGCAACAATACACATGCTAATCGAAACAATATTCAATCGACTACTATTAGGTAGGATTTGATATGATGAAAAATACATGTAAGAAAAATATGAAATATTTTTTTTCAATTAAAATGATCAATTAAAATATTATTATTAAATATTTAATCCAAAAAATTTATTACTAATAAAGTTTATGATAAGATATTAAATACATGGTTATTGTTGGTATTTAATAAAAGGTAAATTTGGAAATTATCACTACATTCGCAAAAAAAAAAAATAGTGAATCAATTGTGATAATGTAACTTTTCAAATATTTTAATTAATATTTTCTAATGTCTAACAAACACTGTAAAATAACATCTCGTTGAAATTATAACATTAGAAAGTCCAAGCGCTACCTTAATGAATCACATCAAGTTATTACAGGCTCGGCCTTAAGAGTTGTTTGAGAATGCAGCCTCTTATGGCCCAAAACTAAAAAGGGTTCAAAAAAAATATTCTTTTAGCTTTTAATATGAAAAAAAAATTCAAACTAAAATAAATTAATTAAGTGACTAGTACTTTCATTTTTTTTTTACTATAAATGCTTCATCTCTTGGGGTCCCAACAATTTTTCAATTTTTATTGTATTACATTTTGTAATTTTTCTTAAAATAAACTCAATTTCTTGTTTCGTCTAGGGCTCAAAAATGTCAATAACAAGTCTAAATCATTGTATCATTGACTAAACCACTATTTGAAAACTTGTAAATAAAAACGGTTGAGTTTACTTCAATGTGATTAAAATTATTAATTTCTCATTTCTTACATGAAAAACTTCTTTAAAATCCTAAAAAAAACTTGTAAAGTTAAATATTTTCTTATCTCCTTCCCTGTATTTCTCTATAATAAAATTATAATATTTTTTAGGATTTAAAAGATTTTTTTTTCTTGTAGGAGATGAAAAGATAATAAAATTAATCAATTTTAATTATATTCAAATAAACTTAATAGTATTCATTAAATAAATTTTCTGTTTTTTTTTACTTATTAATGAAATGATTTGACGTGGTACAAATATGAAATTTATATAATATGTACGAAATTAAAAAAAAATTAAATAGGTAAATATATTAATTTAAAAATATTAAACTCTAATTTTTTTTAAATTTTAAATTTTTAATTGTTTTATTTAAACACTTTATTCATACAAAATTAAATAAAAGATGAAAATATCATTACATCATAATTAAAAAAATTTATTTTGCAAAGGAAATAATATATAATTTTTATAGTATTTTTTAAATAAAATAAGTTACCTATATAACCTTTTTAATATATGATGTTTATTTTTAAAAATTAATTATTTGGTAAATTCTAAATTGAGTTGGTGTTCAATTAATTTATTATATTAAACTCAATAAAAAAAATTTAAATAGTAACTAGATTATGATACATCTCATGATTTTGCGTGAAAATATTTTTATAACAAATTTATAAAAATAAATTATGTAAAAACTAAGTACGACTTTAGCTGAAATGATAAAGTTGAGAGTGTGGAAATCATAATATTTTGGGTTTAAATATCATCATATATATATATGTGTGTATGTATATGTATGTATTTTTTTTAGATTTTATATAAAAATATAAAAAGACAAAAATATCTTCAATATATATATATATATATTTTTTTTAAATATATCTTCAAAATATTTTTTGTTGATTTGTAAAAACAATGAGTTTTTTTTTTTGTAATTTTACAAATGAACTTTAACTCATTTAATAAGTGGCATTAACTCGATAAACTGATAACTAATAGTATAGAGATGGATATATATGTATAAAAAACAGTAATTGTCGATAAATTAATAGAAATGTAAATGATTTTTAATGTTTTTAAAATAATAATTGATAATTTATTAAAAATTCCAAATAATTTTTTAATTGAATTTATTAAAATTTATTAGCATGATGCGTATAAGTTCCAATTCATATAAAACATCATATCCTTATGCATATATATACAAAAGCTTTTGTTCTAGAAAAATACAATTTAACTACTAACTAGAGGCATTTAATTATTAATTCTGCTGAACCACTTTTTACACATAAACATATTTGCGACATTTATTTCCACCGACAATTTAACATATGATGATCATTGAAAGCTTGAGAAATTAACTCACAAACATTAGCAGTAATTGTCTCAATTGCATAATTTAAAATTTTTGTTCTTACTTTAATTATTAAACAAGTAATCACGAAAACGACAAGTTGCACTCAAATGTGATTATCTTGTAAATGCATCTACCAAAATCATATCAAAACATCCACTTGTTGGATAAGCGGAATTTTTTTTTACATTCTTAATCAATATAATATATATAATAGTAAAAAAAAAGGACACATTGCATGTTCTAATTGAGCTATGTGGCTAGTCAATGTTGGTCAATATTGGTCAATGGTTGGTCAAAGTCAAAAGTATTTTTTCATATTATAATTTTTTATTTTTAAATTTAAAAATATTTACGAAGTTAGTTGTGTGGTTAATCAGGTTTTGGCTAGGTGAATTAGAACTAGATTGAATATAGGATAAAAATTAAATTATAAAATGGAGAAAAGTCAAGGGACTAAATAAAAATTAAACCATAAATTGACATGTGTGGTAAAAATAATTTCCATGTGTATAAATAATATACATATATTTAAATATAAATTAAACTTACTTAAAATTTAAGTAAATATTATAATATTATTATATTATATTACTTTAATTAAAATGAAAAATGAAATAAATAAATAAAGAAACAAAAGAAAAAGAAGAACAAGAACAGAGGAAGGCACGAAAAAGAAAGAAAGAAAATAGAAAGAAATAGAAAAGGGGAAATTACGGATTTCAACGTTGACACTCAAATTGGTAAGTTAATTTAGCCTTTTTTTTGTAATTTTGATGTTTTTAGAGTCCTAGAATAAAATACTACTTGATTTATGTTGAAATTTTGGAAAATATTGGATTTTTAGATGTTTATATTGAATAATTTGAAGTATTAGGGGTTAAATTGATAGAATTTCAAGTTAGAATTGAGAAAATAATTTAATTGTAAAACAAATTATAAGTTTTGAAATAATAGGGACTAAATTGAGAAATTTTGAAATTTAGGGATTTATGGTGAAATTAGAGAGTTAAATTTAGTTTTAAGTGATAGTTGAATGAAAATAAAGAATAAAACTGTAAAGAAAATAAGGTTAGATTTGATTAAGGATTAAATTGGAATTTAGGCAAAAGTTGTGTATAAATTGAAATATTCAATGTGAAATTGTGTGTATTGATGATTTTAAATTGTTTTAATTTTCGTAGCTAAGCCGGAGACCTCGATTAAGAAAGGAAAAGACAAGATTAACGAAGAGTAGCTCGAGAATTACGGTTCGTATTTCTATAATTCGAATTTAGTAATTTTTATTTGTTGTATTTTAAATTAATGTGTATGGTATGAATTAAATGTGCATGTTTAATTGTTTTGTTTTAAAGTATTCGGATTATAAAAATACCACTGAGTTTATACTCACGTACGGTTATTTTTCGTGCGCAGGTTAGGTTAAAGTCAGATCGTTGAATCATTATCCAAAGTTGATCCCGAACTCAAAGTGGTGAAATATATTTCTTTTGGTAATGGCATGTACCTAGGTTGTCATATGTTTGCCATTTTGAGAAATGGTTGTAAGTGATGATATAAGATGATTTTAGTTGATTATATGTATAAGTTTATGAGTTATGTTGAGATTATAAAATGGTATGTTTTGGTTGAAGTATGAATGAATTTAACATATGCAAATTTTAGGTTGAAATTTGGTATAAAGTTTGAATTGGTTTAAATGAAGTTAAATGAATTAAGTTAGTAAGTATTTGTAAAATACCTATGTTGGTACATTAGTTAAGTCATTAGGTTGAGTATTTGGCATGTTTAGATGTGCTTGAATGTGTTTTGAATTGATTGAACAATTTGATTTTGAGTTGCTTGTTGTTCAAGATTTGCAGGGTTGGTAAACTTGATAAATAAGGCTCATTTTGAGTCTACACGGCCTGGCACACGGGCGTGTGACCAGACAGTGTAAGACACACGGCTTACACTTGGGCGTGTGGATAGGCCGTGTGTCCTCTCAATCTTAAAAATTTAAAACAGAATACCCAGGAAATTGCACATAGGCAGAGATATGGCCGTGTGTCTCATCCGTGTGAGGCACACGGCCTAGCACACGGGCATGTGGCTGGCCGTGTGGCCTAAGTCAGTGAGTTATACGGGGTTGAACACAGCCTGAAGCACGGGCGTGTTTAGGGTCACACGGGCGTGTCCCTAGACCACACGGGTGTGTGAGCCCTGTACTTAGGAAAAATTTTGAAATTTCACGAAAAATTTTCTAGACTTCCGATTAAGTCCCGATTTGTTTCTAACACGTGATTTGGGCCTCGAAGGCTCAAGAAAGGGATATTATGATTAAATTATGATGTGTATGTTATATTATTATATGATTGTTCATGTTTATTCTGAAATGTCCGGTAATGCTCCGTAACCCTATTCTGGTGTCGGATAAGGGATAAGGGTTAAGGGGTATTACATTTAATGGTATCAGAGTTATTCAGGTTTAGCCGATTCTCATACTAAATCAAGCTCGAAAATTGAGTCTAGAGGTACATGCCATAATTGAGTCGAATTGAGTTGGGATTGGATGATGATATATTTGTTTGTTTTCGTTTTATAGTTAAAGATGTTGGATGGATATATTGATAATACTAATCAAGAAATGTATACTGGAGATGATGAATCATATGAAAGTGATGAAACCGAGTCAGTAACACCGAGTATAAATCTAATAAGAATCCACCACATAAGGTCGAAAGAGGTAATGCTATATAGAGAGATGATTCACATCTATTTAAGGTTATAGCTGATGCCTTTCAACGAGTAACAGGAACTGTATCTGCTATGGCATCTGCTCCTACTACCCGATAAGCCCCAATAAAAGAATTACATAAGTATGGTGCCACTGAATTTCTAGGTATAAAGGGAGTCGATCCTTCTACTGTTGAAAATTAGATGAAGTCTACAAAAAGAATTCTACAACAACTTGAATGTACTCCAGGGAAAGTTTATTATGTGTTGTTTCTTTATTATAATAGTAAGCATATATATGGTGGGAATCAGTAACCCGACATGTACCGGCAGAACAGATAAACCGAGATTTCTTTCAAAGAGAATTTTAGCAGAAATATGTGAGTGAGTTGTACATTGATGACAGAAAACAAGAGTTCTTGATGTTAAAACAAGGTGAGTAGTTGATTATGAACGGGAATTCTCACGACTTAGTAGATATGCAGCTGAATTTGTGCCCACTGAAGCTGGCAGTTGTAAGTGATTTTTGAGGGGGCTACGTGATGAACTAAGGGTACAATTGGTATCACATAGAATTACGGAATTTGTGGATTTGGTTGAGAGAGCAAAGATGGTTGAACAAGTATTGGGTCTTGACAAAAATCCTGAAAATACTCGTCTAATTGGGAAACGTACTGGAACTACTAGTTCAAATCCGCAATCCACAAGATCAAAAGAATCTCGTGGTAGCTAGAGATCGAGTTTTAGATCAGACAGAAGTGATAGAAACCGTGGAAGGCAGATGACAGTTTCTACTGGTAGTGTACGAGGTCCACCACGGGATACTAAAATTCTAGATTGTGAACATTGTGGGAAAAAACATAGAGGTGAATGCTAGAAATTGACTCAAGGTTGTTTTCATTGCGGATCTACAGCATTTTGTTAGAGATTGTCCGAAAAATGAAAATGTTGCACCTGTTACATCTCAGAGATCTGTGCCTACTTTTAGAGGTCGAGGATAAGGTAGAAATGGTTCATTTTTAAGAGGTGGTGTTAGAAGAGGAAGTGATATTGTTACTCAACAACCAGAAGCCGGAGTACCAGCCCGAGCTTATGTTGTACGGGCCCTTGAAGAGGGTGATGCATATGATGTGGTGACATATATGTTTTTATTGCATTTAGAACCTGTTTATGCCTTAGTAGATCCGAGATCTTCACACTCATGTGTTAATACAAAATTGGTTGAGTCGAGAAATTTAAAATCTGAAATGTCTAGAGTATCAATAGCGGTGTCTAATCCTTTGGGCCAAACTGTGCTAGTAGATCAAGTGTGTAGGAGGTGTCCGTTAATGATACAGAATATAATCTTCTCTGTTGACTTGTTGATAATGCCGTTTGGTGATTTTGATATAATATTGAGAATGGACTGGCTTTTAGAGTACGAAGTGATTTTAGACTGTTATAAAAAGAAGTTTATTGTTCAGAGTGAAAATGGGGATAAGATCAAGGTAAATGGTATTCGAATGGGGATAATATCAAGGTAAATGGTATTCAAACCAGTGAGTCATCTCGTATTATTTCAGCAATGCAGGCTAATAAACTTCTTCATCAGGGTTGTGCAGATATTGTAACACCCCTTACCCGTGTTCGATGCCAGAACAGGGAACAAGGCATTACCGAATAGTACAGAACACTTACAGATTATTTAAACCATTTATCGCTCAAATATCAAAATTGATTATAAAAGTTCCTTTAACGGACCCTTGAAGTCCAAATCATGCATTGGGATTGGGTCGGGACTAAATTAGAATAGTATAATTTTTTTTTTATAAAATCCTTAAGTTTATCTCATTTACAAGGGTCCCATGCCCGTGTGGCTCACATGGCCGTGCCTCTAGGGCGTATGACTCTCTGACTTGCATCTTTGAAGTAACTTGGGTCACACAGCCTTAGTACACACCCGTGTTGCTAGGCCGTGTGGTAAATTTAATTTTCACAAATTAGGCTATTTTCCAAGCCATATTTCTCACTCATTTTGATCCTTATTCTTTACCCACGTTTAATACATACAAAAACCAATTTAAGATATTCAACTGAGCCTTATACTTAATACGATTTGTTAGTCGTACAGTTCATATAAATAACAAGAAACTATGGGCTCAATTCTCATTAAATTTCTCCTGTACTTATACTTTTTTTCATACTATGTATTCATATAACATATAACAATCGCACCTCTGTATTTCATATACATTTTTATAACAATTTGTCTTGGTTTCAAACTACTTCATATTTGAGTTTTACTTATCAAATCATTTGAAACACCATCTTTACACATATAGTGCACTTGAGATGCAAAAATTCTATAATTATGAATGAACACATTTATCAAACATATTCTATGTTTTTATATATTATAGTCTCATATCTCCGTGTATCAATTACCATCATTTCCTCGTATTTTTGACAAATACATGTAACAATTCATAATCATGCAATTCACTAACTCTTCCTGCCAGTCACAATTTAAATTGACAAATCACTTATTGAGCCCAATTTCAATGTTCTCTAAAATCCATTAGGATGTACGTATCCACCAATAAATTCCATGTACAGATATCATCGCCTCATATTTTCACATACATTTACTTTCCATATTATGAACTCAAATAACATACACAAGACATACCAATGCATTCCAAGTACGTTTTCATAATATTTCATTTCGAATTCAGATTATGTCATATTAAAACTCTTCCCATCAACTCGTTCAGAATACCATTTCATACGGATAATACACTCAAGGGTGTACAAATATATAATCACAAATGAACTCATTCATCAACCAAGTTCTATGTTCATGTATCATCAACTCATATTTCCTTATATCACATAATTCTATATAACACTTACCAACTTCGTCAAATTAGTGAACATCTTACGAAATTATTCTGCACCGGTATGCATTGAATTTCACTGATAATCACTGATGCCATAACATAGCTATGATCTTTTTACTAGAATGCCATAGCTCAGCCATGGTCTTACATCTTCACTGTCATTATGTCATGGTGAAACCATGAACTTCTCTGCCAATTCATCACTTTTCACTAGAATGCCATAGCCCAGCTATGGTCTTACATCTTAAACACGTATCACACCGATGCCATATCCCAGATATGGTCTTACACGGAAATCACTTGTCACTTGTAGCCGAAGCTACACTATTCACTGATCAGGTAGCTAGAGCTACCACTTTTCACTGATCAGGTAGCTGGAGCTACCACTTTTCACTGATCAGGTAGCTGGAGCTACCACTTTTCACTGATCAGGTAGCTAGAGCTACCACTTTTCACTGATCAGGTAGCCGAAGCTACCACTTTTCACTGATCAGGTAGCAGAAGCTACCACTTTTCACTGACCAGGTAGCCGAAGCTACCACTTTTCACTGATCAGGTAGCCGAAGCTACCACTTTTCACTGATCAGGTAGCCGAAGCTACCACTTTTCACTGATCAGGCAGCCGAAGCTACCACTTTTCACTTTCACTTGTCCTTCATCAGATAAGTGTAGCCGAAGCTATCACTTATCACTTGTTGTCATGGTTCAACCATGGTCTTTTCTGTCAATTCGTCTTGTCACTGAAATGAAGTGCTTAATTCGATCATTTATTCAATTTCCATGCGTTTACATTATGCACGATTTTATCATCAATACATATGAAATAACACATCATGAAGTTCATAAAATTAACAAATGATCACTAAAATTTAGCCATATAAACTTACAAGTTCAATTTTTGTATTATAACGATAATCATAATTTCATAATAAATATTCCAAATAAAACATTATATCATTTCTAATTCAACATTTATCAATTATAATCGAGCATGTAATCAATTTATACACAAGTCGTTCATATATTATTTTTCCTCCTCCTCCTCTCCATCCACATCCTTAGTATAAACAACACACTTGTAAGTAACATTATCTATAATTTTCACTATTTACTTATGTGAATATTCAAGCTGTCCATCCGTGTCATAGTCACTAAATTATTTTTATCTTGAGCTACAAAACTCCAAATTAAGATCCGTTAATTTTATTTGAAACTAGACTCACATATCTTCTTACCATAATTTTTCCAGAATTTTTGGTGTGGCCAATTAGTACAGTTTATTAGTTAAGTTCTCCCCTGTTACACAGTCCTACTGCTCTGACCTCTCTTCACTAAAAATCAATTATCTCATAGTACGATTTTCATATAGTTTTTCTGATTATTTCTAATGAAAATAGGTTCACTAAGGAATACATACATATAAATCATAACTCACAATTATTTGTTTACAATTTTTAGTGAATTTCTAAAGTAAGAACAGGGGATCACGAAGTTATTCTAAACCAGTCTTACCAAAATTTAAATATCTCAAAATGTAGACTTCCTTTGCTTGCTCTGTTTCTTTTATATGAAAATAGACTCAACAAGCTTTAATTCCATACCACACTCAACTTCTAATTCAATTTATACAATTTTTGGTGATTTTTCAAAGTTAGACAATTGCTGCTGTTCAAAACTGCTTTAGTATAACATGTTGATTTCTATTTTGTCTCAAATTCCACATTTCATACAATTCAATCCTTACTCAATTAACCCCTCAATTGTGCTAATTTTCTCATTTAGTACTTTTATCTATCATTTTAAACTACTTCATAACCTTTGAAAATCAGAATTTTAATACTAGGCCTTAATTTCAACTCTTTCACAATTTGGTCCTAAAACCAATTTCCATCAATTTTACTTGATAAAATCATCATATATCAAAATTAAAGCTTCAATTCAATATTTATTTATCATATTCTTCCAGCACTAATCCACATCAACTTTTAAAAGTTAGCCATAGAATCAAAAACTAATGACATAGTAAGTTGGACCCAATTGTAAAAGTCTAAAAACATAGAAATTTCAAGGAAAAAGTAAGAATTGAACTTACATGAAGCTTGAGTATGAAAACCAGCTTGAAACTCTCTCCCATGGCTGTTTTTCAGCTGAAGAAAATGAAGAGAAAATGAAGAGAAATCTCAATATCCCAATTTGGTCCCATTTTTATTTAACCAATTTTGGCAATTTTCCATTTTTGCCCTTATTTCACTCATTTCCTGATTTTTCTCAGCTATTGCCGCCCAAAATATCTCCTTTAGGATTATTTGCACTTTAGGTCCTTCCTCATTTGACAATTAAGCTATTTAATCCTTCTAGCAACTTTTATACCTTTTTCAATTTTTTTTTTTTAATTAACCATCCAAACGTCAAAATTTTCTAACGAAATTTTTATACTACCTTATTGACATTCCGTAGATATTCACAAAAATATTTATGACTCAGTTTATAACACCGAGATCTCGATACCTTTTTTTTTCTCAATTTCTTAACCAAATAAATCTTTATAAAACACAATTTACTATTTCAAAAATCTTTTAAAAGCTACATTTAGCTCGTAAATATTAAATAATATAATCTACGAGTTTATTTGTCAGATTTGGTGGTCTCAAACCACTATTTCTAATATTACTGAAATTTGGGCTATTACAGATATTCTAGCTTATGTTATCAATTAAGATTCTGTTGAAAGCCAATGCAGCAAAATCTGAACTGTTTGTGAATTTCTTAATGTTTTTCTTGAAGAATTATTGGGATTACCACCAGATCAGGAGGCTGAGTTCGCAATTGAAGTATATCCTGGTACAGTTCCAATATCAATACCTCCGTATCGTATGTCACCTACAGAGTTAAAAGAATTGAAAGTACAATTGCAAGATTTACTAGATCGAGGATTTATACATCCTATTATTCCACCATGGGAAGCCCCAGTACTGTTTGTTAAAAAGAAAGACGGTTCAATGAGATTGTATATTGATTATCGATAATTGAATAAGGTGACTATCAAGAATCAATACCCGTTACCTCGTATTGATGATCTATTTGACCAGTTGAAAGGAGCTTCTGTGTTTTCAAATATTGATTTGAGATCGGGTTACTACCAGTTGAAAGTAAGAGGAAGTGATGTACTGAAGACAACATTTTGTACAAGGTATGGCCATTATGAATTTTTAGTTATGCCTTTCGGATTGACAAATGCTCCAGCTGTTTTTATGGATCTTATGAACTGAATTTTTCAACCGTGCTTGGATTAGTTTGTGGTGGTTTTTATTGATGATATTTTGTGTAACACCCCCTACCCGTATTCGTTGTCAGAATAAGGTACGAGGCATTACCAGAATTTACGATTTTTTTTTTAAAACCGAGACCATTCCAATTCAACATATTTTCAAGATAATTCATGCATATTTATAAGATAACTTAAACACATAAGCCATACCAATGGCTGACTTACATTCATTTCATATTAACATCTATTTTATTAGCTTATACATGCCATTCATTTCCAAACTAAAGTTTCTTTAAATACCGAAATATTGGGGTTAATAGTGTGATGAGTCTCCCACCGATCCGACCTCCGAGCTCTTAACACTACAAAACAGGGAAAAAGGAAATAGGGTAAGCACTTTGTGCTTAGTAAGCCCATGTAACAAGAATTATACTTACCTAATATTTACAATACAAGCGATAAACATTCATATACCCATTCAATGCATTATTACCCTAACATTTACAAACTCAACATTCAAGTCAGTCCAATAATTTTCATATATCAATAATATATACTATCATTGATGAGCTCATCAATACCATGATTTCCATATTTTTTTTTATATTTATCCCATTGAATTACTCGGAATTTCGATGGATTTTCAGAGGTACACTTTAGTGTACAAATTCGGGTCCGTCAATTCATATTCATGTGCGCACATTTTCATTTCAGAGAGCACACTCCCGCGAACCTCATCTTTACAGCGGGATTACCAGTCCAGGCTAAATCCCCTGTAATATAAACTCATAGAGTATTGTCGGGATTACCAGTCCAGGCTAAATCCCCTGCAACGACAATTACTCTAATGAGTTTGGATCTGAATTACCAGTCCAGGCTAAATTCAGAACCTAATTCGGATTACCCGTCCGGGCTAAATCCATTTTCCACATATTCTTCGGGAGGGCTATATCAGGATAGGATCACCCGTCCGGGCTAGATCCTTTTTACCGTCAATTCCTTTTCAGAGATCCATCGAATTTTCCTTTCATTCAATCGGGATTTCTTTCCCTTTTTATCAAAAATATCAATATTGCATAAATTTTCATACAATGAACATTCAAACTATATTCACATCAATAACATACATTTCAAGCATTTAAGAATATAATTCAAGTTACATGAACTTACCTCGTTATCAGTTCGTTACAAAATCTACTAATCCGGAACTTTTTCCTTTCCTCGATCTAGCTTCGTATTTGAGTTTTCCGGATCTAAATAAATAAATTCAATCATCAATTCAATACATTTCATGTTCACATGTAGCATTTTCTATAATTCTATTATTATTTTTAGTTTATTCAAACCTGTCTACTTGAGTCATAGTCACTAAATTATTTTTATCTTGAGCTACAGAACTTCAAATTTAAATCCTTTAATTTTCCCTGAAACTAGACTCACATATCTTCTTCCCATAAAAGTTTCAGAATTTTTGGTTTAGCCAATAAGTACAGTTTATTCATCAAAGTCACCCCTGTTCTGCTGTCTGGCAGTTCTGACCCTTCTTCACTAAAAATTAATTATCTCTTTATACAAGATTCAGATGATGTTCTTGTTTATTCCTATTGAAAATAGACTCATTCAGGATTTTAAACATATAAATTTAAGCCCCTAATTATTTTTCTTCAATTTTTGATGATTTTCTAAAGTCAAAACAGAGGAACCCGAATTCATTCTGAACCAGTCTTACAAAAATCCAAATATCTCAAAATACATAACTTCTTTTCTTTCCTTGTTTCTTTCATATAAAAATAGACTCAATAAGATTTAATTTCATATCTCACTCAACTTTTAATTCCACTTCTACGATTTTTGGTGAATTTTCAAACTTACTCTACTGCTGTTGTCCCAAAACTGTTTTCTTATAGCTTGTTTTACAATTAAGTCCTTTATCCAATTCTAACTTCAAATTCTTTCAATTAAACCACTAATTCATCATTTTATTCATCATATGCTATATTCAAAAACTCTAAAACTTCAAAAACTTCAACTCAAATTCATCAAAACTTTGTTCTAAAACTTATAAAGCATCAAAATTAAAAGAAAAGGGCCAAATTAACTTACCAAATTAAACTCCAAGCTTCAAACTTAAATTTTCCCTTTTTTTTTCTCTCTTTTCTCTTTTTCTTTCTTTCCTTCACGTTTGCTCTCTGTTCTTCCTTTGTTTTTATCCTTTTGTTTCTTTTCTCCTTTCTTTATATATATAATAATATAATAATATAATATAATAATATAAATAAATATAATATAATAATATACTAAAAAAATCTCAGATTTTCTTCAATAAACCGCCTCAATCTAGACAAAATGGCTTAATTGCCATTTGGTCCTTTATACTTTCTTTTAATTTATAATTAAACTTTTACTTTCATTTCAATTTAGTCCTTTTATTTAATTACCTACCCAAACATTAAAATTTTCTAACGAAAGTTTAATACCACATTACTAACATTTTATAAATATTTATAAAATATCTCCTATCATATAAAAACTCATGCAAACATATTGAAATAAATTTCTATTTAAATCGGATTTATGGTTGCGAAACCATTATTCCGATAAATCTTGAATTTAGGCCATTACATTTTGGTTTATTAGAAATCTGAATATGAACATGTGCAACACCTCAGAATTGTTTTGCAAATATTACGGGAGAAACAATTATACGAGAAGCTTAACAAATGTGAATTCTGTTATCGAAAGTTGTATTTTTAGGACATGTGGTTTTGGCAGATGGAATTAGAATTGATCCGAAGAATATTGAAGCAATAGTTCAGTGGAAAGCATCGAGAAATGTGTTAGAGGTACGTAGTTTTCTAGGATTGGCTGGTTACTATAGAAGTTTTGTAAATGGATTTTCAAATATAGCCTTGTCGATGACAAAACTGTTGCAAAAGACTGTTCTGTTTGTCTGGGATGATCAGTGCCAGGAAAGTTTTGAGAAATTGAAGCAAATGTTAACTGAAGCACCAGTTTTGACATTACCAGAATCGGGAAAGGATTTTGTTATTTATAGTGATGCTTTTTTGAATGGTTTTGAGTGTGTTTTGATGCAAGATGGAAAGGTGATAGCTTATGCATCTTGTCAATTGAAATCGCATGAACGTAATTACCCGACGCATGATCTGGAACTAGCTGCTGTGATTTTTGCACTAAAGATCTGGAGACATTACTTGTACAGTGAGAAATGTTATATTTATAAGTCTCAAGTATCTATTATCTCAAAAGGAGTTAAATTTGAAACAACGTCGATGGGTAGAGCTTTTAAAAGATTATGACTGCGTTATTGATTATCACCCGAGAAAGGCAAATGTTGTAGCTGATACATTGAGTAGAAAAACAACAATTGAATTACGAGTAATGTTTGCACAGCTTAGTATCAATGATGATGGAAGTTTGTTGGCTGAATTGAGAATTAAACTAATGATGTTTGATTGAATTAAGTCAGCACAGTTAGCAGATGACAAGATAATAAAGAAGAAAGAAATAGTTCAGAATGGCACACTAGAGAATTTCAGCATTGACGAGCATGGTTGTTTGAGATTTCATAATCGGATTTGTGTACCAGATGTTTCAAAACTGAAAAAGTTGATACTTCGTGGAGCACATGATAGTCCTATCGCATTGCATCCAGAATAAACAAAAATGTACCGTAATCTACGGGAGTCTTATTGGTGGCCAGGTATGAAAAGAGATATAGTTGAGTATGTGGCTAAATGCTTGACTTGTCAACGAGTTAAGGCAAAACATCAGGTTCCTACTAGGCTACTTCAGCCTATTAATATTCCTGAATGGAAATGGGACTAACTGAAAAAGTTGATACTTCGTGGAGCACATGTAGTCCTATTACATTGTATTCGGGAGGAACAAAAATGTACCGTAATCTATGGGAGTCTTATTGGTGGCCAGGTAGGAAAAGAGATATAGTTGAGTATGCGGCTAAATGCTTGACTTGTCAACGAGTTAAGGCAAAGCATCAGGTTCCTACTAGACTACTTCAGCCTATTAATATTCCTGAATAAAAATGGGACTAACTGAAAGAGTTGATACTTCGTGGAGCACATGATAATCCTATTGCATTGCATCCGGGAGGAACAAAAATGTACTGTAATTTACGAGAGTCTTATTGGTGGCCAGGTATGAAAAGAGATATAGTTGAGCATATGGCTAAATGCTTGACTTGTCAATGAGTTAAGGAAAAGCATTAGGTTCCTACTAGACTACTTCAGCCTATTAATATTCCTGAATGGAAATGGGACTGTATCACGATGGATTTTGTAACGGGATTACCATTGTCAGCAAGTAAGAAAAATGTTATTTGGGTGATTGTTGATCGGCTTACAAAATTGACTCACTTTATAGCTGTCAGAACTGATTGGTCACTTCAAAAGCTTGCTGAAGTTTACATTCGGGAAATTGTGAGATTGCACGAAATTCCTGTGTCGATAATTTCTGATCGGGATCCACGATTCACATCGAGATTTTGGAGACAGTTGCATGAATCACTTGGTACTCGACTCAACTTTAGTACAGCTTTTCATCCACAGACTGATGGACAATCAGAACGAGTTATTCAGATTTTAGAAGATATGCTTCATGCTTGTGTTATTGATTTTGAATCAGGTTGGGAATGTTATCCACTATTGGCTGAATTTGTATATAATAATAGTTTTCAATCAAGTATTCAAATGGCTCCGTATGAAGTTATATATGGTCGTATATGTCGATCACCTATTTGTTGGATGGAATTGAATGAAAGAAAAATGATAGGGCTGGAGTTAAATTCAAGAAACGGAAGATACTATTAAGAAGATTCGAGATAGACTGAAAGCAACTTTCGACATACAGAAATCATATGCAGATTTGAAACATTGGGATATTGAGTACTCTGTTGACGATAAAGTATTTCTTAAAGTATTGCATTGGAAAAAAAAATTTAAGATTTGGTCCTGATTTGTTTCTAACACGTGATTTGGGCCTCGAAGGCTCAATAAATGAACATTATGATTAAATTATGACGTGTATGTTATATTATTATATGATTGTTCATATTTATTCTAAAATGTCCAGTAATGCTCTGTAACCTTGTTCCGGGACGGATAAGGGTTAATAGGGGTTACATGAACCAAACCAGAGAAATTGAGGAAAAGTAAAAATTATCGATTAGTCCTCAGAGACTCGTTTATTTTTTGTTTTTCCAGGTAATTTCATATAAAAATTATTAAATTATTTTTTGAATTGTATTGTTTCAATTGTGTGTTTATATTTAAGTGAAATTGGTGAAATTAGCATATTTGAGTTCACATGGAGTAAATTGAAAACCATGAAAATATTGGTTATTACAAATAGGTACGGAGTATCAAATGTGAATGTTGAATGTTTACAGCACTTGTATGAAATATGTAAACTAGTACAAGGTTTGTTAATGAGATGTAGATGAAAATAATATCCGTGTGAACTTAGTAAAAGATTAAGATACATATGACATGTTATTGGGATTATACATGTAATTGATCAGAGATTTACACGATGATACGAGATCTAGCATTTGTTGCAGATCCTCAAGTTATACGTATTATTGGTTTAGCCTAGACTGGTAACCTCGATACGATGCCAGGTTGTGTGAGCATTTTTTGTTAGCAATATATTCCCGTGTATCCGAGTTTGTTTTACTATAGTTCCCTCAAACGAAACTTTAACCTAATGGAAATGGAAATATTAAAATGGTTTGGGCATAGATTGGATTGCATATGCTTTCAATTTGAGTTGTGGTATATGATTACTTACTTAATGATCTTGGTATGCAAATTGACTAACCTATTTGGTTGTATATGTTTATGTGTATTAGTTGCATCAAAGTATGTCAAGGAAGGCCAATTAAATGCCAATGTGTTTAATAATCTAGCTTGTTGAATTGTTAAGGTAAGTAATGGAAATTTCATGTGAACTTACTTAATGCTTACCCCGTTGTTTTTCCTTTTCCTTGTAGATTGATACCTTATGGAACACGTCAAGCCAGATTGCCTCGAAGGTCACACTATCCTTAATTCGGTAGCTTTTTAATCGTTTTGAGTTTCGGGATCATGACATGTATATAGGGATTAGATGTTAAGGAAATGGTCACTATGTTGATCATTTGGTACATTTGATATTTGTGGCAAATATTGAGTTGTTGAAAAATTGGTATGTACTAGAGGTGTATGAAATAGCTAATGCTTGATTTGGTTTAATTGATGATTTTAAACTTGAACATGTCATTGGATGTGCTAAAAGTTAAATATGGAAGAAATGGTAAGTTGAATGAATAGATGTGCAAATATGCTAAAGTGTTTGAAATGAAAATGGAATGGCATGATTCTATATGACTTGGCTTAGGTGAGGATTGATAATTGACTAGTTTGTTCGATTTATATGGAATGGTATTTGATGGAATGTATGAAAATGAATAATTGATAATAGTTGAACCTATGTTGAAATGGTTGAATGGAAGTAGTTGATGACTTGTTTTGGTATGAAATGTTATGTGTTTTGGTATGCTTTAGGTATGTTTTTATTCAATTGAAGTTGGCTTTGGTGCATAAATTGATAGGTATGTTTGGGAATATTTGAAATAGGTACCAAATGATCCATTTTTACCATAAACAAAGTTCACATCTCGATAAGCAACCTATCTTGTCGCAATGTTGATCGACGTGAATCACGTTGTGACGTTGAGAGGCTTGAGGTCACGACATGACAGACTATTTGGCGATGTCATGACGTCAACTTTGAAATTTTAAAAATTTACGATTTGGTCCTATTTCGAGCTCATGTTGACAAAAGAGCTTTTATAAGCTCGAATAAGACCCGGTTTTGATTGTTTAACTATAGATGAATGTGTTTGACGTTGAATTACATATGAATATGATTATTTTCTTGTAAATTAACTATAATTGCTTCGGCAACGACTATAGTATCTGGTAGCTCAGACCCGACGATCAGGTCAAGCGATAGGTATTACTCGAAATGTGTTTCAAGACATCACAACTACAAACCTAAAAATCTACATTAACATTGCCATGTCTCGAGATATATTGGACTTTATCTCGAGAAAAAAGCCCCATTGTCCCCAGACAAGGCAATTTCAAAGCCAAATCTCTACAATGCCATGGCAGTGTCTTGAGACATGAAGGCCATGGTCTCAATACATACAGACCTGCAGGGCAAAAATTTTAATTAGGTGATATGAGATCTAAAACAATATTTACATGCAATTAATCTTTATTATTAGATAAATTATGTTCCTAAAAACATAATAAGGACTTGATATCATTTGTAAAATTCCAATTTAAATCTATTTGAATTCGTAAGTAAATGTTCAGTGTTAAATGTAACACTCATTACCTAAGTTTACTCGAATAAATGGTGTTACACACGTAAACTTGTAAAGGAACAATAGCAACCTACAAAGATTGTATTTTGCTTAAAAATGGTAAAAACAATTTTCTTTCTTGTTGTTTCTCCCCCACAAATTTGGGTCATTGAAGCATTATTTAAATTCCAGGTGATGACGATTTACAAGTTTTTTTAAAAGATTAGTGCTTTTTTGGCATTGGAAGGATTGTTGATTACTTATTTATTTTCTCTCTTTGTTCTTGAAACAATCATTTGTTGCATATTTACAAGATCTTTGAATCAAAATCCGTGGCAATTGTTTATCAAATTACCCAAGAAAAATGAATGACTTCCTTACCAACATCATCAAATAAAGGCATCATACAGAATAAAAAAATATTTCAAAATATTTATAATTTTAAATAATTTTCAAATTTTTTAATATATATTTTACAATTTTTAAAAATTTTTATTCAAATAAAACTCGGTCAACATCGACATCAGCGGTCGACAAGAACACATAGTGTGTTCTAACCGATTGTTGTTTTTTTAATACCATGAACAACAAGGGCCAAAAAAGTGTAACAAAATTATAATTCAAGTACTAAAATGGTACAAAAAAAACTTAGGTACCAATATAAAAAAATGAATATACTTCAAAAGCCAAATGGTGAATAAAAACCTAGTATTTAAAGTGCAAGGACTATTCTAATTAGACCTGATCAGGGGCCGGGTCACTTGACTGGGCTCGAAGTCCTTCCCAAAAAGTGGGAGGGTTTGGACGAAAATATAGGCTCAAAAAATAAGCTTGGGCAAAAAAAAAAAACCCATTTTCTAAAGGGATCGAGTCTTGGGTAAGCTATTTTTGGCCCATGCCAAGCATGGTCCGATCTCAATTTGTAAAGAAACAAACAAACCTACTGCAGTTTCCATTGTTTTGGTGTTGCTTTTTCACTGTTTTGCTGCCATTTTGTTATTATATTGCTACTTTATTTTTTGAATATTGTACAACTCTTGTTTTATTGTTAATTTTGCTACTATTTTAAAGATATTTCCTTACTAACTTGTACATATCTTTGTGTTATTTAAACAAAAATATTAAAAAAATTTAAATTTGTTTTCAATACGGGCGAATTGAGTCGGGCTCAGATTTTAACATTTTTATCAAAATCAAGCATAGACAAAATTTTAGTTCTATTTCTAAAAAATCCTATAAATTTTAAAGTCATTTTCAAAGTTTTCATAAGAAGCTTCATCCAACGTGGAAGCTAAAACGTTACTTATCATACACGTTTTATAAAAAACGATTTTAACCAAAAGCATTTTCCGCCATTAGTAATTTTTATTTATTTTTCTCAAAAATGTATTTGAAAAAAAAACCATCATCTCATCTTGATTCATAAATTGTTTTTTTTTTAATTTTCTATTTTTGTAATTGAATATATTTTTTTTATTTTTAACATTTAATTTAATTTTAAGCTAACATTTTTGCCTTCTATTTTATATATTTATAATAAATATAACAAAAAAGTCAAAAAAAGAAAAAGAAAAAGAAAAAAAAGAAAGCAAAGTCTAATTGGCGAAGAAAAGTATTAAGCATATAAATGAGTGGCTCCCGCATTCCCTATTCGCTATTATATAGGTAAACCCAAAAATAAATTTTTTTTAAAAAGCACGTCAATAGAAGGATCTAGAAACCCTAATGAAGTTCCCTATATAAGGTATCCTTAAGCCTTGCATCACAGAACTGCCTCACTCTGATATTTTCTCCTCTTTCTCTCTATTCGAAATTTGAAAGCTCTCTCATTTTACGATATTTCTTAGTGTGTTTTGGATCGGGAGGTTAGAGGTTTATCATCAATGGCGGATACTGAGACGTTTGCTTTCCAAGCTGAGATCAATCAGCTTCTTAGTTTGATTATCAACACTTTCTACAGCAACAAGGAGATCTTTCTTCGTGAGCTTATCAGTAACGCCTCTGATGTAAGTTCTATTTTAATAATAGTTTTTGATTTTTTTTATACGTGATTGTATGGATCTGATCTTTCCTTATTCGATGTTTATGGATTTCTTTTTGTTTGTTTGTTTCATAATAGAAATGTTGGAGTTTATTTTGGCTTTGGATATATGTTATTATGATGTTTAATGCGTAAATAGAAATGTTGGAGTTCATTTTGGCTTTGGATAATGCTTTTGCTAGTGAAAGATCTTTAGGGTTTAGGGTTTAGCTTTTGTATTTTTAGTTGGCCGTTAATTTATGCTTATTGGAATTTAATTGAAGCCGTATGTCAGTACTTTTTGGTTTTTTTGAATGTAAAAGAGTAAATAAGAAAGATCTCGTGAATCTAATGCGTGTAACATAACTGAAGTGCCCTTTTTGTGTGGTTAGTAATTGGTATATGATGTTAAATCTTTTACCTGTAGGCTTTGGATAAGATCAGGTTCGAGAGCTTGACAGACAAGAGCAAGCTTGATGCACAGCCTGAGCTCTTCATTCATATCGTTCCTGACAAGACCAATAACACTCTATCAATCATTGATAGTGGTATTGGTATGACCAAAGCTGGTAAGTACTTTATTATTTCTACTTAATTGTTGTGCATTCAGTTCTGGAGTTTCAATTTTGAAAATATTTTAATGTGATATATATTTTTGTTGTTTAGATTTGGTGAACAATCTTGGTACAATCGCAAGATCTGGTACTAAGGAGTTTATGGAAGCACTGGCTGCTGGTGCTGACGTTAGTATGATTGGTCAATTTGGTGTTGGTTTCTACTCAGCATACTTGGTTGCTGAGAAGGTTATTGTAACCACAAAGCATAATGATGATGAACAATATGTGTGGGAGTCCCAAGCTGGTGGTTCATTCACTGTCACCAGGGATACTTCCGGAGAGAACCTTGGTAGGGGTACAAAGATTACTCTGTTTTTGAAAGAGGATCAACTTGAGTACCTTGAGGAGCGACGTCTGAAGGATTTGATTAAGAAGCATTCTGAATTTATTAGCTACCCGATTTCTCTTTGGATTGAGAAGACCACTGAGAAGGAGATTTCTGATGATGAAGATGAGGAGGATAAGAAGGATGAAGAAGGGAAAGTTGAGGATGTTGATGAGGAGAAAGAGAAGGAAGAAAAGAAAAAGAAGAAGATTAAGGAAGTGTCCCACGAGTGGTCTTTGGTGAACAAACAGAAGCCCATCTGGATGAGGAAGCCTGAGGAGATTACCAAGGAGGAGTATGCTGCTTTCTACAAGAGCCTTACAAATGACTGGGAAGAGCATTTGGCTGTCAAGCACTTCTCAGTTGAGGGGCAACTTGAGTTCAAGGCTGTCCTCTTTGTCCCCAAGAGGGCTCCTTTTGATCTCTTTGACACAAGGAAGAAGCCCAACAACATTAAGCTCTATGTGAGACGTGTCTTTATCATGGACAACTGCGAGGAGTTGATTCCTGAATTCCTCAGCTTTGTTAAGGGTATTGTCGATTCAGAGGACCTTCCTTTGAACATCTCGAGAGAAATGTTGCAGCAAAACAAGATCTTGAAGGTTATCCGCAAGAACTTGGTAAAGAAGTGCATTGAGCTCTTCTTTGAAATAGCAGAGAACAAGGAAGATTACAACAAGTTTTACGAGGCATTCTCAAAGAACCTCAAGCTTGGTATCCATGAGGACTCTCAGAACAGGACTAAAATTGCCGAATTGCTCCGCTACCACTCCACCAAGAGTGGTGATGAGATGACCAGCTTGAAGGACTATGTTACCAGAATGAAGGAGGGTCAGAATGATATCTACTACATCACTGGTGAGAGTAAAAAGGCCGTTGAGAATTCACCCTTCCTTGAGAAGCTGAAGAAGAAGGGTTATGAGGTCCTTTACATGGTTGATGCTATTGATGAGTATGCTGTGGGACAGCTCAAAGAATTTGAGGGCAAAAAGCTTGTGTCAGCTACCAAGGAAGGTCTTAAACTTGATGAGAGTGAGGATGAGAAGAAGAAGAAGGAAGCTTTGAAGGAAAAGTTTGAGGGTCTTTGCAAGGTCATCAAGGATGTGCTGGGTGACAAGGTTGAAAAGGTTGTGGTTTCGGATCGTGTGGTTGACTCACCTTGCTGTTTAGTGACTGGCGAGTATGGTTGGACTGCAAACATGGAGAGAATCATGAAGGCCCAGGCTTTGAGGGATAACAGCATGGCTGGTTACATGTCAAGCAAGAAGACAATGGAGATCAACCCGGAGAACCCCATCATGGAAGAGCTGAGAAAGAGAGCCGATGCTGACAAGAATGATAAATCTGTGAAGGACCTTGTTCTCCTCCTCTTCGAGACTGCTCTCCTTACTTCTGGCTTCAGCCTTGATGACCCTAACACCTTTGGCAACAGAATCCACAGGATGCTGAAACTCGGCTTGAGCATTGACGAGGATGCAGGTGAAGCTGAAGCTGATGCTGATATGCCCCCATTGGAGGATGCTGATGCCGAAGGCAGCAAGATGGAGGAAGTTGATTAAGCCTAACATGTTTTTATATGGACTCTGATCAGAAGATTTATCTTACTTTTGAAGCATCTGTTAGCTTTGTTTTACATTTTGTTTGGTGCTTTTGTTATGTTTTTGTTAGTTATTTTCGAGTACTCTTAAATGATAAGTGCTGTTTTCTTCTGGGATATTTATGCAGTCCAGTTTCCTACTGCCGTATCTTTCTGTTTTTGATTGTTCCCAATCCACTGGAATTGTGACATTATGAATGACTATCCAAAATAAATACCATATAATTTAATTACTTGATTAAATCAAATTACTATATATATATGCATGACACCTGGAAAATTTAATGACAACATTGTATTAGAACTTCTGCACATGCATGGAATTCAAAAGTTAACAGGTCAAAGCCCCTCGAACTTTGTCTTTTGTTACATATATTTATCACCTAAGTTGAATCCTGCTCAAATATGACATCCACTGATTCTTTTCCGCAGGCAAAAGTAAGCACACAATCGGTAGCCTAGCGCCATGGCAAGTAAAATCCATACTTCTTGCAAGCCTCCATCGAGGTTAACCGTGTCAAACGAAGGTGAATTCTGCAGAGTCCGACAGCCACCTTTGCTTTGACATTCGTACAATTGATCTCCAGAGTATTGCACTTTCACCAGGAGCCTAAAGCCATAGTACATGAAAGATAAGTACTTCATCCACCTCATAAATTTCGGTATATGCTGCAAAACAAAAACAACGCACTCCACATATTTTAGTGAACTCATTCATATTTTTCTCTAATGAAGACTTGGAACCGATTTTCATGGTAGTTTTAAAGTACCTGGACATAGTAACCTCCTGTTAGGAGAAACAACATCAAAACCAAAGAGGCCATCATCCCGGCCCTCTTAATACTCAAAACTGCAGCCCCAAATAGCTCTCCTGCTCCCTAATTTTGTTCATTTGTTAGGTTTTAAGATTGCATTAGTTGAAAGAGATATTCGATTCTTTAATGAAAATAAAAGTCTTATATCTGAAATTGCTTGACTTACTTGGCTTATAATTGCTATCAGTAAGATGGTAAACAATGTGAGGAAGAAACAAATGACTGTTCTCTTAAAGCCAGCCATGAAGTAGACAATCAACATGAATGATGTAGGATACAAAACATGTGCTACCATGTCACACAGAGTGCTGCAAACATAGTATACACTTAACCTGTACATGTCGGCTTTCCTTTCTTTCACCAAATAGACCTTTTCAAAAGGAAAAACATATACTGCTCCAAAAATTGATGAAGATGTCCAAAAAATGCATATGTAGAATAGCAGACCAACCTAAAACAAAAAAGAGTGTGGAAAACTGCACTTTACACATACTCATTAATGTAATAGGGATTCAAAGAGTTGTATAATGAAGTTTGAGAAATGTTTACTTGATCCCTCAGTTGAGCCTCTGTTGCAGCACTGGATTTCCACCAAAGTAGACCTAGTAAGACTGCAACTCCTAATGATTGTAGTAATCTTAGTTTATCGAAGTAATCCCGTCGTCTTTCTCGAAAGGTTCTCTTCATTATTATCATGAACTGCTCCCACCAAGTTATTGTCCAGTCTTTCTTAACTTGAATGGCTAGTTGAAGTTGTTGTGGCGCCTTGGTACTTCGATGATTCTCTTCCTTTTCCTTTGGCTCCAAATGAGTTTTATACTTGAGTTGAAGATACTAATATGATGTAAAGAAAAAATTGTTTTCAGGAGAAGATCATAGAAAGGGATTCAATGCCCACTAAAATTGTTAGTTTGAAGGAGTTTATACTTTGATTACAGCCCTGTCTGAATCAGCAGTTCCTTGAGATGCCACTAGATCTTCAGGCAGAGTTATGTCATTAACTTGGCCAGTTGCTAAATCAAGCAAGAACTCAGCTGGATTCATTGCTATTTCCGGGATGAATTGCAATGATGAAAAATATTCCATGCACTCTCTTGCCTTCCCGGAGTAAATAGGGTAGCCTTCTGATATCAGGAGAAGCTTGTCAAACATGTGAAACATTCGGCTTGATGGCTGGTGAATTGTTGTGATTACAGTTCTCCCTGCCTGTAGAACATCAACCATTTACTCATTTGTTATATGAAAATGGTGCATTTTGTAAATGTTATTGTCAATTAGGATACCTTAGCAACTCCTTGAAGAATATGAATAAGTTTATTGGCTGAGGTGGAATCAAGACCGGAAGTTGGTTCATCGAGCAACAACAATGAAGGATCAACAAGAATTTCATAGCCAATACTAGTCCTTTTTCTTTCTCCTCCTGATATTCCTTTAACCAATCCTCCCCCGATTCTCGTGTGACGACATCTACAGTTATGCAACAGATAACTTAAGAAGGTAAAAGGTCTGTTTATTATCCCAGTGATGATCATAGTTCATACCTTTCAAGGCCTAACTCCTTCATAATCATCTCTACTTTTGCATACTTTTGTTGCAGGCTCATGTCACTCGGAAGTCTCAAAAATGCTGAAAAGACTAAGGTTTCTTCCACTGTTAGTTGGGGGAGCAAGATATCATCTTGTGTCACAAATCCAATCCTGAAAGAAAATGACACACTCAAAATCGACTGAATGATGGAAAAAAGAAAAGCTTCGGTAAAAATGAGCTAACCTTCGTTTAAGAGCCGGATTATAAGGTATGTCATTGTATGTTATGTTCCCTTTCACATTATCTGTCAACCTTCCACCTATTATTTTTAACAAGGTTGTTTTGCCACTACCAGAAGGACCCATCAAAGCTAGGATTTCACCAGGGCCAGTGCTGCCTGTTACACCTTTAAGGATCTCCTTGTATTTATCTTGTTCCAAGTTAAGTTGCGAGGCAAACTTTGACACCACCACTCGCACCGGGTTGATTGAGGCGGCTTGGCTACTTCGAACCTTGTATTCCACATCTTCAAGCTTCATTTAGAAACCAATCAAAAAAGTTAATACCGATAAATATCAAATAAATCAAAAGAACCCAAGAAATCAACTACCTTGAGAAATATGGGGAGAGGGTGGTCTTTATCAGCATACACGGTGTAGTCCTCAATATCGATCTCAGAGTATCGGTTTCTGAGGTAAGCCTGAGACATGAACTCAATGTTATGACCAAAACCATTGCTTCCTGCAATCTGCATAGACCCCGTTGTTGGTGGGGACAATGGCATTGGCATGTCCTCAATTTCACCCTCTTTTCTATTTTCCATAATTGAAAACCTTTAACTAAATAGTTGTGTGTATATAAAGTGGGTGTAAAAATGAAGTGAATCAACTGTGATGAACCAAATGCTTGCCTATATATTGAGGGGAAGAGCCTTGGCTGGTAGACCACATGCTTTCCATTCTATGCCTGCCTGCCCTTGTTTTAATGAAGTATTTTTCAAATAAAAATACAAACTATATATAGCCAGAAGAACATGCCAAGAATATGAATTTGATTTGGGGTTTTATTTAATTTTTTATTATTTAAATTATCTATTAATTCTATCTAGATTACTATTATTAGGAAGTAAAATGTTGCAGCAATTATCATTGGGAAAGTCTGCAATTTTCAGATGTTTATACTACTATATCAAAAGGATGGATTATTTTCATCCAAACATAAAATAATTTTTTTTTTGAAAAGATGGATTATTATATTATACTTAGAAGATGAATTGGTTTATTATATTATACTTAAAAGATTAATTGTCATAAGTAAAAAATAAAGATATACTAAGAGATACATGTTTGAATTTTGAAGACCACATTGTTAAGAAAAATATTCATGAATTTTAAACGTGAACTTAAAGAAAGAAAATATAGAATATAAAAAAATTTACAACCAAATTTGTAAATAGTTATAGAAATTTATTCAATTATGTCGTTGAAGCTTGTGTAGTATGACATTTTTATTTATTAATAAAAGCATTCGGTAGGGTATTCGATGAGATTTGAACTGTTACCTCTTCAATTACATTTAAAGAAGGATATGTGATACTTATAAAGTATGAATACAATATAAATATATGAAAATTTTAAATTTTTTATATATTTTTATTAATGAATATATTAATTGTTAAGTGTTACACATCCTGCTCTCAAGGTTCTCAAATTTATGGGTTTCTTTGTGTCATAAAGCCAGATAATCTTATTGGACCCTACCCTTTGTCTTTGCAGACAGTGAGTGTTCAATATTTTGGTGCTTATGCATCAATGGGAGACTTTGATGACCTCTGCAACAGCTTTAGGGTAGAAGTGGCTCGACGAACCGAAGACGAGATCGAGTTTGATACAATTGGTACCGATGCAGCGATTGCCGATGCATTTTAGAGGACCCTTGTAGCTATGGTCTGTATCTTTTTGGAGTACTTTTAGGTCTATGTTAGCTTGCACCGATATTGGCCTGAGATTCTATGAATAGAATTGATAGTGCATGCAGCTTGCAACAATAGCGATTGAAAGGATTCTCATTGCAACCAACATAAATCCAAGATGAACTTCTTCTCACAGCATAATTAAATTTTAATGAAAATAAATCCCGATTTTCAATGGTCTATTTTCTTTTTAATGAACATAAATCTCGGTTAGTTGGAGATTATGTATTGAATGCTTGTTTATTGGTTGGATGATTTGGTAAGTTTGAAATCAAGTAAAAATGATGTTTTGTTGAACATAATGATAGATATGGAATGAAACACCGAAATAGGTACCAAATGATTTAATTTTATTAAAAATAGAACCCACGTCTTGACGACCAACCTTCATTGTCGCAACGTTGGCCGACAATCGCGACGTCGCGTGGCCTGAGGTCACGACATGAGAAATCGTTTGGCGACATCACGACGTGGAGGTGACATCATGACATCGACCTTAACGTTTAAAACTTTGCAATTTGATTCTATTTCATGCTCGGTTCAATAAAAGAGCTTTCGTAAGCTCGATTAAGACCTGAAATTTGTTTGATTAACATGAATTGAATGTGATTGGCATTGGTTTGCATGTATAAATAGTGATATACCATTTGATTGACTATAGTTGTTCCAACAACGGATGTGATAGCATTTAATATTATCATTAAATCAACAACAAGATTTTGATACTATTGGCAAAAGTTAAGGTTATCGTGGGTATCTAAATTAAGTTTCACTGTATACAATTATTGCATATGGATTTCAATTTGATATGTGCCGTCTTTTCTAAAAGTATTTTTTTTTATAATAATTTGAACTATCAAATTAATTGGTTCTTATTGTTTAAATTGGTTGATATTATCTAATCTTAATAATATATAAGTATTGAGGAGTAAAGTTGTTATTATATTAATTTTAAAAATTGTCAAATTATATTTTCGTTAATAATTTAGAGGTTGGTGACAAAAAAGAATAAATCAAATAGATAAGTGACTATTGTGTAACTTTTCATAATTAGATGATAAATAGTTGATTCAAATGTTGTTTACCCTTTAGTTTAATGGTTTTTTAAATTAAATAACAAAATAATAACAATATATGCAATTTAAAAAAAAAACACTAGCCTAGTAGACGACGTCGTATGCAGTCAATTTACGTTAATCATACGCTATCGTTTTTGACACGGTGATTATCAAGACCGGCTTTCTCTTTTCTCCCCTGTTTTTTCGTCTCTGCGTTTTCTTCAAGAGCTTTGAATTTTATTCTATAAAATTGTTCGGGTTTTTTTTTTTTTTTAATTCATTCAAAATTTTTCTGAAATACTAAACCCTAAACCCCAAAAAAATTCTTAAAATGGAGATCACATTGCCTTTAGATAAACTATGTCTACCATCAATAACCAAGTAAATTACTCTCTTCTATTTATTTTATTTTATTTAAATGATTGCTTTTTTTTTTTTATTGTTTCAATTCATCTAATTTTGATATCATACTAATTTCTCTTCTTCTTCTTTTTCTATTTAATCAAAGTGGGGAAAAAATTTATGTAGTTTTAGTAGCTACTGGAAGCTTCAATCCTCCTACTTTGATGCACTTACGCATGTTTGGTAAGTTTTTTTAAATTATAATTTGCTTTCATTTTTTTCTTCATTTTTATGGGTTTTGATTTTTTTTTTAAATTTTTATATGGTTAGAACTGGCTAGAGATGCGTTGAATTCAAATGGGTTTTGTGTTATAGGAGGCTATATGTCACCTGTAAATGATGCTTACAAGAAAAAGGTTAGTCTTTTTCTTTACTGAATTATTTATTAATGGTAGAATTTACCAATTTTTGTTATAAGCTTAGGTTTTGATTTATTAGCATCTGGAGAAATCTTGAAATAATTTGGTTAGTGAAATTTGCTAGAATTCAATCACTAATGCATTGGATTATAATCCAAAAATGAATAAATTAGAGGATAATGGCAATAGCTAGTTATATGTGCTTATCTTGTTATGCAGGGCCTTATAGCTGCTGATCATCGTATCGAGTTGTGTAATCTAGCCTGTAAAAGTTCCGATTTTATCATGGTTGATCCTTGGGAGGTACTGTTTCTCTTTCTCCTCTGTTTGTTTTGCAAATTTATTGGAAAACCCGAGTTAAGGAACATCTGTTGCATTTGCAAAGTATGACTTGCCTTTTAAAGTGCTTTTTTTTTTTTCCCATTCTCATTTACAGGCAAAACAAAGCTCTTTTCAGCGCTCTCTAACCGTTCTTAATCGAGTCAAGAGCTTCTTGAGTGAGGGTGGACTGATACCTAAGGGTATACAAGCAAAAACTTAGAACTTTCTTTCCTACCAATACACATAATTTGATAGATACAGTTATGCATTATAATCAGTTTGCAATAACCGGTTGATGCTTGATTAAATGGAAAAACCAGATTCTTGTTTCCCGGAACTGTCTCTGTGAACCATCATATTTTTTAAGTTTAACAAATGAACAATTTTTAATTTCAAATAACATACTATATACAACCAAATGAATAAATATTAGAAGCTGTATCAACATGTAGATGGGTCATTCATACATTGCTGTCAACTCAAAAGGGTCATATAATATATTTATCTCATGTTTAATGATACCATTTAGTAACTTCTTTGGTTCGTTTGTCGAGATCAGATGTATTGTTTGGGATAAAATAGAACCATGAAATGTTAGATCCAATAAAAAAAAAAACCTGCAAGGTTATTGAACTGATAATGAGGAGTGGGGATACAGTAACGATATCGGTCTTTTTGCAGAATCCCTTAAAGTCATGCTTGTTTGTGGTTCTGATTTAGTTCAATCTTTCAGCATTCCCGGGTTTTGGATCCCTGAGCAGGTATATGCTTATTAGTCTCTTCATATGGTATTGGTGTTAAAGGACGATGGGGACATTAAGGATATATTTTTTGGTCTAAATATAATCCGTAGAGCATGCTCTAGCTTATCATATGAAGGCACTAACTTTGGAATTTGCATTAAATTTCAGGTTAGAAGTATATGCAAGGATTACGGTGTGGTTTGCATTCGTAGAGAAGGACAAGATTTGGAAAAAATCATCAAAAACGATGAAATTTTAAATGAAAACCGGGTTAGTAGTGGGATTTCTCGATTCTTTCCACTTTTTCACGAGAAACAAATCGAGGTCTCAATTCCTAGTCATTACCCTTGATGATATTTGAACTTCAATTGGCTCCGGAAAGGAACATTAGAGTCCCACAAAGTCATATATGCTGGTTTCTTTCAGGATAAAAGGCCTATCTCACTGATTTTGGCACATTTGCTTTTGTTTCTTTCAGGATAACATTAGAATTGTCGACGAACTTGTCCCAAACCAAATCAGTTCAACTAGATTGAGGTAAAACAGCATTAGTTTTTGGTCTATTATAGTACTGGAAGATATATGCAACTTTGTTTTCGAGTCTGATTTTGATGGAGATTCCCTTGTTTTCTTTTCATTTTTGTTTCAGGGAATGCATTTCAAGAGGATGGTCTATAAAATATTTGACTGTAGATGAAGTGATAGAGTATATAAAAAAACAGAATTTGTACTTGAAACCAAATGAGAAATGAGGATTGACTAACTGATCAGATTAATGAACTTTCAATCCTTTGAATAAAGAAACTTTCATTGCAGTAGGAGTTATATATTATGTTACTCGGATTCGGGTGCGAGTGTTGTATAACCCTATGTTTCAGATACGAGCATTTAAAAATAAAAATTCCGAGGCACCTAGGTTATATGTTTTCATTTGTAGAGAAGCAGCAGCTCTAATTTCTTATATATATATATGTGAACTTAATCACCATTGCTGTTAAGTCAAAAATAACTTGAAATGCCAATATTGATATTGGAAATGTTGTTTAAATTGGAATGGATCATAAATTGGTTGGGGTATCAATCCGGAGAGTGGTTTTGAACCGATTAAATTAGGAATCGGTATGGATTGATTAAACTAACTAAAAAATCAGTCAAATTGGGGTTTTAAAATTTTCTTTTTTGATTTTTTAATAATTTTTTAATTAGGTTAGTTGAATCAACGAATTAATGGTATGATAAAATTCAATCACAAATTCAATCGCTAATTAAATTTTAAAAACATTGGATATATAGTACTTTAAGAAGAATAAAGAATCCAAATAACATGGGTGTAATCCAAGTAACATGTTTTCATTTATAGATGAGTGTAATCAAGTAAAATTTAGTCAAGTTTATTAAGCTTGATTAAGCCTATTTCATAGTAAAAATGAACATGATTCTCATGGTTGAGTTGAGATTTTTCAATACTAGCTAAAAATATAAAAAGTTCCGATAAACTTATGATTTATTCAATTCAAATATTAGTATATTCAAATTTTACTCATTAAATAGTTCGAAATTTGACACTCAAAAGCTCGACCGAATCTATTGTGGCTTAATTAAGAAGAAAAATCAAACTGCTCGAGCTTGTTAAACTTGATTAAGAGGTAAAAGTATTATAAGGGATTTGTATTAAAAGTTAAATTGTATTTTGTCTCTTTTACTTAAAAAATGAATAAACTAATCCTTATGCATTACATCAAAGAGTAAACTGATATTTTTTATTAAAAATTGGCGCGGCTAATAAAATAACTAGACACTTACATATGGTATACTACGTAGACGGATTAATTTGCTATTTTTTATTAGATGAGAGAAAATGTAATCTGACTTCTAATATAGCATCATCTTTAAATATAAAAAAAATTTAAATTTAAAAGTTACTCAAATTCAGCTCCAAATACATTAAAAAAGCACAAGCAATCCTATTACTGTAACTGTTTAAACCATACCAATGAACAGATACATGTTCAAGTTCATTAAGCAAAATGAAAATTATAACCCTAACTGATGCCCACACTGTATCTGTGTACTTGCCTTCATATATTCCTAAACAACGGCTACTTTGATACTATGATTATCTGTTTATTCAAATTAAATTTGCTTTTCCCTTTTTTAATCCATCTTTTCTCATTTGAACACGTCAAATGGATCCAAGTTGTTATCGAAAGGAGCCTGCTGCGATGATGATCCAGCGGCACCACCTGGAGGAGCACCATGGTTGTATCCACCCATGATGGCTTGGGCGGCGGCGGAGGTGGCATCCGTCATCCCTTCCTGAAACCCCGCATTGAAAGGCGCGACGCCGTGAGGGGGCATCATCATTGGCCCATAGGCATTCCCGCGCTTCAAAAAGGTGTCCCCGCGCAGTGAAGTCCTCTCGTTTTCGGATTGCCTGTACCGGGTCAAGTAAACGGTGAGGGGCTCCATGTAGTCGTCGAAGCCTAGTTTTCCCATGGCACAAAGGATGTCCTCGGCGGTGACGGTCTTGCGTTGCTCGCTTTGGCAGCGTTCGTTGGCTTCCCCGGTGATGAAACTGATGAACTCCGAAACGCATTCTTGGATGGTTTCTTTGGCTTCGTCTGAGATTTTGGCATGGGGTGGTAGGATGCGGCGCATGATGCGGATCACGTTGGCTATTGGCATGTACTGATCCTGTTCGCGCAACACCGGGCCCGGTGGAGGCATGGTGCTGACGGCATTGGTGTTGCCGGTGCTGGAGATGTTGCCGGCGTTGCTGACATTGTCGGTGATGTTGAAGATGTTGTTAACGTTGTTAATGGAGTTCGATGAATCACCATGTTGAATGATACCCAAACCTGCCAAAAAAAAAAATATAAAATTTGCACTTTAACCCCTAAAATTATTTAAAATTTAAAGATTAACCTAAAATAAGTAAAAATTCTAGGATGGTTAGTGCCATTAACACACAAATAAATTTAAAAATCTTAAAATAATAATAATAATAATAATAATAATAATAATAATAATAATAATAATAATAATAAAATCTTCTTCTTTAAAGCATTCAAAAGAAAGAGAGAAAAAATCCAAAAGATAAAAGTCATAAGTAAATGCTACCTCCGTGTCAGAGGGATTCTATATACACGTGGAAAATCCTAAGTGGCTCATTCCAGGCGTTAAATGGGTCCCACTTTAGAGAAAGGGCCCCAATGAGGTACTAAAAAAGGGCCCCACCTATCACTGTTTAGATTCTTTGTTGGGAGTCTTAAAAGTCAAACCCTTTTTCTCCTCCTCACTCTACAGGCTTTGACTTTTCTTTTTCCCTAAATAATAAATAAATAAAATATACAATGTATTTGGTTTAGTGATTTTTAGTTTAAATCTAAAAAGTAAAAATGAAAAAAAAAAAATAAAGAATAAAGAATATTTTCTTCCTGCTTTATTGATTGAATTGATTTTAGATCCATACAAATAAATTTTCGACTTTTTTAACGACCTTAACTCAGATAAATCGTTAATTTTAATTCAATCAATTTGATTGGTCATATATAAAGAATATTATTTAAAATGATTGGTTCAACACATATGTTAAAAAGATGTAAAAAGTATTAATTGAAAACAAAAAGTGTTTAAAGAGACTAAACTAGAAAACAATTGAAAGCAAAACAAGATTTTTAAAAAAAATGGAAAAAGAACTTCTTAAATTAATTCATATTTAAAAATTCTTTGTTTATAATATTTATAATGATTTATTTTAATTAAAGAAAAAAAAGAAATAAAAGTGTATTTATTTTTAATTATTATATTAGTTATTAATTTTTTTTTCATCCACAACACTAAAATCCAAAGAAATCAAACTTTTTACCACATGGACCTAACAAATATTTATAAATACGTGTAAATGTGTAGAAATCACGAATTTAAAACACAAAAATGTGTTTTAAAATAACATATAACATATAATAAATAATAAAAAATATAATTTTATTTAATTAATTTATGACACAAACTCAATCAACAATATTATTAATATACACGAACATATATATATATATGTATAAACACACAAAAGACAAAAGTGAAGAATGAAGTAAGCGTTACTATATGAACATAGAGGAAATTCAAGACGAAGTCAAAAAGGTGGTCTAAATATATTGCTTTTAAGCTTAAACCCCGTCGAGAAACAATCAATGGTGAAAATTTAATTTTTTTTTCAAAAAAGGACTTAAAAAGGGGAAAATTTTGATATAATACATAAAAAAGAAAGGAGATTTGCGATGAACAACATGCAAAAGGGAAAAAAAAAACCAAGTCAATAAAAAAATAAAAGGAAAGAACTGTTGATGCATGCAACAAACTTTAATCATGTTGAGGATAAATCTTTGTGTATTTTTCATAAAAAAAGGAAAAAAAAAAGAAGAAGCAAAAAATGGGTATTATATGTATATGAAACATAAAAATAAAGTAAAAAATATGTGTAGGTGAAGGGTGCTTTACCAGAATTTGATTTTGCAAGCTTGGGAAAACGACTGCACTCATCACCACGTTCCATGATTTTTAAGGATTTGGGTGTTGAAAGCTTAGTTTGTGTGTCCTTGGAATGGGAATTTGACCATTTTTATAGTGGCCAGCACAGTACATTTGGCAAACCGGCGTTTTAAACGAGGAACTTACTATTGCCGGTCACACCAACTCTCTCATTGGACACTGCCCTTCCCCCTCACCGGTATTTACAGGTGGTGGCCCCTCTAAAACGCTTTTTCTTTTTTATTTTACATAAAATAATAATAATTTTATAATTATGAGATGCAAATTTTCATTTACTGTAGTTTATCCTTGGAAAGTGCTATTTTTGGTATTATTAATTTCTTAATTATTTTTAAAATTTTAATTATCCCGCTTAAAATGGTATGTTGTAAAATTTATAAAAAAAATATATATATTTATAATGAGTTTCATTAATTATAGGATTTTTTTAATTATTATAATTATAAATACAAATTCGAGTAACCATAAAGTAGAATCAAATTATTACAGCAAAAATGGACTAAGAACTGTTATAATCTTAGCCTAAAACCAACAAACTAGGATTAAGTGGATTAAAAATCCCATACATAATATTATTTTTTAAAAGATTAATATTATTTATGTTTATTTTTATTATTTATAAGGGGACCACAAGGTTAATTTTCCCTTTTTCTGGGAGGGGCGCAAGGTCGTTACGCGACCCCTTAAATTCGCCCCTGGTTGATAGGATAACGAGATGATATGTATCCAGTTAACGTATTGAACAATATAAAGTAATACAGGACAATCTAACTCACCACTCTCCATATAAGGCAATGATAACAATAAAATTTAAAGAAATTGCATTAAAAACCTATAATTTCATTTGTTTTTTAACCCATCATGGTATAAGACTAGAAAAAACCGTTTACTAAGTTAAGATTTAACCTTGGTTTGGTTACGTCTTCATAAGTTTCAATAAAAAGTCGCGGTCTTAGTAAGGAAGAATTATGCATGCTAAAACTCAAACTTTGCCTTTTGAATGTTCATCTAATCAATCATTCTTAAATTATGCAATGTTAACTATAAAATCTAAAAAATATGCGTTAAAAAAAATCTACAACTTCGTTTACATTTTAATTCAGTGTGGTCTAAGATCAGAGAAAAAATGCTTACAAGTTAAGATTTAACTTTAGTTTAATAAAACATGCTTACAATTTAAAAAAAATGATTAATAGATTTAATAGAATATCAATCAATACATGTTTTTTAAATCATATAGGGAGTAAGGGATAGGGTAACATGGTTTGAACTCATGCTAAATGGATGTTTGACGAAAGTTTTAACCATTATTTCATACTAATAGAGACACAAAATACCCTCATAAAATTATGCATAACATATAAATTCATTAATAATAAGTTTTTTTTGGAAAAAAGACCGCACAAAGCAATTACATCAAACCCTGAAGCTAAATATGCATGGAAGCATTACAATCAGCCAACAATAAATTAACCATAGAGGATGATGGCTCCTCAAACCATTGTATGTAACAGTCCGATTTTGACCCTAATCGGAACAGTAATTTCAGGACCACGAATTCGACTCAGAAAAATATTTTAATATTATTTTCTATGTTTATTATGTGTGAATTGGTGAGTGTGAAATTTTCGTATTAAAATTTGATCGTTTTGGTGCTTAATTTTGAAAAAGGGCTTAATCGCGTAAAATGAAAATTTGATGGTTAAATGAGATAGTACCTCATTGTTGTTGTCTTTATAAATTGGAGGCTTTAAGTAGCAATTTGGCCATAAAATGAGCATATTGGACGGGTGGGTGTACATGTAATAGTAAATTGAATTGTTTATTATATATTTTATGATATTATGTAATAATTTAATATATGTTAATAGATTATAATTGAATAAAAATAAAAATGAAAGAGAAAGTGTTCATCTTTCTCAAGAGTGACCGAAACTAAGAGAGAAAAAGAGAGTTTTGAAGCTTTGGCACATTCGGCTCTTACAAGTTCAAATAGATCAAGAACAAAAAGGATCGGGATTGGATTGGGGAAAAGCAAAGTTAATCGAATAGTCGGAAAACATAGTTCGTCGATACTCAAGGTAAGTTTTTAAGCAATTGAGTTGAATTGAATTTATCTATAATGATGTAAACGAGTTAAATGGAAGTATATATATGTATTGGATATTGTCGAATGTGATAATGATTTATGAGATGAATGAATTGATTCGAATATATATATATATATATATATATATATGGTTGAAGTTAAGTATATGTGTATAGTATAGCTGAATGTGAGGTATGTATATGAGCTATTGGTACACCCGAATGGGATGTTGATTATTGAGATTGAAATAAGCTAATTCGTATATGTATAGTTGAGGTTTAATTCTTATGTGTGTATATATATGTGTAACAAGATTGAGAAATGCACTAAGTGTGCGAATTTAAAATACCGAGCACTAAGTGTGCGAAATCGGTCATTATGTACTAAGTGTGCGAATTGATTTACCGAGCAGTATGTGTGCGAAATCGGTTAATGAGCACTAAGTGTGCAAAGTTAATTATCGAGCACTATGTGTGCGAAATCGATTAATAAGCAATAAGGGTACGAGTTAATTTTCAATTCAAAGATCAAATTTGGTAAGTATTGAAACTACGAGAAGTGGTATTTGGAATCAAGGGTAAGTATGTGTGGATGGAATGTTTCTTTTAAATGTATAGCTTGGATGATATAAGTTGATATGTGCAAATGTTTACAAAATCATATTGATAGTTATATGAATTACAAAATGTGATCCGGATATGTGGAAATTTGGTATAAGATATATGTTTGAATAGTTTGGAACGTGAATATATCGATAATGCATGGGAACCAAATATTCATATTAGGTTCGGCTTGAATTTGAGAGATAAGAAATGTTTTGTGGTTGCACAAGTAAATGAGTAGTTGATGGATCTTTGTCTATTTAAATTTTATTAAATTTATGATATAATGATTTAATGCATTGTTATCACGAAATTGCTTATAACTTACTAAGCTATGATAGCTTACTGTATATGTTTAATTGCATTATTTTATAGATTTTGGAGACAAATTACGAGCTCGGGGATCATCGTCAAAGTCTATCACACTATCAACTAATTTTAGTATTTTATAAGCTAAATTTTTGAAACTATGGCATGTATAGGCTGGGTTATATTTTGAAATGATTGTTTTGGGTTATGTATATGTATATACTATGCCATGCGAAAATGGCTAAGTCTTAATATTTAGGACTTATGCGAATTTGGTCATGGTGTTGGCTTATTATGGAAGTATATTTCATAGTGTAATTATGCTTGTGCTTGGTCGTATGGTTTGATAATGAAGTTATTCATGATATGTACTTGATCAAGTATTTAGCTTATTTTAGAAGTATACCATATAGTATATAATGTGTGATGAATGTTCTTGGCTTGATTGAATATTGAGTTAGTTAATAGTTGTGAAATTTTGACCATGTTATTTTGCATAATTGGGTAAGTAAGTTTCATGATATGTATGAAAGGTATTTGGGGTTATATATCTTGATTGTGTAAAGATATGCATGACTCATAATTAGCTCTTTTAGTAAGCTTAAAACATGTTCGATTATAAAGATGTAAGCGACTATGAGATTCGGTTTTAGTATATGTATTGTATTGATGAGCATGTAATGTGTCTTAGTAGATATAATAGGATATGAATAAATGTATAAATGCCGTGAGAAGCTGTGTATATTATTGATGAAATGTTCATTAGATTTAGATTATTAAATATGTAATACTTTGGGCATATTCGGCCTTATGAGTTGCTTTAATAATTTTGTCATAATGTGCTTGTGTATTTGGTTATGAGACGTAATAAAACGGTTAGGTAAATGGTTTGGCTGATTACATGCTTGTGAGATAGTTGCTATGATAATGTTGTAAAATGTTCTATGAATGAAACGGTATATGTTGAATTTTATATATGCGAAAGTGAGTATGATATAATTATTGATAAAATTTTGATCAGCTATGATGTAATGTTATATAATTGAAGTATGTTTGATAATGAATTCGGAAATTGAAAACCATGCGAGTGAAGTTCATTTGATTCGAACTTGTAATAAAGAAGTATGGTTTATGTATATGAATGTCTGTTTTGAATTGTCATTTGATTGGTAATGCCTCGTAACCCTAGTCCGGTGACGGATACGGGTTAGGGGTGTTACACTGTAAAAGTGCGAGCCCACTTACAGTACCTTTTTTCCATATGATCAACCATTTCATTCAGAGATCTCAGAATGTGAAGAATCCTTACTTTCCAATTCTTGCTTAGAAGTTGACACACTAAGCGTAAGCGTAACTCCACTAATCTACTATCTGTATGCCATCCAGCTAAAAGCAACTCAACCAGAAGTGCATTATCACATTTCAATTCAATCTGCCTAAACCCCATGTCCCACACAATGCGCAGACCTTCTAACATTGCACGAGTTTCAATCATAAAGATAGATTATTTGCCAATCCTCATTGAATAACCACCCAACCAATTTGCATTAGAGTCCCTAAACACACCCTTGATAGAGGTAGTAGTGTTACCTGAAGCCAAAGCCCCATCAATATTAAGTTTAATTCAATCATTCTCTGGAGGAGTCCAATGCCTCAATGAGACCATAAGATTAGGTTCTAGGATCTTTGAGAGTGATGTTGCAAAACTCCTTGCCCAAGTAAAACCATTATTCATAATATCATTTACACAATTATGGCCATTAGAAAAAACAAAGAGATTGCGGTTCTTCCAAAGCAACCAACATAGAATGGAAAATAGAGTTTGCCAATTCGCCTCCATACTACTGCAACTATCTGTATCGTGCAAGTTCCATAATAACCATTCATTAAGAGGAAATGAGAAAAACGTAATTTGAGCATGAATCGACACCATTGCAAGCCACACCGATCTCGAGAAAAGGCACTCCTGAATCATATGAGACCAATTTCCAACACATTACCACATCTAGGACAGTGACCGTCACTGGACTTGTGTCTCCTCACTTGCTCCCCATTCGTCAACAGCCTATTTTGCCACAACAATCAGATGAAAACCCAAACCCTCTGATGTGCTTTCACCTTCAAATCAACCTCTAAATATTAGCAAGCACAATATTGTCCCCCTGATACATCTTTCTAAACATTTCGACTATGGAAAGAATGTCTCTCTTCATCCATTTCCAAGCTAACCGATCCTGACCTGTATCAGTGAAGGGGGCACAATAGATGCTATTTGTGTAACAATATTAACCGGTAATAGTGAGAATAAACAAGACCAGTCCGAACAACCATTTCCGTTTATCAAATCACATGCTTTTAAAGTATCATCTGGCTGACCGTGACCTGTATAAACCCTCGGAAAGGACCAATCTATCAAACCCAAACATCATTCCAAAAGTTTACAAGCCGACCATCCCCCAACAGACCAATATACATTAGTGATGAAATCAGACCAAACTCTCATCAAAGATCTTCAAATAAACGAATAATTACTCTTAGCAGTAGAGACCAACAACACCCCGTGTATATTATACTTATTCCTCAAAACCTAACCCACAAGGCCTCTATATTGGTAAGCAACTGGAAACCTAGCTTCAATAGAAAAATTCGATTCTAATCAGCAAGGCTTCACAACCCTAGACCTCTATTATCTATTGAACGACAACAAGCCCCCAAGATAAAAGAGTCGCCTTCTTTGATTTGATACAAGTACCCCAAATAAAATTACAGGCAATCCTCTCAATCTCATTACACACCGAGACTGAAATGAGAACCGTACTCATAAAATAATTCAGTATAGCTAAGAGCACCAACTTGGCCAACATTACTCTGCCTTCTAAAGATAGGTTCCTCACATCCTAACCAGATAGCTTAATACGGAACTTATCAACCACAAAGTCAAAAGTACTCGACGTAACTTTGTTATGCATTAATGGTAACCCTAGATAAATACCGAGATCAATCACACGAACAAACCCCACAATATTATAAATAGCATCAGTTAACTCGTCCAGTATATTAGGAGAGAGAAAAAAATCTAAGACTTGCATTTATTCACCTTTTGACCAGAAAAGTGATAGAACCTATTAAGAATATCATTAAGAAGCATCGCTTGACCCATATCAGCCTTACAGTAAAGCATAAGATCATCGACAAAAAATAAATGGGATAAAGTCAACCCTCTCCTAGACAGAAATAACAGCGTCCAATTCCCATGATCAACTGCATCACCAATTAGGTGCTTTATTCGTTCCATACAAAGGACAAACAAATATCGATTTGGTGCGCTAACCGCCAAAGTGAAAATTTACTATATTTTTATTTTTATTATTTATAATGGGGCCACAAGGTTAATTTTCCTTTTTTGGGGGGTAACCCCTTAAATTTGCCCATGGTTGATAGGATAACATGATGATATGTTTCCAGTTAGCATATTGGACAATATAAAGTAATACAAGACAATCTAACTCACCACTCTCGTATAAGGCAATGATAACAATAGAGTTTAAAGAAAATGCATTTAAAACCTATAAATTCATTATTATGGTGTAAGACTAGAAAAAACCATTTACTGAGTTAAGATTTAACCTTGGTTTGGTTACGTCTTCAAATAGGTTTCAATAAAAAGTCACAATCTTAATAAGGAAGAGTTATGCATGCTAAAACTCGAACTCTACATTTTGAATGTTCATCTAATCAACCAGTCTTAAATCAAACAATTTTAAGTATAAAATCTGAAAAATATGCGTTAAAAAATCTACAACGTTGTTTACATTTTAACTCACTGTGGTCTAAGATCATAAAAAATTGCTTACAAGTTAAGATTTAACTGTAATTTAATAAAAAAATGCTTACAATTTTTTTTAAAAAAATTTAATAAATTTAATAAAATATCAATTAATACATGTTTTTTAAACTATATATGTAACACCCCAAACCCGGCCCATTCACTACGACCGAATTTAAAATGCCACTGCGGAAAACGTTTGAAATTTTTTTTTTTTGACTTGAAGTAAAAACATATAAATTTATTGTCTTTAGAAGATCATTGTGTAGTTAAAATTCCGAAATAAATTAAGTTGTTATAAAATATTCCGATTTAAAAACTTTAATATAAAATTCTTATGATATGAGGTGTTAAAATTTAAAACATAAAAACATTCCCAAATAATAATGTAAATGTCGCTCCACCTTAACATAAATAAGATTCCCAAATATTTTAATTGGCCCTTATTACAATAAATACTCATTCATAAATACTGAAAATATAAAATATTTAAAACAAGTAAAACATCTTCTGCATGGGCCACCTCGTATCCACTCCAACCCGGTCCAAGCTTTATGCATCACCTGCGATGTTGGTAAAAATTGGGTGAGTCAAACAGACTCAGTGCATAGCTATTTCACATGTCTCCACATATGGGCTTGGCCCATATCCATACAGTTCACATACAAAAATTATGCAATTATGAAGCTCATCCCAACCTAATGTCCATCCATCACACCTACCTTGGCAGACCCGCTGCCCAAGGCCGTGGCTAATCCACCGATCAACCAAGTGATCCCACATATCTTACCTTGGTAAACCTGCTGCTCAAGGCCGTGGCAAAGCCACCGATCACATAAGTTATCCCACATATCAATCAGTCTACGGTGATGCACACAGCTATCAACCGCCGAGATGGGCACCTAGCCAACACCTCCCTTGATGAAGCACATAGCTACCATCAAGCGCTAATGTAGCACAAGGCTATCATTAGACCACGTACATAATGTACACCCTTTCCTTCTTTGTTCATCCCAAATCCCATGCATAGATATGTCATGCCACAATATCATTAAAATAAGCATACATCACATGCTATCACAATTCCATACGTATACCATAGGAAACTTATTGTCATAAAGTACTGACCTGTTTAATCGCTTACCCACCATGGGTATCCACCCTTTTAGCCATTAATTCGGCTACCATGCACATCATATACATATAATAACACATTTAAACATTCAACAGACAGTGCGATAACTACGCACCTTTTTGGCACAGTCTACTCAATCCCGAATACTTGCCCTACTTATGTCGACTTGCCCCCTTGCTAACTAGATCCCGAAATGTCAGCTTGTTCCTTGCTGAATCGAATCCAAGAGACTCCCTTAAGGCTCCTTCACGTTGCACCCAAGACACTTTCGGCTTCTCAAACTAGCGACAGGTGTAGGAGAATAATACCACTTGAAGATTCGGCTAACAATAAAAAGGAAGAAGCTTGAGACAAAGAAGTAGATTCGGCCAAGAAGCAAATAGGTTCAAAGTGATCAAAATTTCGTCTTTAATGCTCTCCACAAGGTTCGGCTAAGCTTTTAAAAAGGGTAACTGCATATTCGGCTATCAAGAGGAGTAGGTATGGAGTTGAAGAAAGGAAGAATGGGAGAAACTTAGGGGCATTCGGCTATGACGTCTAGAGTAGAGGTGTGCATGGGCCGGGCCGGGCCGGGTTCGGGCTGGGTCCAAAAAAAATTTTCGGCCCGATTGGTAGGCCCGAGCCCGGCCCGGCCCGAAATATGGGCTTGAAAATTTGTCCAGGCCCGACCCGCCATAAAATTGGTAGGCCCGAGCCCGACCCGAGCCCGGCCCGTCTAATATAAATTTTTTTTACTTATTTTATTAAAAATAAAATATAATAAAAAATACATTTTAAAAAATAAAATAAATATTAAAACAAAAAACAAATAAAAATATAATAAATCAAATATAATACTAAAGTTAACATTTTATCATAAAAAAAAATATTATTATTAAAATATTTCGGGCCGGGCCCGGGCCAAAAAATCATACCCAAGGCCCGGCCCGTTTTCTAAACGAGCCTCATTTTTTTGCCCAAGCCCATTTTTTGGGCCTATTTTTGTCCAAACCCTCCCACATTTCGGGCGGGCCTTCGGGTCGGGTCGGGCCGCCTGGCCCATGCACACCTCTAGTCTAGAGGAAGAAAGGGTAATAGGAAGAAAAGAATACCCAAAACAATCCCCCGAATACCCCTATATTCTCTCCATACCTCTCAAAAAAAATTAAAAACCCAACAAAAAAATAATCTATCACATTATCCATTAGCATCCCAAAAATTAAATAAACTAAAGCCACCATTAGCGGCTATCTATACCAAATAAAATAAACCCCCACTATTCAAAATAAAAAATAACCCCCATTCATCCACTATCTCACTATTTAAAACAAATAAAACAAAATCCCCAATTATCTACCCATTTAAATAAATAAAATAAATCCCCACTTATTCAAAATAAATTAAATAACCCCCATTCATCCACTATCTCAATATTTAAAACAAATAAAACAAAATCCCCACTCTTTAGCCAAATTTTAAAATAAAAACAAGCCTTATCTCATCCATTTTAAAAGTCCAATGCCGTCCCACTCTTCCCCCCTCACTTGACGCCAAAATGAAAAATTAAAGCACACTTTGCTGCCATCAAGACTCGGACCCAGGCCCTTCTCCCTGCTCATGGCGTCATTCACCAAGGCCCTTAGTGACGCCTTGCAGCCACTTTACCAAGCCCTCTTTCATGTCCAAAAGCACCTAAAATTTTCCTTAAGGCCTCCTTCACCTAGCTTCTCCTTTAGACTTAAAATTCTAATATTTTTCCAAAACTTTCTCCTACATCGTTGGATTCTCAAAACCCTTAAAACACTCCCAACTACATACTAAGCCTTCTCTTACATGGATTATGCACTAACCGCATAACCCCTAATCTAGGATGTTACAATATAAGAAGTAGGGGATAGGAGTAACATGGTTTTAACCCGTACTAAATAAATCTTGACAAGAATTTAACCATCGTTTCATATTGATCGAGACCCAAAAAGCCCTCATAAAATAATGCATAAAATATAACTTCATTAATAATAGGATTTATTTTGATACATTAAAACGTAACATTACATATATTTAATTTTCTATATATAATGGTTAGAATTTCTTACATTATTTTTTAATGAGTATTACAACTTTAGTCCTCAATAAATTACTTAGTGCACTTAGCAGTGCGTTTAGAATCCACAAACGATATTGAAAGAATGACGTGATGACACTAGGGGTGAGCATTCGATCGAGTCAAGTTGAATTGAGTCAAAAAATTTTAAGTTAGTCGAGTTGACGAATCTTATTTTAGCAATCGAACTCAATTTGAAATTTTTCAAATCGAGCTAAAAAATTTCAAGTCAAATAGAGTCGAGTTAATGAATCCTATTATTTATATTTAATGTTGCGTTTACATAGACCAATCATTTAACTAGTAAATAAAGTACAAAATTATTTAACTATATAAACATATAATGATTTTGTTTTTTAAATTAATAGGTAAACATCTATCAAAACGACGTAGTTTTACCTTTTCTTATTCGGATTTTCGAATAACTCGAATTGTGTAATTCCTATTTGAGTTAAACCAAAAAATTTGATTTTTCATTCAAGTTTATCCGAATAGCTCGAACTATTTGATTCAAAATTTAAATTTTTTATCGAGTTTTTTTAATCGAATTGAATTTTGCTCACCCTTAGATGACAGATATCCACTTAGTGTACCGGACAAAATAAATTAATACAAGAGAATCCAATTGACCACTCTTGTATAAGGAAACATTAACCGTAAAATCTAAAGAACATGCGTTAAAAATCTATAATTTCATTTATATTTTAACTCATCATGGTGTAAGATTAGAAAGAACCGTTTAAGAGCTAATATTTAACTTTAGTTTGGCTAAGTATAACTTTTTAGTTTACTCAAATAAGTCTATAATTTTAAGGTAAGGAAAAGTTACGCGTGCTAAAACTCGAACTACACCTTTTTAAGATTGGAAAGAGACACTTACGAGTTAAGATTTAACTTTTGTTTGGTTTTGCTACACTTCAAGTTATTTGCATTGTACCTACTATTATCAACCAATGAGAAAATATGGAATGCGCATGGGATAATAATTCCATATTTATCGAACTAATCCATATGCTTCCATTTTTAATAAGATTTCGGCTAGAAGTATACAAGTACTGTAATGGGCCTCTCTGTGAGTATCTGGTAACCACATATGTAAGGGTATAATCGATGATTTGATAGCAAAAGCAATAAGAAATCCAATATAGAATATTATTTCCAATGTGATAGGATATGATTGATTAGTTAATGTTTTAAAATTTAATGTTATAAACCAAGACCCAAAATACTTATTAATAGAAAAATGGAACCCCCTGTAGTGTAAAAAATAAATTTTGTAGTTGAGTACAGACGTTTTTGCCCCCCCCCCAATGGATAGAGTAGATAAACGAGAATTAATTCGAACTCCCACATAATGAAAAAAAAAATAAAAGATCTCGAGAAGAAAATAACCCTATTTGACCACTGTACGTTGCTAGTATCAAGAAATGAAATAATTGCGAATGTCGAGTAATTGGCCAAGCCACCAAAGTCGCTAAAATGGTGATAAATCCTGTCAATAAAATGGGCCCTATAGAAAGTCTATCTATTCCTAATTTCCAATAAAAAAATTATCCATTTATAATCTTCATCCACCTGAATTAATAGATCGTCAAATCGAAAATGATAACAAAATGCATAGGTTTTTAGAAGGAGTTTGAATTTTTTAATTTATTTAAAATAAAATATATCTTTTTATGCCTCCTTTTTTTTTCATATTTCGTTTGTTTTTTTCATATATCTTTTTATGCCTCCTAACTAGTTTAAGGATGAGTTGGGATGGATTTGGATAGACGATGCGTTTACCTAATGTTTGTATAAAAATAATGGTAGCAATGAAATTAAATACTGTAACAATATTGTAACATGAAACAAAAAATAAACTAAGCAAACTGCACCGTAAATTAAAAAATATGGATTGAAAATTTATAACTTTGTTTATAGCTTTAACTCTTTATGTTATAAGGTAGGAAAGAGACTATTATGATTTATGATTTAACCTTGATTTGATTTTGTTAATTTTCTGCTTTATTCAAAGTAAAATATATCATATTCTATGCGTGTATATATATATTTCGTTAAAAAATGTTATGATAAAGAAAAAGTTGTAAATATTAGGATTGGGCAAATTGAGGAAAAAAATTTTGGGCGAGAATTAAATTGTATATTTTTATTATAGTAAAAATGTAATTTTATTATTTTAATAGTATATATTTTTATAATTTTTAAAAGATTGAATCAAATTTTTATTATTTTTGAGAGGATCAAAGTGAAATTATAAAGAAATCTAAATGAAAATTTTTCTATTTTAAAGCATGTTAGCTCCCCGAATTCGCAGGAGCGAAGCCAGGGGGCTGGCATGGGCCTCGGTCCCCCTAAAATATAAAATTTCTATTTAGGCCCTTAGAACTTTTTAAAAATCTTAAATGAGTAAAGGTAAAATTACACTTTGGCCCCCTAAAATTATAAAAATTCAATTTAATCATTTACAAATTATAAAGATATAAACTATAAAAAATTAAAATTTTATCCGACCCCCTAAAAAATTATTCTGGCTTCGCCCCTGCGAATTCGCCTCCGTATTCAAAACTCAATATGCTCAAGGGCACCTAATACTTTTATGTAATAAAATTCAAATAATGTATTGAAAAATGTATAATTTCATTTACATTTTAACTCAGTTAAAGTATAAGACTGAACAAAGATGATTATGAGTTACAATTGCAGCTGCATGTTGACCAATCTTTAATTTCATCTACATTTTAATTAATTAATGTACAAAGTTGGATAGAGATGATCATGACTTATTTAACCTTTGCTTGGTTTTTTTTTCTTCATATTTTTAGTTTATAAAAAAATAATTTTAAGAAAAAGTTATAGATATTGAAATTGAATCACAGATATAAAGATTGTTTTTAAAAAATCTAATTCAATTGTGAAAGTATCTGAAAAATTGCTTATAATCTATCCCAACCCTTAAATTAGAAGATAAACGCGCTTCAGCACGTTTGAAGCCATGTTCTCCTGCACTAACCAACCAAGTTAAGACTCAATCGACTAGATATATTGATACTTAATTCATCATTCCCAAGTTAGATGATATTAATTGTAAAATTTGAACGTTAAAATTTGTAATTTCATTCACATTTAAATTTAATAAAATAAAAAGTTGAAAAAAGATAGTTAAGAATTAAGATTAATTTAATTTTGATTCGGTTTTGCTACGTTTTTAGTTTATTCAAAGTTGAATTTGAATTTGAAATTTGATTTAATTAGTTGAAACTGTCATCCTTAAAATGTGATATTCAATAAATTGTATTAAATAAATTTGGATTTGGAAACTACACTTCATTTATACCAATTAAAAAAAAAAAACAATAATGTTTCTCTTAGTCTTTAATGCTTTAATCAAGAATTTAAAATTTTGAACTTCAAGAGTGGATTTGGCTCAAATTAAAAAGTTAAAAGTCTTAATTGATAGAGATAAATCTTAAAATCATACACGGACTTTAATTTGATGTAATTGTACACGTGAAACTCTAATTGTGGTTCAAATGTATACTTGAAACTTTAATTTTGATTTAATCATACACATTTAAAGAGATATATACATTAATTTATTTTTATATTGGATAAATATAATTATTTATGTGTGCAATATATAAACATAAAATGATGTTATATCCATAATTGTGTTAATAATTTATAAGAATTGGATCAAATCAAAATTTCATGTATAAAATTGCACAAAATCAAAATTCATGTATATAATTACACATTAAACCATAGTTTTGAGATTTATCCCTAATTGATACAATTATAATTATTTTAATTTATCAAAATAATTATGTTTAAGGTTGAAAGTATCTGAAAATTTCTAAATTGTTACAATGCTTAGAACTACCCATAAATCATTCTAACCCTTAAACTGGAGGATAAACGCGCTATAGCACGCTTGAACCACGTTCTCCTGCACTGACAACAGTGCTAATGCCAACCGAATTAAGACTCAACCAACTAGATCATTCTCAAGTCAGACGATATTAATTGTAAAATTTTTATGTTAAAATCTATAATTTCATTCACATTTAAATTTAATAAAATACAAAGTTGAAAAAAAGATAGTTAAGAATTAAGATTAATTTAATTTTGGTTTAATTTTGCTAAGTTTTTAGTTTATTTAAAGTTGAATTTAAATTTGAAATTTGATTTAATTAGTTAAAACTGTCACCCTTAAAATGTGGTATTCAATAAATTGTATTAAATAAATTTGGATTTGGATTACTAGACTTCATTTATACCCATAAAACAAAAAACTATCATCTTTCTCTTAGTCTTTAAGACTTCAATATCAAGGGTGGATTTGGCTCAAATTAAAAAGTTAAAGTCTTAATTGATACAATTATAATAATGTTTAAGGTTGAGATTGCACTATTATGAAGGCCGATCCTACTTAAATTCTAAATATTTGCTTAAATTTAAAGGTTCATTCGATATTTAGAGAATTTAGATAATAAATTAGACTCGTTCAAAATATAGATCAAACTTAAATTTTAATATCCAAATTCCAAAACCAATTAGCTGGCTAACCTGTTTCTAAGTTCAGACAAAATAAAGTAATACAAGAGAATCCAATTGACCACTCTCGTATAAGGAAACATTAACGGTAAAATCTAAAGAACATGCGTTAAAAATCTATAATTTTATTTATATTTTAACTCATCATGGTGTAAGATTAGAAAGAATCGTTTAAGAGTTAATATTTAACTCTAGTTTGGTTACGTCTAAATTTTTAGTTTACTCAAATAAGTCTCAATAAAGAAGTCACAAATTTAAGATAAAAAAAAAAAAAACTTACGCATGCTAAAACTCGAACCACACCTTTTTAAGATTAGAAAGAGATGCTTAAGAGTTAAGATTTAACTTTTGTTTGGTTTTCTACTCTTCAAGTTATTTGCATTGTACCTACTATTATCAATCAAGCAAAAAATATGGAATGTGCATGAGATAATAATTCCATATTTATCGAACTAATCCATATGCTCCCATTTTTAATAAAATTCCAGCTAAAAGCATACAAGTATTGTAATGGGCCTCTCCGTGGGTATCCAGTAACCACATATGTAAGGGTACAATCGGTGATTTGATAGCAAAAGCAATAAGAAATTTAATATAGAATATTATTTCCAGTGCGATAGGATATGATTGATTGGTTAGTGTTTCAAAATTTAATGTTGGCTCATTAGAATCGTATAAACTGAGACCCAATACTCCTATTAATAGAAAAATGAAACCCCCTATAGTGTATAAAATAAATTTTGTAGTCGAGTACAGGCGTTTCTTCCCCCCCCCCCCCATGGATAGAAGTAGATAAACGAGAATTAATTCAAACTCCCACATGATGAAAAAAAGTAAAAGATCTCGAGAAGAAAATGACCCTATTTGACCACTGTACATTGCTGGCATCAAGAAATGAAATAATTGCTAATCTCGAGTATTTGACCAAGCCACCAAAATCGCTAAAATGGTGATAAATCCTATCAGTAAATGGGTCCTATAGAAAGTCCATCTATTCCCAGTCTCTAATAAAAAAAGATTATCCATTTATAATCTTCTGCCACCTAAATTAATGGATCATCCAATCGGAAATGATAACAAAATGCATTAGTTTTTAGGAGTTTGAATTTTTTAATTTATTTAAAATAAAATATATCTTTTTATGCCTCCTATTTTCTTTTATATTTCGTTTGTTTTTTCAATGCCTCCTAACCAATTTAAAGGTGAGTTTGGATGGGCAATACGTTTACAATAAAATTAGCGATGGCGGTGGGATTAGATATTATAATGATACTATAACGTGAGATAAAAAGTAAACTAAACGCATCACACCGCCTATCCAAGCCTACACTAAGTAATATAAACCATAAATTAAAGAATATGCCTTGAAAATTTATAACTTCGTTTATATTTTTAACTCGTCATGTTATAAGGTAGGAAAGAGACAATTATGAATTATGATTTAACCTTGATTTGATTTTGTCAATTTTCTAATTTATTCAAAGTAAAATATATCATATTCTATGCGTTTATATTTTTTTTTCGTTAAAAAATGTTATAAATGATAATACTGGGGCAAAGTAAAAAAAAAATTAGGGGTCAGAATTAAACTGTATGTTTTTATAATAGTAAAAATGTAATTTCATCGTTTTAATAATCTATATCTTTATAATTTTTAAAAGATTAAATTAAGTTTTTATTATTTTTAGAAGGACCAAAGTGTAATTTTATCATTACTAATTTAAAATTTTATAAATTATAAAAAAAATTAAATGAAAATTTTTTCCATGCCACCTCCCCGAGTCGCCTCTGAATTCAAACCTCAATACGCTGAAAAATGTATTGAAAAATGTATAGTTTCATTTACATTTTAACTCGTTAAAGTATAAGATTGAACAAAGATGATTATGAGTTACAATTGCAGCTGCATGTTGACAAATCTTTAATTTCATCTACATTTTAATTAATTAATGTACAAAGTTGGATAGAGATGACCATGACTTATTTAACCTTTGCTTGGTTTTTTTTTTCTTCATATTTTTAGTTTATAAAAAAATAATTATAAGAAAGTTATAGATATTGAAATTGAATCATAGATATAAGATTTTTTTTTTTTGAAAATCTAACTTAATTGTGAAAGTAAAAACTACTTATAGCTTATTATAACCCCTTAAATTGGAGAATAAACGCGCTTCAGTATGCTTGAACTCACGTCCTCTTGTATTGGTAACAATGTCAACACCAACCGAGTTAAAACTCAATCAACTAAATATATTGATACTTAACTCATCATTCTCAAGTTAGACGATATTAATTGTAAAATTTTAATGTTAAAATTTATAATTTTATTCACATTTAAATTTAATAAAATACAAAGTTGAGAAAACATACTTAAGAATTAAGATTAATTTAATTTTGGTTTGGTTTGGTTTTTTTTTGTTTTGCTTAAAATTTTGAACTTCAAGGATGAGTTTGGCTTAAATTTAAAAATTAAAGTAGGGATAAACTCAAAATTATACATAAATTTTAATTTAATGTACAATTATATATATAAACATTAATTTGGTACAATTATACATGTGAGACTCTACACTATGCCTGCTTTCATATAAATATTCAGTCCCTTATGTCTCTCCTACTACATAGAACTAGAACACTCTGCATCTTTTGGTGGTTCTAGCCGGCTTCCATGGTTTGAGCATTGCTGTCAACATGGCCTCTTTGATGGAAGCACGCGTGCTGTCGATGGTGCATATGCTTTGGCCCTCGAACACTTTGGTCACTCTTTCGCTCACCTCTTCGATCTTGGCGCCGACTTTTTTGAACCCCTTTCTTATGTTTTTTCTCCGGGTTCCTTTTAGGCCTGCTCGATTGTACTGTTTGCTTTTTTTTTTCAAGGAATCATGTTGGAAAAAGAAAGGGTAAATTGTGTCCTGATACACTATTAGTAATTTTTAAATCCTATAAGCGAGATCAAATACTATTATATATGCTTAATAGGTATCCAAAAATTTTAAATTAAGTAAATGAGATTTTTAGCCCTTGAAAAATTAGTAAAATAGTGATGTAAGGTGTGTCAAATTCAAGTAATGGAATAGATGAAATAAAAAACTTCTCTTTTTGCAAGAAAGAAATCTTATTAGAGTTGCCTAGTTCATTTTCATAGTCATATACCATGAAATTAGATGATATAATGTTAGGGTAAACTATAAAATTAGTCATTTTTTGTTTGCCACAAATTATATTTTAATCACTTATGTTTGAAATGTTATATTTTAGTTACTTACGTTATCGTTTTGTTACGAAGTGATCACTCTACCATTAAACTCTATTACATCCCTCATAACAATTCTTCGTGGCAGTCCAAATAGGTTTTAAATACCAACTTAGATGTCTAGTTGTTGGAATAAAAACAAATTTTTAATTAAATAAATTTTAATTTAAACTACCACGTAAGTCCACTATTAGGGAAGTAACGAAGCTTAACGGTACGGTAGAGTGACAACTTCGTAACAAAACGATAACGTAAGTGATTAAAACGTAATATTTCGAACATAAATGACTAAAACGTAATCTGAGACAAATAAAAATGACTCTTTTTATAGTTTACCCATAATGTTATGCAATTATTTTGAATATTCTTTTTTTTTTTTTTGTCTTTATTTTTCAATCGCTTGAAAATGATAATAGAAACATCTCATTTATTTATTCTGCTAGTTCCGAGAGACTAAGAAATATCCATAAACGCCTTAAGACAATCTCGGTTTTTAGAATCAAGGGTTTATTATTAAACAATTAATAAAGTAAAATTGAATATATTCAGTTTAAATTTGTATTAATAAAATAGATAAAAAATAATTTTTAATATTAGTTTGAATTGTGAAACAAGCTTTGCCTAAACCAGTTCAACCCAAGCCTGGATAATGAAATAAAAAAAGAATCCCCCGACAGATTGACACGAACCAATTAAAATAAAACTGGGATCAGTAAAAGCTTTACTCAAAATGGAAATTTCACGCCAAAAATTACTCTCACAGTACCATTCAATTCCCAGGTTTCTATGCTATGCTATGGCATATAAAGATCTGGTTACACTATAGGCGTGACGCTGAATGGAACGACGATTCGGGGAAAAAATAGCTACCGGGTCCAGACGGTGAAGTTTATGTAGATACTATTATGATGATCCAGTTACGTCCAACTCTAGGAACACTACGTCATGCAGCCACTAAAGAAAATTGTCGAGAAGAGGTTAAAGGTTTAGGCAGTTCACACAGTAGTGTGCGAAGGGCCTTAAGAGGGGGTTTATGAGTGTCTCTGGTTAATTAGAAAGGTAGGAGGAGGAGCATTATTCTTCTCCCCCTTTCTTAACCTGGGGTCTTGACAGTCGTAAACCTCTCTCTTATGGATGTCTGCATACCACCGTGTGAACTGCCTCTCAAGCTTCCAACCTCTTCTTCTTCTCAACAAACATCTAAGGGTCATCTTTGATCATCATAAAGTTGTAAGCCTAAAGCGTTGTTTAGTAGGAAGAAGAAAAGTGTTGAGATAAAGAACGAAATGTTTTAATCTAATAGTTGAGCTACAAAATAGCACATTAATGTAGTTCAACCATTAGATTAAATTGTTTTCTCACCCGTTTCTTTCTTTCCTACCAAAGGAAGTGTAAGTAAGACAACTCCGAACCAACATCGACAGGAGAGGATACATTATCCAAATAACAGGCAGACCATGCACAACCTTAGATAATGTGAATATTTAATCATACATAACATCTATATCCATTATTGCTTACCTTCAGGATATGACATAGTGCGGGATCAGTCATCCCCCAATATGCAATAAGCTGTTGTTCTGATAGGGATAGGATCTCAATATTTAGCGCAGAGGATGTGTGGATTGATCACTGCACGGTTGCATATTGTTGACACATAGGGTTCCAACATTGATAACAATCTCTAACAACTATATGCCACATCACAACAAATCACGATGATGAGAAGTACATGCAAGTCACAATTGCCTCCAATTTATTTGCCAAAGGCCTGTTCATATGTGTTTGATACAAGTATTTCAAGAAAAATGAAGAATTGGAACACGCTACAGAAATACAACATTTTGGTATTTTCATATTAACCACAATATAGAAAGACTAATAGCAAAATAAACAAAGTGCCTTTAGTACAATATGGCCTACGAACGTAGAAGAGTAGAAGAGAAGCAAAAAACTTAATGAAACTTTGCTATTTGATAGAATCTCTCTCCTAAAATAAGCTAAGTACTGAATACCATGCCCATCAACCACTTCAAAAATGAATCTATGAGTTTCCATGTGTTAATAATTTAATTTTCAACCAGGTCATAAAACATGAAAGCTATTAGATGCTGAGTGGAAGAACTGGGATTGAAAATCAGAAGGATATGATTCTCAATGATCATTTTTCACACTTCTGGAGAAGAAGCTCCACAAAGTTATACTAGCGTCAAGCACTGTGGCAAAACCAACATCACTTCTAACAAACATGTGACTCTTGTGTGTGAGTGTCAAATATGGGTAGTGTCCCATAGGATTCTTGAAGGTCTCATGTCTAAATACGTGTCAGACACAAGTGCCGGGCACAGATACTTCGTAAAAAGATGGAGACTCAGAGCACATAGCTGTAATTTGCTAAATAGGACACAGGATTTAATATCTAACCAAGCAGAACTCCACTTTTTCATACAATTTTAGCTTCCTCAAATTTTGGTGAACCTTTTGATACTTTTTGGATTTATTTTCCAACATCTAAAAATATCAATGCTGGAAATGAATGAGCAAAAGGATGTATAACCAGATATAAGACAAGACCACAAAAGCTTATGCAATTGCCCCGTCCCCCAGTCAGGTAAAAAAAAATAAAGTAGGGGCAGGGTTATCTTAATGAGCTTAGTAAAGTGGTAGACAGTTGAAACAGTATATTACAAATCGGTGCTCATCATTCTGACAAAAGGTACAAAGTTATTCCAATTTTCAACCCTAAATATACTATCATTCATTCTGAAATAAGTAAATGATCTTACAACTTCTGCTTGGGGATTGTAACAGTTTGAACGAATTTTCCATAGTCCAGTCTGCGAGAGTTTGAAAGAGAACGAAAGAGCAAATATGAGTCATTCTAGTAAAGAAAATGCCGGCAACAGAAAGTTTAAAGGAACTGGGAAAGGACAAGTACTAAACTAATTGTGAACCTGAGATTTAAAAGGCATCAGGAGTACCATATTAATCATTGCCAAAAAAACAATTAAATCTTATTATTAAGCTGAAGGGTAGACAATATTGTGTTAAGATAGAATGATATTTACCTTATCAAGTCGTTCGGTTGTATTTCTTCCAATCAAGTTAACGATCCTTTTCTTTGAAACAGACTGCATCTGCATTGAAAGTCAGAAAGTCAAAGAAATTAGGTTCTGGCACAAGGGAAGCATAGGAATGACTAATGAGACAAGTTGCATCTGGTATTGACACTCTTTAGCTGTTAAATCATATATAATAGTAATACAGTTTTACCAACTTCATTTAAACTTCCTTATAACATGCAACCGGATGTTTTCTCTATATATCTGTCATAGAAGGTGAAAACAGAACTGTTTCTTGATGTCTGGAAAGGGATTAGGCCTTAAGCGTTAGCCCATTAAGCCCTAAAATGCACACAGATTCAGGTTCACTCATCACAAAATCATGAAGTTGGAACAAGATAATCTTTTCTCTTTTCTTTTTCAAGGGGCATATGGTGAGAGGCTACACTTGTAAACATATTTCAGCGAATAGTAACTAAAAATAGCATCAAAAAAGTCTTGTCAATATCCGACATGCCACTGGAAATAATTAAATTTGACAAAAAAACACTCTACATGAAAAATAACATGAACAAGAATAAGAATGTGTTAAAATCTATATGTCAAAATTTATAACAGCTTAAAAATTAATATGACATAACAAAAAACACAACAGGAATATTGACAGGTCTACACCAAATAAGGCATGAACGGAATGTCAAAACATGTTACTACATAAACTTCTTTAATCAATTACAAGATAAGTTCAAGTCATGGAACAGTACCATTTGTAGATTTAAGCAGCTAAAATGGCAATGACTAAAATCACATATTTCTTGGTCAAAGAAGAAAAGAAAATTTTGTCAATAAAAAAGAACTCATGCCTGTTTCAGTAATCCTTCGGGACTGCAAAGATAGGTTGGTGGGGTTTCACTGTCCATCATCTCTAAGCAGCTGCAAGGTAAGTTGAAGAAATGAAAATGCAGGATGGAAACGGATAAATATCTACAACCAATATACATGATCAAACTTAGATAACAGAGAGGAGGACGAGGAGGAGGGGCACAATGAAGAAGCAAAGAACAGAAAAAAAGAAAAAAAAAACTTCAATTGTTGATGCTTGCTATTCCCTAACATCTATATTACATCTTGTAAGCTTTAACCTCAAGATTTGGTACATCTGCAAAATGATAGAAACAAATTGTTTCCAAAGTTTCTACAAAAATTTGTTTCATTACGGAGACTCAAAGGTGGATATGAGATTCACAGCCTTGTATGTCAATCATTCCACTGTAATCTGTGAGCAAGTATAAGTTCACCCCATATATTGCACCAAAACTATTTTCAGTCATTAAATGAATAATGCATTGTGCAGAAAGTTTTTGAAGAGGAAACCCAACCAAACAGAAATCCATCTGGGTAAAGAAGAAAATGAAAAAAATAAAAAAAAAGAACTAGATAAAGATAAAATTCTCACGGAATATGCAAAGCAGCTCCATGTCGAGACAACACTGAGACAACTGGATCATAACCATCTCTCAGAGCAGTGTTGTAGTAACCAGCGGTAAGTTCAGCAGGGTGTGATAGAGTCTGGTACCACCAATAAATTCCACCAATTTTAGCCACCAACATAACAGAAGTTTGCTCATTTTCTTGGTATTTTTTCAGTATCTTTGCTGCCTTTGCAAGAATGGCATCTGCATGACAAATCAGCCTACCACTGTACCATTCCTGCAAAAGATCATTCCCAAGTATGGTTTTTATATGCTAAATTCGTTTCCATAATCATGTTTAATCTGAGGCTGGGGATTGCATATTGGATTTCTGAAAACATGATGTTATCACGGACTTTCCCCAATAAATACATACCTATTTGTATATCACTATGAGCTCCAGCCAAAAGGAGCTCTACCCCATATATTACCATTTTAGTAGACGAGTAACTTAGAAAAAAAAAAAATGTTGTAATGATCATAAATAACCTCTCAATATGACAGTCAGTAAATTCAGCACCACTCTTCTATATTGCAGATATCCGGTCAATGGACTAAATTCAATGGACGGTTTGAATACTATAAGTTAATGCATGGTAGCAGTACATATTATATTGGTGCATGAATGTTGTAGAATATTAATCTGCACAATGTACAGACATAAATCTGGTACGTGAGTATTACAGAAAAAGCATAGTACCAGGAAGAAACGGCCATAATCAGATAGAAAGCTCTCCTTTCCCTCTTCAAAGAAGGGCACCCCAGATGGAAGACTGTTGTAACAGCCAGCATTCTGTGGCCCTTTGTCCCCCCATTGAGGTTTTCCTTCTCGGCATGCAGCCATCTTTAAGTCCTCCATCCTGCAAGCAAAACTATCTTGAGAATAATGAAACACCTGAGTTTGTATTAGGATGGAAACAGTTTATGCCTACATGTACTTATCATAACACTGGAATTCACCGATGCCAGGGAATTTCCATCTACCATCACCAAAAGGATGAGCAGGATACCTGCACTAAGAAAATCATGCAATGACTTCATAATCATGTTTCAACAATAACTTCATAGATTGAACAAAAAAAGGGAAAAGAATAACATAAGAACCATAAAGTACCTAAGTTCTCCAGAAGGACCAAGACCGATGCTTATTTCTTCAACTACAGTTCCAATAAAGGATTCAAATTTGTTAACAAAACTAAGCATGAAATCTTCATAACACTGGAGGGCAGTCCGTCCAGATAACAGAGGAACATGATCCACCCCTAGTGTGAGATAATCATTGTTGGAGAACCCCTGTTGATCTCTATAGTATATATCTTTATTTACATCACCAATCTGACAGCAAAAGGGAAAAAAAAAACATATTAGCTAGCAGTACGATAATAAAATTTATAAATAAGGTGCTCTTAGTGAATTTCCTATCTCATAAGCTTTTGAATGAAGTAGCTTAAGATATATTGGAAGATAGAATACAGTCTCACTTACAGGATAACAAAAGTAGATCACCTAGCAAATGGAACTGGTGGTTGAGTAAAAAATGTAAGTTTTGCCATCTGAATTTATTAAATCACTCGACAGATAGGATGGCAAGAATCCTACCAGTCTAATGTGTTGCACCAAAATAAAACCTTAGTAAATTGACTGTGCAATTATTACTCTGTGAAAATTCCATTAGAAGATAACAAGTAAATGGCAAACCTCCAAAATCCACAGTGGTAGACTCACACCCCCTTTTCCATGAGTCGAGTGAATATTTGAGTGAAAAGACAAAGCAACATGCAACTTCAGCCCTGAATCAGAAATCAATTTAAACAGCTCTTCATACAGAGACCAATTGTAGTCAAAAGGTGAGAAACGCTCCACTATTCCCCACCAGACTTCAACTCCAATTCCATGAACACCTGCCAACTTGAGTGCTTTTAGAGATACAGTTAAGGCCTTGAGTCTGAAACAACAAAGACCAAATCAAAAACCGTTTTATTTTGGAAAGCAAAACAAGGCATAATATCCAAAATTTAAGATATCAAAAAAAAAAAAAAAAAAAAAAAAAACCTATAAATAAGAATGTTAATTAGGACAAGGTGCTTATATTCTCCTTATAGTGGAAAGTATGAGGCAGACATTGAGTCTACCTCCCTTTTAGAAAAGCTGAACCATACAATATATTGATAATCGAGCAGATGAAATGCCTAAACCTTACTTTCTAATTCTTGGACACCCAGAGGCATCAAGAGTGAATATATCCACAGGCATCATTACAAAAATAGGCACCCTCTTATCTTTTGATGATTCCAGTATCGTGGATCTCGATTTCTCTCGAGCATCCATGCTGCAAGAAAGCAGTACTTCTACATCAGAGCAAGGTATATAATTCAGCTAAAAAGAAAACCAAAAAATTTTAAATTTTGTTAAGTTTGCCAAGTAATATCCCATCACTGCAATCCAAGCAACCTAAGCAGTAACTTGTTTCAACAGAATCAATCTCTTCCAATGAAAATTAAAAGGAATAAGAAGAAGAAGTATCATAGAACTTAGAAACACTTGGGCCACAACAAAACCACATGCTTACTTCACCATACTAAGATAATTCCATTTCAGTAAAAACCAGAAACATGAGCTTTGTTTTTAAAGAAAACAGTATACTAACTACTCGAAGTGACTCCACGAAATCATTTTTATCTTTTTTCCCGTTACATTGCCTTAAAATCTGATCAAAACGGAACAAGTACTCCTAATCGTTAATTGGCTTCATATCTAAATTCGAAATTTGATAATATAGCTTTACAATTTACAAGTGTTTTCTTCTTTCTTTTTCTTGTCAGAGCTGAATGGCTACGATTTCTCTCTTCTGAATTAGATAAACTAAAAAATCGTCACTTAATTTAATTTTTCAGCTCTAACAAAAACAGATTCCGCTTTCTATCAATTCAACAATATTCCTTGCTCTCTTATTTTTATCGCCAACGAAACATTAACTGCAATGTACAGCCCTAAGATACGACAAACCCAAATTTTCTCCTAAAATAAACGCTTCCAATCAGCTCTTCGATTATTAAGACTAATTACATTCAAGCAAAAAAAAAAAAAAGAGCACGGATATCGAAATTTTCATTTTGTACAATTTTTCTCGGTAATCAAACAGGAAAAAGTTAGAAATCATAAAATAAAACGAAAAATATCAGGCACCGACCTCAAGATGCGACGTTTACCAGCAATGGATCGCCATTTACTGCGGAAGAATCCGCTCGTGAACATGCGGATCACCGAAACGTTTCGGAGAAGAAACTTCCGCGTTTTCGCTAAGTCGCGATCGAAGCTCGCCTTTGCGTTCAAAGTGTAGTAGTAGTCTCCACACTTGCATGCCATTTTTTTCTTTTTCTTCTTCTTCTCATCAATTTCTCTGGTTTTGCACAGAGAAAAGATCAAATAATAAAAATAATAATTGTGAAAGCTATTTTTTCTATTTTATTTTATTTTTTTCCTTTGAAGGAAAAAAAATGTTAGTACTACACTTTCTTTTTCTTTGTTTTTTTAAAGGAAAAAAATTCTCATCCTTTTATTTTATAATATGCATATTATACGAAGTTTAATGGGCGGTTTTGCAGTTATGCCCTTGAAATTCAATAAAATTTGAAATTTGACATGATTTACTACCCTAATTCTCTTTTGCCACTATTCAAGCTCTTTATTTTCTTTAAAAAAACCATATTCATAATTTTGATTCAACCATACACAGTTAATAAAATAAATATATTAATTTATTTTTATATTAGATAAATATAGTTACTTGTATATGTAATATGTAAACATAAAATAATATTATATCGATAATTATATTAATAATTATTTTGTTGAAAGGCTAGTTGATAGTCACTTGTTAGTCAGTGTTTTAGTTTGCAATCTAACTAGAAACTGTTAATTGGTTAATTGGTTAGGGACTAAACTGTTGATATATAAATATATTGTAGTTGTAATTTAAAATATACTTTTTTACCATTTTAATGAAAGTTACTTCTAGTTATTTTCTTCTCTTTTTCGTGCCTAGCTGTCGCCTTTGCTCCTCTGCATTGCTTCTCTTGTGTTCATCATCCGCGTATCACGGATTGACTACGTTCATCGACATTTCTCAACATATTTTATGAGAATTGAATCAAATTAAAATTTTATGGATAAAATTATTCGAAATTAAAATTCATGTACAAAATTACACATTAACCCAAAGTTCATATATATTTTTGAAATTTATCTGTTTTTAAATTAATCATGACACCTATAAAAGAAAATAATGAATGTCAATTGAACTTTACTTTAACTATCATCGTTATTATTGTAACAATCAGAAAGAGATGAATTCAAGCTAAATTAAGTGTACAATATCCTCCATTTTAAATATATTTTTATTTAAATTTAATTATAAAAATATATAAATATAATTATTTTATATTTTATATTAGTTTTAATAATAAAACATGTTGATCTAAAATTAAAAAATTCTAAACTTAAGCTCAACCTAAACTGAATTAGGTCAATTAACTGAACGAGAGCTACTCGATAAATGAACGTCATTTCACTAATAGTTGATTAATCAAATTTAAAAAAAAAATTCAAATTTTTTAATTTATGAAACTTTAACATTTTTTATGGTTATGTTTATTTAATATTCAATTTTTAATTTTTTATAAATTTCATATATATATTCTTTTAATTTCTATGTTTTTTAACTAATAATTAAAAAGTAATGAGCCTACCACCCCTTTTTTGTCCAGTCACTAAAATTTTCAGAAAAAGCAACAACATTGGCATGGGTTGCAACTTATGTAATGATTGTCAATTTGAACTGATTAATCCTTTTTAATGGCGGTTTACATTGTTTTATCATATAATTTTTTAACAGACAAAAGTGTCTTTAAAATTTTAGTTATTAATATACAATAAAAGTTTAAATTTATTAAAAATAGTAATTAGACTTTTTTTTACATAGATAATACAAAAATAAAAATCAAATACCTAAATGATATACCAATACTATTATTTACCAAAAATGGTATGTTTGCAACAGTTTTAAAGGTAGAGGGTATGGAGGACGCGGCACCACTTTTTTTTTTAACTTGATCAACAAAACATCATTACAAAATGATATGGGGTAAAATATATATATATTAAGGATGGAGGGAGTGAGAAAGGCGACACCTATATTCTATCCCTATACATGAGTCAAATCGAGTAAAAATACAGGTTAAAGAAGTGGAAGGGTGATTGAGAGACGTGACCAGTGGAGGGTACTTGATAGGCGACACCCAGTGGAGGGTGCCTGACAGGCGGCACCTAGTGTTAAACCCCTATTTAAGCAGTGTTTTTTGAACGGTTTTGAAGATAAGAAGAAAAGAGGAAAAAATTTGGGTGTAAAAGAAGAGAAAACAATGAAGAATATACAAGGCTAGTATATATGAATTCCATTTTTTTAGTATTTTTTTTAAATGAAATATTGAGAAATTTAATTAATTTTGCAAATTTAGTATTGAAAATGGATTATCAATTTTTCGTATGCATTTATTTCGATTGAGTAATTTTGACAACAATAGTTAGATGTATATTTGAATGTCGCTAACAAATAGTAATGAGATTTAATAGAAATGTTTTGGTTGATGATATGAAAGAAAGGATCGATATAAAAATTGTTAGACGTTGTGGGAGGAGGATCTCGAAACTATTCTACAAAGTTCCAATTTAGACAAATCCCATCAAATTCACCGAAATGAAACTTGTAGATGATGAAGACGTGGAGATAATGGTTGCACTTTATTGCCGAGATCGGAGTAGCCAAACTGATCTGATTCAGTTGTTTGATGAGTTAGCTAACGTGGAGCCAACTGAAGATTTCACTCCATAAGGTGAAAAACCTAGAGTTCAATATCTGTGTACGGTGGTTCTAATAGCGTACTTTGATAGGCGATCGACTGTACACGGTATCGACATCGATCTTAATGCTCAACCTGCGTCTAAGAACCTTAACCTGGGTCCCCGTTTACAAATACATCCAATGGTGATTGAGACCAATGTGGATGGTGATGATGGATTTGATAATAGTGATCTTTTTGATCACGAGGTTGAAGATTCTAGAGGTCTCGATCTAGATGATGTTGATGACGAAAACGTGAATGATGATGAAAATGTTAATGTGTCTTCAGTCGAGAACCCGAGTTGAGGCATTGTGATACGCAATAATCCTGGGGCACACGTGTCAATCATAGATCTCGATGCGGCACATGCATCCGAGTTCCTGAAGTACCCCGATATACTACCTACTCACCGGATGACTACAAATTTCGAATGTGAGGAGTTGTTCATGGGCCAAGAATTTGCAACCAAGAAAGATTGCGTATTTATCATTAAGCGGTATAGCATGAATGTGTCGGTTGACTACAAAGTCGTTGTGTCTAAACCGACATTGTATATTGGGGAGTGTTGGAGGTCTGCAAAAGGTTGTAATTGGTGGGTACGAGCCGCATTTATCTATAAGTCGCAAATGTAGGAGATTCGAAACTTTGTTGGGCCTTACACATGCACTTCAACACGTATGATGCAAGATCACTACAAACTTGATTCCAAAACTATCTGCAATCGTATCATGTAAATGGTGAAGGACATGCCGACCATTTAGTTTTGGTACTGATTATCAAAATGTAAGAATAATTCCAGTACCGAATGTCATGCCGAAAAGCATAGATAGCTAAATAAATGATCATGGAGTAGTTGTACGGAGATTGGGATGCGTCGTACAATGAGCTACAAGGGTGGATAGCCACTATGCGGGAGTGTGTGCCAGAGACTGTCATTGAGTTGCAGACACGACCTTATTACGGCCTGAATGACCAACTACAACAGGGAAGAAAAGTTTTCCACCGGATGTTTTGGACATTCGATCCATGCGTGCAAGCGTTTCCGCACTACAAGCCACTTGTGCAGGTTGTTGGGACCTAGCTATACGAAAAATATATGTAGATCCTACTTATTGCAGTTGCTCAAGACGGGAACCGAAACTTGCTCCTAATAGCGTTTGCCATTGTGGGTAAGGAGAATATGGAATCATAAGAATTCTTCTTAACGAACTTGCGAACGTATGTTATTAGGGACGACAATATTTGCATCATATCAGATAGAGCTAAGGGAACAATTGTCGTGATTAGGTGTTCCAGTGTTCCGTTGAGATCTGTTTACTACATCCGACACATCGCGGTTAATTTTCACAGAGACTACAAGAATGCAGATTGGCGAAAAGAAGTTGTGAAAATGGGTAAACTTTATTTTCAACATATGTTATAAATGTTCTTAATGCTTCAACAAATTAATGGAAGTTATTTCCTTTATCTCTTTTTCGTGCCCTAGCTGCCGCCTTTGCTCCTCTGCCTTGCTTCTCTCATGTTCATCACCGATGTATCACAGGTTGACTACGGTCACCGACGTTTCTCTACATATTTTATGAGAATTGAATCAAATCAAAATTTCACGTATAAAACTGCTCAAAATTAAAATCCATGTATAAAATTACACATTAAGCCAAAATTCATATATAATTTTAAAATTTATCTATTTTTAAATTAATCACAACACCTATAAAAGAGAATAATAAGTGTCAATTGAACTTTAACTATCATCGTTATTATTGCAACAATCAAAAAGAGATGAATTCAAGTTAATTTAACTGCATATTATCCTCCATTTCAAATATATTTTTATTTGAATTTAATTATAAAAATATTTTTTTATATTTTATATTAGTTTTAATAAAAAATATATGTTGACCTAAATTTGACAAACCTAAGCTTGGCCTAAAATGGATTAGGTCAATTAACTGGGTGAGAGCTATTCGATCAATAAACACCTATTCACTAAGAGTTGACTAATCAAATTTTCTTTTAAAATATTATTATTTTTTAAAAATTTCAATTTTTTTATGTTTATGTTTCTTTTATATTCAATTTTTAATTTTTTATAAATTTCATATATATATTCTTTTAATTTCTAGTTTTTTAATTAATTATTAAAAAGTAATCAGCCTACCACCCCTTATTTGTCCAGTCACTAAAATTTTAAAAAGAACAACAACATTAGCATAGGTGGCAACTTTTGTAATGATTGTCAAATTGTTTTATTATATAAATTATTAAATGACAAAACTGTCCTTAAAATTTTAGTTATTAACATAGAAGAAAAGTTTTTCAACTAAATTTATTCCAAAATAGTAATTAAATTCTAATGTGATATCTGTATTATTTGTTTGGTTTCATCCGATGCCTATATTTGATAAATATTATATGTTTTGGTATCTAAAGGTAAATAATGTTAATTTTTTTATCTTTAATTCGAGTTTTAGGGTTGATCTGATGAAATTTAATTGTTAATATTATTATGTTTGATTTTGATGATTTGGTTAATAGAAAAAAATTAATTTTAATAGTGGATTTGTTAAATTATTTGCTTGTATTTTTTTGTTAAATTATGCTAAGTCTCTTTACTTTTTCAACATCCAAAATTTAATTATTTTACTTTATTTTTAAGATTTTAGTCTCTCTATTTTTTATATTTCAAAATTCAAGTCTTATTGCTAGCAATATTAAAATTATTCTTGTGTAGAATTTTGAATAAAAAAACTCACTCTGTAGTCATATAACAAAAATAACGACTTTGAATAGAAACTAAATTTAACATAGAATTTTTAATAATATTAACAATTAGATTTGTATTTTTAAATCTGTAAGTAAAAGATTAAATTTCTCGAAATAAAAGTAGAAAGATTAAATCTCAAATATTTAAAGAGTACAAGGACTTGGAGTAGAATTTAACATTTATTTACATGAATTGAAATTAAGATTGCATCACCTTCTCTAATTACAAAATCTACCTTGTTTTTCAAAACTTTTGCATTCTAATCCTACATCCTTACTAAATTGTATTTTGATTTCAAATATTTCGATTCTAAATTTTAATCTTAGCTGCGAATAAATAATGCAAATTTTGACTCAAAGAATAACTTGTTTTTTGAAAATTATAAATAAATCTATACATAAACATTCCGACGTGGAAATAGTTATCCAAAATGGATAAGAATAGAATTTAAAAAAAAAAAACCCAGACATTTTTTTTTTGCAATTATTGAAGTAGGTCCACAATCGCATTAAAGTGAATTTTGGGTTTTAATTTTTTTTTATAAATTTTAAAATTATACATTAACTTTGATTCAATTTGCAATTTAATGCATGAATTCAGGGGCAAAACCAAGGGTTGGCAAAGCCCCGGTTCCTCTAAAATGAAATTTTTTTTATTTGGGCCTTTTGAAAATTTTAAAATGTTAAATTAATAAAGATAAAATTGTACTTTGACCCCTTAAAAATGATAAAAATTTGATTTAATCTTTTAAAAATTATAAAGATAGAGGCTATTAAAATGGTGAAATTGCATTTTTACTGTCGTAAAAATTACAACTTAATTTTGACCCCTCTAAAAGAAATTTCTAGCTTCGCCCCTAAATGAACTTTAATTTGATATAATTATACAAATGAAATTTTGATTGAGTTTAAAATGTAGCTGTTTTTTATGTATGTTTTTTTACAGATTTTTTTTTTTATTTTTTTCATTTTCTGACAAAACGAAAATGATGTTTTTCTTTTCTAGAACTAAAGACAAGTTTTTCACCGCAGACAAATTACTAAATTTTATTTTGGCAAAACTTTTTAATTTTTTAAAGCACAAAGTTTTATTTATAAACACAATCAAGAGGGATTTTTTTTTAATCTCAAGATTGTTTATTGAGATCTTATTTCTCAAAAATATTATCTGCAAAATCCCGACATGCATAATTTTCTTTTTCCAATAATTTCTTTCCTCAGTTAATTTGAAAAATTATTTTAAAAAACAAAAAGAAAATTAAATATTTGTAACTCCTCACAGTACAAATAATGTTGGTCGGAATTAGATTAGATTGATTTAGATAAAGAAATTGAGCCGAATTAAAATAAACCATTCGGAACTAATAAAAAAGAGAAATTGGGACGAAAAAATCAATGATTGAACCGGTTAATAAATTTTTTAATATTTTCATTAATTTTTATGATTTTTTAATAATTTATTTAATAAATTTTTAATTGACAATTGAATTGGTTGAATTGACAATTTTCATCATATATCTAATTTTTAAAACATTTATTTTTTTAAAGCAATTTTAAAAAATTTTAAAGCTGACAAATGGGGATTTATTATTGGACTAATTTTAAGCTTTTCTTTTTTCTGGTGATGTGTACTGAAAAATAATGAGCCTTAATCCACAATTTTCCTTCAACCTACCTTTATATATATATATGAATTGAAGTAAATGTAAAGCTACCATAGGGCTTTTGACAATCAAAGCTAAGTCCTAATTGCCATAATTTTCATAGTCTAATAATACAAATGGACCAATAAAAATTTATACCCAATTATTCCAGTTGATATTTAAAAATAAAATAAGGGGCAGATATAAAAATTTGAATTAAATTTATTGGATGTTATATCTTAAAATAGTATTTCACGACAAGACGAGTTAAATTTTTTATTTGAAAAGATCCGATATTAGATAAGAATCATATGATACGTAAGTTTATGAATTTGTTGAGGGAAGGCCGGTTTTTTTCGGAGAAATATTCAAAATGTCGTTCGTTTGGAACCAATGACCTCTAGTCGAGTTAAGATTTTATCTTCTGGCTTTGCAAAGAGCTCGAATACTTTGATAGGTTGACTAAAGAGACAATAGTTCATGAGTGAAAGCACCTCGTCACAAGACAATGGCCTACCAAAGAAATCGTGGCCACTTACCTATGGTAGAATTGTTACATTTGTAAGACAAATCTGAAATAAAATTTAATAAATCAGAATCTATCATGTCAAATCATTAAGAATAAATCAAGAATAAAACTAGATGCGGAAGCGTACCTAAATCTATATCCATGAATTCGTTAAAGTTTTACCGAATCTTGGAGATTTTATCTTCCAAATTCTAATAACGGGATATTAGAAAAGATATATTGTGTATAATTTGGAGCATAACCCTAATATTTATAACTTTGACATATTAGTTCTAATCAAATTCTAATTAGCCCATCATTAATTAGAATTAGAATTTGATTGAAACTCAATTATTAGAAAATCTACATATATTTAACCCATCCTTTATTTAATAATTAAACCCCAATAAAATTTTAACCCAAGCTAACCTATATCATGATAGTAAATAATAACATGTAATTAGCCTATCCTAATTATATATGTGATGTTCATATTTTCAACAATAATTTGAACCTAAGGATGGGTACCACTTGGTCTAGCTTGGTAGACTACTCGGCTCCCCTAATGAGGTACTTTTGTTTTATAAACTTACCACATTTTTAAGTAATCTTTCAAGATACTTGAACTTTTCGAAGAATAAAAAAATAAAATTCTAGCTCAATCTTAGAATAATATCAACATGTTAAAGGACTCATCAATTTCAAATGGACGACACTTCAAAAAAATTATCAGTAAGACAAAAACTCATTAAATTTGAATATTTATTTTAACAAATTTCCTTGCAAAATGGAGTATGAAAGCTAAAGACTGAATATTGCATAATCAAACACATAATTTACATGCAGCAGCCTAAATACCTTGGAATATCGAGGTAGAATTTCTAATTGTAGAGATTCCAACTTCAAAAATCTAAAAACATGCTAAAATTTGATCATAGAAACATGTAAAATTAAGGAGATTATTATGGTGATTGAATCCATTGAAGAGGACCGATCCTTAAATTAAACCATGACTAACTGCTGTCGAGCTTCGACCCTCAATTCTTCCTTCATCTTTCTAATAAATTCATCAAACCTTTTGTTCAGCTCATCTGTGCTTTCAGTGCTTTCTCCAACAAAAACACCATTTTTTCATCAAAGGATCCAAATCCCATTTTTTCACCTTCATCTTCTTCCTCTAGCAGGCTGCAGTTTTGAGTTTCGATTTCAGCTTCTGCTGCTGCTGTTTCTTCCATTAAAGCACTGTTTTCTATTGCTTCATCTTTCTGCGACAATGGTGTTTTGGGCTGGTCCAAGACAAGTGACTCAACTGTATGGAGAATATCTTCATCTTCATCTTCATCATCATCATCATCAAGAACACTGAGATTATTATTGTACTTTGATGAACTGATAGATCCTGAGAATTTTGCTAGAAAAACAAGCAGGCCATTGCAGAGAAGGAACATGTAGTTCTTATCTATATTATGACTAAATAATTGGAAAGGGAGTGTATTGTGGAAATTGAAGCTAAAACAACGGAGCAAAGAAAGCCAACATGAATGAGACAACAAAAGGGAAAAAACAGAAACCGAAAGGATCAAATGAGGAAATTTCCCGTGAAACTGAGTTTTCATAAATTGAACCAAAGATTTCTGTTTCTTGTTTTCTCTTTGATCCATTTTGTGAACCTCTCTTTTGGGTGTTTGATCTTGAAATGGCTTGAAATTTAGAAAGGATTGATTTTGAGTATTGAAACTAAGAACTCCATACCCTTTTTTTTATAGAGGGACTAAATCTAAAAAAAAAATGACTTCAACTTCATGGAAATATGGGATTGATTCCCCCCCCCCCCCAAAATATCCCTTGTTTGCATGCAAATAATGAGCAAGATTGAACTTTAAATTCAAGTATTGAGGCAAGCAAAGCCAGCCTTTTAAGAATCTATGTGATGTGGATGCAATTCAATGTTGCCATTTGGAAATTGGGGATTTGACATTTTACATTAACTTGATAATTTGAAACTTTGTTGTTGTCAAACTATTTAGGTAATCTTCACCGATTTGAGGTTGATGGCTTTGATACATTATTGGGATTTAGGTTAGGGTTTTTTGAAAAATTTTAATTAGTATTTGAAAATAATTGGGGAATAAAATAACGTTGCCGGATGTGAGTTCAAGTGTGCTAAAACGCATTATCCTGATTGAGGAGGTGCTATGGATAGTTCTACACATTGTATCAAAAAATAAAAATTAAAAATCATAATGCTACGCTCATGTGAAAGAAAGTAAATAAATAAACTAATATTATAAAAAAATTTAAAAGTTAGTATACACAATGGACACATGCATTGAGAATACAAACTAGTTTACACTATAGTAAGTTCTTTGAGCGTTTTAGGAAACGTTGAGTTCTAGTGTAAATCTTTGTTACATTAGTAACGCATGTTAATTAACACATGGACATAGGATATTAAACTGTTGTTCTTATTTAAGCCATTGCAACCATTAATTTGTTCTGTACCATTATATACAATTTAGTGGCGAATTTAGAGAGGTAGGAGCCTCATCTCCCTAAAATGATTTTTTATTTAGACTTTTTTATAGTTTATAAAATTTTAAATTAGTAATTATAAAATTACACATTAATCTTCAAAAATGATAAAAATTAATATAAATTGTTAAATTAATAGAATTATATTTTTATGATAATAAAAATATATAATTTAATTCTGCCCAAAAAAAGTTTTTGCCATAACGTTTAAAGCATTAAAACTACTGATGAATTGGGAAGTGGTTCCAACTGCGGATGATATGGAGGAAGGTTTAGGGCTAGTTTGGCAATGCTTTTGAAGTTTAGTTAAAATTTGAGTATTTAGCATTGCTGTCAAAAAGTGCTTTTGAGAAATAAAATGTCCATTTTAGACATGTTATTATTAAGTAACAAATATGCATTTAAATAAAATTTAAATTTGTTAATATTATTATATTTTAGTAAGAATATAAAAAAATTACTATAACTTGTTAATATTTTAATATATGAAATATAAATTTTAAATATTTTTAAGTAATAAATATTAATTACTTATAAAATTTAATTAGAAATATAAACTACATTTTAAATATTTAAATATAACCATTAAATATTTATAATTAGTATTTTAAAAAAATATTTTTTTATTTTTATTTAATAATTTTAAACATTTGTAATTAAGCACCAAGAAAAAAAAAGAGAAAAAACTATGTTATTGGAGGGGTAAAAAAGTAATTAAGCACTAAAAGTGCTTTTCGGAGAGGAAAAGTTAAAAATTTTAGCTTCTCATTTTTCAGAAGTAATTTTGAAAAGCACTTCTGAAAAGCCAAAAATTACAGCTAAAAACAACTTATCCTACACAACTTTTTTTCTAAAAGTACTTTTAGAGCTAGAAGTGCTTTTTATAACCACAGAATAACATGCCCTTAGATGCCTCCGGTTAAAGCATTAAACTGGCTGCCGACTCTTTCAAGATATGGTTTTTAACTGCAGTCTGTCTGACTTAGGTTACAAGGGACCCAACTTCACTGGGAGGAGAGGGGGACTCCTTGAGCAGCTTCATCGTGCTCTTTGTACCGTTCAATGGGAGTGCAAGTTCTCAGGTACGACTGTTTTACACCTTCAAAAAATTAAATCTGATCACATGCCCTTGTTAATTATATTAGGGAATAAGGAGGTTGTAGAGGTATTTAAGAGTGAGTAAAAATCGATTCAACTCGAAAAAATAAAATAAAAATCAAATTTGGAGTTAACTAAATCAAATTATTTGAATTAATTGGGGTTTTTTTTTTGAGTAAATTGAGTTTTGAGTTCGAGTTGAGTCGAGTTAAATTTTACAATTCGAATAACTCAAATAACATATTGTTATAAATACACTTTTGGTCCTTGTCAATTTTGAAAATGAACAAATTGGACTCTCAATAAAAATTACAAAAAAATCAATTTTTTAAAAAAATATTAAAATAATCTAAAATAATAATTTTTGGGACCTAAATAAGTATATTAATTATTGAAGTTTATCATATTAAAGTATTTTTTTCTTCTTATTTTGCTTTGAAAGTGTTTTCAGAAATATATGGTTTCAAATTTATGTTCTCTAACATAGAATTAATCATATTGTAACAAAATTTTAATTTTACATATTTAATTTAACTCATATAATTTCATTTGATTCAACTCGACTCGAATTTCATTTTACTCGATATGATTCAAAAATTTTCACTCGATTCGATCGAATACTCACCCATGAATGCATTAGACCTTTTCGTTATTTTATCGAGTGACTAGCACATGAGAATTTTGGTGATTTAGTGCAAAATGAGTGGAATTCTTTGGATTCTTTAGCTAAATCGATTAACTAAAAAATGTTAAAATTTGGAATAGAGAGGTCTATGGTCGTATCATCGATCAGACGAAGAAGCTAATGGTTGGTGTCAGAATTCACGTATACTTCATGTGAACATAACATTATTTATATTTTATGACATGTCAATAAATAATTTAAAATTATAAAATTATTTTTAAACTATTTTTATGACATGTGGATTGTCATACAAGCTATTATGTTAAATTTTTAACGTTTTAGTCAATAGGGATGATAACGATTCAATTCAATCGGATTTTTTTTTATTTTTTGAACTATTTATCATAACTTGGTTCGTTCACTTTAGTTCTCGATTTTTCCATATTAATTTTTTGTTTTAATCTTCTGGTCACCCAACTACTACCAATTTTGATTAGTTCTCAATTTAATTCTCCAATTTTGATTAGTTCTCAATTTAATTCTCAAAATTTACAAATAGTCTCAATTTAACGAAAATAGACTCAAAAACACAATTTTGATTAGTTAAATGACCAAATTAAAAAATTTAATAGTTAGGTGACTAAAAAAATGAGCAATAGTTAAGTGACCAAATTTAAAATATTGATAGTTAGGTAACTAAAAAAGAAAAAAGATAATAGTTGAGTGACTTGCAATATAATTTACCCAAAAAGTTGCAATAATTTCTAAATTATGCCCGACCGACAAAAGATCCAACCAACTTTTATTTATTGTCCAAATGTAAATTTTCACAAATTTGTTTTGCTTGCTTTATTTACACGCTTTATTATAGCATCAAAGCTTTCTTTCTATTTTATGCTTTTGGTGAGTACACGAAGTTCAATTCTCAACCTAACAACAAATCATAAAAAGGAACTTTAACTAATATGGATGGTTTAAGCAATGATTCTCACAAAGTGTGGTATCGAGTGATTTTTGAAATTCGAATCTCGATATTTATAATTAATTTTTAATTTTTAAACTTGTTAGAACAGTTTCTAGTTGGTCGTTCCGTTAGTCAATTCATTTTCTTTTTGTCATAAATTATTAAAATTGGGAGGAGACAGGTTTTCTGATGAAGAAGTAGGTAGAAGTTCAATGTTTAGAGCACTGACCCCTTTCGAGAAGTTGTTTAGAAATGTATATAAGAGGGTTTTTTCAGGTCGGATTTCGAATCAGGTTAAGATATATTTTATTATAATTCTACAACAATTTACTCAATAAATTTTCGAGTTAAAACTTATATAGTAAGTCCCTAATTACATGTTGCACACATGTAACTTTATCTCAGAAGAGTCATTTTATAACTCTTATTCGACAATGTGGAGGATAAATTATTATAGAGTTATAATAAATATATCTTAACCTGACCTGGAAAACACCCCTTTACACATTTCTAAATACCCTCTTGAGAGGGGTTGCCTTGCAGACACTAGAATTTTACCTACTTCTTCGTCAGAAAACCTGCATCCTCCCAACTCTAACCATCTATGACAAGAAGAAGATGAACTGACTAACGGGGTGACCAACTAAAAATTGTTATAACAAAACTATTTAATTTTATTGGATATTCCCAAATTATGCTTACATTGTAAATTGGTCGTTAAACTTTAAAATATTTTGGTTAAATCCTTAAAGTATCAATTTCATATCAACTAGATCTTTTTGTTAACCTAACCATTAGTTTAGGCGTTAAATGTTAGCTGAAACTAACACCAAACATATTTAAGCATATGCACCTACAACATAGACTGCTTGATTCCGACAATTTATTCTTTAACACGTTAAATTTAAACCGTCTATGTAATAAATATACATATATTTATAATCTAATTCATGTATTTTAAATATATTTTAAATCAAATCTAAACTAATATTTAATGCCTAAATTATTCAACACTAATTTTGTTGTTGTATGTGATCATTATATTGTTCTTAAACTATCTAGAAATCATTTTTTAATTAATTATTCAACACTAATTCATAATTTCTTTGGAACCAATAATTTGTCTAATGGTGGTTAAGTAAGTAGTTAGCATTTGGGTTTTAAAAAATAAAATAAATTTATTTAAATATTTATGGAGGTGTGTAAGAGATGTTAATTTTATGTTGGGCAAGTAGATTCTTTCCTATTTAATTTATTATTTAATAATAACCATTTTTTAAAATTAATTATAAAAATATATAAATATTATTTTAAAAATATTTAATTACCTTCTAATAAGACATCAAACTTATATATAAACCCTCTTTATAGAAATCACTCTTTATAACAATTTTTCATTATAATAGAACAATTTGTTGCATAATTGATTTTTTATGTTTTATTTTTACCCTTTTGAATAACTTTTCACTTGTAATTGTGACAACCATAAATTATGAAATATACTTTTTTGTTGAGTTAGTTACTTATAACAAACTTTCAATCAAATTTTAATGAAATTATTTTTATTCCTAAATAAAATAATAATAATTTTTAATTAAAATATTATTTCAATAAAATATTTAAAATTATTCATAAAAAATCTACCAATCACATTTTATTAAAGAAAATAATTTTCAATAAATGGAATTAAATTAATAAATTTTGTTAAAGATGTGATCCAAATCTCAATAATTAAATATTATCGTTTTAAAGAATATTATTAATATACTATACTTGTTAACTTGAACATTTAAATATCAAATGTTATTATAAGCGTAACAACAAAAATCTTGGTAAATAAATGAAACTATCATGAAAAAAGTTAATTGTATAAATCAATATATAATAAAAAATCATAAATCTTAGTTTGAGAAGACTGACTTTAGAGAAAATTTGTTCTTTTTTTTAGGAAAGAAAAAACTTCGACTACTTTTTTTTTTAATTATAAATATATTTACGAATACAAATACAATTACACTTATAAATAATACACATCTAAATATTAATAATTAAAATTGATTATTAACTCATAATCAAAAAACATTCCAACCAAAATAAAATAATTAAATTAACATCAAACATTACATAGAATTAAGCAATCAAGCATTAGAAGACTTTGCTCATCAATCAAGAGATAATAATTAATTATTATATAACACAACACTCTTTGAAAATAATTTCTTATGGTTGTTCATTCTTTCAAGCAAAGAGGAAAGCTAGCTTATTTCCTGTTTTAGTAGACTTTTTAATTAATCATCACTTGAAAATTTAAGATTTTTTTTATTTATAAATAAACATTACAAAAGTAATATTTTGTGTGATTATAGAATTATGTACGAATAATTATTTGATTTATCACCTACAAATTTTTAAAAAATTTCATAAGTATATATATACTTGTCAATCCCTTAATCCACTTGTAAAGTTTAAAAAACTCTATAGGCAATGTTTGGAATAATTTTCCATTACACAATATATTATAAAAGTTGCAAGTATAATTTAAGAACACATGTCCTATTTATTCTACAAGTGGATTGAGATTTTGTCACATGCATTCTTTTAATTTAAATACAATTTAAAAACATAGAGCAAAATCTCAACTCTGCTTATGGAGTTAAAACTTTTCGTCGTAAATGTATCAAATAATACCTTATGATTAAAAAATGGTCTATGCAATTAAAGCTCATGAAAAGCTTACACTAGAACACCTGGCCAAACTATGAATAATACCAGTACAATTCAGAGGATCAGAATTTGAAAGCCACATAAGGTTGTAAGTGGACGTTGAGTTATCTACTCAAATTTAAAACTGTCTGAAATTTGAGAATGTTTGAGTAAAAAAATTAAGCCCATTTAAAATTTTGGTCAATTTTGGGCTTGAACATTTAAGGTTCAAACCTGACTCAACCCATTTTCTAATTTTATAATATAATATATTATGTAACTTATAACACATAAAAAAAATCTATATTAATAAATAATGCTACAATGTAAACATTACAAAAATGTCAAGTTACCTATACGTAAAATTTTAATAATCTAAAGAATTATTAAATTTTAAATTAAAAATAATATATTTAAAAAATAATAAAAAAATGGACAGCCCTAAAATAGGTTTGAGTTAACCATTTACAAATATAGGTAAATTTGGAGCAAAATTTTAGGTCCATGTGTCGAGCTTGGTCAAACTTGGATAAACATAAAATATGTTATAGCATGCTTAAACCTGACTCGACCCGTGAATGTCTCTAACTGTAAGCATAGGTTATTGATAAGGTTAAATAATGCTATTAGTCATTGTATCACGTGTAAGTTGCAGACCTAGTCTCTATACTTTTTTGAATTTTGAAATTCAATTCTAACACGAATCATGGCCATTAACTTTTGCTATTTCTAAATCTTATGTGACAAATATATTATCATGTGTGTAATAACATGTCAGATTGTTTTTTCACATAATAATCATAAAGAAAACTATAATATTTTAGTTAGCGAATTTAATGTCTACCTTTTAAGTCAGGACTAAAATTAAAAAAATCGAAAAAGTATAAAAACTAAAAATAATCAAATTGAATAACAAAGACTGAATTACTTAAGAATTGTATTAGACTAATAGTAAAATCTGACCTAAACATGTTTAACTGTTATTTTTTAAGAAATGATAATTTGAAAATTTGAAAATATAAAAACTAAAATTAAATAAATTAAAATACAAGGACTAAATTCATAATTTACTCATAGAGATTAATAACAAATTTTCACCACTAGATAAAGGCTAAACGAGAAACATGCCCATTCCTATGATAGATTCCACTATTCCACATCAAGATTGTCCCAAACCAGTTTCCAAACATTCCGATTAAAAATAACCCTTGTGTCGGGTTCGATCTGTAAAACCCGAAAAACCCTTAACAATTACTAAAACCTCCATCAAACAAAGCCAACCCAACACCCCAAAATCAAAACCCTAATAAAAATGTCTTCGATTGTTCTTCGATCGCGAATAAGTTCACATAAATGCAGTTCAAAGATCATTAATCGAAGGGTATTTAGTTCAGGAGTGGATTCTTCATCTTCAATTCCGTCTAAAGAAACGGTCATTGCTTCACAATCCATTCTTTCCGATCAATCTCCGGTGCCTCATCCTCCTCCGGCCCCGGAAACTTTCCCTCCAGCTTCGGGAGGGAAACTTTGGAGCTTTCTCAAGTACGGACTCGTCGGAGCTGTCACTGGAACTGTTGGCTATGCTAGTTATCTCTCTTACAGTAAGTTCCTTTTTTTTTGCGATTTAATTTGTATTACTGTTTAAGAATGCGGGTGTTTTTATATGATTATATATATATATATATATATATATATATATATATTTGCAGAGTGTTCGTACGAGGAAGTAGATCAGAAGGCAAAGGCATTGCGGGCTGCAGCAAGTTATGCTCCTAGTGAAGATGCATCTGCTATTGATGTATGTTTGAATTTGTTTGGGTTCCTTTTAAAAGATTTTTTCTCATTTTATTTTAGTGTTTGAATAATGCCTTTTACAATAATGCATATATTTGGTCTATTACAATTTGATTCTCACTCATATGCTAAACACTTTTGATCAGTCTTTGTAATTTGATCAGTGGCAAATCTTGGCCTTAGGTTTTAGGGGCCTAACTAGAATATTTTAAAAAATTTGAGGGATTTACTGAGAATTTGCAAAAAAAAAAAAAAAAGTAAGAGTCTAATTAAATTTCTTTTTTTAGTTTTGAAAGGTTTAACGAGAACTTTCACTAATTACAAAAATTTTCAAAAATTTTGGGATGGCCTAATGACTGTTCGCCTCTGAATTTGGTATGGCCATTGTTTTGTTGCTCCTATGAATGAATCAGTTGTTTTCCATATCTTTTTTTTTTTCTCAGAAATATCGAGGCTTGCTTTACTCTGCTGCTATGACAGGTGAGGATTTTATTATGTTTATTTCTTATTGCTCCTTTCTTTGTTCATAGCAAAAATTTTCTCTACACTCTTTCTTCTTTATGTTAACCTAATAACTAGAAGAATATTTGCATGAAAGTGGGTTATGTTTGCCTTTTGTGTAAGCATTTTTAGTTAAATGTGTTCATAAATGTTCATTAGAAGGTAAAAGTACTACAGAGACCTTTGTACTAGGAGTCAGATTGCATTTTATCCCTTTTACTCTAAAAATGGCTCAAAAAATGGGCAAATTAGTCCCTGTACATTAGATCAAATAGCAAATTGGTCTTTTTTCTTAAAACTTTCATCATTTCTACTATTAAAAGTTGGCATAGTTGACGGAATAATTAGATAGTTACATGTGGCATGCCACATATACCTCATGCTGACATATAAGGACTAGTTTTTAACAGAAAAATGAATGAATTTTTTAATAGATGGATCAATTTGCTTCTGGATCTGATATACAGAGATTAATTTACCCATTTTTTCAGTAGATGGGACAACAAGGGCCTACATAGTATTTTTACCTTCTTTAGAATTATTGGGTTCATCATAAATGGATTTGTTGAGCCAGCAAAAAGGAATCATTACTTGATGATCATTGCTCTCTGTTAACTTGTTCAATGCTCGACTTGTTTACATGTTCTGCGTCCACTCTTATATGTTCACGGCTTTGTTGCTCGTAAAATTTCAGTTCCAGCTAAAGCACTTGAATCCTATCTGGATCTCAGGAGGTTGGTGGAAGAAAACGTGTTAGTGAGTACTGTTCTTCTTTCTCTTGGTTCTGGCTTTTTTAGTATTGTCGGACTGTTTTTATTTTTCTTCTTGGTCAAATTTTACTATTAGACCATGTACTTTGTGTAAGTTGTGGATTTGCTACTTGTACTTTAATTTGAACAATTTTAGTCCCTGTACTCTTCAAAATTTGAAATTTTAGTCCTGACCAAATGGTAGCAGTTAAATTTGTTTGGTTAAATTATGCTATTAGTCTTGTATCATGCGTAAAGTTATAAATTTAGTCAATGTTCTCCAATTGGATCATTCTTAGTCACTATATTTTTTTAATATTAACATTTCAATATTAATGCAAACAACAGCCGTTAAATCTATTAACTGATTCTTTTGTGAGTAATATGTGGAAATAACAAGCTGACATAGTATTACACATGTGATAATATGTTTGACGCGTCAAATCTTGAAAATAACAGAACTTAATGAATTTAGTAGTTATCATTTGGTTAGCACTAAAATTTTCAAATTCTAAAAGTAGAGGGACTGAAAATGACCAAATTAAAGTCTAGGTACTAAATCCACAACTTACACAACCTTTCTTCTTCATATTAGCATTAAACTTTTCTTTATTTCTTGCACTTACTATGTCATGTTGTAGGAATTTACTGAACCAACCTCAGATAAGCTTCTTCCTGATTTGCATCCTCAAGAACAACATGTTTTCACGCTTGTCCTTGATCTGAACGAGACATTACTTTATACAGATTGGAAGGTAAGAAATTGACTTGTATCCTCAAGAACATGTTTTTATGCTCATGTTTGAACGTCTATTTCTTTATTCTTTACTTTTTTTCTCCCTTTTGGTTGGCAAAAGCGAGAGAGAGGCTGGCGTACCTTCAAAAGACCTGGAGTTGATGCCTTTTTGGAACACTTGGCAAAGTTCTATGAAATTGTTGTGTACTCCGACCAGATGAATATGGTAGCTTTCCCTTTGTGACAACCATTTTGAATACTTAAGCATGGGATAACTGATGTTACCAGCAATTTAATTTTGTATTCATTTTGTTATATGCAGTATGTCGATCCTGTTTGCGAAAGGTTGGACCCTAACCATTGTATACGATATAGGCTATCAAGGGGTGATACTAAATATCAGAATGGCAAGCATTATAGAGTATGTTACAATTGATCACATTCTTTGGAAGCATCCGCCCCCGCCCCCCCCTATAAAGTGTATTAATCTAGGGTAAAACTTAGTAGTCACCCAACTATGGTTTTTTCTTTTTTTTTGGTCAGCCAACTATGAGAAGTTAAAAAATGATCACTCGACTATTCAATTTTTTTTTTTGGCCACCCAACTATCTTAGATTTTAGAGTGTGTCCATTTTTATGTTAGCCCGCTGGTGACAAAAAAAAAAAAAAAGAGAATTGAATAGTTGAGTAACCAAAAAAGAAAAAAATCCTTAGTTGGGTGACCTCTATTGTAGTTTACCATTAATCTATGAGATAATGTCTTTAAGTGCTCGAGTATTCATTTAACAAATAGTTCCTGTTGACAGGATCTCTCGAAGCTTAACCGGAATCCAGCCAAGATTTTATACGTGAGTGCTCATGCATTCGAGTCTAGCCTTCAACCTGAAAATTGTGTTCCTATTAAGCCGTTTAAGCTCGAGGGAGATGATACAGCACTTTTGGATCTTATTCCATTTCTCGAATGTAAGTTTTATGCTACTTCTTTTATTCTTTGCATGTTGCCGTTGCTCAAATCTAATCTGGTGTGTGTGCCAAATGGCATAGTCAATATTGTCTACATTTGATCGATCTAAACATCTCTCTTGATCGGTACTACATGTTTTGGTTTTTATTTCCACAGACATAGCGCGCAATAGTCCAGCTGATATCAGACAAGTATTACAATCTTATGAAAGAAAAGATCTCGCGAAAGAGTTTCTTGAGCGTTCTAAAGAATATCAGAGGTGAAGTTTCTTTCTTACCCTTATGTATTATCAAAATTAATCATTTTGTTAAAAAAAACGACATTTTGATTTTGGAGTGATAATAATGCAGGCGAAAGCAAGAACAAAGGCAGCAGCAAGGTCGATTCTGGTGGCGATGAGGAGAGAGTTATGTATAGTTTAATGGAAGCAAAAGAATGTGAAAGCCGGTACTGTCCAAGTTTTTCAAGCTCCAATTTTGCCAGTAAAAAAAAAAAAACAATTTTTTTTTTTATAAATCGTACTTTGATGAATTCCATTTTTTCACTGCACCATTTAAATGTTTGACAAAATAATTTTATTATTTTTTTGCCTAGATGTAGGCAAGCTTCTAATATCTTTAAATTGTTTGATGAAATCAAAATTTTGAGCATAGCTTATATTATATATAGGGTAAATTACACCCATTGTCACTTTAAAATAGTTTGTCCAATTTTAGTCATTCTATTTTTTTTCAATTTAGTCACTCTAATTAAAATAATTGTTCGAATTAATCAATGTTAAAAATTCTGTTAATCTACTAACGGATTGCTAATGTGCCACATTAACCCATTGAGTGATTGACATATAATATTTTTTTTTTTTTTTTACTTATAATTAGCTCAAAACATTTTTTAAACTTTTCTTTTGTTTTGGGGGGCTTCTAGAGAGGTTTTTTTCATCCATTTAGTGAAGATGAAACAAAACCTGGAAAATGTTGCTCAACAAACCCAGATTTCCTAGCTATAAATCAAGTTTTTTGTTTATCATCCTCTTGGCTTTATAGTAAATCATTTTAAAACCCATGGAAACAACAGCTAATTACCAGCATCTGCCTAAAGCCATTGGCCTTTCAGTGAAGAAGATGAAGAACTTCTTGTGATATATATAGCTTATGACTTGATTAAAACCCATTACTCAAGCTAAATGTGTGTGTATATATATATATATATATATATGATGGATTGCTTAAGTTCTTACAGAAATATCACGGCCTCTGTTTTTTTATAATTAAATGAGAAGGCTTGTATATCTTCCAGTTTTCTTTATTACTTTCACTTTATGATTTGACAAATTGATTGGGGACTGTAAATCTCCATTTTTGCAAGCAGCCCATTCTTTCTTAAGATCTCCCCATTGTTTTGGCCCTTTTTTTTCCCTCTCATCCTCTTCAATTCATTTCATTTTCATTTATATATATATAATGTAAGCAATGCAAAAAATAAAAAAATAAAATAAATAAAAGATAAATGTACTCTGTTTTTGACATTACCAACTTCCTGAGCTGAAACTGAAGCAGAGTAACAGAGAAACGGAGCTGAAAAATGAGAAAAGCTGGGACGAAAATTGGCTCAGCTTAAACCCAAACAGAGCGATTCATGGATATACGTACCACCCTCTCACAAATCACACATCTAGCCAGAGACAGATTAAATAATGCCTCCTACAAAGCGTCAAGTTGGAACTATGGTGCTAGTGGATGTAAGGCAGCAGTTCCCATCAATGTTGGGGAGCAGCACCTTGTATTCTCTAAATCGTATTGTTTTGAAGAGCAGGACAAAACTATAACTACATTCTGGACATGGCAAGATATGCTAAAGTTAACCATCACAAAATAGTGGTTCATGTGCCGCATTTGGAGCACCAATAAAACCTTGGAAAGGGTTGTGACTAGAAGGAAAGACCAATTCCACTGGAAGCATCACCCCCTGGTGGTCTCTATCAATCATAAAGATTATTTGATGCTCACCTTACAGGAACATAAGATGCTACGGAGGTTGCAGAAGAGAAAAATCATGTGGACTTGGCTGCTTATGGTGATGAATTTTCGTCTCTTTGATAATTGTTAAGACTTGAGTAAATTAGAAAATATTATATTAAAAAATTTCTCATTCAAAACTCATCGATACGATTTTCATGGAGCAACATGGATCGTTAATTTCAGCTTAGGTTAATAAAGAATCACCCCAAGAAACTTATCTTTGAGCTATAAATGAGACCCTAAATGTGTCATTTCGAAAAATCGTGAGAAGAGAAAAATAAAAAATAAAAGCAAGGAGTTTTGACTAATTATAAAGAGTTCTATAGTTTTAGTCAAAAGTTAAAAAAAAGTCATGTGTCAATCACTCAATGGGCTAATGTATTACATAAAAAATATGTCAGTGGACTAACAGAATTTTTAATGTCAACGACTAATTTGAACAGTTATCTTAATTAAAGTGACTAAATTAAAAAAAAATTAGAGTAACAAAATAAGATAAACCCTATTTTAAAATGACCATGGGTGAATTTTACCCTTATATATAGTTGTTCAATAAATAAATTTATGTATGGAGCAAAGAACAAAGGTAGTGAATCCATTAACATTGACGAAGTTTAATCATTAAATTTTACTGTTGTGGGTAAATATTTTAAAAAATTATAGAAATATAAAATTATTTTAAAATTATTAAGTTATTAAATTTATTAAAAAATTTATTAACAAGTGATTTTAAGATGCATTTAATAATTAAGGATAATTAATCATAGTGTTTGTTTTTATTTGTCAATTTATTCCACTTTTAATTGGTATACTAATAAATTTAACTATCAACGTTTACATATTCTATCATTTTGGTTCCGATTCTAAAAAAATCAACAAATTTAGAATTAGGACCAAATTGAAGATGTGTAAATGTTGATGGATAAATTTATTAATTTTTTTAAAATTAAAACCAAATTGACGGAATAAGTTACCATCCTGATAAATTGTCCTTAAATTAAGAAAGACTAGATTGCTCCTTTTTTCTAAAAAAGGATCAATTTGATCAATATCAGAATTAAAAAGGATTAGATAGCGTTTTTACCATTTTTTTACAAGCATATTTACTAGGTAAACCTTGTCCCCCCTCGTCTGTCTGTCACTATCTCTCTTGTTCAACGCATCAAAGCAAAAGACAAAAAGTCTTTAAAACTTGAAAACAGAATACCCTGAATTTTCTTGGAAAAAAGTTTGTTTATTTTTTTAATGCTAAATGATTGTATTTTTAAGCCTAAGCAAAATTGCCCTTTTTTTTCATTAGTGAAAATGCTTCTCTTAATTCAGTCAATTAGAGCTGCATCTTGGTGCCTTTGGGTAATCTCAAGCTTGGACCTCAGCCTTCTTCTAGGGTTTATCACTGATCTGTTTGCAGATTTTGAAGGTTCAGCTTTTAATGAGTTCTGGTCAGTCTTTTCCAATTCCCCTCTCTTGTTTGGTAGAATCCTTTGAAAAATTCAGCTGGAAATTCATGGCGCCATCTTTTGTGGGGGTTTAGTATCACTTTAATTTTAGCTTTGATTTGGTGCAAAATGCTTCTCTTTAGACAATCTGGCTTAGTTCTGATTTCTAATGAGAGCTGGTTTAAGTGGATCTGTGGCTTCTAATCTTCACTTATTTGTAATTATTTCTTTAAATGTCTTATCTTTGAATCAAAATTATGTCAAATTTTGACAAAATTCATGTATAATTTTGAGATAGTTTTTGGACTTTGGTTTGACTCTTGGGAGTAGCTTGATGCAAAGTTTGTCTGAATCATTGCCATGAATGAATGGTCTCCTCCCCTGTGAAGCTGATATTACTGCTTGGAATTTAATTCTTCACATATTTGGTCAAATGATTTGGATATTTCAAGCTCTTAAACAGACCTAAAGCAATCATTCTTTTATTATCTAGATGCTTGGTAGAGAAGCCTTGATTCGACAAATGGTCAAGAAAAGAACAGGAAAGTTTTCTTACAAATTCCAATTCAAGAACATGTTTTTACAACACTTGATCCTGTAAGAAAAAAATTATACATGTAATGTATCACTTCCACTTTTGTACAAACCCTGTAAGTTATACAAATAGTGATTTCCCATCAGAAAGTATTTTGTAGGTCAACAATATCAATTCAGAGTTCAAGCAATATATATATATATATAACAATCCATATTTGCAGAATTCAATCCTAACTTTTCTCTTTTACCAGTCGTAAAGATCGAAAAAAGGGAATCCTGTCCACGTTTTATTTCTTGTCACCTTCGTTGTTAACGGATTTATGGTCCCGTTAGTATTCTTCCGATGCTCTGTGGAAATGCATAAGAATGATTTAAGGGTGTAATTTCGACGCCGGGACCTTGGTTTGGATTTTCTCTAGATCCATACTGATTCATGTCGCTACTGTTTAGGACACTGTAATATGCTGCCATTGGATGAGGTTGAACAAATTTGAAACTAGAGCCACCGGTCTGCGGATGGCATTGGACCAGTTCAGAATGCAATTGCTGATGCTCGTTTGAACTATTTTCCGAAATAGAACTAATCCCAACACCAAGATCAAGGCTTATGGCACCATTATCTTCTGATCTAATCCTTGACGGTCCATTCACGGGTATTGGTCCGGTTGTATCATGGCTATTGGTCCTTGCAGTAGGTACATTGTGATTGTGCTTTCCCTCGTATGTGGTTATAACAGCTTTTGGATCATGAGATGCCCTCTCGACGTGTTTTCTAACAGGGCAACCGGGATTTGTGCACTTATAGTAACTCCTATACAAATCCAAACGCAAGCGACAATGAAGTAATGGCAATGAGTCTATATGCAAAACAAGAAGATGTGAATACTACTATATATGGCGTTCTATCATCATTGATTTTACCATATGTACCTAGGATTAGGATTTCCTCTCACTACTTTTTGGCCATATTTGCGCCATCGATACCCATCATCCAGTATATCAACTTCACTCAGAGTCTGAACAACAACACGGGGCTCCCGTATTGGTCTCACCACAGGAATGATATCGATTGCACCATCCATCTTCCTGCTCATAGTTTCATAGTTTCACAGTTTCACTTAGCAAAGCAGACAAAACCAGAGGGAAAAGAAGTTAAAGTCTCTATCGGAAAATAAATACCTTCGCTTTGATAATGGATCATCATCGTCAACATCATCTACGTTATCATCATTAGCTGTGACAGGCAATAGATCTGCAGTACTATTTGGCTCAACGCTATGAACTGTCTGGCCATATATGCTATCTCTACCATTCAAAGATGAGAGCTTGTCAGATCTTTCTTCTTGGCCAGACACGATATTTCTCGAAGAATATCGACAGCTAGGTTGAGGCTTAGGATGATCATGTGTACCTTTGTATATTATCTCAATCTGACCATCATGAGATTGCTCAAATAGCTTTTTCACTTCACAATTAGGATGCGTACATTTGTAATCACTGCGTGGAAATTCACTTCCTTTAACATGTTTCTGTCCGTACTTCCTCCAGTTGTATCCATCATCAAATGACACGGATTGACCACCTACTCTATGACCAGACTGCCCCGATTGAATCCCCATATTTGGGTTTCCCATCTGATTTAACTCTTCAACATCAACTTCAGGAGGAACACTAACCATAGAAGTAGCTGTATGAACAGGCACCGAGAGACCCAACTCATTCGAGAGGCCAGCCATCTCACTCTTAACTGAAGCTGATGAAGCGAAAGATACAGTCCCGTTTTGACCTTGAATGTGTAGAGACTGTTCACTTCTTTGATGGTTTAAATCTGCAGATGCCTTGAACGAGCAAAAAACGTTAGACACCTATACCAATCAACACACAGAACATAATCAACTTAGATAACAATGTCAGTGTTCAATAACTTTACGAGAAAGATCTTCCAACAAGCTGCTAAGTTTTACGTGTGCCAAGGATCTTGAAATAGCCATTAACATTTATCAGGAAGTTACCATATTTGATATAGGATGGGGTTTAAACTCAAAGCAGCTGGTATTTCTTTCATCAAAAGCATTAGAACACGCAACAGATTCTGGATATGCAGAAGAAGCAACCCAGGCATGCACTGCTTGAGGCTTAAAGAGCGAACCGGTAGTTGGTGAAGGCTCCACCTGGAAGAACAAGATGCAAATCAACAACCTTTTAACTCGATATGGTTTTATAAAACCGATCTGCTTCCATTTACCAACAACCAGCTATTATTCTCATCAGCACAAATAAGGGGGACAAAAGAAAAGATTCCAGAACAAATCAATAAAAGATATATAAAAGCAAAATCCATTCAATAAAATATTCATCGACTTAACCTACTCTTATGCCGAAAACAAGTCCGAAAAAACCACCTATCAACTCCTTAAGCGTCCACTACTTATATTCCTCTTGCAAATTCAACTATATGTGATGTCGTATACTCTATTAAGTCACAGGCAATCGTGTCTTTTCTAACTTACATTAATTCATTTATATGTTACTCGTGTTCGGGTGTGAGCTTAGAACTCAGTATTTGGAGGATTTGAGGATCATGCACCATACACATAGATTCATTTCATTTTCTCCTTGCATCAAACATTAAACAAAACATTCATCCTTTTATATAAATCAAAACAACGGCCTTTAAAGAAGCATTGATCCATCAATCCACTCGACCTCAACACCAGCATTGATTATTAAAGCTCCTATCTGGCACTTACATAATACGAGTTCAAACCAATATTGTAATGCTCTTATCTAGCACTTATATAACACGAGTTCAAACCAATATTGTAATGATAAAAAAATTTCCATAATTCCCACAATCTAAAGGGGGAAGATTCATTATGAGGAAAAACAACAATTGCATTAATTTCATTTAAAAGAAAAAGCCTAATTCCTCTTTTCATATAACAAATATCCATGGACACTAAGAGCCATATTTAATAATTTTATCTAATAATTGCAATAACAAAAGCATCAGAATCTAAGTTTTAAATAAGAAAGAAGGCAAATAAATACAGCAGAAAACCATAATTTTTCTCCTCATGCATCTCTTTAGCTGACAATTAAATCCAAATCACATCATGCAAAAAAAGCCTAGCCAATCAAACCCAATATGAAAAGAAAAAAGAAAAAAAAAATTCCCCACTAAAATTAAAAAGCTACTTTGAAAAATTAGCAATCAAATCCTTGAAGCCTCACATTGCTGAATTCCGCAATCACTTCAAAAAAAAAAAAGGGAAAAATCTTGGGTTTTATTAAAAAAGGAAAAGAATTCAATTTCACCAGTGAATTTTCAAAAAGAAGCCCACTTTCATCTATTTTCTCAGGAAACAAACATAACCCAAATCCGATCCAAAATAAAAAATAAAAAAAAAAAAAAAAACAGCTCTAACCTTAACATCTGATAAAAGAACAGGAGATTCCAAGAAAGACGAAGGACTAAGCCCAGGTGGGGTCGTAAGACAAGCCGACCTTGAGAGAGGTAGCTTAGACGGAGCCATCAGCTTGTAACGAGCTCCACCAGAACCAGCCGAACCTGATAGAACGTGCTGAGTAGCAGCAGTAGCTAAAGAAGAAGAAGGAGCTAATATTTGTTCCTCCATTACCATAAACCAAAGCTAAAAACATATATATACAGTGAAGAGCAGAGAGTCAAAAGAAGTTCTTTTTTTAATTTCTATAATGAAAATGGGAGGAGTTTCACAGTAAATTCAGTTGAAATTGTTTCCTTTTTTGGGTTCTCCTATAAAATTAAAAATAAATGAGTTAAAATTGTTGGGCCAAGTTTTTGTATATCTAAATATTTTTTATTATTTATATGTTACAATTAAATTTAATAATATATTTTTAAAAAAATTAATCATTATCTTATGTCATTTTAAATATTATTTTTAAAAACTTGTTTTTAATATGGTATTTTTATTGAAATAAAAATTAACTCATAATTATCAAATAAGAATTATTTCTTAATCTTGAAGTTTAATAAATTTCTTAAGTAAGTTTTAAATAAAATGAAAATTATTATGTGTATTTTTTAAGGATATATATATATATATATATATTATAATAAAAAAAGTATATTATGTATTTACCTAAAAAAATTATATTATGTATTAAACTCACAGGAGAAGCTATAAAATATTTTTAGGAGAGTCAAAATTAAATTGTAATTTTTACGATAACAAAAATAAATTTTCATCATTTTAATAACTTATATCTTTATAATTTTTAAATGATTAAATCAAATTTTTATCATTTTTAGTGGGTAAAATGCAACTTTACCTCCACTAATTTAAAATTTTAAAAATTGTAAATGACCTAAATGGAAAATTTTAGGGAGATCGTAGCTCCTGCCAGCACCCTAGCTATGCCCTTGATTAAACTTATGCTTATGAATGAATTATAACGTGGTTATAAAATTGAATTAAAAATAATTAATATAAAATTTGGTGAAGGTTTTTAATAAAAATTGACAGAATTATAATGTCGCACTAATAAATTGACAGAATAAATTTAACAGTATTACCAATTGAGCTTGAAATTTTTTAAATCAAAAAAGTAAAAACTTAATTTCCTAAAAATAAAAATATTAAATTCAAAGTAAATAAAAAAATGCAAGCACTACAAACATATTTTTTTTGTTTTTAGTTTAATCTTTTAGTTTTATATTAACTAAAATGGTATACTAAATTAAATTAAATTAAATATATTTTAGTGATTTTTATGTATTTAAAATTATTTTAATTAAACCAGTCAATCTAATTCCAGTCATAATTACTTGTAGTAGGCACCATAGATCAATCACCAACAATGACAACTTTTTAATAGCACAATAAAGTTGGAAAAAATAATAATAATCTATATTTAATTAATGCTCTTGTTGGTATAATAAAACATTGCTATTTAATTTTTTATTGTTTTGTTTTTTTAATATAATACCATTATAAATATTATGTGTTATATAATCTATATGTCTAGTTATTTATTTTTAAATTTTATTTAATTTTTTGAATTTTATAATTTGGAAAAATGTAAAGTGTTAAATTTTTATTGGTTGGTTTAGCAATTTATTAACAGTGTTAACACCATGTACTATAATAAAACACATATGGATAATTCATATATTACGTTGGACATTTTTAAAGTGTAAGTATCACATCGGCTATTTTATAAAGGTACAATAGTAAAACAAATATTGGCAGTTCAAATACTATTTTTAACATTTTCAAAATACATATATCACGTTGAACATTTTATAAAAGTATAAGTATGCATTATCCCTTAAAATTTAAGTGTTCAGTCTATTTTTCTATAAGAAAAATAGTTTGATTAAATTTTAAAGATTAAGAGTTAAAATATATATTTTTTAAATTAAGTTCAAAACTTAAAAGAAAAAAACATTAAGAGCTATCATTATGGCAATAAAGAATAATTTTAATCAAATTTAATCATGATTATTGTTATGAGAAGAAAGCAATAATTTATTTCTTCAAAAGGTTATAAACATTCATCATTTATAGTTTTTAAATTAGTGGCGAAGTTAGAGGATTGGTTGAGGTTTGGTTCTAAAATGAAAATTTTTTATTTAGAATTTTTTTTATAATTTATAAAATTTTAAATTAAAAATGGTAAAATTACATTTTGGTTTCCTCAAAAATGATTAAAAAATAATTTAATTCTTTATAAATTATAAATTATTAAATTATTAAAATGGTAAAATTACATTTTTATTATTATAGAAATATAAAATTAAATTCCGAACTCTCAAATTTTTTTTTCGTTTCGCTCCTATTTGAAAATTTATTTATTTATGTTTGAAGGATTGAAACTTTCTTTATAGAAACTACACATTATAATATATACAAATAAAAATAGGCATTTTAGCCGGGTTAATATCCTAAATATACCAAAAAAATAAAAAAATTACGAAATTGGGCTGATTTCTAGAAAATTTACGGAAAAGGACCGTTTCCCCTCAAAACGCGTCCACGTCAGCGCGTTTTGAGGGGAAATGCCAACAAAGCGCGTCTCCAGGGGCGCGCTTTGCTGGCCAACGGTAAAAAAAAAAAAGCTATAAAACCCCCCAACCCTTTTATTTTTTTCACACTTTAATCATAACTCAAATTCCTCTCAAATTTTCTTAAAGTCCTTCAAACTTCCTCTGAAATTTCGAAATAGTCCTTTACTATTTACAAAAAAGCCCTTTTTAATTTTTTTAATATATTTTTCTAGAAAATTTTAAAATTTTCGATCGTATTACAATGGCCGGGGAATTACTTCGTCTAGACAACAAGCACATCTCCGTCGATCAAATGCAAATGGTAAGTTTTAATTTTAATTTTTCAATATTATTTAATATTTTTTACAATTATGCAATTTTAATTAATTTTTATTTTATAATTTTTTAAACAGTTTGTAGATCGGGTGTTGGAATATTATTTTCGCAACATTCATGGTCCCCCATCGCCGTTGATCGAGAATTACCTGCCGGAAGCGGATTTTTAGCATGTGGCCACGATAGGCCGGGGGTTCAAGTTGGAGCCGCATTTGATCAGTGCGTTGATAGAGAGGTGGAGACCCGAGACGCACACTTTCCATCTTCCATGCGGAGAGTGTACCATCACTCTGGAAGATGTGCAATTGCAGTTGGGATTGCCGGTGGACCGGGTCCGCAACTTCTGGTGATTGGGGAGCCGTATGCTACGAGCTTCTAGGTGCCATTCCGGATAAAATTCAAGGAGCTCGAATCGAGATGGCCTGGTTACGAGACACATTCCTGGAGCTGAATGAGGGTTCGACCGAAATAAAAAGAATACGGTATGCTCGGGCATACATTCTTCAGATAATTGGAGGCTATCTGATGCCAGACCTTTCTAGAAATCTCGTACACTTGAGATGGCTGCTGAAACTTGTTGATTTCAGAGCAGCCAGTGAATTGAGTTGGGGGTCTGCCGTGCTATCGAGGTTGTATCGGGAGATGTGCGGGGCGACGCGACCGAGTAAAGTGAAAATCGGAGGTTGCCTATCACTACTGCAGTCATGGGCACGGTTTCGATTTCCATTTTTACGTCCTCGACTCGACCAACCATATTCATTCCCACTGATAACGAGGTAAATTTAATGTTATATTTTACAATTATTATGTAGATTTATATTATAATTGTATGCTAAAAATTTATTTAATTGGGTGGAACCATTCGACGAGTTATGCTGGAATACCTACCTCGCTTGAAGATATACAGCTTCTATTGGACCAACGGTCGGAATCACAAGTAAGTTTCGAATTTCGTATTTATAATTTAGTATTTCGTATTTAGTGTTTAGTATTATGTATATAACTAATATTTTTGTAATGTTAATATAGTTTCAGTGGACACCGTACGAGGATCCGGCAATTCAGGCAGTAATTTCGGAGGAGTTCTTGCAAAATCCAAACTGTTGGCACGTGAAGGTCCCATTGATCACCTATGCGACCGTGGAAATGCACTAGTCAGATCGGGTTCTGCGACAATTTGGATTCCGGCAACCGATTCCCGTGCCACCTGAGGTGCTCGATGATGAGCACAAAGTGGACTTACGGCAGTTGCACATGGATTGACCAAGATTTTGGTCAGCACATATCGAGACATGGGAGAACCGGTATGACTATTTACCTATCCGGGAATCGATCCTCGTTCCTGAGTTAGCGAGCGTGCCGGAATACATGCTATGGTTTAGGATCCATGGTAAGCCGTATTTGTTGTCGGAAGAAGAGAGGCGACGACAACTTCATCAACAAAGGGAACGTCGGGGCCCTTTAAATCCAAGGAGAAGGGGTGATGAGACGGGGCCATCAACAGCGCCGACACAGTCATCGGGCCCATCAACAGCGCCCACACAGTCACTGGGCCCATCAGTTCAGCCGATGACACCGACATCACAGCCTTTACCCTTTGTGCCAGGTGCGTACCCTACCCCTTATATGTATCCTCCTAACCCATATATGTTTCCTTTTCCCAATCCCACCTCAGGTTGGAATGCATGGCCGGGTTCGAGTCCGTTCCCGACTACTCCGATCGGCCAGCCGATCTTGAGGCCGTCGTCGCGTGAGGGATCACAGGAGGCGCCGTCGGGGAGCACTTCTTTTTTACCAGCCTCCTTCGCCATACGGGATTCAGACACCCCCGCCGTGGTTTATGCAAACACCTCCGGGGTCGTTATTTTATCAAGGTGGGTCATCCTCGCAACACCCACAACCAGACCCACTGCCGGAGGAACTGGAATCCATGCCCAAGGTTCCACGACCCCCGCCTGAAGCTAGAAGAATGAGGAATCCAGCGCGTAACCGCCGACTGCCCCGTGTGGCACTGATTCCGACCGGCATCAACATTGATTCGGATGGATTTTTTATTTTTAAATTGTAATAATTTTTTTAATAAAAAAAGTTGTTTTTTATTTGTGTTTGTAATTTAATTTTAATATTTTCCCTAAAATAGTTGTTTTTTTATGTAATTTAATTTGAATTTTTTAAATAAAATAAAAAGTTGTTTTTTATTTTTTATTTTTTGTAATTTAGTTTTAATAAATTTAATAAAATAATAGTTGTTTAATTTTTTTATTGTAATTTAATTTTAATATCTTTAATAAATTAGAAATTGTTTAATTTTTTAATTGTAATTTAGCTTTCATATATGTAATAAAATAAGAAGTTTTCTTTATTTTTTAATTTTTTGTAATTTAGTTTTAATATATTTAAGAAATAAGAAGTTTTCTTTATTTTTTATTTTTTTGTAATTTAGTTTTAATATATTTAATAAAATAAGAAGTTTTTTTTTGTAATTTGGTTTTAATATATTTAATAAATAAGAAGTTTTTTTTTATTTTTTTAGTTTTAATATATTTAATAAATAAGAAGTTTTTTTTTTTTATTTTTTTAGTTTTAATATATTTAATAAATAAGAAGTTTTTTTTTTTTTTTTTTTTTAGTTTTAATATATTTAATAAATAAGAAGTTTTTTTATTTTTTATTTTTCTATAATTTAGTTTTAATATATTTAATAAATAAGAAATTTTTTTATTTTTTTGTAATTTAGTTTTAATATATTTAATAAATAAGAAGTTTTTTTTATTTTTTTATTTTTCTGTAATTTAGTTTTAATATATTTAATAAAATAAGAAGTTTTTTATTTTTTATTTTTTTGTAATTTAGTTTTAATATATTTAATAATTAAGAACTTTTTTTTTTTATTTCATAAAATAATAGTTGCTTCTATGTTTTTGTAATTTAATTTTAATATCTTTTATAAAATAGAATTTGTTTAATTTTTTTAAATTTAATTTTAAAAACAAATATCCAATATTTAAAGAAAGGGGAAAGCGCGCCCCTGAGGACGCGCTTTGTGCCAAATCAACAAAGCGCGTCCACGTAGGCGCGCTTTTGCTGATTTGGTACAAAGCGCGTCCTCAGGGGCGCGCTTTCCTGGCATTTCCCCTCAAAACGCGCTGACGTTGACGCGTTTTGAGGGGAAACGGCCATTTTCCGTAAATTTTCTAGAAATCGGCCCAATTCCATAATTTTTTTATTTTTTTGGGTATATTTAGGATATTACCCCATTTTAGCCACCAAACAAATGATTTCTAACTAAAATTTTAATTTATATTTATAACAAACAAATATAGAAAAGAATGGATAAATGCCATTTAGTCGATTGGAATTTTATATAGAATATAAAAAAATTCAATTTCTACTATTATTATGATATTACATATTCTAATTCGATTGAATAACAGAAAAATAAAAAGAATTCCTGATTTGATCTGTTCATTGAGATAAAAACAAAATAATCATAAAATATATATGAAAAAAGAGTTAATTTTTTCAGTGCTTAATTGTTTTCACGAACTCCATTATTCAAAAAACAATTCGCAGAGAAGATAGATGTTTTTACCCACTTTTTAAATTTTTAGTAAAATATTTAGAATATGATTAAATTGCATACGAAAAGAGTTATATTTATTAAACATGCGCTATAGCATTTCTATTTATATATATCTTTCTTTTATTTCGTTATAACATTCTAGTGGAGACAAGACATGGCATGCTCTATTAAAAATTATATCTTTTCTTTTATTTTAATCTATTCAATGAAAATTTGAAACATGATAATTTTTTGTTGATTCCCTATGGACATTATATCTAGATAGATAAAATACCTCATTAGATAACTATAACTGTGTAACAACTTATGCTCTGGGGTTTACATAGACTTATAATTGTTGCTCCCATTTTTAATAAAATCCTGACTAGAAGCATACAAGTATTGTAATGGACCTCCTTGTGAGTATCCGACAACCATGTATGTAAGGGTATAATCAGCGATTTGACAGCAAAAACAATAAGAAATCTAATATAAAATATTATTTTCAGTGCGACGAGATACGATTGATTAGCTAATGTTTCAAAATATAATGTTGGTTCATTAGAACCGTATAAACCGAGACTCAAAACTCCTATTAATAGAAAAACGAAACCTCCTATAGTGTACAAAATAAATTTTGTAGCAAAGTATATACGTTCTTTTCCCCGCCATATTGATAGAAGTAGATAAAAGGGAATTAATTCAAATTCCACATGATGAAAAAAAAGTAAAAGGTCTCAAAACAAAAAAAAAATGATCCTATTTGACCACTGTATATTACTAACATCGATAAATAAAATAATTAAAAATTGATACAAGATGACGTGGCACGTCTTTTTTATACAATCATTTCTCTAATTTAAATACAAAAATAAGATTAAACAAAAGTATACTTTGAGAGACTAAATCTTCATGTAAGCCTAAAAAATCTCTCATTGATATCTACATCTTTGCCACCTCTTAAACAAACTGAAGATTATAGATACAACGACAAACCATCTCTCTCTCGTTTTGTTACATCGAGATGGGTTCTCTTCCAGTATCACCGTCACACGTGCGATCGACAATCAGATCGACTCTTGCACCTTGTCCTCGAGTACCAGTTCCTACAGCTGGTGACCATCTTATGTTCTTTTTGTGGCGAAAATAAATTGACTGGTAAAACCTTCTCCCTTGGTTTCCCGGCAGCGACAGAGTCAGATGTTGGCGTTGATGGCTTGCCCTCCCTGTTGCCTTGTCCGACGGTTGAGAGTTTGGTCTCTCCGATGGAGTTTTTTCCAAGGGTGGTTGGCTTCGATTTTCTAGGGCTTTGTTTTGGACCGTTTTGCCATTTCTTTAGGTCTTTGCTTGTTATCAGATTTGATCCCATATAAATGTTCATATTTGTATTTGTTTACGTTTTTGTTAATCTCATTATAGATTCCGATCATATTTATTTTTTCTTTATACAATACTTAGAATCACCAATAATCCTTCTTCAACCCGTAAATAGGAAGATAATGGATTTTAACGTATTCAACCCTATGTCATTCAACATTGATAACAATATATATAACAATTGAGTTAAAATTTAATACACGTGTTTACATTATTTAATTTGTAGTTTTGATCTCAAGTAAATTTTGTTTTAGCCAGTTGTTTTTCTTTGTATAAAATCTCTACTAATTTTTTAAAAAAAAAAGCTTCCTATAGCAGTTAGGCATAAAGCATGAACCCAAAAATTTTTTAAAGTTGGGCCCAAAAGAGATAACGTACTTATTGACTACTTTTGTTCCAACATAAACCCAACCCAACCCAACATGGACATTGCTGTAATTTCACAAAAACTAGGGTTTTTGCGTATTGCAAAGCTTCAAATCTCCGCCTATGGCTGTACTGCCTCTCAAACCCTAGCTTCAGTCTCTTCTGGGATTTGCTTCAACAGACCCCCCCCCAAAAAAAAAACCCTTGAAGTTTTTCCGCAGTCAAAATGGGTAATTCTGAAACTCCTCTAGCTCATAACTAATCTTTTCTAAATCATGTAATTTTCTGCTTAATTTCTTGCTTAAATGGGTTTATTATCTTTTTTTCTTGGTAGGTATTTCTCGTGATTCGATGCACAAGAGGCGTGCCACTGGAGGTAAAAAGAAGGCTTGGAGGAAGAAGAGAAAGTAATAATCAAACCCATTATTTCCGAAAAAAATTTGTGTTTTTTCTTGATCAGTTTTTTGTTCTGTTTGATATCTTAGAAAGTTGATTTAGGATGTTCTAAAAGCAGAGTTTATGTGCTTGTAATTTACTTAACCAAATATTCAGGTTTTAGCCTCTAGTTTCAGATTTAGCTTCATTTTACTGTCACATGAATTTTTGGAGGAATTTTATAACCTTTATTTGGTTTTTTTTTTCTTTGTATATTTATTCGAATCGTATACCATGACCAAAGATTAAAAGCTATGTTATTTATTTAATGATTGTAAAAGCTGCGCCATTTTATTTTTTGCTTAGATGCCATAGATCTTGTCCTATTTTCTTTCTTAGAGTGTTGTTTCTGTTGGTGTTTTTGACTTTGTGTTCATATATATATTTCTAAATTTTGGTGGTTTATTTTTTTAAGGTATGAGCTTGGAAGGCAACCAGCAAACACAAAGCTTTCAAGCAACAAGACAGTTAGGAGGATTAGGGTTCGTGGTGGAAATGTCAAGTGGCGTGCTCTGAGGCTCGACACTGGAAACTACTCGTGGGGAAGTGAGGCCGTGACTCGTAAGACTAGAATTTTGGATGTGGTGTACAATGCATCCAACAATGAGTTGGTTCGTACTCAAACTCTGGTTAAGAGTGCTATTGTTCAAGTTGATGCTGCACCATTCAAGCAGTGGTATCTCCAGCACTATGGTGTCGACATTGGTCGCAAGAAGAAAACAGCAGCCAAGAAAGAAGGAGAGGTAGGGCGAATACTTTTTATGCTATAATCACATGGGTACTATTTCAATAGATCAGCTCCTATGTGATGAGTTAATTGTTTTAGTTGCAATTATTTTGCTTAGCCTTCTGTGTCTGGTTCTTTAAATCCTCAAATGATGGCATTTCTTGTTTGCAGGAAGGTGAAACTGGCACTGAGGAGGTGAAGAAGAGCAACCATGTCTTGAGGAAGCTGGAGAAACGTCAACAGAATCGCAAGCTCGATCCACATATCGAGGATCAATTCGCAAGTGGTCGTTTGATGGCTTGTATCTCTTCAAGGCCTGGTCAGTGTGGCCGTGCTGATGGGTATGTCGTTGACTCGAAACTTCTCTTACAAAAAAGCCTTAAAACATATTCCTTAAACCTCTCCCCTTTCACTATGCAACTAGTTTATCAGTTATTGTAACTATTATCATTCTTATTCTAATGCGAGGTTGAATGGGTTGGACAGGTATATCTTGGAAGGCAAAGAGCTGGAATTCTACATGAAGAAGATCCAGAGAAAGAAGGGGAAGGGAGCTGCCTAAAAATTTTGTTATGTGAGCTTTTCATATATCATGTCAGAATCTCCTCTTTGCTACTTTTATCTTCTTACAGGACATTCAAGATTGTATTAGTTTTTGAACTAGTGGGTTGTTGTGTAATGTTGAACAATATAATATTTGTGTTTGAATTTTGATATTCTTGAACTTTATAAGTGCAGGCCTTCATCTTTTCTGATTCTTTTTTTGGGGGGTGGGGGTTAAAATGACCAAAGTTGGTAGACTTTATGAGGTAGGGAGGGACTAGGATTACTCTCAAGTGGCCTGCTATTGAAGCTAAATTTTAAAATGATGGCTACTATTGATTTGTAGGCTAGTCTTTAATGGCAACAATGCACATCAATATTGTAAGAAATCCATGCTGGCTTGTGAGAATTGTTTGCTAGAATTGTTCGGCAATGTACTCACATCTAATTCTGAGAAGAAAGCATCCGCAATGCACAGCATGTGTCTAAGGATGACTTTTTTTAATGTGGTGTTAATGCACTTTGGCCCCTTTGGTAAGAGGGGTGATATGTTAGCATATTGTTTGGTTGTTGAAAATTGCTATATTTATTATTTTTCTTATCTTGTGTTTTGTACATATATATTTTTATACATATATATTTTTACTGTTTTGAGATTGAAATAATTTTAGACAAATTATATTACTTATAAAGCTATACATTCACATCGTCACTCACAACTCACAAGCAAACACGATTTATACTCAACACTACAAAATCATTCAATTCGTGTCTATGAGTCGGGTTTGGACTCGGCATAATCAAAATAGAAAATTAGATTTAAATTTTTATTCAAGTTTGATTCAGATAAAAATGTTAAAATTTGGGTTCAGTTTGTTTTTATTAAATAAAAATAATACATCAAAAATATTAAATAGATGTTTCGTAATAAATTAAAAATAAATGTGTAACTTAATAAGTAAAGTCTCTAAAACAGTAACAAATTTTACGATAAAATGAGAGTTTAAAATAAAAAATATTAAATTTATTTAACTGTCGATTTTTGTTTAATTTTTTATTTTTATAAATTTCAATTAATTTTCAAATGAGGTTTTTTTTTTAACACCTTAAATTAAAAAACAAAATTAAATAAACACAATGAATTCAAAATTGAGTAAACATGATAGTGTAGTAAAAACATAAAAATAAATGTAATAAATTAAGTGAATAGTTTTTAAAAAATACCATGAATAGGTTAACAGAAGACTTTACAAAAAAGAAAATATTAGTAATAACTTTTTTTAAATGTACTTTTGAAAATGAAAATTCTAATTTGAGAAAAAAATAATCATGGTACATAATATTTATAGAGTTATTAGTAGGTAATTAGGATTAAAAGATAACTATGATTTAAATTTTAAATTATGATCTATTTTTAAAAAAAATAAAATTATGATCTAGTAGGTAATAGCGATTTTAATAGATAATTATGATAAAAAATATTTTATAATATATGAGATTTATCAATGTCAAAATAAATAAAGGGATAATAATAAAAACAAAATCATTTAATTTAAGTTATAGAGTTATATAGATAATAATGATAAAAATACTTTCTGTTATATAGGATTTAAGAATTTTTTAACATAAATCAAACTTGGAATTTTTTAAATGTGAAATTGTAATTATGGAATTTAAATATAAATAAATGTATAAAGGATTTATAAGAGAAATTATTTTAGAAAATCCTTATCATCATATTATTTATAGTCACTTTCTAATTATTTAATGAAATTTTTTCAATTTTTTCTATTTATATAATTTTAGTAAATTTTTTACCGTGAATCTCAAATTCAGAATTTTGAACCTCAAACCCAAACATTGAATTCTAAACCCAAAACCTTGAACTCCTAATCTCGAACCTAAAACTCCAACTTTGAATATTAAATCCCATACCTCAAACCATGATCTTAAATCTAAAATCTTGAATCTCGAACCCCAAACCCTGAGGGTTCAAGTTTGGTGTTCAAAGTTAGAGGCTTCATGGTCCTGGATTCAAGGTTTGGAATAAAAAATGACCAAAATTATTTTTCAATGACATGAAAAAAATTGTTGAAATATCATTAAAAAATAAAAAAAGATAATAAATAATATGATAAGAAGGATCCATAAAATAATTTATCGAATTTATAAAACCAATTAAAAAATCTTATCAATTCCAACTTTATCACGATGAGGACGAAGATAAAAGATAAATACAAGCATAGATTAAATTGGACGAGATCAGAATAATAATAACGGGCATTAATAAATTTAATTACCAATTCAAATAATAAAATAACTTTTATTTATGTTTTTTATTTTTAAATTTTGGATAAGATTTATTTTAAATTTTTTATTTATAAAAAGAACAGAAAAATGCGCTCTTAGCCTCTACGACGCCGTTTCTCTTATTCCATAATTCAACGAAACATAATTTCTATCAAGTTCAACAAATTCCATTTAGAAAACCAAGAAATGCTATTAATCAATTGATTACTTTAACGCGGATCTTCTAAAGTTAATAACTTTCCCTTTCCTGGGTTTTCGCTTTTTTCTTTTTGGGGATTTGATCGACAGCTCCATCGTGGTCTTTTAAAGTTTTCATCTTTGTAAGTTACTTCTGATTTCGCTTTTTTAATTGAATTTTGCATTTTATGATACATGTATTTGTTTAATTCCATCCAATAAAAAGAACGTATTGATGGGTTTTGAATGAAGTATCCTTCTTTTTCTTTTATATTTCCTTTTACAATTGGGATTAATTTGGCTACTAGATTTTGAGGGAAAAAAAATATTCAATATTTGAACTTATACCCAGTTCAAAGAAGGTTTTTTGAGACAAATATGAGTTTCTTTTTTATTTTTAATTAGGAAAAGAAAAGGGGGGGGGGGATTTTGTTGATTGTTCTAAATAAAGTTTATGTTACTAAGTGGATTAGTGTGTATAATTTGATTGCTTTTTTTTTAATATAAGCTGATATCCAGTTGCAAACAGAATTTTATTTTTCCTTGTGGGTAATGGTCTAATTCTTTTTTAAAAAGGGAATCAAATTCAAAAGGAGGGGATAAAAGGAAATTTTGTTCTCAGAATTATTAACACTTTGGTTAATTTCTCTTATATGTTCTTATTTCATAGTTTGAATGATGTTTTCAAGTGTGTAAAATTTATGCTTTCTGGTTATATATTAATTTTTTTTTTTTTTTAAAAAAAAAGATCAGATTTTGACTTTCATTGTTATTTGTTTAAGGTCAATGGCATCTTCTTCAGACTCATGGATAAAAGAATATAATGAAGCAGTAAAAATGGTTGATGATATCAATGCCATGATATCTGAAAGGAGTTCCTTGCCTGCTTCGGGTCCAGAAACTCAGCGTCATGCATCGGCTATACGAAGAAAGATTACTATTTTAGGGACTAGACTTGATGGATTGCAGTCCCTTTTGTCTAGACCGACCGGGAAGCCCTTGTAAGTCATCTTACTTGAGGTGCATATAGGACTGAATTGAGGTTCGATTAATGATTTTGATTGTATGTGATGTTTATAAACATGGCACTTCGTTATTTGCTTATGATTGAAGTATGTTTTATCATGACCAAACCAACTTTGACCGAATGTTGATGCTTTATACTTTGCTTACAGAACGGAGAAGGAGATGAATCGTCGCAAGGACATGGTTGCAAACCTGAGGTCAAAAGTGAACCAGATGGCTTCTGCATTCAACATGTCAAACTTTGCTAACAGAGATAGCTTGTTGGGGCCCGAAAGTAAGCCGGATGCCATGAGTAGAACGGTTGGTTTGGATAATTCCGGCCTTGTTGGTCTTCAACGACAAATAATGAAAGGCAAGTTATTTTAGTGCTAGCTTGCAAAATGGTTTGAGTTTCCTCAATTTATGAGGGTTGTCTTTTTTTGAGCAGAGCAAGATGAGGATCTTGAGAAGTTGGAGGAGACAGTAGTAAGTACGAAGCATATTGCATTGGCAGTCAATGAAGAACTTGATCTGCAAACCCGACTAATTGTATGTTTCTGCTTATTTCTGCTATACTTTTTTGCCTCTTATTTCTATAAAATAAATGCTAGCGAGGTTTGATTCATCCACCATAATACATTTATCTTGTTCTTCCTCTGTGCAGGATGACCTGGACCAACACGTGGATGTTTCTGATTCTCGTCTGCGGGTAAAATAGTCATTATTAATTAACAATTTTATACGCATTGCAAAATATCCTCCTTTCTTTTTTCGAATTAAACAAGATCCAGTTACTGCTTTTGAATACATTTCTATGGTCCACCTATATGTGATCCTAAAGTGGTATGTGTCTTTTTTTATATTTTCACTTGACAGTCATCCAAGCTTTATTAGTAATAGGTGAAATCCTCCTCAAGTTCACTAAGAACTACATAGTCTTTGATTATTGAATTCTGTTGGAACCAAACCGGTTATCAGTATTATTCTTTGTCAGCTGTTAGATGAAGCAGAATAAAGCAATACAGAACTGTTGATATGAAAATGTTGCTTTTGCTTTACTTCCATATTGTTTGTGACCATTAATATGTTGGTAGTGCGAGCAAGGTTGGATCATTTGAAATATTCCATGTTGAAAGCGATGTGCTTGTATTTTCTTAGTGCCTCAAAGTCCAGAATAGTTACAATGTAGAACACCCTTTATCACTTACCATACTCGTTTCTAGTGTCGCCGAGGGTGTAAGATGCACTCTCAGTTCTAGAATCATTGTGTCATCTTAAGGTGAAACACAGCAAAAAAAAATTCATCTGAGTGAAGATAGGCACGATATGTTCATGTTTGTGTTTTTCGTGTATGTGTTATGCTTAAGTTATGTAATTATGATAATAAACTCTAAAGACTGCTCCAATTTATCTGAAAAGCATGCCAAATTTTTGTTCCTTTTGTTAAACATATGCATGATTTCCCGTGTTTATTGTTGAATGTTCGAATATCATCCTCTTTCTTACCGGTAAAGGTAATATGCTAATGAAAAATATTAAAAAAAAAAAGACATTGAAGAGAAGTTTATAATATATGGACTTGTTTTGCATCTATTGTCTTACTAAAAAAGGTGTCCAAGCGTACTAGGCATGCATGCACCTGATCAAATGCTAGCTTGTCTGGCAAGTGATAATGTATGCAGTGCCTTTGGTGCATGGTGTTAAGGGTCACTTCTGGACAACGTTGCTAGTTCCTATAACTTTGATATCGAGGTGGCTTCTAATAAATATGTTTTCCTTTGGTTTTATCTTGTTTTGTAACAGAGAGTGCAGAAAAACCTGGCGGTATTGAACAGGCGAACCAGAGACAGTTGTTCCTGTATGTGCATGCTTATAGCTGTGATCGGGATCGTGATTCTGGCTGTTGTCATATACCTACTCATCAAATACTTGTAATACCAACGAACACCGAACCCAACAAACTTGCCCGTTTTGTTTTGTTTGTGGTTAGAATTTGTTTTTTCAACTTTTATTCTCTTGATTATATGCTGGAAATTTTGTTCGGTTTTCCCCTCGTTTCTTCGAACATTTTCTATGTTACTTGGACTCGAAGTAAATGTCGGATATAACTGTGGGTATGCTCAATTTTTTTCAAATGACACAATGGCTGGACACAAGTATTCTAGAACAATGAGGAGTCCATGTAACAAGATGTGAAGTAGTTGTCTTGTTGAGTGAGCTGTATTTACAACTCTGTAAATTTATTTTGACTCTTAAATTATGTCAACTTGAATGACATGAGCTTGTTTTGATTTACTTCTGACCATTTTTTTTAAATTACCCTATTAATTAATAAACTAATGTATAGATTGTATATAATCTTTGTAAGACACTATCACTTAAATGTAATAATAGGATAAAAGTATCATAGAGACTCTTGTTTTAAGAGTTGGGTTGTAATTTGTCTTTTCTGCCCATTTTAACTGTTAAAACTGATTTTTATAAGATCTTTATAAATCAACATAAGATACATGTAACAGTCTAAATTTATTTTATTCTTTGGTTTAACGTACATAGAAGGACAAAATATAATTTAACTCCTACTATGAGGACTTCCGGTACTATTAATGCATCGTGAAATAATGTAAACAATCATCTTGGAAACAATGATGATTATTAATAAATGTAATCTTTTTTCGATATTATTTCATCAAAAACTGCATAATGTCCAGTGGAAGCAACGCTATTTTTTTATGAAAAACTGAACAAATGAGAAACAAATAATGAAGTACTGCTAACATAATACCAATTCAAAGTTCAAGCTTTGAATATGGATTTACTTACAGAAACGACATGAGAAAGACATATTACATGACAACTAAATTGAGAGGCTAATCCACAATCAAATATGACTACAGCTTGTTTACCGATAACCTCGCAAACGATCTCGTGCGAAGAATTTCACTCTCCTTCACTCAAAATGGGGACAATGAGTGGTTTCATTTGTGCAAGATATACAATTGCCCACCTATCAAAGCAAAAAAATTAACATTACAAACTAGCAAGACAATGAAACAAAACATGTTTTACTTATTAAAGCTAGAGCTATACCTAAAAGTAGTTACAAAGATAAATTTCATCAAAATCATGCCGCGTTACTTGGACTCAAGTGAGAATGTCAGATGAGTGATGTGTCTGATGCGAGTGTGTTCAATTCTTTTTAAAGCTTTTCTGTGTCTCCATACCCAAGTCTGAATATGTGTCGGACACGGATGTCAAACACTGAGTGTTTTAGGAAAAATATAGAGTTTAAGCAGCCTAGAACCAATGAGCTTAATGCAGGACATAGGTCATTTATATGAAAATTTGAAGCTCATCATCAACCATACAATCTAATGAATTTGTGAATCTACCTTACACCACAGCCATTATTTCAACAATCATAAAATCCAGCTAATTCTCACAAATGGGCAGTATATTAAGGAACTCAAAGATATCAGACTTCAATAAGGTGTCCTATTTGGTGAATTAATAGCTAAAGAACCTAAGGAACAAGCTACACAATATATTATTCTCATTTAATGACAAGTTCTTTATATACACCTTCAAATCAGATTCTTGTAAAAGCATACAAACTTAACACATGCCAAAAAGAAAATTTAGGCTCCGCTTGGTTTCAAGAAATAAATGTCATTTTTGTTTTTGGTTTTCTGGAAAATGGAGAACACTAAAGAAAATGTGTTTGGTTGAAATTTTTAAAAATGGATTCTGGAAAGCGAAAAATAAAAATATATGAAAATTAGAAAAGAAAAAGAAATTGTTTTCATTGTTTTTATTAAAAGTTCTTATTAAAAAATGATTTGTAAAATTGAAAATGTTGAAAACAAAGGTTTTTTAACTTTGAATTTAATTAATGAATTAACCCTGACTCAAATCAATATAAACACAAAAATATTTTTCTTCAACAGTTTTTAAATATCAAATCTCTGACCTTAGTTCATGTCCATATAAATGTACAAACTTACTTATTTTACTTCTCATGTTTCTATTATTAAAAAAAGAGAGGTAATGAACAATTTTCATATTTTCATTATTGAAAACAAAATTTTATTTATATTTATCAAACATGTTTTTTTATTTTCAAAAAATGAAAAAAAAAAGTTTTTTAAATGAAAATAGAAAATAAAAACATAAAATATTTTCAAAAAGAAATGAAGCCTTAAAATCCTAGGAAGGAAGAGTAGTTCCTCCTTGCAGAAACAATAGGAAGAAAAGGCAGTGGCACTATATGATTCATCTAAAACAAAATTTTGGAAGGGCAATGAGCATAGCCAAAAGAATCCTGCAGTTAACAATCATCGCGCTTTGAAGATTTCATCTTATTATTGAGTTACAAACAGTATCTATAAGAAAGTCGAGCTACTACAGAAGAAAGATAAAATGTAAAGCAAAAATGAACTTACATCATCCAACAACAGACCGTTGCTGTAATGACTAGTGTTAGGTGGAGCCTGTATAAATAAAACAAGGAAAAGCAGTTTTTCAATGAGAGCAAGGAAAATCTAGGGAGACATTACTCTTCTTGGCAGGAAATAGTAATTGAACAAAAGAAAACATCCTAGTATGGTAGTATCTAGATAGCAAACCAGGCTATGGTTATCAAAACATGGTACTACATAACTAAAATCGACGCAGATCAGTTTTCTAGTCACCAATCTTTTACCCAGTGGCAGTATTTTCAAGGGTGCAAGGCACACTCTACGTGCTAGAATCCTTATATTGCCCAAGGCACCAAAGAAAAACAAAAAGAAAGGAATAAGAGGCTTCCCCAAGTGAAGTAAAGCACAAAATGTATATGGATTTATTTTTGTATATGTGTCTGTGTATACATATAAAATAAGGTTAAGATATATAAATAAGATAACTAACTCCAAAGAGTGATCTAGTTTTTCTTTGATCAATATGCATGATTTCCTTACGATCCCCATCTATGGTTGAATATCAAATATTCCAAAGCATATTATCCCCTGTCTTACTCATTATGGTACAACTATTGAAAGAAGTCTAAAAATAAAAGAAATGAAATAGAACTTTGATTAGCCGGGGGCCTTTCTTCGGCACACATATTGCCTTGCAAAAAGCACATCTGCGCACCAGTTGGGCGCCTGATCGGAACATCAGTTCATGTCCGAAAAGGATCAAGGCGTTTTTGTTGTGGCACAATGCCTTGAAACACAGCTTACTGCAATCTTTAGAGTAAATAATCACAGCACAAAGAATTAAGCATTGGTTTACAGTGCCAACTCGTTATTCTTCCAAGTTGCAATACCAAATTAAAGCATATTTCATTGAAGTATACCAATCAACAGATACCCTTTAAAAGTTTAAACTTAATTAAAGCAACATTAAACCAGATTGTAAAAAAATATTAAAAAAATACAAGTTTTAACATATGAATTATAAATCTAAAAAAGAGATTGTGAAGAGGACACTCACAGATTAGCAGAGGGACCTCTGTTACAGCAAATTCTGGTACAAAGCGATGCAATTATCCCAATTACAGCAAAAATCAGGGTTGTTACCAAGAAACCCATATTTCAGATGTCGATTTTACACAAAATTTCCTGCAAAAACAAAAAGGATGTAAATTAATAAAAAAAAATATGGAGATAAGATGAAATTCATATGCTAAAAACCAAAACCTTTTGTATGATTTCTGGGAAAATGGGAGAAAATAACAGGAATTGAGATCTTAAGCTTGGATTTGGAAATCAAATGGTTGAGGTTTTAGTTTTTAGTTCGGATCTTCCCCCACAAAGGAACACCGAGTGTTCATCAATGACCCAGCCCAAGCTTGAAGTAAATGGATGCCCATTTTGGGCAAAGATGATCCAATTGTGTCAAATATTGGGCTCAAATGGATTTTGGGTCCTGTGGCTAAATTGGGCTAAATTGGCTCAAATATGCCTTAAAATCACTAAAAATTAAAATTTTTTTATTATTCTTAAATCATCCGAATATTAGTATCTAAATCTGAACCCAAATTATCGTTATTCGTCATATATCTAAATCCACAAAAAATTTGGATTCAAAATTTTAATCATATGTCAAATATCTAAATCTACAAAAATTTAAATATGCTTTTTTTTAATATAATTGAATAAAAGTATGTAACATCCCATACTTAACTTGATCGTCTGGTTCGAGTTACAATATGTTATATTCATTGTTGGAGCAACTACAATCAAGTACAATTCAATTGAACAATTCATACATATTATTAAGTTCAAATCATCATTATGACATGTTTTACAATTATATACAAGATTACAGAAACTCTTTATATAACTCGAGGTCGAATGAGAACCAAATTGTAAAATTTTTAAATTATCGAGTTGACATTGTAACTTTGAGGATTTCAGATCGCGATGCCACTCACTGACTGTTCCTCATCATGACGTTAACAGTAAACAAGTGTTGAAACAAATAACAAATGTACCTATGTAACAATGTTATAATTTTCGTATATGATCAGGTTGTATTAATTGTATCTGTATATGATCAGGTTGTATTATGTTAAAAGGTATTGAGAGAACACTTCTTTTTATTTGTATAGAAACTAGCATTTCGCGTGCAAAATTGAAAGTAAACTCAATTGAGTCACTTGGCTTACAACAAAATTTTCAGGGAAAGAGTTCTAGTGGAGAGTGATTTGTATTAAAAGTATAGATGTGAAGTTGTTATATGTTAGGTGAATATGACTTAAATCATAATTTATACTTGTTGAATTGTGGTGAATTAGTTCTTTATACAAGACTCTATAGAGGAATTTGAACCGTGTAACAAAGTTTTCGATATACATTTTTGTGTTTCACTTGCACTTCTGTCACTTAATCTAGTGACAATTTACCATGTATATATGAACTTACAGTTGTCAGGAAAAGGCAACAAAAAATAAATTTTTATTTATACTTATATAAAAATTTTGACTAGTTTAGTGTCACAAATTAATAAAACATTAAAATATTGTTGAATAAGTAGTTAAAAAAATTAAATCAACTAAATTTTAATATTTTAAGTGATTTATATTTCCAAGCACATTTGATAATTCATAAAATGGTTGTCTCATATGGCAAAAAAATTATAATTAAATAAAGAGTTACTTATCACTTGTATAATATTTTTAATTATTCTTATTTTATTTTTTTAACAGTATATTACTATGTAAAATTAAAAAAAAAGGATAAAAATATAAAATAAAAAATTACATAATTTGAAATTTATATCTATCAAATTGTTTAATTATGTATCATACTTAAATTTTCAACTTAATTTTTTAGTTTTCCAAAAAACATCTACTGTTTCATGGAATAAAAAATGAACTGTAAAAGAGAAAGGAAAAAAAATCAATATGTGCAGACGGTACGAATAGAGAATGTCATAGTTCAATAACCATTTAATAAAATTTTAAAATTAAATAACTAAAATGTAAACCTTTTGATTGTTTAGTGCCTTTAAATTTAATTTAACGAAAATTTTACGGTGACCTTAGTGGTGCCATATAATCGAGATTTTTACTTTTTTTTCTATTTTGCTGACGTGGCTACTTTTCAATTGCTCACTTCCCCAATCCTCATAACCACAAAGCGTTCACCTCACGTTGTAAAAACTCCAGAAACCCTAGATTCACCTCAAAATCCCAAATTATAATATCCGGTTCGATTTGAGCAAACCGCCCGGTTCATGTTTAAATTACAAAAACTCCCCTAAATAAACCATCTTTTTTATCTTTTTCGTCATTCGACGCTCTCACAAAATCCCTTCGTTCATTCAATCCTAACTCTGATCCCTTCTTTGACAAAGTAAAAATTTATTTTAAAAATTTCTCTCTCTTTCCTCCAATTTACCCGCCAAAAAGTTCCCTGATTTTTTTTAATTTTTTAGTTTTATAATTTCTTAATTCCCACTCAGATCTTTATTTCTCCCTCCCTCTCGCTCTCGCTCTGGTTTCAGTCCCTCTTCCGAGACGACGACGTTTTTTTCTAGATTGGCTTTGTTTTGTGATGGATCCCGAGGTGGGTGTCGACGAAAACGCAGCGTTTGAGCCTTCTCCTGCGGTGGGGGAGAAACGTGGGGTCGAAAACGGGGCAGTTTCTGCGTCCAAGAAGCAGCGGTGCGGTGGGGGACTAAAGAGGGTAGCGGAGATTGTGCTGGTGTTGTCAACGATGGGGAAGATGAGGGGAGGTAAGAATCCTACGTCGGCGGAGATGTCGTTGATGGCGGAGGCGCGTGAGACGTTGGCGGAGATGTGCGGGGAGATGGCACCTAAGGATATTGTTGAGAGGGATGCGATAGGGAATGTGATTGAAGAGTTGGGGCTTAATTCCAACCTCAAGGAGCAGAGATTAGGGTTTAGGGGTATGGGAATGTCGATTTCTCAGAAGGTTTTGTTCGCCAAATTGAAGGTAAAAAACGTCTTAATTGTATTATTTTTTTTATTCTTTTAGTGAATTTTTCATTAATTTTGTTTTTTATTTGGTCTGGAATTATGGTACATTTGGATTTGTGTGGTCATTTTCATTTTTTGATTGATTTGATTTTATATTGGTCAATAAGTATATAGGGCAGACGTTAATTTTGTTTTTCTTTGGTGCAATTTATATGAGAAATTGTCCTGAAATTCAGTTTTCCGTATAATTACGAAAGTTAAAGTTCTCAATCTATTGTATAATTTGATTTTCTTCTCGGTTTTTAAAGTGAATTTTGTTGGATTAAGGGTTGTGTGTGTAGCTGTGAAAAGCTTAATTTGGTTCAAATTGCTCATAAGAAAAAAAAGGTATATAATGATTTTAGTAACTGCTAGCAGGTTTTTGTCATTTTCAGTCTGATATTTTTTGTGGCATAGTTGTTTATTTATGGGTTCATGGTTTTGAGCACCATAAGATAGACATGGCTTAAGGTGGTCGTTGTTTATGGATTGAAAGATGCATTTGATTCATATGTTGTTGTACTACTTAGACTTGGGTGTGAGTGTTAATACTCGATAAGGTATGTGTTTGACGTGAGTATGTTCAATTTTTTTTTTTTAAATCTTTTCATATATTTGGAGGATCATATCTGTTCATACCCATGTCTAAATATGTGTCGAACACAAGTACTTCAAGGGAAATTAAATCGGAATAACATAGATATGTTGTCTTAAAGGGTGGCAATGGCAAAGAATAGTATACCAATCATGCTATCTAAAGGACTCATCCTTTAGTTCCTAAATTTTGTAGCATTCTCATGATATTTATTAATGTAATATTAAATTTTTGGTATCAAATGCTTCCTTCGATGATCTATGTGCTGCCAAGCTTTTCAACTGTTTATGCAGATATGGCTTGATTTAATTTAAAGTTCACTTTTTCTGGGCATGTTAAACGATTGAAAAGGTCATGCCATAGTATTATATTGGAATCTGAGTGTTTGATTACCTTCATGCTTTTCCAGATGGAAGAACCTAAGAAATTCACTACACCTGGTACATATACATCTCAGCCTTTGCAAACGAATATTGGTGGATCAGCTGAAAACCGTGGAGCATCACATGCAGTTCGCCTTTTGCCATCAGATCGACCGATTCAGCCAACTGTATCTTCTGGTGGCATCCCAGTTTCTTTGCCACCTGCTCATGTTGCAGCAGCAGGTTCAACTCCCTTACAGCATCAATTGCCCACCGGCGATGTAAAAATGCCAGCAATGTCCACTGGATTACCAAGTGGCCATCTGGGAAGGGATTCGTCTTCATTTGCATATCCTAGGGTTGAGAGACCACAAATTAAGTTGGATGGAGGATCAAACGCGGCTTCTTATGTTTCCCAAATACCGGGTAATTCTCTCTTCAGCCAGGTCTCTGTCCCTTATTAGCAAATAAAATTGAAGCGCTATGTACATATCAATTGGAATTTTTGAGCTTTGTATTTAGTACCATCTAGAGATTAGATAATATGGTCTACTTACTTTTTCCATGGGCGGGGTGGGGTGGGGAAATGGCTTTCTTGACTTGCAATGGTGTTCTATGATGAATTATTGGATGATCAATGCTTCCTTTACCCAAATGTTCTGCTACTATGTTATTACTATTCTCTCCCTTATTCGGTTCTGTTAAACATTTCTGCATCTTTATTGCAAATATTGTCTGTTTCAGTTAATTCTTCGGCAAGCCATCCACCCGCGAATGCTCCCACTTGGTCCATACAAGCTCAATCTGCAGGGTTAGCTAAATCTGGGCAAGAGAACAAGGTTTTGACTCATAATCCAATAAAGGTTGAAGGAAGTTCTGGTTTGACTACAGCTCAGATGAATAATCAAGCAGTGAGAGATCAAACCTTTAGACCATTCATTACTCAAACTGCACCTGGAAATTTTCCTAGTGCACACCAGCCAGTGCAAGGTGCAAACTTTACACAAGCTCCTCCATTTATTAATAATCACAATGAAATTGCTCGAATTGTTCAAAAGCTGTTACAACCGAAGCTTCCTGCGCATCCAACTTGGACTCCTCCTTCTAGAGAGTATATGAATAAGGCTTTGACTTGCCAAACGTGCAAAGTTACCATTAATGAAGTGGAAACTGTGCTGATTTGTGATGCATGTGAGAAAGGATTTCACTTGAAATGTTTGCAGTCAAACAATCAGAAGGCAATCCCTAGAGGTGAGTGGCACTGTGCTAGATGCTTGTCATTTTGCAACGGCAAGCCTTTGCCCCCTAAATATGGTCGCGTCATGAGAAGTATCAATGTATCCAAAGTGCCTTCTAGTACAGCTGAACCTCAGTCATCTTCAGAGAAGAAAATGGAAAATCTGGGTCCAACTGTCAATCATGAGAAGGTAACTGCAAATGGAAGCTCCGCATCACAGACTCTGGCTATGGCCACTGCAGTTGACAGCAACTCTGTTGAGTCAGCATCTGGTTCTAAGGTTCCAAAAGAGAACTTGACAAAACCTTTGGAGGCTGTATGTGATTTGCCTTCTGTTGGCACCGTAAATGAGAGACCTGAAGAACATTCTCAAATGACTGAATCATCTAATCATGAAGAAAGAAAAGATCCTACATCAACATCAGAACCTGCTGATACATCAGATAACACAATCTGCATGAAGGCAGATCATTCTCAGCCTTCAAATAACTCTCAAGATATCCAAACAGGGCAGCAAAACTGTGCTGAAGTCCCTTCAAATAATTGCCATGTTGAAAGTTCCGGAGTTAAAGATATGGAGAAAGATTGTTCGAAAGGAGATATTGACTGCATTAAACAGATTAATCAAAGTGAACAAGATGCTGTAGCAGCACAAGTTAATCCTTCTGGAAATTCTGTAGCTAATACTGAGATTTCAAGGCATCTGGAGTTTTCTTCTGATGGTTTGCGTGCTGTGGAATGGGCTGGTGACATACTTCAAGTTGTGGATGGGAAAAATTTTTACCAGTCTTGTTGCATTGATGGCATAACTTATAAAGTTCACGATCATGCTCTTGTTCATTCTGGCCAGGATAAACTGATACCATCTAAGCTTCAGGTGAGCATGTTCGAAAAAATTTATATCAAGATTACTGATTCCAGTGTCCCGTAAAAAACGAACTTATAATTTTGGATCTTCACTGCAGGCAATGTGGGAGGATGCTAAAACAGGGTCAAAGTGGGTGGTTGTCAAAAGGTGCTACTTTCCTAGTGATTTACCGGAGGGTGTTGCACATCCATGTCCTCCTGAAATCAGTGAGGTAATCCTTCATGCATGTTTACTCCGACTGTTCTCTTACTATTGTTCTATCTGTTGTCTATACTTGATGACTGTCATAGTAGCAAGTAAAATCTGGTGGTTTGCCAATTGTTGCTTCTGTTATTCTCTGTAGGTTTATGAATCTAATAACGATAGCACTGTAATGGCAAGCTTGATCCAGTGCCCGTGTGAAGTTCTTCCCGCTGATAAATTCAAAGAAGAAAGTGAAAGACGAAGTCAGTTAGGAATTGAAGCAAATGAAAGATCAAAGGCAATTTTCTTATGCAGGTATGTCTTTTTGATCGATAAATTTAGCATGTGTTAAGCACACGACAGATCGGATTTCGACTAATGATGGAACTATTCATTCTGCAGATGGCTTTATGATGAATTCAATGGAAGCTTTCAGTCTGTATCAAGTTAATACAATTATGCACCCACTTTACCCACCATGCCATGACTTGTTGCCGTGGCACATTATATCCGCTACTCAGATTGGGTAAACATAGTAACAACATCTTGATTTTGTTTTCGATTTTCTAATATTACCCTGAACCATTTTTTTTTCCTGATAAATTTTCCGGAATTGTAACCTTTTGTGTTGAATACAGGTATAAAAAAGGTTTGCAGCTTGGACCTGTTGTACACATCTGAGGATCATTATTACTTGCTATTTTGCCTTGTATTGTACATGTAGGCATAGTCCTAGAACTAGTTTGTGTATCATAGTTTGGTTAGCAATTTAAGTCGATTTCTTAGTGCCTTTTCTAATTTGTTTCAACTATTATAATGAGCCTGTTTCAACTTTTTAGAACATTTCCCCACATTTTCTTTTATATGAAATCATTTTTGGGTGTATGTGACCAAATGCTTAAATTAAAATCTCAAATTGATTAGATTAAACTATTTATTCGGCTCAGAAATTTGATCCTAGTTTTGTTTTTGGAAATGAAAAATGATATTAGAAAGACAATTTTTTAATATTATTTTTATTAATTGAGCAATAAAATGGACATGTGACTTTGATGCAACCATGGTAATTTGGTAATTTTCTTTTACCATGGATTAGATTAAGGGTATAATTGAGTAGAGTCGTTTAAATGGCGGTAATTTCAGCCTCTAACTTGACTTAAGATTCTGAATTCGGTTCGAGCTTAATTTGAACATCAATTTTTAAATTTGAGTTTAGTTTGAGACATAATCAAGCTATTTAAGCTTGAATTTAATTAAGTTTATTCATTAATTTTCATACTCAAATCCAAATAGAATTTGATTAAATTTGTCCATATTCAAGTTTGATCTCATTTATAATTAAACTCTTTTTATGAATATAAATATGTAATTTTATAATATAAAAATATTAAGATAAAAAGCTTAATTAAGTTTGCAAGTGGAATCACTTAAATTTCATTTGATGGATAATAGTTCAAGCTAAAATTGAAGTAAAATATTTTCATATATATTTCTATAGATTAGAGTTCAATCACTGAAAATTTCAATTATAGAAAAAAAAATTGTTTAAGTTATTGAAATAATATTTTATATAAAATTTATAAATCCAATGATGCACTTTTTAATTTATTTTTAATATTATTTTGAGAATTTAATATTATTTTTATTATAATTATTTCGTCAAATTCAATATTAAACCCTTTTTTCCTAACTAATATTATACAAATTTTAAATTCACAATCGCCTTTGGTTTTAATATTGAAGTATTACATTTTATCCAAATTGTAACTATTAAAACCCATTAAATTATTACTCTTTATTTAAACAAGACTTTAAACTATTTTTTTGGTTAAATAAACTTTTGATTTATGACTAAATAAACTTTTGATTTATGATTTTAACTTATAAAATTTTTTGATTTTTTAATATCTAATATTTTATTAATAAAAGAGAAATTATATACACTTTGAAATCAACATAAAATTTAAAACAGTACTTAAAATTTTCAAAAGCGTAATTAGATGTATAATGTAATTAAACGCTTATAAAAGAATTTAAAAAAATATTTTATTTTACTTGTAAAAACATTATTTTATTTTTATTTCATAAACTATTTCAATTAAATTCACATCAAAATGCAAATCAATTTAAAAATTCAAAAATAATTTTAGTTTAAGGCTTTCATATTAATTTTAACTCAATGGTATGGATTTTTTCTAACTTAAGCACATCCTTTTATTGTTTGGCTAAATTTGTCCTATATATTAAAAAAAAATGTTAATTGGTCAAATAGGTCAGTTTTTAAAAAATTTAGGGAAATAAACTATTTTTGAAGAGAGAATATAAAAGTTCGTCCAACTGGGGAGCTTTCTAAATACACGTCAGGAAAAATGCGCCCAGTTGAAAAGAAAAAGTGTCCAACTGAACGCACTTTTCCTGACATGTTAACAAAAAGCTTACCTAACTGAACGAAATTTCCTACCAACTGTCTAGAAAATGCACCCAACTAAACACACCTAACTGGATACTCTTTTACACACTCTCTAAATATATATATTTCTAAATTTTCAAAAAAATAGGTCAGTTAACTTTCTTTTTTGACACATGATTAATTTAGCCTTATTATCTATCGTATTTACCGCCCACGTGGCGATTATATACAATTAATTCTCAAAGGAGCCTACGTGGCAGATTCTGGGAATTCCAAGTCATTGGGTCCAGAAAAGAAGAGTTTTTTCGTGTTCTTCAGTCTTCAGTTTCTGTTTGTTTCCTAAGAATCGGTGGAAGCCGACAATTTGATCCTTCATTCTCCTCTTCAATCTTTCATTTCATGTTTTATTCCCTTTTTCTTTCACATCATTTCGATCGTTCACTGTTTATGAATTTTGCATTCAAAGGACGTTTAAAACTTTTCAGATTCGGAACTGTAAGCTCACCATTTCTCCTTTCTTCCTTATAACTATGGCAGTAGATTTGCATGGATATTTTTCCCACTGTTAACATTTTTGTTTTTATTTTTTCACATTCTCCATTTTGTTATGGAGAATGTCAAATTTAAGTATTACAGTTTTGGGTTCCTTTAGATGTACGAAAAAATACAGATAGAACAAAGAATGCAAATTTAAAATTTCTTTTTTAAGAAGGAAAAATCTTTTTTATTTTAGGGTAAAAATTATATGCTCTAAAGAGGAAATCTAACAAATAAGCAAAAATTTAAAAATGGGTTATCCCTTAGGCATTGATGCGTGATAGCATTGACTAAAATTTCATCATTTGCTTGAATTTCTTTGTTTGTGATAAGAAGAAACTGTTTTATTGGTGCAGGGAGGGGTGTGTTTATGTTGTCTCAAAGTTTATTAGCTTAGCGGTACAATAATAAGAGCAATGCAAAAGGATCATGGTTCTAGTGCACCATCTACGCCTACTTCCACCCGACTTCGGCACCGGCGACGTTCCAATGAGGTCTGTATTATTTACACGTACAAAAATATAATTCAAGTGTTCTTGGGCAGTTGATTTTTATTTTGGTATAAGTAAAGTATTTTTCGCGGTGCTTTTGGATTCGTGGTTGCACCTCCCAATATCTCGTCTCGAAATTGAGTTCTTTCCTGATAGTGCAATGACCATTGCACCCAACACTTATTGTTGATTCTTTAAGACCTTGAGCTCGATTTCGATATTTGGAGAGTATGTTACTCACATACCTGTGTCCAGATATATATAGTTGTTTAATAGGTGAACTTTAGAGAAAATGAAATGTTCGGGTAACAAGATAAGTTACACAGTAGCAATGAAAGGTTTACTCCTTTTTTGCAACTTGCCCTTTATAGTTCGATTTGGACGTGCTCACTTGATATGCCATTTGTTCTGTTAAGTGATGAGATCCCTTTTTTCTTTTTTTCCTTTTATCATCAAATGGTGAAAGTGCGATTATGTTCTTTGATGTCAGTTTAATTTTGAGATGAGCAAAACAAATGGGAATCATTTGCTTATCAATGATCACGACAAATATAAATCAATGTGGATTCGTGCGTGTTCATCTCTGTGGATGCTGGGGGGCTTCCTTTTGATTATCTATTTGGGGCACCTTTATATTTTGGCAATGGTGGTTGTTATCCAAATATTCATGGCAAGTGAACTCTTCAATCTACTCAGAAGAGCTCATGAAGATAAACGCTTGCCGGGGTTTAGGATCTTGAATTGGTAATAGTACTTACAATGCAAATTCGATATTGTGGTATAGCACCTCAGATGGATTGATATTCTGGTGGAACTTTATGTCCTTGTAGGCACTTTTACTTCACAGCTATGCTGTTTGTATATGGTCGCATTCTCAGTCACCAGCTCGTGAACACAGTAACTTCGGATAAAATTTTCTACAAGCTTGTTAGTAAGCTCATCAAGTATCAGATGGTTATTTGTTATTTCTTATACATAGCAGGTTCGTAATTATATTGCTTTTGAAAATAAGCGAGGGATACACACATTCTTTTTACATATAAGCCCATGAACAATATTTAATCTTATTCTTGCATTCATTGCTTTTTCTCAATAATGATGGGGTCGATTAACTTGTTCGGTTGTCTAGAACATTAAGTTCCATGTTAGTTTATTATTATTTTTGTTCTGGAATTCAAGTTGGTTCATAATAATATTAAGTAGTTTTTATCTGCATTCCCTTATTAATCCAATATTGTTTCGTATTCAGGTGTCATGTGGTTCATTCTTACACTAAAGAAGAAGATGTATAAATATCAATTCGGGCAGTTTGCATGGACACACATGATTCTCATCGTTGTCTTCACTCAGTCTGCATTTACCGTAGCCAACATTTTCGAAGGCATCTTCTGGTAACATGCGAGCCTAATTAGTTAGTCTTTAGCAGTTTCGTTACTTTTTATTTATTACGGTCCGATAAATAACATTAAATTGTTTTTATCATTTACTCTTTTCCTGTTACTGAAATCGAAACAAGTCTTGGATTTATGCAGGTTCCTTCTCCCGGCATCACTAATTGCTGTCAATGATGTTGCTGCTTATTTCTTCGGTTTCTTTTTTGGTAGAACTCCTTTGATCAAGCTATCTCCTAAGAAAACATGGGAGGGTTTTATCGGTGCATCCGTTGTAACAACAATCTCGGCATTTGTGGTAAGAAATTTTACACTGTGCTTGACTCGGTCTTCAACTTTTTTCCTTTCGGGATAGACTTGAAACTATAGAGATGCCTTATTCATGTTTCTTTTGTGCCATCAATATTAGTTTGATTCTGCAAGGTGAGTGTTTCTAATACTTTGATCACCGTGGGTAACCAGTATGCATGATCGTGAACATAATTTCTTTGCATCTTTTTATGCAGCTTTCAAATGTCTTTGGTCATTTTCAGTGGCTGACATGTCCAAGGAAGGTAACTCATTCTGCAATGCATTCACCTTTTAAAAAAAAGTGACGCTATTCTGACAATGCTCATATGACTGAAATGCATGCAGGATTTATCAACTGGTTGGCTTCTATGCGATCCTGGTCCACTTTTTAAGCCAGAGTATTATCCTTTGCCGGGATGGCTTTCTCGATGGGTGGTGAGGGATTGAGAAATGGGATAATTTTATTCCATTTGAACTCTGCTCTATAAATATCTCTTACTCGGCATTTGCTAGCTTTATCTATATATTAATCTGTCCAGCAAAATACGATCAGTTCCGTATTTTACACTTTTACTAATATGTTGCAGCTGCCATGGAAAGAAGTAGCAATTTTACCAGTTCAGTGGCATGCTCTATGCCTAAGCTTATTTGCGTCGAGTATTGCACCATTTGGAGGCTTCTTTGCAAGTGGTTTCAAGAGAGCTTTTAAGATTAAGGTACACTTTTTTGTTTGTTATTCCTCTGTTTGAGATTGTAAAAAACCGAACATTCATGAACTTTGTCATATCCATTCCGATCTCCTTGACCAACCCTTTCCCGGGTGACACAGGATTTTGGCGATAGTATACCCGGACATGGAGGATTTACTGACAGAATGGACTGCCAGGCAAGCAACTAGTTGTATGACATATTTTTCAGTGAACAGCTATAGTGTTTTATCTTTTCATGTAAAGTTCGATTCGAGAACTAATTTTTATCTGCTTATCTGTTTCCAGATGGTAATGGCTGTTTTTGCATACATCTATCATCAGTCATTTGTTGTTCCCCAAGATTATACGGTCGAGATGATTATAAACGAGGTAACCGCATCGATCTTCTCATCATTTCTTTTAAGTTTTGGAAGCACAACCGAATACGATTTTATTTGTTTGTTTGTTTTCGTAGATATTACACAGCCTTACTTTGGAGGAGCAGCAAATTCTATATACCAAGTTAGGTCAAATATTGCAGGAGAGAATGGTTGAACTATATTGAACTAAGTTCCTACACAATGCACTTTGGTTTCCTGCTCTTTTTTTTTTATTGAGGAGAATAGTGTACAGTTTTTCTCCTTCGGGTGATTGCCAGTCGGACTTGATAACGATCTTTGGAGGTCTCTCGTATGATCCATACGAATGTAGCACGAAGGACTCGGTTTCCGGCGAAGTAGACAGAGGTTTTAGCTGTTAGTGAACTTAGTTTTATGGCGCCAAAGATTAGAATGATCTCATGCAAATTGAGTGATGAGAAAAGTAGAACATAAAAACAGATATTTGGTTGGAACTTTTGCATTTTGGACCCTCTAACTTGTCTTCAAGACTTGACATAGATTTTTACTCTTAAATCCTTTTTTTACGTTTGTGTTAGGTTTGGATTATACTAGATCTAAACAAGTTCATTTATGGTTTTATATCAAAGTGATCATCTAATTTTTAAAAAATAAATTTTTTATATTAGAAAATTTTATCAAATTTTAAAGCTTGAAAAATAATTTTTAATAATTTTTAAAAATAAATTTAATTATTTTTAAGATTATTTTAAAAAATAATTTATGATCTTAAAAGATCATAAATGCTTGTAAACTCATTCTTTAATATAAATATAAGAAAAAAATATATCAAGACACGAGATGAAGAAACTAAGAGAAAAATTTTCAATTATTTATTTTCTTCATCTTACTGAAATATTTTTTTCTCAATCTCAATCTTCAATTTATAAACACACATCAATTAAAAAGAAATTGTCAGTTTGCTGTAAAAGAATTTTAGTTGGTCCACAAAAGCGTAAAAAAATTTAGTTAAGCCGAAAACGAGGCCTAAATTCTGATTTTTGTGTTTCTAAATCATTTATTTATTTTTCATAAATTATGATTAATTAATTTACATGTGTATTAAATGTTTAATACGTGTGTTCTTCGTTTATGATATCTGAATTGGAAATGTTCTTGCAATAATTTAATTTTACTTTTTAATTTTATTCCAATGATAAAAATCTAATTTGAAACTTGATTTTAATCCTTTATGATTTTAATAATTTCTTTTCGCCGGAAAATCAATTATGTTTAGCAAATTTGTAATTTGAATGTTTAAATTTTCTTCTAAATGATAGCAGGAAAATTTATTTGAATTGAAAGTTAACAGATTTGCGGATGCAGAAAGATTCAGAGTAAGATTGAAAGGAAATGCATTTATAGATCATAGAATCAAAGACCCATTTTTTTCTTTTGGGGGATTGAATTAGACAAATTGGTTTATACAAAAAAGAAAGATCAGATAATCAGACTGAGATATGAATATCGAAAACCCTAAATTCATGATCATATTTCTAAAACAACAATGATCTTTATCATTTGATAAATAGCAAAGGGAAATCGTACTATTTCATCTTAAATCATAAGGATTTGATAAATTGATCGTTACCGTTGATCAGAGACATAACGTGAGATCATCGACTTCATCCAACGGTGGAAAATTGAGATCGAAAGGCAAGGTTTTCCGACGAGAAGACGACACGTTATCATCATCCCCGTCGTCGACGACCGACGACGACGAATCACAGTCACTACGACAATCCTCCGGCGCCATCCGCGGCATCTTGGGATGGTATTTCCTCGTCGAAACCGCCTCGAAATCTGATGGTTTTCGCGGTGGTTGGATAGGTCTCGGACCACTAAACGACTCCACCGTGCTACTCATGCTACTCCTCGCCGGTCTCTGCGGGTTCACTTCCGGATCTTCATAATCGCCGCCCGTCTGATGTAACCGGTGGCCGTCGGCGATAAAGCCTTCGTTGTTCCGACGATGATGACGATCTACTCCGAAAGCAGGGAAATCGGAGGAATTAAAAGGGAAATTCGTTTTCGCTTTGTTTCCACGGAGGGTAATCGCCGCCGCATCGTAGGCTCGAGCAGCTTCTTCGGCCGAATCGAAGGTCCCTAGCCAAACCCTAGTTTTTTTCAAGGGATCTCTAATCTCCGCTGCAAATCTTCCCCATGGTCTTTTCCTAACACCTCTGTACCTTTGTTCTTTTACCGATCCGTTGGCTTCTACCGCCGGTTTCATCGCTGCATCGGCAGCCGCGGCGGCTCCTCTCCCTTTCCTCATCGGAAATAATCGGAAGTTAAATCTTCACCAAATTCTCTCAAAAAGGTGATGAAAAATCAGATCTTTTAAATTTCAAAGATTGAAAGAACAGCAAAATTGTTATATCAATACAAAAGGGTTTGATGGAGAAGATTAGAGATTTTAAAAAAAAATTATATAGATCAAAAAAGTAAACTCATTAGACGGATAGGCCCATATTTAATATATTTAAGAAACTGAAAAAAAAAAAAGAGGATTAAAATGAAAAAAAATAAAAATAAAAAATGGAAGAGGGGAAGATCGAAGGGATGGCATAATCTTCTCTTTTACACAAATTATATTAATTTCAGTATGGTTTGTTTTTTTTAAAAAAAATTCTTGATTTTTAATTTTTTTTTACTTTGTTTATTTATTTATTAGATTAGGATTGTGTTTTATTTCAGGTAAGTTATCTCGTTAGTGATTCTAAATAGATATCATTCATATTTTGATTATTTTAATTTTTTTATTAATTTGATCACTTAAAAGAAGTCGATTACATCAATCATTTTAAAGGTAATTTATCTATATATACCAAAAAAATAAATAAATTGAGTAACCATATCATTTTGCTGAAAATTTACTAATCTATACTGTTTTTGGAGAGAGAAAAGAAAGTGCGTCTTGCGTGGCGCGTTTTCTTTAGCAGATCAATTAAAATGCGTTCTGTCCAATGGTAACATTTGTCAATGGGCAGAAATCCCAACGGCTATGGGACTCCAACGACCAATTCTATTTTTTTCAGTTCAACTCTCAACTCTCAATTTTTACAATTTAATTCTCAATTTCTTGGTTTTGATTTGTTATTCTTAATTTTCAATTCTCAGTTTTTTATTTTAAATTCCAAAATATTTTTAGAAAAGAAAACGCGTCTTGCAGAGCGCGTGTTCATTGGTCTGCCAGAGAAAATGCATCACGTAGGACGTGCTTTTAGGAATGAGAAGAAAACGAGTTCTACAGGACACGCTTTTTCTACTATATCAGTGAAAATACGCCTTGTATGATGCATTTTATTTTTTCTTTCCAAAAACAACATAGATCGATAAATTTTAAAAAAAAATGATTTAGTTTCTCAAATAATTTTTTTTCAGCATATTTATATAAATTTCCCCACTTTAAAATTAGAATAAATTATCTGATTAGTTACCTTAAATAGGAGTCATTCTTATTTCGGTCACCCAAAAAATTATGTGAAAACGCACGATTAGTCTTCTGTTACCATTTTAACGGTGAAGAGATTAATTTGATCAATTTTTTTTAGGTTGATCAAATTAACAAAAAAAAAAATTTGAGTGATCAAAATAAGAACAACCCCTATTTTGAGGGACTACGGGATAGTTTATCCTTATGTACTTAAAAAATTGCATAATGATAAATGCAACCTTTAATATTTACATTTTTTTGTCAAATTGACCATTATTCTTTTTTTGAGCTAAATTTAATCCTCAACCTTTCAAAAATAGTTGATTTGTTGTTTTTTTAACAATAACACTGACTAAAATATTAAATTTTTAAACATAGTAATTTGCACGACAATCCATATGTACTTCATGTTTTTTTTATAAACTTTTTATAGTTGTTTTTAATTTTTAATTTATGAATATTTTATATTTTTAAAATTACTTGTCGATGTGGCATATAATACAAATAATATCATGACAATATGAGGTACATGTGGACTGTTGTACATGTTACAACACCAATATTGTTAAAAAAATTAATGTTTTAGTTAGCATTTACATTAAAAAAATATTTAACTCTTTTTGACGCAATGCCTAGAACTACTTATAGCCCCCAACCCATAAATTGGAGGATAATGTGCTTTAGTGCATTCGAACTGACGTTCTCCTGCATTGACAATAATACCCATATTAATCAAGCTAAGACTGAATCGACTAATAACTGGATTTTTTTAACATTACAAATAATCTTCACATTAAATTACTTAAATAAATAATGTTTATAAATTCGAATCATCTCAAAACAATTTTCAATTTTCATTATATTTACAATTTTGTTTAGATTAAAATTTAAGGATAGTTTTGTATTTACATTTCCTTATCAAAATAAATATACAAATTCTTGTTTTACAATGAATTAACCAAAAAGTAAAAAGGAACCGAGAAGAAAAAAAGGTAAAAGTATCGTGGAGTCAAGTTGTTTTTTTGTTCTTTTACTACATAAATAAATAAATTATTCTCTATATATTAGATCAAGGAGTAAATGAGCTATTTCTGTTAAAAACTTTATCCATTTGTACTGTTAAAAAATGATGTGAATGATGGAATAACCAAATAGTAACACATGATGTGTCATGTATACCTCATGGTGATGTACATGAATCAATTTTTAACAGAAGAATCGGTTCTCTCTTTGATCAAACGTACAAGTATTAATTTGTTCAGTTTTTTAAATAAATGAGGCAAAATGCAACCAACTCCAAGTACAAGAGCCTTCATACTAATTTTACTGACAAAAAAAATATAGTTAACACAAGTCTCAATGGGTCAAAAAATGTAAAAGTATTATCGAGACCCCTAGACTAAAAGTCAGATTACATTTGACCCATTCTCAAAAAATGGGTAAATTAGTCATTGTATATTAGATTAAAAATCAAACTGGTCTTTTCTGTTAAACATTTTATCAATTTTTACTGATAAAATCTGGCTTTACTGACAAAATAACCAAACAGTTAAACAAGGCATGCCGCGTGTATCACATTCAGACATATAATAACTAGTTTTTAATAATAAAAATGGATAAAATTTTTAACAAAAAGACTTTTTTACTCTTTGGTCTAATATATAAAAATAAAGAGAATAAAAATATAATTCGACTCCCGTTATAAATTAAGATTATGGTCAAGAATGCAAATTAATATGCTATTTAATTTCTTATTCTCCACTAACAAAAATATTGTAAAAAATTGAAAACTATAATATATTTTCTGTAAAAAAATCTATCCCACATCACCTAACTCTTTTAATTTTATTTTATTTATTGTTTATAAACGATATTGATTTATTAAACTCAAAGGAGTTAATGAAAAAGAAAAGTTTTGTGTATACAATAATTGGATTTTGTATGTTTAGTATAATGTAAATGGATAGATTCTTTTTTGCACGTTTCTCAACTATTTTATTTTGGTCAAATTCTGCTATTAGACCCAATATTTTACATAAATTATGGATTTAATATTTGTACTTTAATTTGATCAATTTTAGTCTTGTAATTTTTGAAATGATCAATTCTAATCTCTATACTTTTTTATTTTTGAACTTTAGTCCTGACAAAAACGATAATAATTAAATCCGTTTGGTTAACTTCTGCTATTAGTCTTGTATTATGCTTAAAGTTATAGATTTTAGTTCATGTTTTCCCATTGGATTATTCTTGGTCGCTATATTTTTCGAATTTCGAAATTCCAGTCTCAATACAACGACATTCTATATATTAATTGGCTTTTTGTGTAACATGTGATAATAATAAGGTAAAATGACATTATACATGCAATAATATGTTTGTCGCATCAAATTTGTGAATAGCATAATTTAACTTAATGAATTTAGAGTAAACACAGATAGTCACCCAACTATAACAAATTTTCATTTTAGGCATCCAAAATAAAAAGTTTGCAATTTAAGCACTCATGTTACATAGTTCGGTCATTTTGGTCACTCTCGTTAAAATCACAAACGATAAGCTAATGTGGCAACTAAAATTTGGTATAATAACAAATTTATCCCTCAACTTTTACATATCATATCGATTTAATCATAATTTTAAAAAATATCCCTTGACATTTGTAAATGTTCTCAATTTGATCCTAATTTCAAAATCCTCCACCCCCATTCCTCTCTCCCGATTTCTAATGGTGTCAGAAAATGCAGTTTTGGGACCTCATTTATGTAAACCGAATCCATAAATATTAAACAGGGATATTTATGGAGTTAGGGACTAAATTGTGGTTAATTAAAAACTAGGGACTAAATTGTAAAAGAATAATCGTTATAGATTTTAATTAGAAAAAGGTTTGGGGACCTAGATAGCAACTATCCAAAAGATCAAAATGGTAAATAAACCAAAATTTAACATGTATTAGTGGATGGTAATGATGATAGGCAATTAGTTTAAAATTAAAAGTAAATTAAGTAGATAAAACATGATTAATTATGTTAATTAAGATAAATCACGGTATAAATAAGGAAAGTTAGTGGAAAAATGTCATTTCTTTCCTCATCTCTTACTGTCCATGCATAGAAACAAATCAAAGAAGATAGCTTTAAGTTCATCCGACATTCGACCACTAAATTAGTAAGAAAACCAAGCACTTTTTCTTGTAACTTTTATATATTTGAGATTATGAGAGCTTGATTTAGCTAGTCCATGTACCAAATTGATAAACTGTTAAAGTTTTAGAAAGTTTTCATTGTTGAGAATGGGGTGAATTAGGTGTGAAATTGATAGGAATTAAGCTTAGATTATGAAAAGGACTAAATTGCAAAGCAATTGTTAGTTTAGTACATTAAGGATCAAATTAAATAAAATGAAAAAAATATTATAAAATTTTTGTAGGAATAAAAAAAATGAGGTCCCTAATGAATATATGTGAAATCGAATTTCAATCCGAATATTTAGATTGAAAGTTATGATTGTCCCGAGTTTAGGGACTAAACTGAATAAATTAAAAAATATGTTTGGCTTTGTATTTGAATTTGATTTGGATGGAATTTGATATTGTGTCATTGTTGAATTATCATTCGTATTTTTTATGATTCAGAATCGATTTAATTATTGTATATTCATGTTATTTTGCATTATATGGTATTTAGGTGAGTTGAAAATGGTCACTTGGTTTGAATTGTTATGATTGAGATTGGATATCGAGATATGGACTAAATTGAATAGAATACAAAATAGCATGTTTTAATGGATATACATAATTGGTGTGAAATTGTGTTGAAACATGTTATATGATGAGTTGAAATGATGAAATATTGATGAATTGAAAATAATGATTCATGAATTGGAATATATAACTAAATTAGAAATTAGTTACCTTATTAACTATTCGAACTAGTTTGGATATAGTTGATATGCCACATGGTTAAGATATTGATTGCAAACCATCTTTGTCAGTCAACTTGGGATGACAGGATAATCAAATTGTGAAAGCCATTGTTGCTGGACAACCTAGGGTGGCAGTATGTGCATGTTTAGCGCCATCATTATCGGACAACCCAGAGTGACAGATCCGCATATCTATTCTAAGTCCGTGTCTGGTTAATATTGTTATAAAACATGAATTGATTAAATGGTATGTGAACTGAAATGTGAATTTCGACAGCATGTGAAAGATCATGCGAAATGAGTTGAAAACTAGCCTTAAGGGCCAATTGAATAATAATGAACCGATAGGCTCGGAAATGGTTGAAATGTTGGCATAAAATTATATATATATATATATATATGCTGATGATGGTAGATGAAATAATATATGTATGCCTATAGTTCTCAATATGAATTAGTTAAATACTATTTGTAATGAATGAGAAAAGGCAAATGTAGGTGCATTCATAGTGAATTGGTGTATAAGAATGAATATATGTATACTTAAGTAGTAATAGAAGTTTTTGACATGAAATTGCATGAGAATAGGTTGTATATCGTGTTTGAATTAGATGTATGCACCGGATAAACTTGTGTGTTTATTCACTTGAATCATGGAAATACCAATGAGCTTTATTGTTCAACACACAGTTTGTTTTTCTATGCGCAGGTATAGGTACATCTCGAGATTACGAGAAGTGATTCTAGCATCCAATAAACGATCTCCGACACATCAATGTTTGTAAAGTTCTTTTTTGATTAGTATTTAGGATGTACCTAGGGTTTAAGTCAGTTTTGTATCATAAATGGTATATTTGGAAATTGGTTGATTACTGTTATCATGGAGTACCATTTTGACATATTTTGGTTTGAATATACTTGATATGTTGTTGAATTGACTATAATTGAATGTTTAAGTGTTATTTTAGGTTATTCCAACTTGTACCAAATTGGACCTTTGGGAATGGAGTACCATTTTGACATATTTTGGTTTGAATATACTTGATATGTTGTTGAATTGACTATAATTGAATGTTTAAGTGTTATTTTAGGTTATTCCAACTTGTACCAAATTGGACCTTTGGGAAATAGTCGATCATGTTGCGACGATGTCCTCTCAATATCGCAATGAGATTAAATAGAGAGTTATGTCGCCATAACGTACTTTCAATGTCGCAATGAGCCAAGTCAGTTTATTGCGTCGCGACTGGGACAAGGAACCCCCGAAGTCACGACGTCAACCCCATACTTTGGAATCTTTATAATTTGGTTCTATTTCGATCTCGAGTTAGCAAAAGAGCTTTCGTAAGCTCGTGTATGACCCAAAAATGATTATATATCGTATTATACACATGTGATACCTATATTTAAATGTTTAATGATATGTAATTGAATATAAATGATCGTAGTTACTTCGGCAACGAATGTGGCATCCTGTAGCTCAGATTCGACGATCGAGTTGGGTATCGGTATGTTGCACCCCTTCCCTCCCCCACCACTGTCCCTTTTCCTCTCCCTCTCTGCTACTGCTGCTGTTGGAGACAAAATTTATTTAGTTGCAATTTCAAGTATTCCTTTATTTTGTTTACTAACATGTTTTTCTTTTTAAAAACCTCGACCGTTTTCTTCTTTTTCTTTCAAATTTCTCACACCCTACTTTATTTCCACCATCCTATAACTCTCTTATTACCTACACTTTTATTTTTGTTCTTCTTTCTTCTTCTTTTTTTACACTGTACGTGATAAGGTTCCCATTTGGGACCAAATATAACAGATATAACAACGATTTTTTAGATGATTTAAATAAGAAATCTGGGTGTAAAAGCATTCGGCAAGACCATAATAGAATGATCGGAGGATTGTAATTTTGTTTCATACGAGCTTGACACCAATCTAAGATTTTAGTTAGTTTAAAACACGTTACTCAATTAACACTGGAATTCTTCAAATTAATGGGCGAAAACCCAAAAAGGATTTTGGCATACAAGTGAAATTTATTGTATATTTGTGCATTATTTTGTTTTATGATAGAATGCACTTTGATTCTAGTCGTATCCTCAAGGTACTCATTTTGTTCAGACAAAGGGTGGTATCGCCTAGTTGTTTATAGTCATAGATAGTATGTGCAAAGAAGGCGAATTGGACACTTTGCAAGTATGTTTTTTTTTTTTTTTTGGACAAATGAATAGATTGGCTTATTATCGGATATTGTCCTTAATGTAGGACCATTGGATGAAAAACGTAGCATGTAAGCCTAATGTTATAATGCCTTATTAAATTGCTTTTGTAAATTTCAAAGGATGCCTCAACCTTGAGGTTTTTCATGAAATGAGGAAAAGTGGAGGGAGAGGTCGGGTGGGGGAGAGGGATAGAGGATTTTTAAATTAGGATAAAATTGAGAATATTTGTAAATTTTAAGGGTTATTTTTTAAAATTATGACTAAATCGATATAATATGTAGAAGTTGAAGACTAAATTTGTTATGATACCAATTCTTTTATCTACCACGTCAGCTTGTTATTTGTAATTTTAACGAGAGTGACCAAAATGATTGAACTATGTAACATGGGTGCTTAAATTGCAATTTTTTTTATTTTGAGTGCCTAAAATAAATAAATAAAATAGTTGAGTGACTATCTATATAATTTATCTAATAATTTAATAACTAACATTCGATCATGATTAAAATTTTAAAATTCTAAAATTACAAAATCTAAAAACAACAAAATTAAAGTAAAAATATTAAATCCACAACTTACGCACAGTATAGTATATGTACTAATAGCAGAGTTTAATCTTTTATTTTTTGAAAGGAAAACCTGAAATAGCATAAATCAAACTAAAGTGTTTGTGCCATTCAACACGAACTGTTTTTTTAAGAAAAAACTCATGAAGGCAAAATAGCAAAGTTGTTCAAATTGAACTGGTTGGTACACAAGGCAAAACTGGGATAATCCGTGAATGTTGAATATAATAATTTTATATATTTTTTTAATAATTTATTTAATTTGAACTAGATAAGCTAATCAGGTTAAAATAAGTGGTTGGATTGATTCGACCATAGATTTGATTCTATAATCATCGCCAAATAACATAAATGAAATTAAAATACATGCTGTACAGATAGTATAAAACAGATCAACAATCGACATCCTAATCAAGAGATCAATGAATGAGTTGATGCACAACCCGATCGATAAGTATATTTAAATCAACAAAATCAAACCAATCACACAATTCATAATCCTCTGGAATGATTTGTCCCCCAATTACAAATACAACTATAGTTCGTTGGGTTTAATGGGAAAAAAAACTGTTTTCTTGGTTCAAGAATCATCATTGCTAACTTTCAGAAATTTTCGAACTACAAATTTACTATCCAAAGGTACCACAACATCAAAGTCGCAATCTAAAGCTGCCTAAATTGCCAATACATGTTGCTTCTATAGTAAAATCCAACACGTACATACCAATACGAGTACACGAGGGTATCAATTCTTGAATGGTGTATAACAGTAACGGATATGTATTCATATTCGACACTCACCCAAATCTAATAATATTATCCATATACTCCCATAGATATGATCCAAGAGAGTCATATAATAGAAAATTGTTGCAGGGAACGAAGCAAAAGGTAAGCAGCAGAGTTACGGGCATCTTTTGGGGTTGATTTTTCATCACCCTCGTGGCGGCAAACACCATCGTCTGTTTCAACTTCAACTGAATATACATATTTCATTTCGTATTGGCAACGTTCAGCTTTCACTAGGCTGTAAGTAAAAAACACCAAAGCAAGGGACACAAATGATTGGATATTTTCCAGGAAACAAAATAAAAGAAAATATGACAAAAGTTCTTATAACCTTTGTAAATTTAGAATTTAGTCTCTATATCCAGGTTTAACTGTTAACACGGTTAATAATATTTTGTTAAATTCAAGTTCTACCAAGTGGGTCACCAATAAATTTAACCGTGTTAACAATTAAACTTGTATTTTAAAATTTAAAAAGTAAAAAAATTAAATTCCTGAAAATAAAAATCCAAATATATATGCAACCTGTAAACTGGTTTTCCCCAGTTTCTCTTGCCACATAATCCATACAGCTCAGCTTGTGCTCCAATAATCTCAGAAGAATCAAAATCCTTTGGCACCTCAATTTCATCTATCATTAATACATCTTTAAATATCTGCCAATATCATCATATAAAGTGTACATTAGATGACGAACAATCGCCATGCACGTGGTGTTGCATACTTGCAGTCCCCACTCAGAAAGGGATAATATAGTTTTTGGTCCTTGAACTTCAGGGTCAAAAATTATATTAACCCAATAAAGAATAAACGAAAGAACCGTACCGTCCACAGCTTGGTGAGATCAAAATTGAGATCCAAATAAACAGCACCAGCTAGAGCTTCGACAATATCAGCCAAAATAGCTGGAGCTGCCAAGTTTTTATGATCATCTCCTTGTTTAACTGCAGCTACATACTTCCTAACCTTCAGCCAATAAGATATAGATATCATGGGCTTAATGTATTACATTTTGATTAATTCAAATTATATAGCTCTACTGAGAGTGAATTACCCAAAATGCTGAAAATTTTGAAAAATTACTGGATTAAGTTGTGTTTTTTGAAATTTATCAGGTTAGACCGATTTTGGAGAGAGAAGAAAAATGCATCTCAGCATATTTGACGAGAAAACGCCTCCAGTTGGCGCTTTACTGTCACATCTACCGAAAACAATTCTAAAATTTATATTTTCTACCAAATATAAATATCATAATAAATTTCTAAAAAATATATAAAAATGTTAAAAATTAAAAAATTCCTAAAATAATAATTTCCTAAATCCTAAATTTTAAAAACCATTACAAACCCTAAACAAAAATATTTAAAAACCTCTAAACTCTGATCTTAAAAGGCTAAAAAAAAAAACCTAAACAAATCATGGATAGAGAAGGAAAACGCGTCCAGACTCGCTTTACTGACTGAGCGAGAAAGCGTGTCCAGCTAGACATGTTTTTCTTGTCTCTTTTTAAAATCAGCTTAATCTAACAAATTTTGGAAAAACCAGACTAATTCAATAATTTTTCAAAATTTTTGAATAACTCATATAGAATATTAAGGAGTTTAATACTCTTTAAAGCAAATTCTCGTGTACAAATTTTATTAAATTATTAAATTATGTTTTAAAACAATAAAATGTATTAATGAAAAAAAAGTGAATAAACATAGAAATAAAACTGAAAATTGGAGGAGAATTAACAGTTTCTACTTACATTGCGGTTAAGAGGAGCAGTGTCTTTGCTCCTGAAGAACCGGTCAAGCTCATGCCTAGCCGCCACGAGCGCCAGTCTCTCGTTGCTTACACTTTTTTCTCGGAGCCGCGTAAGCTTGTCAGAGTTCAGTCGCGGTTCCAAACAGAAGAAATGGGTAGCAACAGCCAAGCCGAGCGCCGCGTCCCCAATGAACTCCAGTCTTTCGTACGACATGTCTTCGCGGCACGAAGAGTGCGTCAAGGCTTCTTTCACGAGTCTTTTGTCTTTAAACTTGTATTTAAGGATCTTCTCCACGGCGGCGATTATCGACCGGTCCATGTTAGCGGCGGCGGCGGAAGAAGAAGAAAACTTGTATTTCTTGACATGATTACGGTAAATTGAGCGACAGCTACGGCAAAATATTTGTAAAAGCAAAGCTAGGAGCACCGTCGCAACCGCCGCTCCGAAATTAGACACCGGTTTGACGTCTGCGGAGGCGCCGTCGTCGAGTTGGGTGAAGTGGTGTTCCATGGTGAAGTACAGTGATCGAATAATGAGACTTCGCTTAGAATCCAAGCAATCCCAATAATTTAGCAGAAAGTAGGTTTTGGTAGAAAATAAAGCTATTCCAAAGACGGACATGTACCATACTTTTTTGAGTTTGAAATTAGCTGCTTTTTTTTTTCTTTTCTTTTCTTTTTTTAAATACAGTTGGGGTTTTATTACTTTATTTAAAAAATATTTTAAATTAAAGTGTGAATTGATTTTTTTATTGTTCATTTTTACTGTTTAAAGTTGGCATAATTGATAGAATAATCAAACAAATAATATATAGCGTGTCATGTGTACTTTATATTAATGTACATGAACTAATTTTTAACCGTAAGATTTGATAAAAATTTTAATAGAAAGAACAATTTGTACAAGAACTAATTTACCAATTTTTTTAATAGAGGAGGTAGAATGCAATTCAACTCTTAATATAAGGGTTTTCATGGTGCTTTTACCATTCGGAATTACTATTCATGTTCGGGGTTCATAGTTATTTACTTCAACAATATTATCTCCTAAGTTCGAATCTAGATTCTCCTCAAATGAATGTTGTCGTAACCATTTTTTGACAAAACGGGAATCAACTTGGATTTCGAAAAAATAGGAGTCGCCACCGACCTTTTATTAGGTGTGGTTGGATCACCTTTATTTTAATGAAACATTTGGATTTGCTAAAACAATGATTTTGGTCTACGAAATTTTGAGAAAACAGGTTCGGGAGTCGGTCACGTGCGAGGAAGAATTAGCACCCTCGTCACGCCCAAAATTGGTACCGATTTGATTAATTAATGCCCTTATTGTCGAAAGTTGAAAATTTTAAAAAGGATTTGAAAAAAATCGATCTCTTTTGGAAATATTTGAATTTCTCGAATTGAATCAAGATTTTCTCATTTCAGAGGAATAAAATATGCACGATGATTTAAATCCTCGAATCCAAGATCATCTCCTAGTTTTCTCTAATTGAAAATCAAGACTTCTCTCGTTCCAAAGGAATAAAATATCACATCCAATACTTTAGGACACGATAAATTAAAATCCTCGAATCCGAGATCATCTCATAGTTTTCTCAAATTGAATACCAAGACTTTCTCGTTCCAAAGAAATAAAATATCACATCCAATACTTTAGGACACGATAATTTAAATCCCCGAGAGTAAGCTTTTTGTTTTAAAATATATTTGTTTTAAAGGATATTCGGTTATTTAGATTAAACGAAGAAAATTGCAACCCAATACTTTAGGGCACGATCTCTCGAATTTCTAAATACAGAACATGGCCTTTGTTTAGAAAATCTTATCTCGAAATAGCAAAACATCACATCCAATACTTTAGGACACGACATTTCAAATTCTCGAGAATAAGCTTTTTGTTTAAAAATGTATTTGTTTAAAAGGATATTCGGTTATTTAGATTAAACGAAGAAAATTACAACCCAATACTTAGGGCACGATCACTCGAATTTCTAAATAAGGAATATTACCTTTACGAAAAGAGTAATTTTGTATCAAGCAAAATCAATATAACACAAGTTTATAATAAAATGCAAAAACAAATTACAATACAGATATGCGTAATAAAAATATAAATAAATGCGTTAGTATGAAGGTAAACATAAAAGACGGAAAATGAAATAGAATAAAGTAAACGAGCCAAGATGAAGATAATGAAGAATGAAGTAAGAATAGTAAATAAAAAAAATTAAGCACAAATACGAAAAGAAAATATAATTATAATAGTAGTAATAATAAAAATAATAGCAATAATAACAGCAAAGAAACAATAATATAGTAATAGAAATAATAAAATAACAAAGTAATAATAATAATAAACATAAAAATATGTGTTAGTGAGGATGATTACAATGAAAAGAAAATAATAATAATAATAATATGCTAATAACATAATAGCAACGAAATGATAAAAATAATAGTAGTGGTTATAACAATAAATAATAAATATAATGATATATACAAAAAAAAAGTATGATATAATAAAGATATAGAGTAAATAATGATGGTGAGTATGATAATAACAATGGCAAAAGAAAATATGATAGATAATAAATAGTAATAATAAAAAATAATAATAATAATAGTAGTGATAATAATAATAATAATAATAATAATAATAATAATAATAATAAAGTTAGTGAAACAAAATAATAATAAATATGTACATAAAAATAATAATGGTAATAACAATAACAATATAACGACAAAAGGACTAAAAAGATTGCGAAATAACTAAAAGATCAAATTGCATTAAAAACAAAAGTTTGGGATTAATCAAAAAAGAAAAATAAGAAGAAAGGGACTAAAATGACGAGCGCGTGAATGCACAAGGGCTAAAAATAATAATGTTCCCAACCCCAAAAAAAGGCACTCAGACGCGGACTGAATTGGAAGGGCGCGTAAACTTTGGGACAAAATGAAAGAAACAGAATAGGATTAACTTAAAGGTGGCTCAAATGAGAGGGACTGGCCGCGCAAATTTTCCATTTAAATTGAAAAAGCGTCCATCCAGCTTTAAAGCACATGCTTTCACTGCTTTTAATACACCACTTCAAAAAACATTTATTATACCCTTTTTTTTTTGACTTATAAGTTCTATTTTTTATTAAACAAAAAATAAAGTGCACCCATCTTTTCTTCTCTTCCTCTGCTAGGGGTTTCATAACCCATCATCGCACCGTCGGTTGAGCTTCCTTAGCTAGCCTTCACGCCACCGTGCCATGTCCGGTAGCCGATAGTGCGCGGAGATGGGCCTTTGGCCTTGTTTCGGCACTCGCGCGAGTCAAGCCTCGGCTTTCCAACACTCGAGAGAGGAAAACTCCCTCTTGGGGTTTCGATTCGGCCACGACGATGGAGAGTAGCCTCCGGCGTCGCGCCCCGAGGTTCAGGTAAGATCCTTTTCCTCCTCTTTCGTTTTTTTAATTTGTAAAAAGATGGTTTTAAAATAATAAAATAAACAAACAAAGCAATAAACAAACGGCAAAAAAAAATCAAACTAAAGAAGCAAAATCGAAATCAACCTTTTTTTTTTATTTTTGATTGCTGATAATTTGTGTGAAGTCCCCCCCTTTTTACATCGTTTTCTTTGGTTTTTATAACTGAAAAAGTAGAAATAAAAAATAATACAATAGCTTTCCCCGCTTTCTGCCATTATTGTGTGTTTGTGTCTTCTTTTACAGGTTATGGCCGACAACGGGAAGTGGAGGAGCGGTGGTGCGCCGAGGCGCACGTAGGGGGCTGCGGCGCCTAGGGTTCTTGGAACCCTAGTTTTTTCTGAAGACTTTCTAATTTTCGGGCTTATTGGGCCTTTTGTAAATTGGGCCTATTTTAACCTGTTTGGGCCCATTGTAATTGGACTACTATTTTATTTTTTGGTTTGGTAATTGGGCTTTGTTAGCTCGGGCAGAAATTGGTTATTACAAATGTAATGTGTCTTATTACTATACCAACACTTACTAATAAACCATATATCAATTAATTTGATGAAACCAAAATACGAATTTTGATTAATTTCATTTGGTTTTTATACTAATAATGCATCTTTTCCTATATAGATAAAAGGAAATTATTGGTTGGAATTCGAGAGCAATTTTTTTTAGTTGAAAAAAATTAATACCCTAAATCATAATAAAAATAATTTTATTTTATTATTAGGTATCAAATATTAAAATTACATTTTAACTCGAAATAATATAATAGGCGAAGAACAATTAAAAATAATCACTATGGACCTCTAATACATCCTTGCTTATTAAACAGTGCATTAATTAGTCTATAAATTCAAAGCACAAGAGTGACCCAGCATTACAAACCTTCAAATTTTATTAACACAGTAATATCCTCACTGATTAATCAGTAATTCCGAGCAGCAACCTTAGCTCAGGCCTAGCTCTCAAGACAGGTATAAGCTTCATAGCAAATTCTATAAGCTTTTCAACTTCAGGAAAAATAGTCTTCACGACTGTATGAGAAAAGAAGCTATCAGCCCAACGAAGCAACGACGGGGTGTTGGTTTCATTGAGCAACTTGACCCCATTAAGCTTCTCTATGATCCCAATCCAGACCAAGAAGGGACCCAATGCAATGTCCATATACCCAAGATTTTCCCCACCGAACAAAGCTTTCCCTTTGCTCAACTTTGTCGAGGCTGCTTCTTCCAAATGCACCAGCCCTTGTTCCAGTTGGGCTATTGCTGCGTTTTTTGTATCTTTTGACTTAGCGGCCAATGCTATTAGCAAGGCGGGGACGAGCTGTAACAAATTTATAAAAAATTAATATAAATATTAAATATGATTGTGATTAAATCTTATAATTTTTATCATATATATATATATATTTAGATTTATCAAACTATAAAATTATATAAATATTATCAAAATAATATTCGTTACTTTGTATAAGAAATGGGATTTTGGTAATTTTACAATTGAATTAAACTCGGTTAATATGTGACATCAACTCAATCAAACACATTTGATTAAAGAGCCATAGATAAGTCACTAACGGTAAAAGTATTATAGTGGCCCATGTACTAGGAGTCAGATTGCATTTAACTCTCTCTATTAAAATAATGGGCGAATTAATCAATGTCTATTAAATTAAAAAGTAAACTAATCATTCTATGAAAATTTTTATGCATTTATGTTGTTAAAAATCGGTTTGTATTTGTCAGCATAAGGAACACTTGGCATGTCATATGCCACATGTCATTGTTTAGTTATTTCAATTTGCTCTTTAATCTAATGTATAAGGATTAGTTTGCCCATTTTTTTAGTGCAAAATACAACCCAAGTGATATTACAGAGATCTTCATGGTACTTTTATTGTCGTTAACAGAAAAAGTTGATCACAAGTTTTCATAGGCATTAAAATAATTTGTCATAACATAAAAAATAATTAGTACAAATTTAATCTTGAAATTAAAAATATGATTAAATTTATAATAAAAGTAAAAAAAAAACTTCCTCCCCTTTATTGAAAAAAAATCATGAGCAAATAAAATTAATTTATTATTAACTTGTATCTTAAAATATGTGAAAAAAAAAATTCCCACCAAATGTAGCATAAATTCATTCAACACACACCATCTAAGATTATCAATGTTACATTAACAAACCTTATCATCAAAATAAGCAACCCAAAATCGAGAATCAGCTCGTTGAGCGGCGTCAGAAGGAAGAATGGAAGGGGCATTAGGCCAAACTTCATCGATGTATTGAACAATGATTTGAGACTCAAGGATGGTGTTACCATCATGAAACAGGACTGGGATTTTCTTATAAATAGGGTTGGATTTAAGAACCAACTCACTTTTGGGTCCCAATAAATCTACCTCAATGAACTCGTAGTTTATAGATTTGAGGTGAAGAGCAATTCTCACCCTCAACATAAAGGGGCTTGGCCATGCACCTAAAAGCTTCACCTCACTCTTTTCCATTAATGTTCTTTCCTCTCTCTAAAACAAAAAAAAAAAAAAAAAAAAAAAACTACGTAGAAACCAGTAATAAAACTGCCTCATAAGCAACGTTACGTTAGAACATAATGTATATATAAATGAGGGTCTTTGAATTTTCAGGAAGATTGGTAGAAGCATGCAAAATTTCAAATGAGGGGAAAAGTATTGCATATATATTTCAAACTGGGGAAAAATATTAATATTGGAAAAATATTTGTTAATTTTATGAGATATATTTGATTAAACGATATCTCGATATTTTCTTGTTAAAAGATTGGTAAAAGCATGCAAAATTTTTCAAATTAGGGGAAAATATTAATTTTGTCATTGCTGGAAAAAGATTTGTTAGTTTTATGAGATATATTTGATTAAACGATATCTAATATTAATTTAAAAGTTTGATATAATATTCTTAAAAGACATAATATGTTTACTCGACTCATTATAAATTAAAAGAATTTGAATTGTGCCAATAAGGCCTTGGTTCACTTAGCGAAGGCAGACGCTTTGGGTCCTAATGATAGGGAATTTATTAAATTTCATTTACCGAAGCTGTCAATTCTTAAGTTTGGGAAATCATCAGACTTGCGACGACTTTTTGGATGGGATCCAGGTATTTCTTGGTTAAGATATCTTCATGGCGTTCGAAAATTTATCTCTTAGCTTAAAAACGCACTTTGAATCACTCGATTTTAAGTTCGAGAGCTCAAGTTATGACCGTTTTAGTAAAGACTGCGCGAATAAAATTTCTGAATGGGATTATGAAGGGAATTACGAGTTTCGGACTTTTAATTCGAGTTTAAATCATATTAGGTTCGGGTTCTAGGCTTAATTTTTATCATCATATGTTAATTTTAGTATAGTTTATTTGCTTTAGTCTAAATTGTATAAATTCTTATTCCGTTGTGTTGTAATGATTTAAATTTAATTTTAATTTGTAATTCCTCCCACAATACATATTTTTATAGTTTGATATTTGTGTTTCTTATAGTTTTACATGAAATACTTTGGAAAAAAATTGAATTTTTGCATTCAATCTAATCAATAGCATATTCACAAATTAAATGAGATAGATTCACATGTGACTTGAAAACACTGCATTTTACTTTTCTAAAAAAAAATAACATCATTTAATTAAATTTATATCATGAAATTAATATTTTTTCCTATTTGTTACAAAAATGATAATTTACTTTCAATTTAACATAGTTATTATTACAATATTTAAAAAATACGGGTTTGAGTGAATTTAAAAAATATATTATCCTTTGTTTTAAGGGTTCGGGTGGGTTATTAATAATTATAGGAATTCTGTAAAAAAAAAAAAAAATTTTAACACGTGTACGCATATGTAAACCACATATTTAAAACACAATATTTGTTAAAAAATAATATACAATAAATAATGAAACGTATGATGTGAAACTAATTATACAATTAATGTAGATAATAAATTGCGTATATTAAAATAAAAATGTATAAAATACATTAAAATAAAACTTTAGTTGAGTGATAAATTTAATATTTAACAGATCTAATTAGTGCATGTTTAATTGGTTTTTTGTTAATATGAAAAGGCTAAAATACGTTTGAATAATATCTTTTTAATTACTAGGCATTTTTATAATTTTCTGACCGAATTGATAACCCGGTTGAGGTTGACACCAACTCAGTTAGTGGCTTAATAAATAATATAGTATGATCCTAAAATCTATGATTTTTAGATACCAATAAAATAGTATGACAACCTTGATTTTTAAATACATCCAAAGCATATTATACACTTATTTACATCTAATTAAATTAAGTATAATTAAAATTTTGAAAAAAAAACCATAAACAAACAATTTTCTTTATTTTATATATTTTTTTTAGTTTTCTCCTTTTTGAATTCTAATTGTCTTTTATTTATTTTATGAGAGAATATTTGATATAAACTTCCGGTGCATAAGTATCATGCACATTCCGTAAATAATAACATGAAATCTTATAATTAAAAAAAGAAAAAAATAAATATTTTTTCAAAATATCAAAAATACAAAAAATAAAAAATCATGAAATCCATTAAAAATAATATTATATATTTATTTAAAATGAAAAAAATTATATTCATTAAAAATCATTAAGGAAAAGTTTTTTTTTGAAATATTTTTTTAAATGGTATAATATCACTGTTTAAATAATAAATCAATAAAAATCTAAAAGAATTTGTAGAAAGACGAATTTTCTAATAAAACTTACAAAAGAGAAGTGCCAAAAAATTCCTTTTATATAATGAACTGTTAATTAATATAGTTTTTAAAATTTTCTAATAAATATAAATCTTTTTTATAATTTTTAATGAATTTTGTGAATTTTTATATTTTTGTATTTTTGCAAAAAGAGAGAGAGAGGAAATTTTATTGTTTTTTGAATTGTTAACTAATAAATTGTTTTATTAAAAAATATAATATATATTTTTTAATTTTATAATAATTTAAGATCCTTTTTCCAAAATTTGGAAAATTTTATTGAATTTCTTTAGAGTTTTATTGGATTTTTCTTTGTCTACGCAATCTATGATATTGATTACAATGACTAAATTAATTTCTTTAACACCCTAATCTACGTCTTGGAAAATTGTTCATGCTTTACTTTTCCATTTCAGCTTTCTTGAATGACCACCAGAAAAGTAAAACAAGATATTCTGTATGTGGTCGTGGAACATTCATAGCCCTTAATTAGTAATTTAAAGAAAAAAAGACACAGAAAATATGTGGGTAACAGAGTTTTAGACTGTAATAACCAATTTTTGCCCGGCCTATATCCAATAAAACCTAACCCAATACCAGACCCAAAATAAATAAAGAAATAAAACCCGAATAGTCCAAATGTCCAATTACAAGCCCGAAATTAAGCCCAATAAGAAACAGTCCAGTCTCTTTTACAAACCAATTTTAAAACCCAAAACAGATATTACAAAAGCCAAATCCACTAAACAAAACATGCCCAAAACTTAAGCGGCCCAATATAGCCCAATGGCCCATGATCATAAACTAAACAGAACCTTAGGTTTCCTTCTGGTTGGACCAGCGCCGCATGCCTCCTGGCCTCCCTGCGTCCCCCATACGCGCTCTTGCGCTGCGTCTGCCACTGCCCATCCCCGCGCGCCCATGCGCTCTGACGATTCGAGCTCCCCCAGACGCCTCGGCCTCTATCGCCCGCACGCCTCGCCCGTACCCTGCAAAAACGACTGACAAACAAAGAAACAGAGGCAACAGGAACCAAGAAGCATGGAACAAGTAATAGAATACTAAAATAATAGGGTACTTCGGCTATAAAGCCACTCAAAAACAGTGTAACCGGACCCTTTTTTTTTTACGCATCAGAGATCGAAAGCAGAAACAGAAAAATAGAAGGTTGATTTACTTTCCTTCATCTACTGTCGATTTATTTTTATTTTCAAATAAAAAAAAACAAATCAATAACCAAAGAAAAGAAAGAAACTTACCCGAATCGGACTTCGAACGGGGGCTAACGACCCACTCTGTGCACCATCGACCACCGTACAAGGTGGTGGTGCGACGGGCAATCTAAGGGAGCCCAATCGTCAGGCGAAAGGTGGGGAAAACGAAAGGGGTTTTGAGAGAGGATTCGAAAATTTTCAAAGAGAGACCAGCGGACTGTTTTGTGGGGCAAAATTGTTGTTTTTTATAAAACGAATGAAACGGCGTCGTTTCGTTGAAGTGGGGAACCCGCGCGTCGACCCGGATTGTAACAGCCCAATTTTAAATCTGAACAGTGATTCGAGATCATTAAATCTGACGAAAAGTTAGAAAATTTTGTTAATCGATACTTATAAGTTAAGTGTGATTTTAGAAATATTTTAAAATTAGTGAATTTTGTGAACTGAAAGAATTAATGAGAAAAATTGGGCCAAAAACGAGGTATTGAGACCTCGAATTCATAAAGTGAGCCATAAATATTTCTAAAAATATTTATGGAGTGTCATTAAGCTATTATTAAACTTTCGTTAGAAAATTTTAACGTTTGGGTAGGAAATTAAATGAAAAGGACTAAACTGAAATGAAAGTAAAAGTTAAATTATAGATTAAAAGAAATTATGAAGGATCAAAATGGTAATTATACCATTTTGCATAGTTGAGGCCGTGTAGCGTAAGAAAATCTGAGATTTTTAAAAAGTATATTATTATATTATATATATTATATTATTATAATATTATATTATATAATAAACTAAAGAAAAAAAAAGAGGGGAGGAGAAACAGAAACCAAACGAAGCAGAGAGCAGGGGAAGGAAAGAAAGAAGAAGAGAAGAGAAAGAAGAAAAATGGGGAAAATTGGAAAATTGGAAAATTTCCAAAATTAGCTAAATAAAAAGGGGATCAAATTGAAATATCGGGAGAATTCTCTTCATTTCTCTTCATTTTCTTCAGCTGAAAAACAGTCATGGAAGAGAGTTCAAGTTGGTTTTTATACTCAAGCTTCATGTAAGTTTAATACTTGCTTTCTCCTTGAAATTTCTATGTTTTTTGGACTTTCTACAATTGAGTCCAACTTATTAATTCATTAGTTTATGATTCTATGGTTAATTTTTAAATTTTATGTGAATTAGTGCTGAAAGAATATGATGAATAAATATTGATTTGAAGCTTTAATTTTGATATGATGATTTTATCAAGTGAAATTGATGGAAATTGGTTTTAGGACCTAATTGTGAAATAGCTGAAATTAAGGCCTAGTGTTAAAATTCTGATTTTAAAGGTTATGAAGTAGTTTAAAATGATAGATAAAAGTATTAAATGAGAAAAATTAACTCAATTGAGGGGTTAATTCAGCAAGGATTGAATTGTATGAATTGTGGAATTAGGGACAAAATAGAAATCAACATGTTACACTAAAGCAGTTTTGGACAGCAGCAATTGTCTAACTTTGAAAAATCACCAAAAATTGTAGAGATTGAATTAGAAGTTGAGTGAGATATGGAATTAAAGCTTGTTGAGTCTATTTTCATATAAAAGAAACAGAACAAGCAAAGGAAGTCTATATTTTGAGATATTTTAAATTTTTGTAAGAATGGTTTAGAATAACTTCGTGAACCCCTGTTCTTACTTTAGAAATTCACTAAAAATTGTGTAAAAATAATTATGAGTTATAATTTATATTTTTGTATTCCTTAATGAGTCTATTTTCATTAGAAATAATCAAAAACACTATATGAAAATCGTACTATGAGATAATTGATTTTTAGTGAAGAGAGGTCAGAGCTGTCAGACTGTGTAATAGGGGAAAACTTAACTAATAAACTGTACTAATTGGCTAAGCCAAAAATTCTAGAAAATTTATGGTATGAAGATATGTGAGTCTAGTTTCAGGGAAAATTAGCGGTTTGAAATTCGGAGCTCTGTGGCTCAAGATAAAAATAATTTAGTGACTATAACACAGATGGACAGCTTGAACATTCACTTGAGTAAATAATGAAAATTATAGAAAATGTTAATTACAAGTGTGTTGTTTATACATTAAGGATGTGGAATGGAGAGGAGGAGGAGGAAAATATGTATGGATACTTAGGTAGTATGGCTAATTTGTAATGTTTTAGGCTCGGGGACTAAATTGAATAAAAGTAAAATTTTATGATTAATTTTGTAAAAATGTGGAAATGACCAATTTGCATGAAATAGATTATTTTATTATTTAAAATTGCAAAATTGAATGAAATTATTAATTTAGATTAAGATCGACTGAAAAAAATCAATGAAAATAGAAAATTTCCAAAGTGCCCCTGAATTTTGATATTTCTGCAAATTTAGCCAGGTAAGTTCGTGTAACTTAATGATGTGATATAAGGAAATGTAAGTTGATGGTATGTGAAATATTGATATGATGAATTAACTGTTTTATGTTTATGAAGAAACGACAAGTGAATGATATTTATCATGACATTACTATGTGATTATCTTTAATATGTTAATACAAGGTAATTAAGTATGATGAAACGAGTAATAAATTCAAGTAAGACATGACGAGAAAAATGAATATGTTTAAGGGACAATATGTTTGATTTTGATTGGTTTCAAATATAAATATTGAATTAAAATAAAATGTCTGATAAATAAATTTGTAATTCCGGTAATGCCTCGTACCCTATTCCGGCGTCGAATACGGGTAAGGGGTGTTACACGGATCCGCCCCAGGATCCGCGCATTTTTGCCTGAAAGGACAATTTGCGCGATAAATCCTCCCCCGTTTGCGTTATTCAATTGGCCCTCTTTTCGTTTTTTTACTTTTACATATTTTACCCTCACATTTCTCCAGGTTTTCAATTGGGTCCTTGACCATAAATGCGCATAAGAAGGCTGGGAATATTGCCCCGATCGATCCCCTTGTCTTAGCTCGTTTCCAATTTAGGCCCAAAATTCCATTTCAATTTTAATCCAGTCCCTAATCGGTTGATTTTCTTTTTATCTTTTTTTAAAAACCTTAAATCAGTCATTTATTTATCAACTTTAATATCTTATGTATATTAGTTATTTTAAATTGTTTTATTTAGTATGTTAAGTATTTAAATTTCTTTACATATTACATATTTTAAACCTTTTATACTATTTTGAATTGCTTTACATGTTATTTATTTTAAACTTTTATCACGAATTATTTTCTTAAATCGTTTTTACTGATTATTTTAAATTGTTTTATGTATTATGTCTCTTTAAATTGTTTGATTCATTGACATATGTTTATTAATGTTATTATTTAGATGGTGTATATTATTTAGTTACTGCTTTTGCATGTGCCGTAATTTATTTATTTGTATCATCATCATTATTAGTGTTTATATTATTGTTCCATTATTGTTATTATTATTATTATTCATGCATGCTAATATTTTAGATTAATGGTTCCAATGTTATGTATTACTTGTATCGTATTATCATTACGTCAAATTCGTGTTACATTACCATTATTCGTCGTATATAATCTCATTCACGTTTTTAATAATATTTCTTTAAAACCTAAACTACCCAAATGTGTACCATTTTCAAATACATTTATCAATTTTATCCAAAAGCAAATTTTTTTCAAAATGAGGCAATATTCTATGTTTGAAAACCCGAGAGATCGTGCCCTATGTGTTGGGTTTCGGTCCTTTCGCTTGGCCAAGCAATCGAATACCCTTTGGACATCTTTTAATGCATAAGGCTCGGGAATTAAGAGATGATTTTGGATTCGAGGATTTAAATTTTCGTGTCCTAACGTACTGGATGTGATATTTTGTTCCTTCCGAACGAGAAAATCTTGATATTCAATTCGAGAAAATTCAAATACTTCCAAAAGAGATCGATTTTTCTTCCTAAAATTTTCAACTTTCGACATTGAGACATTAGTTAATCAATTCGGTACCAATTTTGGGCGTGACGATGGTGCTAACCCTTCCTCGCACGTAACCGATTCCCAAACCCGTTTTCTCAAAATTCGTAGACCAAAAAACACTGTTTTAGTAAATCAAAAGTTTTATTAAAACAATGGTGATCCGATCACACCAAATAAAGGTCGATGGCGAGTGGCGACTCCCGTTTTTTTATTTTCAAAACCAAGTCGATTCCCGTTTTGTCAAAAAATGGTCACGACATAGATTATTTTTTTAACTGATTTGGGCACAAATGGAAGATTGGGTATTCAAATTTTTTAATTGTAATATTTGGAGGATAGAGGCTTGTAAGAGCTTAATGAGCTAGAACCTCAAAAATTAGGAATGAGATATGTGAAATGATATATTTAACCATGTTTGCTAAAAAATTACTCCCTTTGTTCCATGCTCTCAAACCTAATACAGGTGTCAAGATATCAGTAGCATTCATTCTCACATTTTCACTTTAACCTCCAAAGTCCAAAATAAATCTAAAGAAAAAAAACTCCATTGTGAATATACAAAAATCAACATTGCCGCTAGAAATTTTCAATCGAACCCATTTATCTTTTAATATTTATGTACTCTTAATTTATTTTTAATTTACTTGTGTAAAATGTTACTTGACAAATTTATTTAGAGTGTGACATAATTATCACTAATTTATATACTAAGAATATGACATAATTATGACTAAGAATATAATTTTTAATTATATTGATACATTATTAATATTTATCAATTTTCACAAGATTAATATTTGCAAATGAGAAACTTAAGAAATTTGTTTATTTAAATTTTCAAAAATATTCACTAATTAATTTCCATAATTGATGTTTTAGTTCATTAGTAATAGTATTATTTCAATAATTTCACCCAATAAAGACTAAAGTATTATAAACAAATAAATACCTAACAAAAAAATGTGTCATGCTCTTATTTGTCATTTTACATATATTAACTTTCAGCTATCAGATAAATTTTACTAAACACTTTTAAATAATGTCATGTTTGACAATTGGTTGATTGTTGATTGCAGTAGTTGGTTTGACCTAGACCTGTTCATGGGCTCGACTACTCGCCCAAGCTTGAAGGCCCACCCGCAATTTGGGAGGGTTTGGGCAAAAATATTAAGGTTGTTTAAAATATGGTCAAGCCCAGGCTTAAACATTCAAGGCCTAAGTCCGGCCTGACCTATTTCTAAATTTATAATATTTTATATTATGTTATTTTTATATATTATATAATTTAGAACACATTAAAAAAATAAATCTATACTAATATATAACATTACTTTAATGTAAACATTAAAATAATGTTAAGATGACTATATAAAAAATTTCAATAAATAAAAAATGTATAAAATTATTAAATATTAAATATTAAAATAAAAATAAAATAAATATTTTTTAAAAAATAAATTTAAAAATAATATGGGCAAGCTTAAAATAGGCTTTGGTTAGTCTTTTACAAATATGAGCAAGTTTGGACAAAATGCTATACCAATATTTTTGGCCGAGCCGAGTTTGGGCAAACATAAATTATGTTAATATCATGCTTACGCCCCATGAGCATCTCTAATTTGACCAACTGGTTTTATTAACTGATTTTATTAATTGTTTATTTAAAATTATAAAATGATAATTGAGGGAATATTTTGGAACTCAAAAAAATAATTAAGAATTCAAAGTTTTGGTACAATAGTGATTCGAACCCATATTATTTTTGGAGAATTTGAACACCCGACTAATAGATCACGACTTGAACTTCACATGTATAAAATTTTAAAACTGTGATACAACACGAACATTAAAAATCTGTGTTTAAACATGTTATATTGTATCTATTTCTATATTATATATAAAACTCTTAACTGAATTGATATCATGAGTAAATGACACCACTCATATTTTAAAATAAAAAATAAATCTGATTTAAATATTTTACTTTTTTCTTAAAAAAAGTTTTAAATAATAAACCTATTATAATTTATTTTCAAAAATCACATCCATTTGTCTCACATATTAATTTTTTAAAACTGCCTATTTATCATTAAAAAAACTTTTTTTAAAACTAATTAAAATGTAAAAATTTTAATCAAACAGATATACTTATCTATCGTTGCCGTAATAGTTTTTGGGTTTGATAAATGAATTTTAATATATATGGAGTTAATATTTTTAGTTAGGTGTGGTTGGTGACTTAAAAATATATCATTTAAAAAAATTAAAAATTATTAAAAAATAATTTTGATTGGCAAAATAAAATCAAGTTTGAAAATACAGTTGTCTAAAAGATGTTGACATTCTCATGACATATTTAAAAAAAAACATAAATCATATATTATCATTATTTTTGACGTAATCAATTTAAACTTAATATTTAAAAATTAAACAATATTATGTATGTGGCTGTGGAACCTGTTAATTAATATTTAAAAAAAAATAGACAATAATCGATTGAGTCTTTAACTAAATTGATATGGACATTATTGTTAATGTAAAAAAGATGTGAGTTCGAGTGCGCTGAAGTGTATTATACTTTAATAGGAACTATAAACAATAAGACTACAAAGACATAACACATAATATAAACAATAAATAAATCACTACAAACTAATGCACAAATGTCATGTCTACAAAAATCATCTAAAAAATGAGAAAGACAAACTAACAGTAACTGCAACATTGGAATAATTCAGAAACAAACTAGAGATATATCAATTTGATTAAATCATTGAAATTAGCATGAAATCCTCGCCATTATCAAATCAACATGATAATGAATACCAGTCAAATAAGAAACAATTGTCAAAAGCCTTAGGAGACTCACTGCATCAGTGATGCATAAAAAGGCAAGTCTCGAATGACCTATCTTATTTATCATCATATCAGATTAATCACTATCACTATGATCTATCATAATAAAACTTTTTGAGATTGATTCTTAATAAATTTAGTTGTATATATAGATTGACAAATCTCATATATATATATATATATATATATATATATATATATATATATCAGAACTTGATTAAAAACTAAAAGTTGTTTTTAAAAAAAACGAAGTGGGTAAAACAAAAAGCTCGAAAAATATGAACAAAATAACCTACCCTAAAGCCGATACCACCATAGTTTGAAAAAATTGAGCAACTTTGTTTTAAGTTGGATAGCTTTTTAATTAAGAATGAAAACTTTCAGAAACATATTTATTCAAATATTTTACTTTTTTTCATAAAAAAATTAAATGAAAACAAACTTAAAAGTGGTTTATTTTCAACTATCACATTTACATCTTATGTATTATTTTTTAAAAAAGACTTAATGACAAATTTGCCTACTAAAAAGTTTACATATTTTGTCAAAATGACTCTAATTATATTTTGGAGACTTTTTTTTGGCAATTAACATTTTTTTTTTTTCAAATTATTTTTTCTAACAAAATTGCTGAAAGTACCGTTAAAAATATTAACGTGGATGATGTGAAATGTTTTTAATGAGATGTAATTTATTACTTAGATAACCCAATAAGATAATTACACATGGGAAATAATAAAATAAATAAATCATACATGAAATTTAAAACATAAACATAATTATCTAAAAAAAGTTTCAAAATTAAGATTTAAATTTTTAACTTCATTTATTTATTTTATTATTTCCACATCTAATTATTTTATTGGGTTATCTAAGTAATAAATTACGTCTCATTAAAAATATTCCACATATGAAATTTCACATCATCCTGTTAACTTTTTTAACGGTACTTTAATCAAATTTGTTAGAAAATACAATTTGAAAAAAAGAATAAAGGTTCATGGCAAAAAAAAAGGCTCAAAAATACAATTAAAGCTATTTTGATAAAGCATGTAAACATTAATGGTCAAATTTATCATTAAGCCTTTAAATTACCTATTTATCCTAAAAAATCATCAACTATTTAAAAAAAATATATAAAATTTTCAATTAAACAAATATATTTATATATGACAGCTCATGCAAATTTTTTTTTAACAATCGCATTATATATGCTCTTTTTATCACAATATATAAAATTAAACATTACTCTTCCAAACTCATAAATAGAAGAATAATGCATTTGAATGCACTTAAATCCATATTTTCTGTATTAGTAACAATATCTATACTAATTAAGTTAAGATTTTCATATTTACAAAAATTTCGATCTATTTTTTATATGTTTACTGTATAACAAAAATTATCCCTTATGATTCTATCAAATCGCTCCCTCACCCAAAATCGTCATACACTCAACCGTACTCAATCACGCTCTCCATTTCTTACACAACAAGGAAAAAAAAAACAAAATAAATGAATAGCCTGTAATCGCTTTCCACGTGTACCGCTACGATTCTCCAAGAAGTCCGCTAATTCAACACTCCAAGTCGACAAAAAGAAAAATTTAATGAATAGCCTGTAATCACTCTCCACGTGTACGGTTATGATTCTCCAAGAAATCCACTAATTAAACACTCTCTTACTTGAGAAAAGAAGAAAATTCAGGAAACAAAATGAATGGATAGTTGAGAGACACCCCTCAAAAAGGATCTAGAAAAGAGAATATCTCATCCTTTTATTCTCATTTCGTCTTCTTTTCAGCTCAAATTCATCATCGAAATTGTAAGTAGCTCTCTTTTATTATATCGAAATTATTCATGTAATTCATCTTTACTTTTTATTTTTGGTTCTAATCTTGTTTACTCTATCTCCTTTGGATTACTCTTTTTCTTCTGTGAGTTTTCTCTTTTTTTTTTTGAATTTTTTTGTTTTGATTGATGATTAGTTGCGATATTTGGAGTATGTGATGTTATAAACTGATATTTCATGGAAAAAAAATTTAAATTAAAAGATTTGCTGTTTGGCTTTGATTATTTTTGGTTTTGACTTTTGAGTTGACCGTGTAACTATCGAAGTTCAAGTTATCTGGTTAAGTTTGTAGTTATCTTTTTGTTGTGTTTCCCTTTATGTGATGAGATACTGTGAAATTTTTAGTGTTTGGAACCTGAGAGAAGTGGAAGAGTAACTAATTGACTTTTAAGTGAAATCTCTTTTAACTTCAATGTTCAGTTGAATTAAGTTGATGATTTTGTTTTGAAGTTCCAAGAAGATAAGATTCTGTTTCTGCTTTTTTCTCCGGTAGTCTAACATGAACTTGCGGGATACTGACTTTCACTTAATTGAAGTGTAGAGCAACTATATGTAAGATTTCTCTTAGCTTTAATCAAATTAATTTGACCTTAATAAACTTGACATGGCAACGTATTTGACAAGATGTTTTAGGCATAGGTGAAATAGAGATGGTTTTGATCCCTGTGTAAGCAAAAGGTGGCTTGTGTGCTAGTTTTCATGTGAAAGTACTGTTCCCAGTTGTACTGTTTCTAGTTCTGCGTTTGTATCATATTTTTGAAGCTTTCCGTTAGGAGTTCTTAACATATCTGACTGCAATCTTTGTTTTGTTGGCTTTCAATTGCAGACTTGTAGTTATCAGAATGGGGACAATAGGCAAAACTACTACGGCCACTCTTTTTCTTTGTCTTCTTCTGTTTCCTATTGTCTTTTCCACGCCTAATGACAGATTGGTTAGAATTGGACTCAAAAAGAGAAAAATTGACCGAAACAATCGGATGGCTGCACACCTTGAATCCAAGGAGGGAAAGGCATCTGAAGCTTTTCTTAGAAAGTATCGCCTTCATGGGAACTTGGGGGAATCAGAGGACATTGATATTGTGGCACTAAAGAACTACATGGATGCTCAGTACTTTGGTGAGATTGGTATTGGCACTCCTACACAGAACTTCACTGTGATATTTGACACTGGGAGTTCTAATTTGTGGGTTCCTTCATCTAAATGTTATTTCTCGGTGAGTTTTATTCCTTAAATTGACATTGAAGTGCTCAAGAATTGGACACTTGATTTGGAATATTTCTTACATGTTGTTTTTGTATGGGTGCAGATAGCATGCTATTTCCATCCAAAATATAAATCAAGCCGTTCACGTACCTACAAGGCAAATGGTTTGTTTCTGCATCCATTCAAGCTTTCCTGAAATCCACTTATAAACTGGTTATTTTCTTTTGATCTATCTAGAAATGCCAATTAGAACAGATGTGGTAGTTGAATTTGGTGTTATTTACTCTTACTTTTATAATATTTTGTTTTCTTTCTGTTTTTTAGATGAGTAAAAAGTCTCGTGTGTTGGTTATTACTTATTCGTAATTAATTCTGTGTGCTTTTGACCGTGGAAGGATGACAAGAAGGATATTACACTTGTTTATTTCGGTCAAAGTGAGGATAATGAAGTTGATGCCTATGTACTTTCTTTTGTTGAGTACTTGCAGGTAAACCAGCGGATATCCAATATGGCACTGGAGCTATTTCTGGATTCTTTAGTGAGGACCATGTAACAGTTGGTGATCTTGTAGTTAAACATCAGGTATGTTTGGTAAATTATTTGTTATTATATGTTTACGCTGTATTTCACTGGTACTCTATTGTTGATGGTCCAGGTTTCTAAAAAGTAAAGTTTTCTTCTGTATCTGTTTAGGAATTTATTGAGACAACAAAGGAGTCCAGCTTAACATTTTTGATTGCCAAGTTTGATGGTATACTTGGACTTGGATTTAAAGAGATTTCAGTTGGAAATGCTGTGCCTGTATGGTATGCGATAGTACCTTTTAGTTTTTATGTGCTTTTATGCATTGTTGGTCTCATATTTTGACAGATGATGCTTATTGTGTAAGAATTAATGACGCAACTGCCATTGCATAGAGTATTAATTTTGTAAGTGCTACAGGTACAACATGGTCAATCAAGGTCTTGTTATTGAACCAGTTTTTTCATTTTGGCTTAACCGCAATCCTGAGGATGATGTTGGCGGAGAAGTGGTTTTTGGTGGGATGGATCCAAAACATTACAAGGGGGAACACACTTATGTTCCTGTAACACAGAAAGGATACTGGCAGGTTAGGAACTTAGGATTCTAAACTTCCCTTGTTTTCATATAGTATTTGATGTCAAGTATTCATTTCAGTAATGCTACTGTTTTTTCGAGTTTGCAGTTCGATATGGGTGATGTTCTGATTGGTGACCAAACAACTGGTGAGACTGTCCTCAAAATTATCTTACGAAGAAGTTTGCATACCTTTTTCATGATATTATGCCTGACAGGATAAAGCTGATAAGGGACTGGCAAATATTTTATGGTCTTATACTGGTTTCCTTACTTTCTTTGACATGTTTCAGGACTTTGTGCCAGTGGCTGCAGTGCTATTGTCGATTCCGGAACTTCCTTGTTGACTGGACCTACGGTTTGTATCACTATATGTGTATATTACATGTGCATACATGCTTGTGTGGCTGCACTTGTGTAGCAAGGTGATGGTATCCATGATTTGTCCTTTCTATGATAATCGTGGAAAAATTGGATTTATCATTTATCCATGACAGTTTTTCTTCTTTAACTAACACTTCTAAGCTTGTAGCTGCACCCATTTCCTTCAAACAATTCTCTGGATGTACTATAAACCTGGTGCATGCATTGGCTATTTAGTCAGATATTTCAATAGTGATTTTGTTTCTTATACTATGTTTTCAGGCTATTATTGCTCAAGTCAATCATGCTATTGGTGCAACAGGGGTTGTAAGTCAAGAATGCAAGACTGTAGTTTCAGAATACGGAGAAACTATAATTGACTTGCTATTATCGAAGGTATATGTTCCATTTAAACATGTGATTGTTGTGTTGCAGCTGCATGGTATCGGGATGTTGTCAGAATAAGATTCTGGTAGTTTATTGGCCGGCTGCCTAATTATAGTATTTATTTTTCTGCATTGACAGGACCAACCACTGAAAGTTTGCTCACAAGTAGGTTTGTGTTCATTTGATGGAACTCGAGATGTAAGGTTGGCCACATATCTTTCTGTTTCCTTTTCTCTCTACCTTGAGTGAAATCGTCAACATAGCTCGAATCAGCTAACTTAGAACTATTAGTACACGTCTTTTCTTTTCAAAAACACGTTCCGTTTCTTCATTAATTTTTGTAATTTTTATCGTTTTCAGTATGGGAATCGAAAGTGTTGTGAATGAGAATGCTGGAAAAGCCTCTGGTAATGTCCATGATGCAATGTGTTCTGTTTGTGAGATGGCAGTCATATGGGTGCAAAGCCAACTTAAACAGAACCAGACTCAGGAGCGTATACTTGATTACGTCAATGAGGTGAATAAGCATCCCCTTCTTCAACCATTTTGTAAATTCCGGCAAGTTTAACAAAAAGGTGCATACCTTTTGCCGAAATTGATAATTGCAGCTCTGTGACCGGTTGCCTAGTCCAATGGGAGAATCAGTTGTTGATTGTAACAGCCTATCTTCTATGCCTAGTGTCGCCTTCACAATCGGTGGAAAGATACTTGAGCTTACCCCTGAGCAGGTATGATGTCTTATGTCAGCCTTTTCCTTCGATTTAATTCATGATCATAATGTTCATCATCATATCAGCTTAGCTCCAGTAATGATTCCACCGTGCGTATCAATAATTACTTGATTATCGGTTTGGATAGGACTTAGTAATGAATTTTAAACCGATCGATCTGGCTGCGATATAATGTTAGTGTTCACTGATTCCGTTCCTGACCTCCTTTTGCTTTTCTTTTTTTTTTTTTTTTGATGACCTGAAATCAGTACATTCTAAAAGTCGGTGACGGAGAGCTAGCTCAATGCATTAGCGGATTTGGTGCTCTCGATGTACCACCGCCTCGTGGACCACTCTGGTATTCTTTATATACTTCACCACTCTGATATTAGATTTTCTATTCTAGGCTGGCAAAGAATATCCGAAACCATACTAATATTTCCATTCGATCGATATACAGGATCTTGGGCGACGTGTTTATGGGTAAGTTCCATACGGTTTTCGACTATGGAAACATGCAAATTGGATTTGCAGAGGCTGCATAAAGTAATCACTCTTCAACATTTAAACCCCTTTGGTATGTATAATATGCAGTGCTAAGTATTACTCTCATAAAAATAAGAGTGGGATTTAGTATCTAATGATAATTTGCATGTAAATATATTGTTGCTTGTGGTAGGAGCTTTTATTAGGAAAGAATTTTACTTGCTCTATACTTATAATTAATGATGCAACTGAATTTTAGCTTTTATGAGAGCCAAGGTTACATATTTTTATGACCTACCATATTGTTTGAAAGGTACGTTGCTCCTCGTTGATAAATTCAGAGAAAGAAAAAAAAAATTTAGTGGGATGGAAATTAAATTATAATTTTTATGATAGTAAAAATATAATTTTATCATTTTAATAGTATATATTTTTATAATTTTTAAAAGATTAAATTAATTTTTTATTATTTTTAGGAGATTAAAGTGTAATTTTATTTTTATTAATTTTAAATTTTTAAAATTTTAAAATTCTGGAAATTTTCTATTGAGGTGGTCGGGTATTCTATTTTTTTATTTTATCCATCTTCCATAAAGGATCCGATTGAAGCTAAAATTTTATGTTCGGTTTTGAATTAGAGACGCTAAAAATAATGAATCAACGTCGACTAATACCCCTAGCCTTCCAAGCTAACGATGCAGGTTCTATCATGCCTCTAGTTGTTTCTCTAAGTAAATCTTACATATTATTGACTCTCAAATGCTTTTGGAATTTAGATTTAAAAATTTGAACTTAGTTGAGATTTAAGATACATTAAAAAGTAAAAATAATAATATTTTAAGAATTTTAAATTTATTATTAAGTAGATATTTAATAAACCTATAGATTTTAACTATTTATTAATATTATATTTTTAAATAGTTTAATTTTAAGTAATAAGTTTTTAAATGCTACCAAAGGGAATTTGGGTTGAATTTTGAAATGGGAATTTCTTTGATACTATGGTAGATTTGAGTCTAAATTCAATTCATGAACGTATGTTTTTATGGAGGGAGAGCAAAAATTGATTCTAAATAAAATTGAACATATTCCTTTTATTTAATTTTTCGTTTAATTTTACAAAAAATTGTTTTAACTTTTTATTTCTTTTTAATTCTTAAATTTGTATTATTTGTTAAATTATATTAAAATGAAAAAAATTAATATTTGTTAACTTTGTTTATTTGGTATATATGTGAATTATTATATAGATGTTACATTAATAAGTAATTGACTTTTTTAAAATATGAAAATTCAAAAAATTATTAAAAAATAAGAATTATTTAAAATATAAAAATATTTTTTAAATTTTTAAAAAATTAATTACTTGTTCACATGGTGTGTCTTACGTGCATGTTATATAATTAAAGTTAATAAATATTTTAAAAATAATTCGATAAACAACGTAAATTTAAAAATTTAAAAAACAAATAATTAAAATAATTTTTTAATTCAAAAAATAAATCATTACTTTTTTATTTTTTAATCTTAGAATTTGACATATTTTCAGGACGTTAGTGCATGTGACACCTAAAATTGTGATGGACAAATCCCATCTCGAATACGATGGAATCGACCAACACTTGTTTTTTCCTTTGCCCACTTGCAAAATTAGATTGAGGTTTACTCGAAACTTGGGTGGGGTACCTCTCCATTGTGGGATTTAGATCTTGTCTAGATTGGTGGTCCCATATGAGCGCAACCAATCAGATGATCTTGTCCTGGTAGGCTTCCACATGCTGGAAAATCTACAATGCCTGACCAAATACATTTTTGGAGGAAAGCAGATAAAAGGATTCATAGAATTTTTGAGATAAAAAATACTTTTTGGAAAAAAAGTGATCTTAAACAAATTACTTTTTGAGAGAAAAAATACTTCTCCTAAGCTAAAAATTAGCTCAAAAGTATTTTTTTAGAAGCTGAAAATTTTAATTTCTTTAATTTTTATTTTCAAAAGCACTTTTAAGAAGTATTTCTAAACTAAGTCTTAGCTGTTAATGTTATAGCTGCATGTTTGTTAATAAAAACACAAAAATTTTCATTCCAGCTCTTCAATTTTTTTTATCACTTAATTATGAAAAATGATAAATTAACCATTCAACTATCAGTAATTTTCTTTTCTGATCACTCAACTATAAAAAATTATAAAATTATTATTAAACTATTCAATTTTGTCTTTTTCTTGTTACTTCATTTTTACTTTAGCCATCTAAGGATCAAAATGGACAAAATTAAATAATTAGATGGTTATTTTGTAATTTAAGAAAAAAAATTTCATGGTTGGGTACTATTAATGTAATTTACACAAATTGTAATAAATGTTATAATAATTCACGTAACTGAATAATATTTTATGTAATTGTATGATACACAAAACATTACAAAAATTGTAATAATTTGTATAATTAAAGTTGACTGAAAACTTAATTTTAAAAAGCTTGCCAACTTCTCATACGTATAAACACTAATCCAATAATAAATTCAAACTGTCCATTTCTGATTTTTTTTTTCACATTTAAAAGTGTCACAAATGTTTGATTTATGGGTAATACATTAAACTAGCAGTGGTACTATGCCCACCCTTTCTATACCAGAACTTCAAACAACTTAGTGCAAAATAGAAAGAACACCATAGTTGCCACATCGGCAAACTCGAGAACAGTTCAACGATGGCCAGCCGCGATTTTGGAACTCGTTTACGGGTGAATCAACAAATGAAACCCTACAAAACTTCAGGCATTTATTCATGTTCATTTAGATAGGAGATATACATCCAATGCTAAGTGTGCCGGAAAAAAAAGCATGAAAATTTTCACGGCAGTTGCTATTTAGGCCTTTTAGACATCGAGTAGCAGCCTCCGAGGGTCTTCGACAACATCCTTGATACGTCGTAAAAAGAAGACTGCTTCTCTTCCATCAATCAGCCTATGGTCATAAGTGAGTGCAATGTACATCATTGGTCTCGGCACTACATTACCTCCAACCACCATTGGTCGGGACACGATTGAGTGCATACCCAAGATCGCCGACTGCAGAAAAAGAATAGTTTAGTCCACAAGCAAAAATTGAAAACGAGAAACTTGAAAGTGACCAAACACCTCCACCAATACGGATTAAGTCAATATGTATTGAACCCTCATTCATACATATACAAGTATGTCTACGTTCATACAGTTTATAGTTTCCAACCACGAACCTGAGGAGGGTTGATGATGGGGGTACTCAAAAGACTGCCATAGACACCACCATTGGATATCGTAAATGAGCCTCCAGCCATTTCATCAATTGAAATGGTCCCATCATTTGCTTTCTTAGCAAGGTTGTTGATTGTTTTCTCTATCTCAGCAAAATTCATCTTGTCAGCATCACGGACTACCGGAACGACAAGCCCCTAGAAGGAAAGATAAAAGGACCAAAAAGCTTAACATCAACAAAAAGCAAAACAAAATGAGAAAAGACAAGTCTAATCTTTGAGAAATCACATTTTCTTACGTGGCATGGAATAAATAAAGCATCTTAATTAATAACGAAAACAAGTAAAAAAAAAAAAAAAACGTTACTTGGAGGGGCCTAGGTGGTTCATATTCCTATTCTTATGTCGTGATATAGATTTGACACAAGTGACGTGAATGCTTCAAGAAAAATGAAAAATCTGAGCAATCTAAAATATCCCTTGAACAAATCTATAGTGCTCTTTAATTGTCAAAGGTCACTTTTGAACCTATTGATTACTCTTTCCAACTTTCATGAATGCTTTCACTTTTTAATTTCTATAATTTTTACATGCATAAACCCCAGAGCTTTATAAATTTCTTCGACATTAGCCAAGATAAAATGTTGAGACACACACTGACGATTCCAGGTTCAGCAAGTTATTTGAATGGCTAAATCACAATTTGGAAAATAAAAAGAATGTTAAAGCAAGACAATCAAGAAGAAAGATAACCTTTGGAGTACCAACAGCAATGCTGATATCTACATAATCTCTATAAATAATATCATCCCCATCAATTACAGCATTTACAATAGGCTGATGTTGAAGTGCACTAACAGCAGCCTGAAACAAAAAACATATAACGGTTAGGAAAAAACGAGAGACCAAGGCTATGGTGAAGGCAGGCCAGGAATGCATATGTGAGCATTTCAAGAACAAATCATTGTATACTTTAACAAATCCTGACATAAATCCCAACTTGACACCATGTTTCTCAACAAAAGCATCCTTGTAATCAGATCGGAGCTTCATCAAGTTAGTCCTGCAACACGAAGCAAACCAATAAGAAAAGTAAACAAATTCATGGAGTCAGATTTATCATGAACACACCATAGCCTTTATAAAGTGCTCTCAACAAATTCACAGAAATTAGTTTTGAAAAAGGGAAGCAAAATGTTAAGTACGGACAAATAGAAATGGTTCAGAAAGTCGGGTAGCACAGGCAGTCAGGATGACTAACACCTGATACAAAGAACTAATGTATGTGGCAAAAATGAACTCACATGTCAACTTCATTGAACGTTGTTAACATTGCAAAAGTATTCTGGGAATCTTTCAATCGTGTAGCAACCCGTTTCCTGAGCCTTGTCATTGGAACCTGTAATCATGAAGCAATACATTCAGGATTCTTATCTATGATGCTAATATAATTTTTCACCAAAGTTATAATTTGGATGTAAACAGAATGAAAAGACTTACTCTTCTTTCCCTTTCCTTCGGTGGAAGTACAGGTTCAGTAGCAGTTTGCTTGGGAGGTGGAGAAGAAGGGGGTTTAGGCTTCTCCGCAGCAGGAGAAGCTTCAACTTTAGCTTTTGGCTTATCCTCCTTCACAGATTCAGCTGGAGGAGATGGCTTGGAAGCAGCTTTTTCTGATTTCTTTTCCGCAGGAGCAGCAGGTGCTACTCCTTCACCAGACTTAGAAATGACAGCAATCTTGGCACCTGCTTCCACAGTATCTCCTTCCTTTGCTACATACTGGAAAAACATTACAATTCACGACACAGATCACTCCCCTAGCTCCCAGGAATGGAAAGAATCTAGGAATGACCAACAAGCTAGATACGTGCATGCATGCATGCATGCAAGTGTGATACATAGATCCAAAATTGTTGAAAAATTACCTCTTGTATCACACCAGCTTGGGGACTGACAACATCAATTGTTACCTGATGAAAATAAACACTGCAGTATTAGTGGAATAAACACATATCTCTTCGATACAAGAAAAGGTGAAGAATAGTACCTTATCTGTTTCTATTTGAGCAATTGGTTCATCAGCTGCTACTGAATCACCAGGTTCTGCTCTCGAAAATTCAATTCACATATACCCAAAATCAAGCACTTACAACAATGAAAACAAGTGTGCCAGAGTGATGGATGGAAATCAGATTAGTAGAAAACATACTTTTCAAGAATGTTGCCAAAGTGCCATCACTAATTGATTCTCCCATAAAAGGGACAACAACATCGACCAGATCCCCTGCACAAGATGATTCGGGAAGCCAAAATTTTTTTATTTTTAAGATAATAAAGAACTAAAAGGAATGCACAGTCATTTTCAAGCAGACACCCACTCCTCATCAATATGTACTTTTGCAAGTGAAAAATGAATAAAAATGCCAAAAAAGGCAGAGGTGCAAATCTTGTACCATAGAATTTCTACTCCAAATCATTATACAACTAAATTACAGCCAAAATTTTCATGCTATGCCTTCACATTTTTCCAGAGAGAAATTTTATAAGAATTTCTGAACTAAAACTATTTTCTTATTTTCACATATTGCCTCTGATCTAGTAACTCTTGACCAGACACCTTGGGCTGCCCAACTGCAAACCAAAAAACAGGTTTGATAATATTTTGATGTTAAAGGTATATTCCAGGTTATGTGGTGATCAAATTAACATTTCTAAGGCATGGGAAACAAATTCTTAACCAAAAGAACACACCTAATGGTTTAAAATAAAACAATAACAGAAAAATGATAAAAAGCCTCGGCAAAATAAATATCATTAAGGAAATTAATCAATATCATACCCTCTCCAGAAGAGAAAGCCCTGCATGACTTTTGCATGATAGTCTCTGACTGAATGCTAGAAAAGACGTCCCTGCACATAAGAAAAGCTGTCAGGGGAAAGAAGTGCTGAGAAGCAGCAAATTGATTGAAAGAACTTTAAAATATATGTATGTATATGAGCATAAAATTTCCTTTTCTAATTGTCCTAATTGACCTAGTTTCGTGATAAACAACAATGAGATGGACTACTTTGCATCGAAATGGACCTTCTATTAATATATATACATACGGTAATTGGACATACAAACATCCTGAGATTAATACAGCAGTCAACACACACCCTCAGAGTCTGAACTAATGATAAATGAGTGATAGTGGAATTCCTACCACAAGTGCATTAGAAAGTTCAGAACAAACTAACCTTGTCTTTGCTAAACCAACAGAACAACCTGTAATAATCATTAAATAGTTTTCATTCAATAACAGAGGCAACTAACAAAATTTTGCCAACATCAGAACAAGATCACCCAAAAGATTTACCTGGGAGAATGAGATGAGAAAAGTTACGGACATGGGCAACTCCTCTAGGCAGAAGTAATAGAATCTGTTCAAACACATGAAATTCAAATCTTTCGAGAATATTTACTACTGGATGAATGATGAATAAAAATCCAAAATGATTAAAAAAACACAACAGCTTCTATTTGATTATTGCTTGTACTCTGAATTCTTCGAAACGGGTGAGTGTCTGATAGGGACATGTGTTTGATACAAGTATGCTCGATTTTTTAAGAGTGGTTTCATATATTTGAAGGACCATATAATATACTTCGAGCATAGGTGTCCAACACATACTTTCGAGAAAATGAAAAATCCGGGTAACATGGCTTTAACTACTTAATTTTTGACTCTTTGCTTCCAAAAGTGAAAATAGCAAGCGTAAAGTAACTAATAAATTAATGACAAAATGCAAGGTTTTTACCTTCAAAATGACAGGACTAAGTTTGAATTGCAATTACAATTTCACTAATTGTTCTTTATATATTAAAAGAAAAGGAAACAAAAAGAAAATGTTAATCTTGCATTCTTTACTATCTTCTCACTTTATATCAGCATTTACTGAGACAAAGCCTAAACAAATCAAGCATCTTCGACATCAATTACAAATAAAAGAAAAATAAGATCGATCAAAATTCAAATAAAAATCAACTATAAGCATGAATTACTCGAATATTTACCTCTTCTCCGACATTGACAGAAACTCTAGATGTTGAAATACCTGGCCGAATCGCTTTCCCTAATACCTGAAAAAAATTGAAAAAAAGAAAAATCCAAGGGCTTTTCTCCTAATAATTAAACGAAGTACTATTCAAAAAAAACTTAGATTTAGAAGTTCTAACCGAGGCTGACGAGCCTCCAATCGCAACTTTTCTCCTTAAAGCGCCCAACATCACCGATATTCAATCCCTTCTATTTTCAAAATCCAAAAATCAAAAACACAAACCAATACTTTAAATTCAAAATCAACTACCTTAATTTTTTTTCAAAAATAAAAATATTTACCAGATTTCTGCTTATAATCGATATTTAAATCAATAATTAAAATAATAATAACGAGACGTGGATTAAAAAAAAAATAGAGAGAGATGTAAGACCAGATATTTTAAGCTTAATAGACAAATTTGAGAATCGTCGAATACAGTATAATAATAATAAGTAGGGTTTTGACTTTTGATGTTGAGAGGACGCGAAGATGCGCGTTAACGTGGCCAGCTCAGTTGAGTTTGTTTACGTGGAATTACCTTATTGGTTGATGCATGAAAAAGCGAGGATTCTTTTTCTTCCCTCTTGACCGAAAACGTGAAGGAAAAGTCTAACGGCGGCGTTTTGAAATAGCTTTAAACTTTGGGCTTGTTTTGGGTAAGAAATCTGAAGTTTGGGCTTCTGTTACCCACAAAGCTTTGGTTAAGAAAGAACAGCCCAGATTTAATAAGCCCATATAAATGATAACATTTTAAAACCTCTTCAAAAATTTAAAATTTTAAATAAAAAATAAATTTATTTGTCTCAGAATAAAGAAAATCGAGAATTTTAAAATTTATAAAGAAATTCAAAAGATATTTTTCCAATTTCATTTAATTTATATGTCTTCACTATAAAATAAAAAATTTAAACAGTAAAATATCATTTTATTTAAATTTAATATTTTATATTTTTATACCATTAATAATAAGCTGAGTATTTAATATATTGGCAGTGTAACAAATAATTTCCCTTAATAATATTCAAATGTTTTACAACTCTAATGATACTCATGTTAAATATTTTTCTATACATGTATTTTTATTTTTACATTTTTTTGTAATTATTTTCAATTTTATTAATTTCTAATAGCTTAAAATTACTTTTAAAATACCATAATTTCAAATTTCTTCAAATTTAAAATTTTCCATCCAAATGCAACGTTAAGGTTTTTCATCAATTTATAAATAGAATATAAAAATATTTGGTATATTATTCGTAGAGTGTCTAGACTCTACATGCAATATTAGAGAATTGACACGTAATCAGTGGTGGATATTGATGGTAAGATTGTTGGGACTAATTGAAATTTTCAAATATTTTAAAGGATTTAATGAGAATGATTAAATTTTTTTGATAAGTTTAATTAAAACATTTAAAAATTTTAAAGACTTAAATGAAAATGGACAAAATTTTGGAAGACCCTAACTACAATTTTTTAAAAAATTTAAGAGACTCAAAGAGAAATTTAGAAATTGGAGAGCTCTAACTAAAATTTTCAATTTCTTTTTCTGGAAAGAAAGAGGCTAAACCCTGTAATTCCTGAAATGCAGTGCAAAAATAAATAGTATAAAAAATGAAAGTTAGCATATCTTTAGCTTTACTCTTTGAAATTTAAAAATTAATATCCAAACCCATAAAATTTATTTATATCAACATATTTAACGAGTGGCCGGGAGTTAGACTTTCGTTTTGAGTATGAAGCAGCTTTAAAATTCGTAGTTAACATCTATCCCTTAATAAACTTATAGAATAGGAATAATTAATTACTAAGCCCGTTCTGATAAATACATTAAAAAATTAAAAAATATATATATCTAATAAAATGTGATAATCTATTATATGCTCAAATGTATTTTTCTCGTCAATTCAAGAATTAATGCATACTATTTATGTCTTTAAAATTTCGTTTAATTAGAAATATCGCTCGAACTTTGATCCCATAAAAATAAATAAAAAATTTAATTATTTAAAAAAAGTTAAAATTATAAAATAATCAATGATTATATTTTAACTTCAAACATTAAAAAAAATATTTAAATCCTTAAACTAATAAAATTATAATTTAAAATATATTAAAATTATCTTTCAAAAAATTTATAATTCTAACTCCGATGATTTTTGTTTCACCGCAATGCTTGCTTATCGTAAGCTTTTACATAACTTAGGCTGCCTTTGGTTCACCAGTTGTTGCCAGTGAGGTGCAGTTACTGCTATCAATCTCACTGCACTGCTATTTGGATCAGCATGAAAGTCTAGTGAGATAGCATTTCAATCTCATTTCAATCTCACTGGGGGCTGAAATTTGACTGAAGATTTCAACTCCAATGAAAAAAGAAAAACCCAGTCAACATGGTTTTTTACAATTCTAACCTAACTCCTTTGTTTTCCAGGCAAAAATTCCTATTAACCCCTACCAGTCTTCTAGCGTTCCTTCTCTTGTATTCTAACCACACCACACAAACATCATCAATAATCAAAATTAATACATGGGTTTTGTAGCTCTCGAAGCAACAATTGCAAAAACGTAAAAATTATCAAAAACCGAAATCAAATCATACCTTAATTTTGGCTTGCAAGTGCCGAATGCTTAACTCAAGCTTTCTCTCTTTTTCTTCTGGTATTTTTCGGTGGTAAGAATGGATGAATGAATATCCACCACCACTTTTGTTTCTTTTATTATAAAATATCTATAATATAAAATAAATATAATATAACTTTTAACTAATACTTTTAATATATAAAAACATATAATTATGCATTCCATCATTCAATGCGGTCCACTAACCATAAAATTGGCTTAATTGCAACATAAGTCCTCACATTTTATAAAACCATAACACATAGGTGCTTTAAATAGTAGTTATATATATTATTAAATTAATATTAATTAATTAAAAATAAATATTTTAATAAACATATTTATTAAATAAATTTATAAATTTACCTATTTTTAATAATTTTATATAAGTAAAATAATTTAAAAACTTCTATTATATATCAATTCTAATCTAATGTCCTTAATAGTCATTTTATATTTTCACCTTACCGCTACAGCTGCGTTTGAATCCAAACACACACTCCACTGCTATTTCTAATCTCACTGCTATAGTGTCCAATCTCACCGCTACAGTAACTAATCTCACCGCCACCACTGTTTTTAACCTTACCGGAGGTAATTACACCGTCCATCCAAACTAAGCCTTAATCTGTCACGTGTGTCACAAAGTCACAATTACGTACGTATCAATATTTCCGTATACAAATTTGATACATGAATATATAATAACATATACGCAAATATAAATGAATTGTCGAATTTATTAAACGGTGCCGCTTCAATCATTAAATCTAACCGTAGTTATCTGGCAAAAGAAGTATCTAACCAGAGTTAACTTTGGTGTTAGGTGGGTGACTAGTATTGGTTGGTAGGCGTTGGCTTCCATCATTTATAAATTCGACAATTTTTTATGGTAAAAAATAATTAATATATATAATATAATAAAAAATTAAAATTTTATGATAAAAACAATTAATATATATAAAATATAATAAAAAAATTAAAGTCTGCTATTAAGTCGTAGATCTAGTCCTATATTTTTAAAATTTTTAAAATTTTTAAATTTAAATAAATTTAAAATTTCATAATTCAAAAAATAAAAAAATTAATATTAATTAAATTAAAATATAAAAATTAAATTCACAAAGTATACAAAATACAGAATAATATGCAGAATTTTATCTATAAAAAAAACGGATCAAAGAAAATCTAAGAAAATACATAATGAAGCATATTCAAAATTTATAATAATTAAAATATATACAAGTACTTAATATTTTAAACAAAAAAAAAATTCCTCCATTTGTCCCCTGGGTCTGCCGCTTTGCTTTGCCTCCCTTTTTAACCCACCCTCTCTATTGGTCTCACAACTCTCAACTACCACCAAACTCTCAACGACGCCAAATTTTATTTATTTATTTATTTCATTAAAGCCGATCAGAGATCTCCTCCGCCTCTAATTTCTCCTCCATTTGTCTTTTGCATTTACGGTTCTTTAATTTTCTGTAACAAATGGAACATTCGTCTTCATCTTCTGGTTCAATGAAAGTTTCGCCGCTCGATCTGATGTCGGCGATAATCAAGGCAAAAATGGACCCTTCTAACGCCTCCGCCGACTCGGCTGCCGAGATGGCCACCATGCTTCTAGAGAACAAGGAGTTCGTTATGATTTTAACTACCTCCATCGCGGTGCTCGTTGGCTGCGTCGTCGTTTTGGTATGGCGTAGATCCGGTTCTCAGAAACCTAAGCAGATCACTCCTCCTAAGCCTTTGATTGTTAAAGATCGTGAAGATGAAGTTGACGATGGAAAGAAAAAAGTCACTATCTTCTTCGGTACTCAAACCGGCACCGCCGAAGGCTTCGCCAAGGTTCCGTTACATTTATATATAAGTGTTTCCTTGATTTGATTTTTTTTATGTTTTTCTTATTAGTTTTATCTGTTCATTTCTTTTTTATTTTTCCTTAGGCTCTAGTTGAGGAGGCAAAAGCACGCTATGATAAGGCGACGTTTAAAGTTGTAGATTTGGTCAGTTTAATGTTGAGCTCCTTTTTCTTTTGTTGTTTGAATTTTTGAACTCGAATTGGTGATTTTGACTTTTGACTTTTTTTTGGGGGGGCACTCTAAATAGGATGATTATGCGGCCGATGATGATGAATACGAGGAGAAGATGAAGAAAGAAAGTTTGGCCTTTTTCTTCTTGGCCACGTGAGTTGTTTTGAATCGTTTTCTTTCTGATGATTATATGTTATCTTTTGTATTCGTGTGTTTTGTGTGTAACTGTGTTATATTCTGTTCGTATATGTTTTGCTGATTCGCTTAATTTGGTAAACTTGTAGATATGGAGATGGTGAGCCGACTGATAATGCAGCTAGGTTTTATAAATGGTTCACTGAGGTAAATATTAATTGTAGTTAGTCAGGGACAATAACGAGTTAGATTTTTTTTTCCAGCAAAGTTATGATATTGCAGTTGTATCTAGAGTGATTTTGTTTAAATAGGTGTTATTGTATTATTTAATGTGTGGTTGGATATTTAGGGAAAAGAGCGGGGAGAATGGCTTCAAAACATGAAATATGGAGTTTTTGGCCTTGGTAACAGACAGTATGAACATTTTAACAAGGTTGCAAAGGTTGTTGATGAAATCCTTACTGAGCAGGGTATGCTATTAATTTTTCTTTCATCTCCCCCTTGCTTATAAACTGACACTTCGATTCATGGAATTTTAATTTTTGTAATGGCTACTTGGATGCTAAAAATGCTGTTAATCTTGGCTAACTAATTTTCCGTTTTATGAATTATGATGATGCATCTTAATATCCACATCATTCCAGTATAAACGCTATATTATCACTCACCTCTAGTCACTTGACTGTTTCACGAGGAAAAGTTTTATTGAAAGGTGAATGCAGAAGTTTTTGGCAATACTATTACTTAAATCACTAAATATACATTGCAATCCAGAAGTATAATGTTCATGTTTTAACTTGATAATTCTGAATGGATGTGCATTCTAATTTCAGTGAGATGAAGTGAGTCTTAACATGCATCCAAATGTTTCTATTTATGTATTCAAATGTTCAAACAGAAATATACACAGATGGATAAAATGCTTGGGCCATGTAATAGAAGATTCTTTTAGAGTTGGTTCATACATAATGTCATCAATTTTTCACTACATGGGAACCTATGTGCTAAAATTGGCCTTACTATATTTGCAGGAGCAAAACGCCTAGTTCCTGTGGGTCTTGGAGATGATGATCAATGCATTGAAGATGACTTTACTGCATGGTAAAAAGAACATCACTTCTGTTCGAATAAAAAGCTTTTTCATTCTTTTACATTTACCCTTTATTGAACCATGTTGCTCTTCTAGGCGCGAATCAGTGTGGCCCGAGTTAGATCAGCTTCTGCGTGATGACGATGATGCAACAACTGTTTCTACCCCATACACTGCTGCTGTTTTGGAATACCGTGTTGTATTTTATGATCCTGCAAATGCACCTGTCAAGGATAAGAACTGGAACAATGCAAATGGCCACACTGTTTATGATGCTCAACATCCATGCAGGTATACAGGAATAGGTTTTTCAGATATCCTGGTGGCCATTTTTTTAGTATTCTTCTTTGATGATATCTAACATGGTTTTTTGTTTCTAACTTGAAGGTCTAATGTGGCTGTGAGGAAGGAGCTTCATACTCCTGCATCTGATCGTTCTTGCACCCATCTTGAATTTGATATTGCTGGCACTGGACTTTCGTAAGTTACTACTTTCCTAAATATTTTGTTCTGTATTGCTAAGTTTTTTTTTTTTTTTTTCTCTTTTTCCAATTATGATGACCTCTCCTCTCTTATCCTCATCTTAAAACTAGATGCTACAAAATAGAGAACTTCAACAGCTCATAATTGTCTTCCTTTTCAGATATGAAACAGGTGATCATGTAGGTGTTTACTGCGAGAATCTAGACGAAGTTGTAGAGGAAGCGTTGAGATTGTTGGGGCTATCCCCAGACACCTATTTCTCTGTTCATACTGATAAAGAGGATGGCACTTCGCTTGGTGGAAGTTCTTTGCCTCCTCCTTTCCCACCTTGCACTCTAAGGACAGCACTGGCACGATATGCTGATCTTTTGAGCTCACCAAAAAAGGTTAGATCATTTTGTTGTTCTCAAGATGCCATGGACTCTTCTGTCTTTTTTCTTTGAATAAAGAAGCTAATTCTTAATGCATGCATCTTCCAGTCTGCTTTACTTGCTCTGGCTGCTCATGCCTCTGATCCCACTGAAGCTGATCGACTAAGACACCTTGCATCGCCAGCTGGAAAGGTTCTAAGAGTGAACTTATATTATAGTTTGGTTTCCCCATTTGTGGCTTATTTGTAAACTAATACTCCTGGTATTTATCCAGGATGAATATGCACAATGGATGGGTGCAAGTCAGAGAAGCCTCCTTGAGGTCATGGCTGAATTTCCTTCTGCGAAGCCTCCACTTGGTGTCTTTTTTGCAGCCATTGCCCCACGGTTGCAGCCTAGATACTATTCTATCTCATCCTCACCAAGGTAATCCTCTTTTCTTATCTTCTCTCTCTTTGGCAAGTAGTTTTGCAAGAGGAAAAACACCATTTTGGAGTCCTGATTCCTCATTTCCTGGTCAGTTGAGTGTTAAGAGTTTACCCTCTTGTAGAAATGACTCCACAGCCATCTATTTCAGCATTTTTTTTAGCAACAAGAAACCTTCCAAAAGGTTGAAAAATATGTAGTAGGCAATTATGTCAGTGGCATGTAATTCTCTCTTTTAGGAGACTTCTATCATCTTTAATTTCATGTTTTTGTTCTAGCTCTAATATTTTCAAATGTACATGTACATATTTACCATCTACAATTGTGTTTTACAGGATGGCACCATCTAGGATTCATGTAACTTGTGCATTGGTTTATGAGAAAACACCAACAGGTCGTATTCACAAAGGAGTTTGTTCAACTTGGATGAAGGTATTAAGTTCATGTTTCCCTTTTCTCTTTTACATGGTTAGGAGAAGCCAGCCTTTGCAGTTGACTTAAATGGCATTTTTGAGGAGATACATGATTCCTGGTTGCAATGTGCTAACTCATTAGCATCCATTTTCTCCTCTCTTCTTATTACACCTCCCTGTTGTATTTTACATATCTTTTCTTTGAATAATAGTGTTTATATAATCTTTATCCCACATTTGCCCCCTTTTCAGAATTCCACACCATTGGACAATAGCCATGACTGCAGCTGGGCACCTATTTTTGTCAGGCAATCAAACTTTAAACTTCCTTCAAACACTAAAGTGCCAATTATTATGATTGGCCCTGGTACTGGATTGGCTCCTTTCAGGGGATTCCTTCAGGTAAGTTCTATTACCTTCTCAATGATCATGATGGTGAGTGAATATTATAAAACTAATTATTTATATTTTCCCTTTCAGGAAAGACTTGCCCTTAAAGAAGCTGGAGCTGATCTGGGTCCATCTGTATTGTTCTTTGGCTGCAGGAACCGGAAAATGGTAAGTCATGCACTTTCAAGTCCTACAATAAGTTTTATCTCCAGTGCTGGTGGGTTTAGGGATACATTTGTAATTAAACACAAGTTTTAAATTGGTACACATTTTTTGTCCAGGATTACATTTACGAAGATGAGCTCAACAACTTTGTCAACAGTGGTGCACTTTCTGAGCTTGTGGTTGCTTTTTCACGCGAGGGACCTACCAAGGAATATGTGCAACATAAAATGATGGAGAAGGTGTATATTTTGCCTACCTTTGTTTTTGATAATTTGTGCATTTCAGTTCTTTGTAGTACCCTTAATTTCAAGTTCTAAGCACATTTCTGCCTTCTTTCCAGGCCTCGGACATCTGGAACATGATTTCTGAAGGAGGTTACCTATATGTGTGTGGTGATGCCAAGGGCATGGCTAGAGACGTGCATCGAACCCTACTCACTATTTTGCAGGAGCAGGTATGTTCCTTTCACATGTATTCTAGACTATATGATTGCTGATATCAATAATTACCAGCCGCCAGTTTAGAAGGCAATTTGACCAAAAATAGGTCACCGCAACTTTTGGAATTTTATATTCCAATGCTAGAAAGTTTTTCCTTTATCGTTGAGATTTGATTATCATTTGATGGCGCTCCCAAAAGTCTCATTAACATGGGGCCTGAGTGTCCCAACCATCTTTTCTTCTATTGACTACTATTCCATTTCTGTTTCATATCTGTTGTTTCGTTGATTTCAGGGATGTCTAGACAGCTCAAAGGCTGAGAGCATGGTGAAAAATCTGCATACGACCGGCAGGTATCTGCGTGATGTATGGTAACTGACTACACCATGAAAATGCAGAAAGAAAAGAAATGGCTTTATATATATTATATTTAATACACAAGCGGACGCCATATTGTATGGGCCAAATAAGCTTGAAGAGAAAACATCACCTTTTAAAAAGGGGGTGGAAATTAATGATTCTTTTTTAACTCTTGCATTGCAATATGAAGGATTTTTTTAATTCTTGATTCATGTAATTTATGTATGACAATATAATTAAGAGTATTAGGGGGTATAGCAATGGATTCTCATTTCATTGGTTTAGTTTTTTAGTTTTTTTAGTTTTTACATTGTATGAACCGGCCAAGGAAGGTTCAAAATTACAACCAAATGTTGCTGTTATTCTTACGTTGTAACTTTCTTTATTCTTCTGAATGGATAGTTTCAAGTTTGGAATCTTTTTTAAGAGATTGCTTTCATTGTTGTGGGGAGTTGGTATTTTGACATTTCACATATTGCATTTATTGCTGCTTCTGAAAATTGACTTCGACCAACATGAATTTTGTTGTTAAGGGGACCTAAATCAACCATGTGAAATTTATCTTTTTTTTTTAAAGAAAAAAAGAAGAAGAGAGAGAATGCAATGTATAGTGTAGGTTTTTTCGTTAGCGTAAATGTAAATCGTATGAACAACAATAAGAGTATTTCTGTAGAGAAAGTTTAGTACTTGGAGTCTAATTTTGTCATTAGTCTAACACTTTTTAATGGTATTCGTTAAATAATTGTTTTTTCAAAATCTTATCTGATAAATTTATGGTTTTTATCATTTAAGGTAAGGCTTAAATTTTTAAAATTTAAAAAGATTTTATAGACAGGAAATTGATAGACATATTTAACTGTGATTTATTAAATTTATTCTTTAAATCAAATTGATATTTTAAAATTTGAAGAATACAAAATCTAGAATTATTAAATTAAAGTACGTAAACTAATTCCTCAACGCATGATACAAAGTATAATTCCACAAGTCAAATCCATTTGAGGAAGGGAATAAGAAAGAAACATGGAGCAAAGTTTGGCAAACGTGCTAAAATATCAACCGCTCATGCAAGGCTCTTAAAAGCCAAGCAACGGTTATACGTCATGTCAACTTTCTTGATGACGAAGGTGAAAGCTTGAGAATCAATCTCCCCCACACCACAAACACAAAGGGCGTACCATCCACGGCTTATTGCCCATGGGGCATTACAAGAGACGTTGTTAGCAAACTTCAATTATTCAAAAATTTTGATTTTAAGTTTCTGTTAAAGTTTTTGTATAGTATTATTTATTTGTATTGTTTGTATTAAACTAATGTTTTTTTTAATCTTTTTTATAGTTTAATTTTTTTATGAAATAACTTTTAATATCGTGAATTTAAAAATTAAACTCTAAATAACTTTATTCTTTTAATTTTCGGCATTGATCATCATATTAACTTGAACTTAAAGTATGTTATTCTACTCGTCGATGTGATTAGTCCACCATATGATCTTTGAATCGTTGCGTGAAACTCACTAGTTGAACTTTTTTTTCAAAAAAAAAAACACATAACAACTCAATTATTTAAATAAAAACATTGATCAATAATTTAGTTAAAAACTTTCAAATAATTTAATGACCATTTTATAACTTTTTGAAATTAAATAATCAAAACAAAAACTTAAATTTTTAAGGTATAATAATGTAACACCCCTATACCATGTTCGACTCAAGAAACCTGATATAATAATATTACATTTGGTGCTAAAGTAATTCTTGACTAATCACTAATATATTAGAACATAAAAACGGATGATAAATTTAAATAATTTATAATTTAGTCCTTACTACTACTTGGAACATACTTGATTTTTCCTAAGTACATGTCATTCTATTCAAAATTTTAAATTGTACCCTCTTGTTACTTGAAGATGTGATGAGATGAAGACTCGTAATCTCAAATACAACTCTTCAAAATTTTTGTATCTAATTTGCGCATGGAAACAAACCGTACGCTGAGTATACACCCAGTGGTATTACTATAATTCAAATACTTAAAGTAAAAACAATAAATATGCACAATTAATCTTACCACTATTTTACTTTCAATAAATCATTCATGCATTTAAAACTTTAAATTTTCTTAGTAATATGTATCTTAAATAGCTTTTCTTCATTTTAATTTATATATCTTCTTACTATATCAATATTCATTTCATGCATTTCATCAATAACCATTTCATAAAATCATTATTTCATATATTTCATTTCTATATCTCAATTCAATAACTTATTCTATTTCATATCTAAAACCTTACAACATTAGTCTTTCAATAATTATTTAAACCAACATTTTTCAATAAAAATAATTATAATTAATTCATATGATTATATTCAATTAACTCATACACTATTTCATTATTTCCAATTCATTCTATTTTCACTTCTTATTTCGATATTTTAACAAATTCATGAACCTTAAGTTCATACTTCAAATCTCAGGTCTCAATTCAATTCACAATTCAACTCATAATTTATTTCTCATATTTTTAATATTACGATCAATCAAATTTATTTAATTTTCCCATTTCAGTTATTTACCCTATTAACAAACCCAGACCTTGGGGAATACACGGATTCCAACTAAACACACCAATACGACACATTGTGCCTAAAACGGTACTCAGTACCTGATCAATATATCAGAAGTAGTATACGACACATAAAGTGCCTAAAACGAAACATGTGGTGCCTAATACGTCACATATTGTGCCTGATCGACAAAGCCGATAAATTCCCGTACTCTTCAAATCCTATGGCATGCCAACTATATCCGACTCAGCCCGACTAGTTAATAGGGTATTCAAATCATTTTTTTATTTCAAATTCACTTTCAATTCAATCACAATTCAATTCAAATTCACTTTCCACTTTCTAATCAATATACAATTCAATACCAATACATATTTCAAATATTCACATACAATCATACTTCGATTCAATTCAACCCACTTTTCAATCAATACACAATTCACATATTCATACATATTCATAATTTAATCCACTTTTATTTAATTCATATTTTTAATTGATTTTCCAATCAAATTCAAATCACTAATTACATTTCAATTAATATACATTTCAAATACTCGCATATTTTCTTCATTCAATTCGAATCACTTTTAGTTTCTAATCGATATACTTTCAAATATTCACATAATTCATAATTCAATTACTTAATTCAAATCACTTTTAATTTCCAATTTGTTCACGTTCAATTTCAATAGCCATAAACATTTTTGAATCAATTTCATTCAAATCAATTTCATTCAAATCAATATTATCATCTCAATTGCTTACCTAATTTTACTTACCATGCATTTTAATTAAAATATAACAATTAATAATAAATAGATTTTAATTATAGCAATACAAACCGTGATATCTCGTTTTTACTCCTTGTCCACTTTTTCTTTTCCTTTCTTCACAGATGCCTCGGGTGCGATATTGGCTACGAAAAATTAAGATAATTTTCATAATCATTAATATAATATTAATTTTTCATCTAATACTTGAATTTCTATTCTACTTTCATCTCAATTTCAATTTAATCCCTAACTAAATTCATTTATTTTTCCATCTCAATTCATATCTCATTTCTACTCAAATTTCAACTAAACTTAAACTTAACTATCTAATTTTTATCATAAATTCCTAATTTCGAAATTCTTGCAATTTAATCCCTATTATATAAAATTTATAACTTATTTTACAATTTAATACACCTCCCAATTCTAATTAGAAATTTTATTAATTCAATTTCTAATTCGCACTTTTACCTAGCAAAATTAATGTCTAAAAATCTAATAACTTCCAAAATTTTCAGCATATACTTAATAATATTTTGTTCTAGGTTCATAAAAACTCAAAAATTATAAGAAAAGGACTTAAATTAACTTACCAATTTGAATTTGAACCTTAAAACCCTAAATTCTTTTTTTTCTTCTTTTTCTTTCTTCTTCCTCTCTATTTCGTCCCTGCTATTCTGTTGTTTTATTTTCTTTGTTTTCTTTCTTTACTTTACTCTCTCTCTCTCTCTATAATAATAATACAATATATAATATAATATATAATAAAACATAATAAATATCTTTATTATTTAATAATATAATATATAGTAAACTTAAAAATCTCAAAGTTTTAAGGATTAACCGCCTCAACTTATGCTTTTGGTTTAATTTCCTTTTAATCCTTTTTACTTTCTTTGTATTATATTTGTTTATTAATTTAATGATATAATATATAATTATAACAAATATCTATTACTTAAATAATAAGTAAATTAAATACATATATTACAAATTTACATATTTTAATTAATATATTTGTATTTATCATCACCTTACACTTGTCTTTATTTATTTTATTTCATAATATAATAATAATTAATAAATATCTTTTACTTATTATTTAAGAAAATATACAAATATATTATAAATGTATTTTCATGTATTTTACACATTTTTATTATCATTACCATACATTTGTCACTATTTTAATTTATTTAATAATAATAATAATATTAATATTAATATAAAACCATAATAATATTTATATATAATATATAATCGAAGATTTTTCTTCTCATTTGCCGCCGCACCTAATGAAATACGCATAATTGTCTATTTAATCTCCTTTATTTTTTTTTAATCTATAATTAAACTTTTACCCTTTATTCAATTTAGTTCTTTTTCCTAATTTCTTCTAATTAAGCTAAATTCACCTAATTAAAGCCTAATTAAACACACTACTAGACTCATAAATATTTCTAATAATTATTTAATTCGGTTTATTAAGACGGAGGCCTGATAATACACTTTTCCGATGCCCGTGAATTTTGAGTCATTACAAATAAAGGGTAAACTATTAAAATAGTCACTTTTGTTTGTCTCATGTTATATTTTAGTCACTTATGTTTGAAATGTTACGTTTTAATCACTTACGTTATCATGTTGTAACATTTTAGTCATTAAGTCGTTAATTGTCTTTAACAGTGTAACAATAACCTGATGTGGCAAGTTAAATCATTATTTCAAATGAAAATTTTAGGTTAAATTTTATAATTGATCCCTATATTTTTCCATTTTGAGTATTTTAATATTTTTTCCTTTTTTTTTTATTTTTCATTTTGAGTATTTTAATTTTTCCCCCTTTTTTTTTATTTTCCATTCTCTTCTGCTTTTTTCTATGTTTTCCTCCCTTCTTTATTTCTTTTAACGTAGTTTTTCTATGTTTTCCATTTGTTAAAACTAGTCCACAAGCTCGCCTCACTTGTATAAATAAAATTGCTCAAAATGAAAAAAATATGGGGATCAATTGTATAAATTAACCTAAATTTTTTGTTTGAAATTATGATTTAACTTGCCACGTCAGCTTACCTTTACACCGTTAACGATAATTAACAGATCAATGACTAAAATATTACAATACAATTGTCGTAACCATTTTGACAAAACGGGAATCGACTTGGAAACTAAAAAAGGGAGTCGCCACCGATCTTTTATTAGGTGCGATCGGATCACCTTTATTTTAATAAAACATTTTGATTTACTAAAACAATGTTTTTGGTCTACAAAAATTTGAGAAAATAGGTTCGGGAGTCGGTCACGTGCGAGGAAGGGTTAGCACCCTCGTCACGCCCAAAATTGGTACCAAATTGATTATTTAATGCCTCAATGTCGAAAGTTGAAAATTTAAAAAGAAAAAGGAAATTGATCTTTTTTTGGAAATGTTTTAGTTTTCTCGAATGGAATATCAAGATTTTCTTGTTTCGAAGGACAAAATATCGTATCCAGTATGTAGGACACGATGATTTTAATTCTCGAATCCAAGATCATCTCTTAATCCCCGAGACTCATACATTAAAATATCAAAATAATATTCGATTGTTTAGCCAAGCGAGAGAACCGAAACCCAACACATAGGGCACGATCTCTTGAATTTCCAAACATAGAATATTGCCTTATTTGGAAACTTTTAATCTTGGATGAAGTTTATAAAAGATTTTAGGTTAGGTTTTAAAGAAATGTGATTCAAAACGCGAATGGGATTATGCGACGAAGGGAACGATAATGTAACACGAATTTAGCGTCATTCGTGTAATACATAACATTGGAATCTTTAACCTAAAATATTAACATGCATGAATAACAATAACGATAATAGAACAATAATATGTGAGCATGAAATTACATATAAAGAACTATAATAGCATGACAATACAAATAAATGAATTATGGTACATGCAAAAGCAATAATTAAATAATATACACCCCCTAAATAATAGCATTAATAAACATATACCAATGAATCAAACACTTTAAAGAGAAGTAATACATAAATCAATTTAAAATAATAAGCAAAACGATTTAAGTAAATAATTCGAAATAAAAGTTTAAAATGAATAATATGTAAAACAATTCAAAATAATATAAAAGGTTTAAAATAAGTAATATGTAAAGAAACTTAAGTATTTAATATACTAAATAAAGCCATTTTAAAATAACTAATATCCATGAAATATTAAGGTTGATAAATAAATGACAAATTTAAGATTTCAAAAAAAAAAATCAACAGATTAGGGACTGGATTAAAATTGAAACGAAATTTTGGGCCTAAATTAAGAAACGAGCTAAGGCAGGGGGACCGATCGGGGCAATATCCACAGCCTTTATGCGTGTCTATGGGTCAAGGACCCTTTTGAAAACCAAATGAAATTAAATGGTAAAATCTATAAAAAGAAAATACTAACAAGAAGGCCCGATCGAATGGCGTAGCAACAAGGAGGGATCTATTGCACTAATTTCCCATTAGAACAAAAATGCGCGGACCCAGGGGCGGATCCGGGTCGACGCGCGGGTTGCTCCACTGCATAAAACGGCGTCGTTTTCGTTGGCAGATTTAGACCCAAATTCCCCTTTTTTATTTTGCAGACATTCTTTCTTTCCAAAAATAAACAGACCCACCCATTTCGATGCTCTGCTAGGGTTTGGTTCCCTGCCTTAGTGCCGCCACCAAGACCAGACGCCGAAGATTTGGGTTCCCCTCCGAACTTCAGTTTCTTCGAAGCAATGAGGAAACCGACGACGGCGATAAATGCAGGTGAGCCCCCTTTTCTTTGTTTTCGCACGTGGGTTAAAAAAGCTATTTGAAATAGATAAAAAATAAAGATGAAATCGGGAAGAGGCCCCTCTTAGATTTCCTTTGTGAAGTTTTTTGAAACACCAAGAAGTAACAGTCAATAATAAAAAGAAAATGAAATCAACCTCTAGTTTTTTATTGCTAATAATGCGTAAGAAAAAGGGATCTGTTTTGAATGTTTTTGCTCTTTTCTTTTCTATTAATGCGTAAGCGTGGAAGAGAGCCCCCCTTTTTACAAGGTTTTTTCTCAGTTTTTATAACTGATTTCCCCAGGTATCAGTTTCTGTTTTTTAATTCATTTTTTGCTATTTTGTTGCTTTCTTTCTTGCTGGTTGTGTCGTTGCATGCTTCTAATTTCCTTGCAGGTGATGGGCGCGACATGCGAAAGTGTGCTAGTGGCCGGTCAGAGGCGTGCGGGTGTCGTCCGAGGCTTGCGTGGAGGCCAGGGGGCGCGTGTGGGAAGCCGAAGTGACGCAGGTGTGGGGGCAGACGAAGGGTTGGCAGCGCACACAGTTTTGGGGTTCCTTAGGGTTTCTGAAACCCTAAGTGTTTTTGGGTCATTCAGGCCGATTGGGCCCTTGTTATTGGGCTCGGGTAAATTGGGCCATTGTTTATTTGGGCTGTTATTTGTATTAAATTTGGGTCTGGTATTTTGGGTTAACTGGGCTTTGAGTCTTTTTGTAAATGGACTATTTTATTTTATTTTGAATTTGGATTTGGGTTTTTATACTGATATTGTTTTTTCTTTTGGGCCCCGGGCCAAAATTGGTTATTACAGCTGCCCCTCTTTGCTCATTGTCGTGTAACGAGAATAGAGCAAAGACAAAAGAAGAACCAATTTCGCCTAGTCTTGGTAGGCCTCGACTTACTGGTCATTATCTTCCTCAAACATTTTCAAACTATACTGTAACCTGTTGCTTTGATCCATTCCACCGCTGCTTCTGTGCGAGACATGACCCGTAGCGTCAATTCGCTTTTCCTCAATCTCTTTTTTTTTACTTGCTCCAATATGACTTCAGGACACGAAGAGATTTGTAGCTTCGTTCTACTAATTGTTCCACTGGGACCTTGATGACACCTCAGCGTGCGCAACTTAAGGCTCAACTCTCCTCTCGTATTATGAGTTGATATTAACAGAAATTGAAAAACAGGAATTAAAAATACCTCAGCGTGCATAACCCGAGGCTCAACTCACCTCTCGTATCATGAGTTGATATTTTGAACAAAAATTGAAGAACATAAATTGAAAAACACCTCAGCGTGCGACTTGAGGTTCAACTCACCTCTCGTATTACGAGTTGATATTTGAACGGAAATTGAAAACAGAAATTAAAAACACCTCAGCATGTGGCCTGTGGCTCAACTCACCTCTCGTATTATGAGTTGATATTTGAACGGAAATTGAAAACAGAAATTAAAAACACCTCAGCGTGTGGCCTGAGGCTCAACTCACCTCTCGTATTATGAGTTGATATTTGAACGGAAATTGAAAACAGAAATTAAAAAACACCTCAGCGTGTGATCTGAGGCTCAACTCACCTCTCGTATTATGAGTTGATATTTAAACGAAAATTGAGAACAGAAATTAAAAACACCTCAGCGTGTGGCCTGAGGCTCAACTCACCTCTCGTATTATGAGCTGATATTTGGAAAATAAAAATTGAAAAACACCTCAGCGTGTGACCTGAGGCTCAACTCACCTCTCGTATTATGAGTTGATATTTGAAAAATAAAAATTGAAAAACACCTCAGGGTGTGACCTGAGGCTCAACTCACCTCTCGTATTATGAGTTGATATTTTGAACAGAAATTGAAAAACACCTCAGCGTGTGACCTGAGGCTCAACTCACCTCTCGTATTATGAGTTGATATTTGAAAAAAATAAAAATTGAAAAATACCTCAGGACGTGACCTGAGGCTCAACTCACCTCTCGTATTATGAGTTGATATTTTGAACAGAAATTGAAAAACACCTCAAGGTGTGACCTGAGGCTCAACTCACCTCTCGTATTATGAGTTGATATTTGAAAAAAATAAAAATTGAAAAATACCTCAGGGCGTGACCTGAGGCTCAACTCACCTCTCGTATTATGAGTCGATATTTTGAACAAAAATTAAAAAACACCTCAGCGTGTGACCTGAGGCTCAACTCACCTCTCGTATTATGAGTTGATATTTTTGCAATCAGAATTTCAAAATGCATCATCTGGTGGAACTCGGATGTACTCTTTTTCCTCGATTCGGTACAGTTATCGTCAAAACTTCTTGCTTTACTGGTGCACTTGTATGTGTCATGCGTGATGTTATCATGATATGCACGTGTTTGTCTTAAATGCTTTTATACCCACATGATTATGCCATGCGCCCTTGGTTTGTTTGCCATGTATCTCTTTTTCGTTATGACTTTCATGACAACCTGCGTTCATTGCTTCGATTCTTGACTCTCCTTTTAGGTTTTGTACCCGTCCTCAAACCTCAGGAGTAATCTGCGTTTCTCGTATATCACCCTTTTGCCCCACTGTAGCTTCTGGATTCGTCTCATTGTGACCTGGGGGTATAGGATTTGAATATCCTCCATTCATCCCACTGCGACTCTAAAACATAGGATTTGTCTCTTCTTCAACCCACCCTCTTGTTATTCAAAGGTATAGGATCTGTATCAGCTTCCTTCTAACGATCACTCTTTAGGTGACCTAACCAGATGTATATGCGTGATGCTCGCATGAATGCAGAATGTCATTTCCTTTCGAGAATGATTCTAGTTTTGCACTTGGGTTAACAGTGCCCATTTTCCGTCATGATTGTGTCACTGACGCGGTGCCTTGTCATTTTGTTCAATCACCTTAATTTGGACTCAGATATTTCCAACCCTTAAGCTTGGTGAATCTTAAGCAATAATCCTGCTTCAGACTCCTGTATTGTTCAGAGGTTTCCAGAGTAATATGCGAAACTCCTTTCATGAAAGTATTATTAGTCCAACAATCGTTATTTCAATGCAAAATGCTCAAAAAAGGACCATAATGATGGACGGAATGGGAATTTATTGGGAGTATAGCTCGAATCAAAAAAGTTAATCAAAGCTAGCATATGCAGTGAAGAAGCAAATTTATTTAGAGTGTATTTTGAAAAGACAAAGATAGCAGACTCAAAATGGGTAAAATGGAAACTAGGTGCCCCAGATATCACAGCTTGAGCTTCTCTGTTCAAACTGCTTGAGGACCATTCTAAACTCAATATGTGTTTAGGGGATCCAGAGTACTTTGTCGATGCCCCAAGGCGCAACATTCCTCTTCATTGTTACTTCAAGCGTAGCAAGACTACTGTATGCCCCATTTTTATCAAAATTTGGGCTACCCTTTTCGGGTTTTCAACTCAAACCCACTTTTGGTCTCAAAGTGCCCTTTGCGGGTTTTCACTTTGGCCTCTCCTTTTTCTTCTTTTTCTTTCTTCTCATTCTTTTTTTTTATATTTTTTTGCTTTTTGTTTTTGTTTTTTTTTGAATTCACCGGATTGGACAGGTCCTTGTCGTCTATCTCAGACAATATCATTGTTTCCCTAGAACGGGCCTTCTTTGCTGCCTAAGGTCCTTCCCGGCTTGGCATCTTCTTTCTTCTGAAGTCCCTATTGCATGGGAAAGAATCTTTTTCAAAGCCCTATCATGAAATTTTCTAAGGCGATCCTTTTTTGTTGTAAAATCGCATCATCCAATTGTAACAGATAGCTCTTAACATTTTCTCTTCAAATTCACTTGATCACATCGGGATTGGATCCATTTCGCCTCATCCAATTTTGGCTCGGCCCGTGCCTGGAAAAAAGGATTTTGACTTTACTATGCACAACCTAATGAGGACAGCGTTGCCCCAGCAGAGGTCCCGGCCAACGTTTAAGGAGCATAAAAGGGTAAACTTAACTTCTATATGCCAACATTCACAAGTTTAGGTCATCTTCCTAACAATCTTTGTTTTGTTGCCCCCTTTTTTTTCGCACTATGACGTGGCACTTGATCTTCGAATAGGCCGCAAACTTTTGATATTGTGCGGTTAAATATGATCTTTTCGCCCTTTTTGTTAATATTTTTCTTTTTTCTTTTTGGTCTAAGGACTATCGGCTTTGTAATATTGGCATATGAAGCGACCCTCACCCTCTTAAAACGACATCCACAAAAATGGATCAATGTGGACCAGAAGCTTTCGAGGTGATTGGCTTGATAATATCCCTACCCCACGTGTAGAAAAAGGGAAGAGGCACATAAGTTCTGTCCTCCTTGATTTTACGTTTGATGCAATTTTTCTTTCTGGGTAGACCAGTAGCTCGAACCTTTTGATTGGCTTAGTCAGGGTAGAACCATCAGCATGTGATCTTCAAATACCTTATGGACTTCTTCTGTGGCTTCCTTAGCTTTGACAGCATACTCGTGCCTTAGTAGTCCCGGCGTGATCATACGAAAATATCTTTGAACTCTTGGAGATAACTTAATGATTCCTTGCCTTGTCCTGCGGCAAGCTAAGCTTCCATCTTCATCTCCCTTGTAGTATTTGCTGCCACTTCGTAAGATGGGATCTACCATTCTTGACAATTTAGGAAACAAGTTGTGACCTCTGTCATCTCCCCAGTCCTCCAATCCCTTTAGACACATATCTCGTTAAAAAGAGAGTCGGTAACAGGGTTGCTCATGTCATTGCTATCTGGGGGACCCATTGTGGGCATGAAGGTAGAAAATTAAGAGTATAAAATGAAACGATGTAGAGTATAAAATGCGAGGAGTGAAAATAAAGATACATTTTATTGAAATAACAATTCTGGAAACAAGCCCATTTCACGAAAGGACTCTTGTTGCCTTTAGGCTTAAAGCAACAAGAATGTTTTGAATATTACTCCAGATTAGCTAAAAACGCAGGTTTCTTCCACAGTCCTATTGTTCAAAACACTCCCAGGTGTGTAAGGCTTCGGAAAGCTTTATGGTCTTATTGTTCAAAATACTCCCAAGTGTGTAAGATTTCGGAAAGCTTTATGCCCCTGTTTTCCTTTCGAATGTGTCATTGGCGTTCTGACTTCTCGATTTCTAGGCTTCTGATAACTTCTTTAAGGAATTGAGACTCTCTCGCCCCCTCCTTTAATTATCGTAAATTATTACTCCGGTCGACTCATCGAACTTTAAAACCCCTATTTTAATAAGCCTCTCCACCAATTTCTTAAATGCAATGCAGTTATCGGTTGAGTAACCCGTTATTCCCACGTGATATTCACATTGAGCATTCGAATCATACCATTTGGGGTATGGGGGTTGCACTGGTTTCATGTAGTGAGGAGCCACCATATGTGCATCAAATAGGCTTTGATACAACTCCCCATATGTCATTGGAATTGGTGTAAACTGGAGATGCTTTGCATTGGATTCTTGACTTGATGATCCCTGATGACCAGTGGTCACAGCCTTCGGTTGACCTGCAGAGACTGACTTGGAACGCTTGCTCAAGTTGTTCACTTCATTTTCCATATTTCTCGAGCTTGACCTTTTGTCAATTTCTCTTGCATCTATTTTTCCACTCTTTATGGCATTCTCAATCATTTCTCCAGACATTACGATATCGGCGAAGTCTTTTGTGGCGTTTCTCACCAGCTTGTCATAAAATGGCGCTTTCAAAGTGTTGATAAAGAGGACTGTTATCTCAGTTTTAGTCAGTGGGGGTTCTACTTGGGCCGAGATATCCCTCCACCTTTGAGCGTATTGTCTAAAAGTCTTTATTGGCTTCTTTTCTATCATCTGCAGTGTTAGTCGATCAGGCGCCATATCGGAGACATGCTTGTACTGTTTACAAAATGCTGATGCTAGGTCCTTCCATGATTGGATCCTCTCTCTGCTGAGTTGATTATACCATCGAAGGGCTGATCCGATCAAGCTATCTTGAAAATAGTGTATTAACAATTTGTCTTCACTCACATAACCAGCCATCTTCCGACAAAACATGATAAGATGCGCCTTTGGACATCTTGTTCCATCGTATTTTTCAAAATCTGGCACTTTAAATTTCGGAGGCAAGATCAGATCGGGAACCAAACTGAGCTCTTTGGCGCTTAGTGCAGAGAAGACTTCAGTACCTTTTATCGCCTTGAGCCTTTCTTCCAAACTCTTATACTTGTCCTGAGCATAACGATCTTATGTTTTCAACCTGGCTATTTCTACCGGATCATCCATATCTGGAACTATTGGATTAGTAGAATTATCTCCGGAGTTTGATACAAATATACCTTGCCCCAGATGAGCAGGTGGTGCAGGTCGTGGCTCTAGGCCTGCTGGTTCCCTTTGAGGATATCCTCTTTGCGTTGCTTGGGCGTGGGGCGGAGTGAATCCTGGGAGATAGAGCGGATCCTGATTATCTCTTGACTGGGGTTTTGTAATATCAGGACTTTGCGCGGGTCCTTTTCCTTTGACCAGAGTTGTCATCATCTCCATCATTTTGGCCATTTGATCCTTCTGCTCGAGCGATTCCTCTCGAGATCTTACCATCAGATCCCTTGCTTCTTGCTGTGACTTGGCCAACTGCTGTTGCAACTCTTTTTGGATTCTTTCTATTCTTTCGATTCTTTCATTGAGTTCAGCATCCATAGCTCTAGCTTTTAGCCGTGTCCTATAAGGATGACGTGATTTCAGATTCGTGGTGTCGCAACTTTAGATCATACAATTTTAGCCTTAGTGAATGATTAGGGTGATATGATGCTGCTGTATGCAATGCAATGCGAATGCATGGTATGAATGCAAAAAGAGAGGTGTTGATCATGAATTCGATTCCATTAGAAGAACTTTTCTAGAAAATACGTTTCTTTACATTAAAACGGATTGCATATACGGCCATATCCTCATAGTCCAGGTGAAAACACCAATCCTTTCTTTCGTGCCTGGAGGTTGTGATTGCATCCCCTGAACTTTCTCAATAGACGTCTTTTCTATCTCTTTGTTGCTGGGTCTAGGTCGTGCCTCGTCATTCGCTTATCCTCCGCGATGTTCATAATCTTCTGACGACTCCCAAACAATCCTTGTAGGCTTTGGATCTTCAGGCAAGGCCTTCTCTCGTTGTTACCTAGACTATGGTTCGGATGACTGTGTTATAATCCACTTCATCAAGTAACATATTTCCTTATGACAAACTCTTCTATTCAGCAATCGAACATGAATCGACACCTCCTTTCTAATGATGCAATGCAATGCAAATGTATGGAATGAATGCAAAAAGAGAGGTACCGATTATGAATTCAATTCCATTAGAAGAACTTTTCTAGAAAATGAAGCTCTTTACATAAAATGGATTGCATATACGGTTTTGTCCTCATAATCCAAGTGAAAACACCGATCTTTTTCGTCGTGTCAGATGTTATGATCACGCCCCATGAACTTTCTTCATAGGCGCCTCTTCTAGCTCCTTGTCGCTTGGTTCAGGCTGGACTTCTTCACTCGCCTATCCTCCGCGGTTTTCATAAGTTTCTTTAAGAAAGTCAAGGCATAACGCCTCTTGAATAATCCTTGTTGGCTTGAATCACCGGGCAAAGTCTTGTATTCTTCCGTGGACTATGCGCCTTCTCTCGTTATTTACTTGGACTATATTTGAGCAACCATATTATAGTCCATTTTATCAAGAAATTCATTTTCTCATGACAAACTCCTCTATTTAGCAATCAAATATTAATCGACACGTCTCTTAATGTTTTAATGCAATGCAATCAAGACAGAGGAAAATGTGATAGCCCAGTATACATAAATAATCACAACAGAAAACACGTTAGTGCAAGAAGAATAAACCAACACAGAACACCTACCTAGGTAACCGCCATGGTTTGGTGCAATTCTATCTAGGGTAGGCTCTTGAGTTTCTATGTGGGGTTCGATTCTAAAGAGGGGTACCTGAACCAGCAGATTCCTCAATCTTCACCCATTATAGGCTCATATGGACCGAGTTCGGCTCAAGGAGATACATTTCCCTATGGCCATGCGGAGGTGAAAACCTCACGAAGCAAATAGGTACGGATGTATCCTGGAAGCAATCCACTAGCCCATGCGGAGGTGAAAACCTCACGAAAGCTTAGTTTCTCACTCCCACTTAAAGGTACGACCACGACGGTCATGCGATATGATGCCCGTTAGTGAACCAAGTGTGATGAAAATGACATTCAATAAAACAAGATAAGTCAATATTTCACATACAGTTTAAAGCAAACAAGGAATAAAGTACCTACTCAGGTAACCACTAAGGTTTGGCGTGGCTCTACCTACAACGGGCTCTTAGGGCTTGCTATATGAGGTTCGGTTCTAAAGAAAAGTACCCGAACCAGCAGATTCCTCGATCCTCACCCGTTATAGGCTCATACGGACCGAGTTCAGTTCAGGAGAATACATTTCCCTATGGCTGCACGGAGATAAAAATCTCACGAAGACATAGGTACGGATGTATCCCGAAAGTGATCCACTATCTTGCACGAAGGTAAAGACCTCACGAAAGAGTAGCTTCTCGCTCTCACTTAAAAGGGTGTGACCACAACGGTCATGCAATGTAAATGCAATTATTATGAGACTCGACATTATTGCAGTTATAGCACAAACGGATGTATCAAAAGAAACATGATTTTTCAAAACAAATTTCCAAATTTTAATCGAAAGGATAGAAATCAATCAATTTATGGCCTGACTCTCGAGATCCCCAGTGGAGTCGCCAAGCTGTCGTAACCATTTTTGACAAAACGGGAATCGACTTGGAAACTAAAAAAGGGAGTCGCCACCGATCTTTTATTAGGTGCGATCGGATCACCTTTGTTTTAATAAAACATTTTGATTTACTAAAATAATGTTTTTGGTCTACGAAAATTTGAGAAAATAGGTTCGGGAGTCGGTTACGTACGAGGAAGGGTTAGCACCCTCGTCACGCCCAAAATTGGTACCAAATTGATTATTTAATGTCTCAATGTCGAAAGTTGAAAATTTAAAAAGAAAAAGGAAATTGATCTTTTTTTGGAAATGTTTTAGTTTTCTCGAATGGAATATCAAGATTTTCTTGTTTCGAAGGACAAAATATTGTATCCAGTACGTAGGACACGATGATTTTAATTCTCGAATCCAAGATCATCTCTTAATCCCCGAGACTTATACATTAAAATATCAAAATGATATTCGATTGTTTGGCCAAGTTTTTGAAACTGGGCTCTGATACCATAATTGTAACACCCCAAACCCGGCCTAGACGTTACGACCGAATCTGGCATGTCACATAAAAGGGTTGTTTAAAAACTGTGCGTTTGTTAAAAAGTTCGTATTCTTTTTGAAACTCCGCGTTTTGTGGTTTGTTTATAAAAGCCAATTCATTCAATGCCCACTTTACAAAGTTGTTATTAATTTGAATAAAATTGTATTTGTTGTGAAAATCGAGTTTAAGTAATTTTGAATAAAAACGATTTATTATCATTTCAGGAAAATCCCATATTGAACATTAAATAGTAAACAGTAACCAAATTGAAAGCTAAAACCAAATAAAATACCAAAGGCCTTATTACATATCAAAATCCCAAAATTAAAAGTAAGTTTAAATATAAGAAACGAGTTTACGAGAAAACATTGCAGGGCCACCACAAGTCTGCCTCGGCTCCCCAAATCCGCGGTCTAATGATTACCTGAAACATTTAAAAAGAGGGGGTGAGTTTATGAAAACTCAGTGTGTGTTTCCCCTTACGAGTGATAACTGGGCCTAAGCCCACAGAAGCAGATTGGGCCTTAGCCCTCACAATAACATACTTGGCCGAAGCCCACATAAATCGAATCGGGCCGTAGCCCTAACATCACAGTATAGCAGATAGCACATGCCAAATTATGCAAAACCCATTCTCTAGTCATATTCGGCCATAAGCCCATAACATAGCATATCGAACCATAGCATATTAAATCACATGTACATATAAGAATGAAAATGCAATCCTGAACCCACCTAGGTATCCATCCTCTACACACCACCCGTACCTGCCAATCACACCGTGGGGATTACTAAATCGACCCTCCATCCGCTACACACCATCGAAGGCAGTCGCTGCAGTCAACTGCACATCGCCCTTATAATCGTGGCATGGCCACCAGATAATGTGACAGAGTCACCGGAATCATAATATATGACATAAGTCACCAGATACATAATATGTAACATAAGTTACCGGATAATATGGTAAAAACCACCGGAACACTTCCCCTTTCATATCATATCACCCATATGCCCATGCAACATACATATTATTCAGATATATGCAATGTGTCATGTATGCAAAACATATATCAAATATAAGAATAACATGAGTTACCATCATAATCAGATAGACATAAAACAACAAAATCAAGCTAATCAACCTCTAAGGGTATAATCGTAATTTTACCTACCAAGGGTATTTTCGTAATTTACCAACTAAGGGTATTTTCGTAAATTCGCACCTACAATGGCCTTTTCGAAGGCCTAATGTTGCCACCAGCGACTCAGCTACCATTTCCGATCGTACCGGACGATTGGGCCTAAAACCCGATTTCGGCCCATCTAGGCCCACACGCTCGTGTGGCCAACCTAGCACAAATCTAGCCACGTATATAAGTTCCACCTAGTCTAGTTCACTATATACTACACTATCATACAATTTACTTATTTGGGCCCACGGGCCCATTGGGCCCACTTCGGCCCATCGTGGCCCAAGCAGCCCAACCCACAAGAATACTACTGATGGCCTCAACTATCGCGTCGAAGCCCCACACGTGCGCTCGCACGCTCGTGTGGCTACTATTGCCGTGACCGGCACTTCGGCATTTGCCGCTCTACAACTAGAGTAGAGAGAGTTGCACACCTGATAGGACTCTGGTGTTAATCCGCGCTCCGACCACTCCTGTGCCCAAACGCCCACCAAGGTATCTTAACTCTCCTCCTAGAATGCTCTTTATATAGCTAGCTCTTCACCTTCATTCTTTGTATCTTTCCGATGTGGGATCCCTTCGTCAGTAGAGTTTAAATTCAACTGAAACTCTTGCCGTCCAATCTGCAAAATAAATACTCCCTTGCTTCTCATGAGATTCGAACCCAGGCTCTCTTGTAGCATAATCCACGCTGCTAACCACTTGGCCACAAGCTCCTCTTGTGTCTTAAACCATGCGCAACTAAATATAAACTATGGCCCAAATTCTAAGATCCAAGTAAAAAGAAACCAAAATGCAAAAGCCAAGACTTGAACCTTGGACCTCCTTCCTTCCCTTGTGGCGTCACCCATTTGTCTCTTATGTGGCGTCACTTTGGCACTACACCACACACTCCACTTGTGTCATTTTCTCCATATTTTATTCTTAAGGCCTATCTGCCAACTTCCAGGGTTTTTTCCAACTAAAACCAAAATTTCCCAAAAGCCAATATTTGATCCCGGGACTTCATAGAAGCCCTCTAACCTTTCAAAATCACTTATCTAATAAGTCTAACTTGCATTAATACCGTTCTCAAAAATTTTAAACGCTACTACGCCTAAGGCCTATTGGGCTCAATTCTCCTAAGCCCAATTTCGGGATGTTACAAATCTACCCTCCTTAAAGAAATTTCATCCCCGAAATTTCCAACTATAGGTACAGTCACACATCCTAACCTACAACACTACGCTCACGCTGCGCACTCTGATCTTAATAAAACTAATATACTTTCCAACTAAATCTTGGAATCCTTCACATAACCAACTATCTAACACCGGAGCAAACAAATATTTTTCCCACATACATACAATTCCTATATTCAAGCATCACGTCCACACATCGCAGAATAAATACAATCATTCAGTATATAATAGAATATAGTAAAAAGGAGACTTACGGATTTGGTGCCAGAGACTCGGGTGCCACACTTCCAGAAAACAGATATATATTTTTCTAAACCATTTTCCAAACCATCCTTTGAAAACATTTTCGAACCCAAACCCACAGCCGAGTTTTTGAAACTGGGCTCTGATACCATAATTGTAACACCCCAAACCCGGCCTAGACGTTACAACCGAATCTGGCATGTCACATAAAAGGGTTGTTTAAAAACTGTGCGTTTGTTAAAAAGTTCGTATTCTTTTTGAAACTCCGCGTTTTGTGGTTTGTTTATAAAAGCCAATTCATTCAATGCCCACTTTACAAAGTTGTTATTAATTTGAATAAAATTGTATTTGCTGTGAAAATCGAGTTTAAGTAATTTTGAATAAAAACGGTTTATTATCATTTTAGGAAAATCCCATATTGAACATTAAATAGTAAACAGTAACCAAATTGAAAGCTAAAACCAAATAAAATACCAAAGGCCTTATTTCATATCAAAATCCAAAAATTAAAAGTAAGTTTAAATATAAGAAACGAGTTTACGAGAAAACATTGCAGGGCCACCACAAGTCTGCCTCGGCTCCCCAAATCCGCGGTCTAATGATTACCTGAAACATTTAAAAAGAGGGGGTGAGTTTACGAAAACTCAGTGTGTTTCCCCTTACGAGTGATAACTGGGCCTAAGCCCACAGAAGCAGATTGGGCCTTAGCCCTCACAATAACATACTTGGCCGAAGCCCACATAAATCGAATCGGGCCGTAGCCCTAACATCACAGTATAGCAGATAGCACATGCCAAATGATGCAAAACCCATTCTCTAGTCATATTCAGCCATAAGCCCATAACATAGCATATCGAACCATAGCATATTAAATCACATGTACATATAAGAATGAAAATGCAATCCCAAACCCACCTAGGTATCCATCCTCTACACACCACCCGTACCTGCCAATCACACCGTGGGGATTACTAAATCGACCCTCCATCCGCTACACACCATCGAAGGCAGTCGCTGCAGTCAACTGCACATCGTCCTTATAATCGTGGCATGCCCACCAGATAATGTGACAGAGTCACCGGAATCATAATATGTGACATAAGTCACCGGATACATAATATGTGACATAAGTCACCGGATAATATGGTAAAAACCACCGGAACACTTCCCCTTTCATATCATATCACCCATATGCCCATGCAACATACATATTATTCAGATATATGCAATGTGTCATGTATGCAAAACATATATCAAATATAAGAATAACATGAGTTACCATCATAATCAGATAGACATAAAACAACAAAATCAAGCTAATCAACCTCTAAGGGTATAATCGTAATTTTACCTACCAAGGGTATTTTCGTAATTTACCCACCAAGGGTATTTTCGTAAATTCGCACCTACAATGGCCTTTTCGAAGGCCTAATGTCGCCACCAGCAACTTAGTTACCATTTCCGGTCGTACCGGATGATTGGGCCTAAAACCCGATTTCGGCCCATCTGGGCCCACACGCTTGTGTGGCCAACCTAGCACAAATTTAGCCACGTATATAAGTTCCACCTAATCTAGTTCACTATATACTACACTATCATACAATTTACTCATTTGGGCCCACGGGCCCATTGGGCCCACTTCGGCCCATCGTGGCCCAAGCAGCCCAAGCCACAAGAATATTACTGATGGCCTCAACTATCGCGTCGAAGCTCCACACGTGCGCTCGCACGCTCGTGTGGCTACTATTGCCGTGACCGGCACTTCGGCATTTGCCGCTCTACAACTAGAGTAGAGAGAGTTACACACCTGATAGAACTCTGGTGTTAATCCGTGCTCCGACCACTCCTGTGCCCAAACGCCCACCAAGGTATCTTAACTCTCCTCCTAGAATGCTCTTTATATAGCTAGCTCTTCACCTTCATTCTTTGTATCTTTCCGATGTGGGATCCCTTCGTCAGTAGAGTTTAAATTCAACTGAAACTCTTGCCGTCCAATCCGCAAAATAAATACTCCCTTGCTTCTCATGAGATTCGAACCCAGGCTCCCTTGTAGCATAATCCACGCTGCTGACCACTTGGCCACAAGCTCCTCTTGTGTCTTAAACCATGCACAACTAAATATAAACCATGCGCAACCACTTAAACCTTGGACCTCCTTCCTTCCCTTGTGGCGTCACCCCCTTGTCTCTTATATGGCGTCACTTTGCCACTACACCACACACTCCACTTGTGTCATTTTCTCCATATTTTATTCTTAAGGCCTACCTGCCAACTTCCAGGGTTTTTTCCGACTGAAACCAAAATTTCCCCAAAGCCAATATTTGATCTCGGGACTTCATAGAAGCCTTATAACCTTTCCAAAACACTTATCTAATAAGTCTAACTTGCATTAATGCCGTTCTCAAAAATTTTAAACGCTACTACGCCTAAAACCCATTGGGCTCAATTCTCCTAAGCCCAATTTCGGGATGTTACAAACCCCATTCTTATGCTTCAGAGAGGAAAAAAAACAAAAAAAATCAAAAGGCCCCCCCTCATTCTCAAAGAATCAAAGAGGAAAGCCCTCTCTCTCTGCCCCGACGATCGGGTTTCTCCATCGATTGGGCTCCCCTGGCCGTTCATCACGCATATGGTGGCCGATGGTGCGCGAAAAGGGGCCTTTAACCCCACCGTGTTGATCCTGCAGAACCGGGCTTTAGGTCGTCCCAAAAAACGCGGAACCCCCAAGGCTTTTGGCTTAATTTCCCCATACCGAACGCAGCGACGAAATGAGTTTTCCGGCGGCGCATCCGGGTTCGGGTAAGGTCCTTTCGTTTTTTATTTCGTTTTGTTTGCTAAGATTCGAAATAGTAAAAGAAATAAGAAATAAAAATGACAGTAAATAACATCCAAAAAATGAAGACAAAATCAACCTTTAATGTCTTTTGTTTTCGATTTCTTAGTACTCGCCAAAAGCCCCAACCCCCACAATGGTTTTTTTTCGATTTTTATAACCCGTTTACAAGTTTTATTTTTGTTGTTTTCTATTCTTCTTGTTTTTCTGTTGTTTGTCGTCTCTGTTTGCAGGGTATGGACGAGGCTGGTGGCACAGAAGCGTGCAGGGAGCGACAGACGAGGCACTCAGGGGCGTAGTGCGCTCGTGGGGTCTGTGATCGAGGCGTGGGAAGGTGTGCTGGTGGAGAGGCGGCGCGAGAGAGAATGAGGGAACCCTAGGGTTCCCTGATCCTGTTTAGTTTCTGGGCCATTGTAATTGGGCTCGATTTTTCTTTAGGAATTGGGTTTGTAAAATGGGCCATCTGGGTTTGGGCTAGTTTGGCTGTGATTAGGCTTTGCGGGTTTGGGTTTGTAAAAGGGACATTTGGACTATTAAGGTTTATTGTTTTTTTTCTTTGGGCTGGTTTTAATATTGGGCCGGGCAAATTATGGGTATCACAGCTGCCCCTCTTTGCTTGTTGTCGTGCAACGGGAACAGAGCAAAGACTTTAAAAGACCCAAATTTGCCCGATCTTGTCGAACCTTGAATCCTTTGAGTACTCTTCTTTGTCAGGTAGCTTCAAGCTCCATTGTGACTTATTACTTCGCTCTACTCCACTGCTACTTCCGAGAGATAGGGCCTGTAGCCTCAATCAGCTTTATTGTTTCGTCATTTTTGCAATCTTTGGCCTATTCCACTGCTGGTCAAGGTAACATGACTATGGTTTAAATCACATTCCACTATTGTTTAGTGACACAATGTTCGCCTTCGATCTTGTCTCACCACTGTTTATGGTGACAAAATCTACAATCTTCAACCTCTCCCACCGTCGGTCGATGGCAATAGGACGATCTTCAACCTGTCCCACCATCGGTCGGTGGCAATAGGACGATCTTCAACCCCTTCCACCGTTGGTTAGTGGCAATATAACGATCTTTAACCCATTCCACCGCTGTTCGATGGCAATAGGATAATCTTTAACCCGTTCCACCGCTGTTTGGTGGCAACAGGACAATCTTCAGCCCGTTCCACCGTTGGTTAGTGGCAATATAACGATCTTCAACTCATTCCACCGCTGTTCGATGGCAATAAGATAATCTTCAACCCATTCCACCGCTGTTCGATGGCAATAGGATAATCTTCAACCCGTTCCACCGCTGTTCGGTGGCAACAGGACGATCTTCAATTTACTTCCTTCAGGAAGACTTCAATCTTCAGTCTGCTCCACTATCATCTCTAGGGAACAACCTGAACTTTTCAATTTGCTTCCTTACTATCTTCAGGAAGACTTCAATCTTCAATCTGCTCCACTATCGTCTCTATGGAACAAAATCTAACTTGCTACACCGTTCTTTGAGGAACCTGTCCTGTAGAATGTGTTTATGCTTAAGTGAGGATGCTATGATCGGAATGACTCAAATGGCCCTAATTACATGTGCTATAGATGTCATTTACTTAAATGCAAAATGTCATGAGAATGATGATTTTTCATAATAATTTAAGATGCAATGACCGTAACAAATCGAATGCTCTTAACTATTTGTATGAATGTAGAATGATTCCTTTGTGACGCATCACTCTGCCTTTTTCTTCGGCTGGTATCTTTGGGGGTTACCATTTCGGGTCTCAATTCCCCCCTTGAACCTGGTTAGTTCTGAATATTGATCTCACTTCAGGTTCTTGTAATAATTAGAAGTTTTCAGAGTAGTATGCGAAACTCTCTTAATTTGAATATTAATGGTCCATTAATCGTTATTCCATTGAAAAGTGCTTGAAAAATATCATCACAAGAGATATTGAGAGTAAGGCTCAAAATGAATAGATTGACCAAAAGATAAGATTTTGACAAGGTAAATTTTGCTAAAACATGTTATGAAGAAGATAAGAACAAGTGCCCAGATATCACAGCATGAGTTTTTCTGCACAAAACTTCTTGAGGACCCCTTTTGTACTTGATAGGTGTCTGGCGGAATAAGAAGACTTCTTTGATGCCCTAAGTCGTGACGTCTCTCCTTCTTGTTAATTTGGGTTACAGCGGGACTACTTCATGTCTTCCCTCCAATCAACAATTTGAATTGCCCATTCTCGGGTTTTCAATTCAAAACCCTTTGGGTCACAAAGCGCCCTTTGCGGGTTTTCACTTTGGCCTCTCCAGTTTTTTTTTTTAGGCGAAGTATTTCTTGACTGAATCTGAGTTCACAGGATTTGGTAAACTTTTTCCATCCATCTCTGTCAAGATTAGAGCTCCACAGGAGAATGCCTTCTTTACTACATAAGGTCCTTTCCAATTTGGCATCCATTTTCCTCTAAAGTCCTTCTGTATGGGAAGAATCATTTTCAGGACAAGGTCTCCTTCATAGAATTCTCTAGGGCGAACTTTATTGTTATAAGCCCGTATCATTCGCTTTTGATACATTTGTCCATGACGAAGGGCTCTTAGCCTCCTTTCCTCAATTAGGTTCAGCTGATCATACCGGGATTGAGTCCATTCTGCTTCATCCAACTTTAATTCTAACAAGACCCAAAGGGAAGGGATTTCAACTTCGATTGGAAGTACTGCCTCCATTCCATAAACCAAAGAGAAAGGAGTTGCCCCGGTAGAGGTTCTGACCGATGTTCGATAAGCGTAAAGAGCGAATGGAGCTTCTTGTGCCAGTCTCTGTAAGTCTCAGTCATCTTTCCCACGATTTTTTTGATATTCTTGTTAGCTGCCTCGACGGAACCATTCATCTTTGGATGATACGGTGACGAGTTGTGATGTTTGATCTTGAATTGGCTGCAGACCTCCGCTATCATGCTGTTGTTCAAGTTCAGTGCATTATCAGATATGATCCTTTCAGGCATTTCATATCGGCAAATGATCTCTTTCTTTAAGAACTTGCTGATAGCTGATTTCGTGACATTTGCATACGAAGTGGCCTCTACCCATTTGGTGAAGTAGTCGATTACCACAAAGATAAATCGATGCCCATTCGATGCTTTTGGTGAGATCGGCCCAATGACGTCCATCCCCCATATAGAGAAAGGCCAGGGAGAGGTCATGACATGGAGGGGTGAAGGAGGCACGTGAATTTTATCTCCATAAATTTGACATTTGTGGCATTTCTTGGCATAGCTGATGCAATCTCCTTCCATAGTGGACCAATAATACCCGAACCTCATGATTTGTCTTGCCATTGTAAAACCATTAGCATGCGTCCCACATACACCTTCATGAACTTCTTCGAGGATTTTCTTGACTTCGACCGCATCCACGCATCTTAGAAGTACCTGATCCTTCCTTCTCTTGTATAGGATTTCTCCGTCCAAGACATAATCATTAGCCAGCCTCCTCAACGTCCTTTTATCATTCCCAGTTGCTTGGTCGGGGTATTCACGATTCTTCACGTATCGTAATATATCGTGATACCATGGGTGACTGTCTTTTTCCTCTTCTTCGTCGATGTTGCAGCAATGTGCCGGAGCCTCATAGATGCTCATTTGGATAGGCTTTACTTCTTCTTCTTTGTTCACTTTGATCATAGAAGCTAAGGTAGCTAAGGCGTCGGCCATCTGGTTCTCTTCTCGTGGGAGGTAGCAGAAAGTGACGTTGTCAAACTCCTTGACTAATTCCAAAACTAGCCTTCGATAACTGATTAACTTGGAATCTCTCATTTCTATTCACCTTTCAGTTGATAGATTACTAGCGCAGAATCGCCGTATACCTCTAATGTTTAAACTTTTCGTTCAATGGCTGCACGGATTCCCAGGATGCATGCTTCATATTCGGCCATTTTGTTTGTGCAATCAAAATCCAATTTGCTAGTAAGAGGATAGTGATCCCCGTTGGGGGACACTAGGACTGCCCCAATTCCATTCCCTACTGCATTTGAAGCCCCGTCGAAGTTTAGTTTCCAAGGATGACCCTCCTTTTGGACCCCTTCTTCAGTGATTGCCACATACATTATGTCTTCATTTGGGAAATCGAAGTCCAACAGATCGTAATCTTCTAACACTCGGCTGGCTAGAAAGTCTGCTATTGCACTCCCTTTTATGGCTTTCTGGTTTACGTAGACTATATTGAACTCAGAAAGTAGAATTTGCCACCGGGCCATTCTTCCATTCAGTGCAGTTGATTCCATCATGAACTTGAGAGGATCTAGCTTGGAGATAAGCCAAGTGGTGTGATATAGAATATACTGTCTCAGTCTCCGGGTCGTCCAAACCAGAGCGCAACACAGCTTCTCGATTGGCGAATATCTTGTCTCGCATTCTATAAACTTCTTACTGAGATAGTATATCGCTCTTTCCTTTCTTCCTGACTCATCATGTTGGCCTAGCACGCATCCCATAGAATTTTCAAATACTGACAAATACAATATCAGTGGCTTACTTGGGCAAGGTGGTGTCAATACCGGGGCTTTAGACAAGTAATGCTTGAACTTATCAAAAGCTTTCTGGCACTCTTCATTCCATACACCTGAGTTGTGTTTCCTAAGAAGACGAAATATAGGGTCACACTTCTCCGTTAGTTGCGCAATGAACCGGGCGATGTAGTTTAATCTTCCTAGGAACCCTCGAACTTCCTTTTGGGTACATGGTGGGGACAACTCTTGGATAGCTTTCACCTTATCTGGATCAACCTCAATTCCTTTTTCACTGACTACAAATCCTAACAATTTTCCCGACCTAGCCCCGAAGGTACATTTTGCGGTGTTGAGTTTAAGCTGGAATTTCCTCAACCTTAGGAACAGTTTCCTCAAGACTTGTACATGTTCCTCCTCAGTCCTGGACTTTGCAATCATGTCGTCCACGTAAACTTCGATCTCCTTGTGCATCATGTCGTGGAAGTGGGTCACCATGGCTCTTTGATACGTTGCCTCCGCGTTTTTTAGCCCAAACGGCATTACTTTATAACACAATGTTCCCCACATGGTTACGAATGTTGTTTTCTCCATATCCCCGGGGTGCATCTTAATTTGGTTGTACCCCGAGAAGCCGTCCATGAAAGAGAAAAGTGAATAACCAGCTGTGTTATCCACTAAGGTATCAATGTGAGGTAGCGGAAAGTTATCTTTTGGACTGGCCTTATTCAAATGCCTATAGTCCACGCACATTCGTACCTTTCCATCTTTCTTAGGGACAGGTACTATGTTTGCTACCCATTCTGAGTATTTAACCACTTACAGGAAACCGGCATCAAACTGCTTCCTGACTTCTTCTTTTATCTTTAACAAAACATCGGGCCTCATTCTTCGAAGTTTTTACTGAACGGGTCTACATTCTTACTTTATAGGGAGTCGGTGCACCACTATGTCTGCGTTTAACCTGGGCATGTCTTGATATGACCAAGCAAAGACGTCTCTGAATTCTTCCAGTAACTTGATGAGGTCTTGCTTCATTTTTGCGGCAATGCTAGCTCCGATTTTCAACTCTTTTCCTTCTCCTAAGCTTACCCTTTCCACTGATTCTTCATGGGGTAGGATTTGTTTTTCACCTTGCTCTACCATCCTTAACAAATCAGGCGATATGTTACGGTCTTGGTCATCTTCGAAATCCTGAGAATCTTCCATGCCCGTATCTTGTTCAAAAGGAGATTCTGAGTTAATAGCAGTGTCGCTCATGTCATTGATATCTGAGGACCTATTAAAAAGGCAAAGAAAGGCGCAGAAACAAAAATCTAAGAAAGAATATTTATGTGAGTGACTGTGAATGGATAGTAAAAAGGATATTTGCTCAAAATATGCATTTTATTGAAATAAAGACGCTTGGACATATGCCAATTCAACAAAAGATCTCTCATTGCTCCCAGGCTTAGAGCAATAAGCGTGTTTCGAACATTACTCTGAATTACTCCTAAAAGCTACAGGAATCTCTTCCATTGTCCAATTGTTCAAAACACTCCCAGGAGCATAAGGGCGAATCCCAGATAAATCTCTTTCTTCGTCCCTTTCCTCAGATACGGCGTTGATGCTCAAATTTCCCAACATTTCTTCTGCTTCTTCTCTTACTGCCATGCCTTGGTCAGGGTATAAGATTCCCCCTAAGACAAATGTTTTGGATAAAGAAGGAAAGGTCATTGGCTCCCGTTTGATCTCTTCTCCACCTAGGCGCGCCCTTCTTCTTTCCCTTCTCTTTTCTTCCTTTCTCCTCCTTTGTTCTGCATTTGGCTTGAATCCTAAGCCAAAGTGGTCTCGTTTTTCTCGTCGCATCGGCACTTCAGTCCTTCCTTGAAGGTGCTTTCCAAGCCCTTTCCCTGGTAAGGCTCCCTTCCCAACTGTCATCTGGAGGCACATCTTTGTAGACTTAGATACTCTGGGTATGAGGATTTTACTGCCCTCGGCAATGAAGGTTGCGTTGATAAATTCTAGTGATCGGAAAGAATATTCCATCGCTTCCTCGTCTTCCCCAATGTACGGAGCGTCACTAGTAACGGATGCTATGATATCCTCTTCCGCATTGATTGTGACCAATCTTCCTTCCGTTACCAATTTCAACTTTTGATGCAGTGATGATGGCACAGCCCCTGCCGAATGGATCCAGGGTCTTCCTAACAGGCAATTGTAGAAAGGTTTGATGTCCATCACCAAGAAGTCTACCTCATACGTATTTGGGCCAATCTGGAAAGGTATATCAATTCTCCCCATGACCCTTCTCTCCGTTCCGTCGAATGCTCTTACAACATTATGGCACATTTTCATGTGGGAGCTATCCACGGGCAACCTATTCAATGTGGATAAAGGTAATACATTCAGGGCTGATCCGTTATTGACTAACACCCCCGGCAATATATACCCTTTGCAGCGTGTGGTTATGTGTAGGGCCTTTGTAGATCCCATACCCCCTGAAGGTATCTCATCATCGTTGAAGAAAATGAAATTGTCTGCGCTTATATTACCTACCAGACGGTCTAGCTTGTTGATGGATATATCCCCCGCGACATACGTTTCATTTAATGCTTTCATTAATGCGTTTCGATGGGTTTCTGAGCTCCTGAGCAGATCCAGTATCGATACGCGAGCTGGCTGTTTGTGCAATTGCTCCACAATACTGTACTCGCTGTGTTTAAGGAATTTTAAGAACTCCTTAGCCTCGTTTTCTGTCACTGGCTCATTGACGAATGTTTCAGGTTCGATTGTTCTTTCTTCCCTTCGCTTAATCGCCACCGCTTTTCCTTTGGCTACTTCTACTCTCATGTTTGGGGTGTAACGCCTTCCACTACGTGTAAAGAAACCCCCATCTCGATCTTCCTCTGTAGCATTGACTGGATTCTCTTTTCCCGGGATCACTACCTTACAATCGTAACTCCACGAGACCTTTTTGTTGTCCCTATAAGGGGAAGCTGCAGGCTTTTGAATTATGACTTTCGGCGTGATTGATACTCCAGTCTCAACCATTCTTGGTCGTGATATAATTATCGCAGGGCGGTTGCCCCCATAGATTCTCCTAGATGATCCTTCTTCCGACGCGTGGACCTCTCCTTCTTCTGGTCCTCCAATCTCTTCATAGAATTCCATCTCCTTGTTATCCATGAGATTTTGAATGATAGCCCTGAACTTGAGGCATTCTTGAATATTATGACCCGTTTCGGCATGAAACTCGCAATATCTTTTCGCTCCTTCAAACTCTTCTCTCGGCTATTGCGTGATTAAGCCTCTATTTATCATTTGCTTCCAAACCCATCTTAGCGGGGTTTTTATCTCCTCGACGTTCATTTTCACTCTTTTTCCTACTTTCTCCTCTATCATGTTCACCCCATTATTAGCGTGATTAGGTAGCGGGTGTTCTGTATCGTAAACTTTCACAACACATATTTGAATGAGTTTTTCTACCAACTTTTTGAAGGCGAGACAATTTTCTATTGAATGTCCAACAATCCCCGCATGGTATTCGCATTGTGCATTTGCATCATACCATTTAGGGTATGGAGGCTGGAGGGGCTGTAAATAATGGGGGGCGACAACATGTGTGTCGTACAACTTTTGGTACAGTTGCCTGTATGTCATGTAGATCGGAGTGAACTGGAGTTTCTCCCCATTGGCTTTGTATTAGATTCATGTTTGTGTGAGCTTGGACGATCGGTAATTACGGTACTGGGTTGATTCAGGGTGACTGACTTGTCACGGGCACTCACGTTATTTACGTCACCCTCTCTTTTCTTCAGGGTCGCTTTCTGGGACCTTCCCCTGCTTCTATCTTGCCACACCTAACCGCGTGTTCTATCCTTTCTCCACACCTCACGATTTCTGAAAAATCTGTCATAGAACTCCCCAACATGTGATTGATGAAATGAGCTTTCAGAGTATGGATGAAGAGTGTGGTTGTTTCTTCCTCTAAAAGAGGCGGCAGAACCTGCGTGGCTACCTCTCTCCATCGTTGAGCATACTGCCTGAAGCTTTCGCTTGGCCTTTTCTCCATAGTTTGGAGAGTGACTCTGTCGGGAGCTATGTCCGCTATGTGGCCGTAATGTTTCATGAAGGCCTGGGCTAGGTCCTTCCATGTCTTGATTTGGGTACTACTGAGCCGATCGTACCATTTGGCTGCAGATCCAACCAGACTATCCTAAAAGCAGTGAATCAATAATTTTTCATTATTGGCGTATCCCGCCATTCGTCGACTGAACATCTTCAGGTGTGCTTCAGGGTAGGTAGTCCCGTTGTATTTTTCAAAATCTGGAGTCTTGAACTTCGGCGGAAGTATTAAGTCTGGGACCAGGCTTAGCTCTTTGACGTCAATCCTATAACAAGCTCCAACATTTTCTATCACCTTGACTTTCTCCACCAACCATTTATAGCGATCTTCCATCTGCCTTGAGGATTCAGCTTTCGTTCCTTCTTTCTCCATCATATCGAAATCTGGCACAATCAGATTAATAGGGTCATCTCCCGGGTTGGATCCTGAGCCCACTTGGAAATTCATAGGGGATCCTATATTAGCCTGTCCTTGTGGAGGCCTAATCGTGATGGATGGCTTCTGGGGATACTCTTCGTGCGGTGAAGGCACATGTGGCAGGGTAGAACCTGAGGGAACACCTTCATTCTCCCCTCCAGTAACGATAATGGGGCCTTTTCCCTTTTCCATAAGTCCATTCAATAGTTAGGCCATTTGAGTTATTTGAGCCGTCATGTTTCTTTGGAACTCCATCATCTTATCCATCATATCTTGCTGGACTTTGACTAGCTGCTCTTGCACCTGTGCTTGCACCTGGTCCTGCACCTCTTTCTGGAATTGCTCTAGCCTTTGATCCATTTTCTTTGTTTTAGCGCGAGTGTCGTACGGATGTTCGTCTTCCAGGTTTTCTTTTTCCTCTTCTGTATATTTTCAGCTCATTAGGCTCTCTCCATGGTCTTAAACGCATATGATATGATGCGATGCGAGTGTATGAAATGAAATGCATATGCATGAAACGAATGCACAAAAGAAAGAAACGTGTTGATTTTGATTCAGTTCCATTAGATCAACTTTGCTGGAAAACAAATTTCTTTATATAGAGCGGACGATTATACATATGACTTCGCCTTAACACCTAAATCTTTGACTTCCTTAAGAAGCCAAGCTAGATTTTAGCCTCAATCAGATCCTGACTCATACATCAGACTTAATACATCAGCCCGAGCCTTCAAGGTTTGCAAATGATCAGCTACCTCTCGGACTTGAGCCACAGCTTCGCCCATTATATAATCTCTATTCCTGACATGTTCTTGAGAATGACGGAACTGTTCTTTCCAGCGTTCATTAAGAAGTTCAGCTTGAAATTCCCTGTTTTGTAACGCAGTTTTGAGCTCTTCTATCTCCTTTTTTTGTAACGCAGTTTTGAGCTCTTCTATCTCCTTTTTTAGCTCCTCGACCTTGCTTTGGCTGGCTCTCAATTCGCTTACCGAGTTGCGATTTCGATATAGATGTAGTGATCTTTCTAGTTCTGCCGCTTGGGCCCGTAACTCTTCTTTCTCACTTTGACTTTCCAACAGACTCTTTTTCAAAATGTCCTCACGTGCTCGAGCATCTCGGAATTTCTTTTCCCACTGGTCAGCCCTAGTCTTTTCTTCTCTTATTTCTTGCTGCCATTGTTCTGACGTCTTGCCCAAACCAGCGGTTCTGAGTGACGTGTGTAGTTTCTTGTAATCTATCTTTAAGCTATTCAGATCTTCTTCAGTCCTGTTCTTTCCTTTCTTCATTTTCTCGACTTCTATCTTGTAGATGTCGACTTCTAGCCCTAACTGCATCTTCTCATCTTTTAGCTGCTCTATCTTCTTTCCCAATTCCTGATTCTTGTTCTCGAAATCTCGTCTGATGATTTCTAATTCAGATGGGGCAACTCGTAAATGTTCTTCTAAAGGCAAAACGTCCTTTTGGCTTAGCATAGGGATGTTGTCGTTGTTCCTTTGACTTCATCACCAATCATATTCTAGGGTCGCCATTGGGTTTGCAGCAAATATCCTAATTTTGCGAGTTTGGTTCCAAGCGTTCGTTATTTCACGAACTCTCTTTTTGTAATTATCGTCCTTGTATGCAAATTCACATTGAGCTAATCCTTGTGTTGCCGGTATGTACTGCCTTGACCGATACTGCCTTAGTACGAGTAGTGGAGCGTATCCAATAGCTCCTCATATCCCAAGTAGAGGAACCCAGTCAAAATCGCCACACCGGTACAAGATTTCATTCGGGATCATCCATGAAGCTCTCCATTCAACATCTTCGTCTTGTAGATTTTGAAGAATAACCATCCACTTCTCTTCTGAGATGTCGTCCTGCCTCGGTGTAGCCGCTATTTCTTTTAACGGGGAATAATTCTCAAAGAAAACTCGACGAGAGACTTTTTCTAATTTCCAAAAGTGACTATGGAACCAAGCCAGTAAGAGCTGTGCGCAACCTATGAATCTGCCTTCTCCCGTTCTCAGACATGCATTCAAGGATCTGAAAGTTTCTGCTAAGATTACTGGGACGGGCGTGACCCCTTTGTCTAATCGGTCAAACAAATCTGAGACTGCTTCATCTATGTGCCCTACGGCTTTGGGAAAGATTACCAATCCATAGATACTAAGAGCGAAGATGTCGACCCTCTTCTTTATATCGGGATATCCTGAGATCAACTCTTTCAAGCTTTTCCAAGGAATGCACTTATTATCACCCTTCTGCTGACTTCGAGCTGCAACCCATTGTTCATCCATCCCCGTGATATTCATCAATTTTCTTACGAAAGTCAAGGCGCTGGTTCTGGAATAAACTCTATTTGGGTGGATCTTCGAGCAGCGAAGCAAGGCCGTGTATTCTTCTATGGTCGGCACCAAATCTATCTTTCTGAAAGTAAAACAACTATAAGCTGGGTTCCAAAACTGGGTGATAGCTCAAAACAAGTGTCTGTCTACTTTGATGTCGAGCAAGTAGGGCAAGTCACCGTAATTGCAGTAGAATAGTTGTTTAGTCTCGTCATCCTACCGATCCCAGATCTCTTTCATCTCTTGAAGGTCATTTTGGGCCACATTGATGAGAGTGAAATCCCGTAATTCTGAAACGTGTCCCTTGGCTAGACTATTGCCTTTCTCTTGCTGCACTGTCTCAGCCCATACTCGGACGGCCGCGTTGTCCTCCACTCTATCAAGAAACCCCTTTTCCATGTTAAGCTTTTCTATTTGGTAACTGAATACGAATCAACACCTTTCATGATGAAATGCCATGCAGTAACAGCAAACACAACAAGTTAGTGCCATATTTATAAAATCGGAAACAAACAGAAAATAATCAAGCACCTTTCAGGCGACCATTAGGGTTTGCGCGACTCTACCTAAGGTGGGCTCCTAAGGTTCACTATATGCAGCTCGGTTCTAAAGTAAGGGTACCTGAACCAGCGAATTCCTCAATCCTCACCCATTATAGGCTCATATGGATCGAGTTCGGTTCAAGGGGATACATTTCCCTATGGCCGTGCGGAGGTGAAAACCTGACGAAGACATAGGTACGGATGTATCCCGGAAGCGGTTCACTAGCCCATGCGGAGGTGAAAACCTCACGAAGGCATAGCTTCTCACTCCCACTTAAGAGCGGTAAAATTAACGAGCCGATATGATGCAAAATGCAGAAACATACCGAGAGATTTAAACCACAGAATAGGCGCATTATCAGGGAAACCATGAAAGCAAAGAATAACACACGACAAAATGACCGAAATTTTAAACCACATTTTCAAATTTTGACAAAAAGACAAGAATTAATCGATTTTTGGCCTGACTCTCTTATTCGTCCCCAGTGGAGTCGCCAAGCTGTCGAAACCATTTTTTGAGAGACGAGAATCGACTTGGGTTTTGAAAATAAGAATGGGAGTCGCCATCGATCTTTGTTAGGTGTGATCGAATCACCTTTGTTTTAATAAAACATTTTAGTTTACTTAAAACAACATTTTTGGTCTACAAGTTTCGAGAAAATGGGCTCGGGAGTTGGTTACGTGCGAGGAAGGGTTAGCACCCTCGTCACGCCCAAAATTGGTACCGAATCGATTAATTAGTGTCTTAATGTCAAAAGTCGAAAAAAAAACTGAGAACGAATTTAAAATTACGATCATGTGTTTTTTTCTAATGTTGGACATTTGAACAAGTTTGAATAATCATAAAAAATTGTCTTTGAAGTAACGAAGTGCCACGTCCAGTAAGTTAGGACACAGCACCCCGGATCATTATCATTGCAAAATCCTTGTCCCACGGTAACGAGACGTCACACCCAGTAAGTTAGGGCACAATGCCATGTAGTCTCGGGAATAGGCTTTTATTTTAAATCATTTCGGAAATTCTTATCTTGAGGTAACGAGATATCACACCTAGTAAGTTAGGGCACAACACTTCGTATTCTCAAGGATAAGCTCTTTGTTTTAAACCCGCATGTATTTTTAAAAAAGAAGAAATCCCATTACTTAGGCTAAACGAGAAAAATCGAAACCCAGTGAGTTAGGGCACGATTTTTCGAATTTCCCCAAACGCGAACATCACCTTAATTTTTGAAGATTTTCATTTTAAAATGATAGCGAATATACTATTTAAAAACCACGGCCAATTTGTTTAGGTTAAAAACGACGATTAAGGTTGATAACTACGTTTTTAATGCACAATGCGATGGCATAATATATGAATATGAATGACCATAGAATAATACCACATGAATAATATGCTATACGAATAAATAATAACGGCACGAAGGTACAAAACAACAAACTACAGTACATGCAAAGATGACTATTGTATGATGTGCACTATTTAAACATTAGCATAGGTAATCAAAGGCAAATAAATTAATCAACATATATGACGATTCACAGCAAGTGTGAAACACGTTGAAATAAATAAAATATCAAACATATAATTTGAAATGATGATAAGTTAATTTGAAAATAGATATAAAAATCTTAAAATAAACAATGTATATAAAGGTTTAAAAGTAGTGCATATAAGCTTAAAATAATAATAATAAATAATAATAATAATATTTAAATAATGGTAAAATAGAAAAATTATTAAAGAAAACAAAATATTTATATAAAAAGGAATAAATTAGAACGAAAACAAGGATTTGGGGCAAAAATCGAAGACAAAGGAGAATCTAGGGACTCAAATGAAACACGCATGATCGTTCAGGGACCAATCTGGTAAATAACCGCCAATCGCGAAAACTTTGCGTTTAAGAGGATTAAATTGCGACGGAACCAACGAGCGGAAGGACTAAACGCAAAAATAGTCCTTTTAAGGCAGAGAGGCGCGGATCCGGGTCGCCAAGCGGGTCGACGCGCGGATCTACCCCCCTTAAACGGCACCGTTTCGTTTATTATTTAAATTAAAAATTTTTGTTTGAAACCCTATTCTTATGCTTCAGAGAGAAAAAAAAACAAAAAAAATCAAAAGGCCCCCCCTCATTCTCAAAGAATCAAAGAGGAAAACCCTCTCTCTCTGCCCCGACGATCGGGTTTTTCCATCGATTGGGCTCCCCTGGCCGTTCATCACGCATATGGTGGCCGACGGTGCGCGAAAAGGGGCCTTTAACCCCACCGTGTTGAGCCTGTAGAACCGGGCTTTAGGTCGTCCCAAAAGACGCCGAAACCCCAAGGCTTTTGGCTTAATTTCCCCATACCGAACGCAGCGACGAAATGAGTTTTCCGGCGGCGCATCCGGATTCGGGTGAGGTCCCTTCGTTTTTTATTTCGTTTTGTTTGCTAAGATTCGAAATAGTAAAAGAAATAAGAAATAAAAATGACAGTAAATAACATCCAAAAAATGAAGACAAAATCAACCTTTAATGTCTTTTGTTTTCGATTTCTTAGTACTCGCCAAAAGCCCCAACCCCCACAATGGTTTTTTTCCGGTTTTTATAACCCATTTACAAGTTTTATTTTTGTTGTTTTCTATTCTTCTTGTTTTTCTGTCGTTTGTCGTCTCTGTTTGCAGGGTATGGACGAGGCTGGTGGCACAGAAGCGTGCGGGGAGCGGCAAACGAGGCACTCAGGGGCATAGTGCGCTCGTGGGGTCTGTGATCGAGGCGTGGGAGGGTGTGCTGGTGGAGAGGTGGCGCGAGAGAGAATGAGGGAACCCTAGGGTTCCCTGATCCTGTTTAGTTTCTGGGCCATTGTAATTGGGCTCGATTTTTCTTTAGGAATTGGGTTTGTAAAATGGGCCATCTGGGTTTGGGCTAGTTTGGCTGTGATTAGGCTTTGCGGGTTTGGGTTTGTAAAAGGGACATTTGGACTATTAAGGTTTATTGTTTTTTTCTTTGGGCTGGTTTTAATATTGGGCCGGGCAAATTATTGGTATCACAATTCGTAATAAAAGTTTAAAATGAATAATATGTAAAACAATTCGAAATAATATAAAAGGTTTAAAATAAGTAATATGTAAAGAAACTTAAGTATTTAATATACTAAATAAAGCCATTTTAAAATAACTAATACCCATGAAATATTAAGGTTGATAAATAAATGACAAATTTAAGATTTCAAAAAAAAATCAACAGATTAGGGACTGGATTAAAATTGAAACAAAATTTTGGGCCTAAATTAAGAAACGAGCTAAGGCAGGGGGACCGATTGGGGCAATATCCCCAGCCTTTATGTGTGTCTATGGGTCAATGACACTTTTGAAAACCAAATGAAATTAAATGGTAAAATCTATAAAAAGAAAATACTAACAAGAAGGCCCGATCGAATGGCGTAGCAACAAGGAGGGATCTATTGCGCTAATTTCCCATTAGAACAAAAATGCGCGGACCCAGGGGCGGATCCGGGTCGACGCGCGGGTTGCTCCACTGCATGAAACGGCGTCGTTTCCGTTGGCAGACTTAAACCCAAATTCCTCTTTCTTATTTTACAGACATTCTTTCTTTCCAAAAATAAACAGACCCCCCCATTTCGATGCTCTGCTAGGGTTTGATTCCCTGCCTTAGTGCCGCCACCAAGACCAGACGCCGAAGATTTGGGTTCCCCTCCGAACTTCGGTTTCTTCAAAGCAATGAGGAAACCGACGACGACGATAAATGCAAGTGAGCCCCCTTTTCTTTGTTTTCGCACGTGGGTTAAAAAAGCTATTTGAAATAGATAAAAAAATAAAGATGAAATCGGGAAGAGGCCCCTCTTAGATTTCCTTTGTGAAGTTTTTTGAAACACCAAGAAATAACAATCAATAATAAAAAGAAAATGAAATCAACCTCTAGTTTTTTGATTGCTAATAATGCGTAAGAAAAAGGGATCTGTTTTGAATGTTTTTGCTCTTTTCTTTTCTGTTAATGCGTAAGAGTGGAAGAGAGCCCCCCCTTTTTACAAGGTTTTTCTCAGTTTTTATAACTGATTTCCCCAGGTATCAGTTTCTGTTTTTTAATTCATTTTTTGCTATTTTGTTGCTTTCTTTCTTACTGGTTGTGTCGTTGCATGCTTCTCATTTCCTTGCAGGTGATGGGCGCGACATGCGAAAGTGTGCTAGTGGCCGGTCAGAGGCGTGCGGGTGTCGTCCGAGGCTTGCGTGGAGGCCAGGGGGCGCGTGTGGGAAGCCGAAGTGACGTAGGTGTGGGGGCAGACGAAGGGTTGGCGGCGCGCACAGTTTTGGGGTTCCTTAGGGTTTCTGAAACCCTAAGTGTTTTTGGGTCATTCAGGCCGATTGGGCCCTTGTTATTGGGCTCGGGTAAATTGGGCCATTGTTTATTTGGGCTGTTATTTGTATTAAATTTGGGTCTGGTATTTTGGGTTAACTGGGCTTTGAGTCTTTTTGTAAATAGACTATTTTATTTTATTTTGAATTTAGATTTGGGTTTTTATATTGGTATTGTTTTTTCTTTTGGGCCCCGGGCCAAAATTGGTTATTACAATAATAATGTAAGTGACTAAAATATAACCAAATGTAGACAAAAATAGCTATTTTTATAATTTACCTTATAATAAACCATAAAACAACATCAAGTTCTTAAATTACTAGGCTTCCTATTATCCTTTTATATGTTTTTTAATCAGTTCCTAGATGTTTATCCTTGTTTTCCTCTTCATTTGTTTTGTCATATATATATATATATATATATATATACTCCTACGTTATCAATATCATCTAGAAGCTATATATGGACAGTAACCCCTTAAATTTCAACTTCAATAAAAGCCATCTAAAAGTAAACAACTTTTCCCATCTCTCTTACTTTTCCTTCTCTTCCAACTTACGTGAATCAATTAAACTAAAAACAATATTCATAATTTTTTTTCATATATATGGTACTCTCCTTAGCCGACCAATTCATTCTCTCTAGAGCTTTTGCCTTTTTTTTCCTTTTTTTCTTCCTCTTAAGCAATCAAAAACAATGGGAGAAGAAGACATTACTACTAGTATCCAAGTTCTTCATGAAGAAGATGAAGAAGCACTTTCTCTTTGTGATCTTCCTTTAGAATATTTAGATACCAAAAGCAGTCCTACAAATGATCATTTGCATAATTTAAAGCCTACCCGAACCCAGAAATCATCATCCGAGTACGACCCGGAAATTTTCGAGTTCTTCAGCGACAAAAAGGGTTCCGATATGTGCCCGGCCGACGACTTAATCTTTGGCGGCAAGCTCGTGCCTTTGAAACAACAACAACAACAACAATACTTTCCGAGTCAAACTCAAAGCCATGTACTTTTACGCAAACGATCCGAGTCACTTTCCGAGTTACGTACCCAAAACAGAGCTGTTCTTCTTAGGAATAGTCGTTCTTTGGATTATCAAAAGCCGAAGCTTCATCGGTCTGATATAGCGCAGAGAAACTCTAAACCCGAGGTTTCTTCGCCTAAAAAGGTGGTTAAGCCAAGGTGGTACGTTTTCATGTTTGGGAGTGTTAAGTTTCCGCCGGAAATGGAGCTTAAAGATATAAAAAGTCGGCAGTTCCGTCGGAATCCGGCAATTATGTTTCCCGATGACGGCAAAAAGATGGGTGATAACCGGAGCTCCGACAAGGGTTCTTCCTCTTGGTGTTTGTTAAAAGTGTTGAGTTGCAGGGATTATACTAGCGTTGCCGTAACGTCGTCGTTTTACTTGTCTCATGCCTGATAATACTGAGATTAGGATATTAATTATGGTTCATGCAATTTCTTATGTACATTTTTACCCTGCTAACTTTTATGAATGGCAGGGCATTTTGGTAATTCCAATATCAAAATACTAATAATAATTATCATTTATCATTATAATTTCTTAAGTCTATGGTGGGCATCTTTAAAGAATAAATATGTATTTATACATAGGAAATTTTAAAAAATATAAATACTTTATTTTTTTATAAATAAATATCTTTATTTAATTATTGTCATTATAGTATATTATATTGATTTTTATAAAGTTTCATTAGTACAAATATAAATTTAACTACAAATACATATTCGATCAATTTCAATATAGAATCCAATCAATAAAACACATAACGTAAAGACGAAGCCATAAAAAAATTTTAGGGGCCGAAATTAAATTATAATTTTTACGATAGTAAAAATATAATTTTACCATTCAAATAGCCTATATCTTTATCATTTCTCAAATTAAACCAAGACCTCAAACCTTTATTAACCTTCATTTACCTTTTTTTTAATAATTTTATGTATTGAATGATATCATTTCACCCATTACATCAAACGATTTATTGTAGTGATAATGCCTTTCGTACTTTCTATTATTAGGAGAAAGAATGCTATGAAAATATTAATTTAATATTTTTAAAAATTATGTATCGTAATTAATATTTAAAAAATATTTATTTATTACAAAATAATTACTGGAGTATATTTATATTTAATTTTATATGTATTGTGTAATAAATAAATAATTCTTTTCTTTTTAAAATTTTAAAAATTTATAACCGTAGTTTAAATTAAAAGATATTATTAATATATATATATATATATATTTAAACAATCTTATTGTAAATTCTGATTATATCTATTCTTTTTGACATAATACGTTGAACTACTAATACGCTTTAGCGCACTAAATTCACGTCCTACCATATTGGTAACAATGTTCGTACCAATCGAACTAAGACTCAATCGACAAGATATAATTTATTTTTAAATATTAGTTTTTTATTTTTATTTTTTATTACTTCAATTAAAATTTTTAAAATTTTTACTTCAATGAAATAGTGGAGAATGTTAGGTGGGGACAAAAATTAATGATAATCACGAGACTCCCGGCCCTAACATTAATATATAGTGTTATAGGTCATCAAAGAATATTGATTTTGTAATATTTAAAGAGAAATAATATCGTCACTTTTGGATTTTTGCTTTTATATTTATTTGGAATTCGGTAGTTAACAATTTATTATTTTCTCATAAAAAAACAATTGTCATTACTTTGCATTCTCAACCAAAAGGTGACATTTACGTATTACAGCATGCTTTAGTTTTTTATTAAAGGAAAAAAATATTCAAATTAATTTGATATACATAAAAGTACATCTATACTATACAGGAAACCAACAATGAGGAAATAAGGGGACGACGGTGAAGACTGCGAGACTAATTCACTTGTGATAGACGGAGAGTCGGAAGAGAAGGTTAAGGGAAAAAGGGAGTAGGAGGAGGAAGGAGGTCCAAGGACAGGAGAAGGTTGGTAGATGCTAAGCTAACATGTAGAATGCCCGAAGAAGAAAATGCTTGCTATTTCCCTTGTTTGATCACCAACAATACGGTTTATTTGGCCACCAACAATACGGTTGGTAAGTTGCTCATGTGGCCGACTAGATAATAGGCCTATTATATATTAGTTGTTGTCAAGTGTAGTACTATATGGTCTTGCTCTAACATTCTCTTTACTGAAATAGTACGAAGTTGTTATGTCTTATCTGCCTTTCAGTGATCTCCCCTAGGAGGATAAAAGCGGTTGATATGAAGTACACATTCCAGCCGGATGGCCACCGAGGGTACAAGGCAGAGGACAATCCGCGAGTACTCACTGAGCCATTCCTTGTGCTACCACGTGTTCAAGTTTAAGTAGGGGAACAACAAACATGAATTTTAATTTTAATTTAATATGTAGTGTGATTTGTGTATTTTAATTATGTGTAATAATACACATAAAATTTTTATTTAGATTAGTTTTTCTGGATAATTATTCCCTACACTGCATGTAGAGTTTTTAAGGCTTCACAAACAGGTTTAGAGTGTGACAAACATCTTATAGGGCATAGCAAAAAATATTAAATATATAAATAAATCGAACATTTGTTACATTCTCAACTTACTTATTAAATCTAAAAAACCCCAAAGTCCCAGAACATTGTTGCAAGAAATGGATTGAAAAACCTTTTAGAAATTGAAAGTAAAGAAAGTTGAAGCTTCAAAGTAAAGGAAAAAATGCACCAACCCAATAGACATTAAAAATTTTCAAACAAGAAAAGGTGAATGAATTGATGGCACATAACATGACAACAAATTTCACTAAATTTGAAGCAACAATGAAGGACAGAAACAAGCCTTTCAAATATTAATTTGGAGTAAATGTGAGGGCAAAGCATCCTTTTTTGCTTTACAAAGGTAGGGTAAGTTCATAATGCTACAATCGACACATCTTCTTACTTAATGTAAATATTTATTGTTTAAAGCACATGAAAGCTTAGCTCACATGAGAATTGACTGTTTTCAGACCCTCTCTATGCCACCAAATAACCCTTCAACCATATATATATTTATATATAAAAGACTATCAATGCATTTACAGTGTAGCAATGAAGATGGCAACCAACCTTTCTTGTTCAAGCTTAGCTCGAGATGAAGTTTCAACCAGATCTTGAAAATGACCGGGAAAGAGGTTAAAGCTCGCAATGTATGCCTCCAAAGGGAATCCGAAGCCTGGGGGAATAGATACAACACCTGAAGGGGGAAAACGATTTAAGAACTAATCAAGACTTTAACCTTTTGGGAGATGTCATGTGAAACTAGAATCCACACCACTCCAAAATCACCAATATTCACTCCTCCCTCCTCCCGTCGTACAAAACAAGTTCCCCAACCTCAAGTAGAATGACTAAAAAGCAAGGATTTAAATTGTGGTCTCGTTGCATTTATCGTGGATGCGGATATATTGAAGGTTAAAATATGTACCAAGTCCTTCTACTTAGTAGATCTAAAAATGTAAGTTTAATATTAACAACAAATTATAACAATGTCACCAGTTGGACCTAAATTTCTAAATCCAACAAGTAGAGGGACTAAATTCCTAGAAATAAAAGCAGAGAGACTAAATTCTAATTGTACAAGAAGTACAAGGATTTGAAGCATATTTTAACCTATAATGAATGCTACCTCATTAATAGCAATAAATATAGAAAACGGAGAAAGCTGAAACCAAATAATAGCAGCCAAATATTGCATTGTGGTTACTATTTAATTAATCCGCCCACAGGGGAAGCCAGAAATTTCTTTTTTGTGCGTGTCTGTTTGATGCATTTCTTCTAGTCTTGTCAATTGGGCAAGTTGAGTTCATTTTGGGTCCAATAAATTCGAAATCTAAAATTTTCCAGTCATTTTGGGGTTCACACTGTTCCGGCTTTGAGTCATTTAGGCCTAATCGTCATGAGTTTGAGTCATTTTGGATTCTAGTCACTACACATTCAGGTCACGTTGGGTTACTTGTTCAGATTATTTCAGGTCTAAATCATTTCAAGATTGGGTCATTTCTGGTTCAGGTCAGTTTCGGATTTGGGTTCAAGTTGGAATGGTTTTGTTTGTTTTCTTTGATGGTTGAAAGTATAGAGTTGGGTTCGGGTTTAGGTTGATTGGGTCGAGTTTTCAAGTTTATGTCTAAGTTGGCAGGTTAAATTTCTTCAGGCAACAACTGGTACCATGCACCCATTTATTAAAAGATCAAAGTTGTTCTAAATTATAGCATATTAGCACCACCTCAAAAGAGAACTGACTTAAGTCCAGTATCTTCAACTACACAGCATATAATGAAATACGAGTTTCCACACCAAGTATAATAAAAATTTGAGTTACTGTATTCTGGGGAAATAGACTTACCTCTTGTCTTGATCGACAGCACATGACAGCCACTTGCTCTCAACTCGAATAAAGCACAAAAGGCACTGCAGTGCATTGTTTAAAGATAAAAAAAGAACATAAGAAATATTCCTTCAGTGGTAAAAAATCATGAATAAATGTTACCTCATTAGGATAATTCACAAATTTACAGTCCCTATGAAATTTACGATAATAATTTGTGAAAGTTCAAGGGCACGTCGATGACTCTTAATCCTAAACATGGTCCAAAACAGAACCAATTATATTACTAAAAGAAAATCAGGGTATGGATTAAAATGCCAGATTATATATATATCCTTGCAGCTTGACTATACTGATACTATAATGGACCGAAACATCACAAAATTCACCTTGGCTTCAAGCAAAAACATATATAAACAACACTAATTTGGTCATTGTTAAAAATGCATATTTTTCTACAAGCGCTGCTAAACTAGAACACTTCAGAGTTAGTGGGTGTGTTAAAAGCATGAGAGGATAATTATTGGCATCTCGAGGGAAGTGCTTTGAGTTCTTAGCTTGTAATTGATAAACACCGGATTCATCAGCTGAAAATTTCTTATATGTAGCAGAGCCCAGTCAAAAGGACTAGAAACAAGCATGCTGTCGGATTTTTAATCGATTTTTTGCATTTTTAAGCCAAAGACAGCATCTATCACAAGAAACCTGGAGTGACTAATGATAAACAATCTATTATAAGCATATACGATGACACTCTTTCAAGCATAAAAAGTCCTCGACTGCTTGAAATAGAAAAAATAACTTACCAACTAGAAAAATAGCTATCAGTAAAGCAAGTGTAAGTTGCAATGAGCAACTAAATTGCAAGTGCACCGGACTTTGGAGATGTCTCAATAACCCACTGATCCAGCCAAAGCGCTGCGACATATTACAATTAGTATACTCCCCGAGTACTTAGCATAGCATAAAATCAATAAAAAAGGAAACAAGTAAATGATGCTCTTTCTGTGATTCGTACCTGATAGAATAAATTAAAAGCACCTTTGGCCTGAGGAAGATCTCCACACCTTTGCTTACGGAAGAAAGGCTTCGATCCTTTTTCTTTAGGTGTGGACTCGATGCCTGACCTGGTTTTGGTCCTATCATCGTATTTATCGGCGATTACAATTTTCAATGTGCCAAGATTTGGTGAACACCATGTTTTTCTTGTACCAGTTGTTCTCTCTAGTCCACTACTAACGTCATTTGACCTTCCGGAACTTTCACCATCTTCTACATCAATGATACACTCGGCATCTTTACCAGAATCTTTAAAAACTTTCGTCATCTGCACTTCAGATGTATCTCCATTACAAGTAGCATTGTTAGAATCTGTGTCCTTTCTCTTGTGGCAATTCTCCGAAAGAGTGTTCTTTGTAGACGGTTGCAACAAGCTTGGAGAAGTCCCGGAAAGGAAGATTGCTAAATCATCACATTCTTCTTCATCCAAATTAACCCACCGAAGTGGTTGCTTCCCTTCCTCAATAAATGCTTCTTTTAGTGCTGCTTCTACATGGGAAATTTGACTCTCGATTGCAGAAATAAATTGCTTGTGCCTAGTTGCTGTAATATCATCGCTACGATGTCCATGACTCAACCTTATTGCTCTCTCAAACTCCTCCAACTGAATTAAGCATACAAAATTTATGAAGCAAACACTAACACGAGTAAGCTTCTTAGAAATAGATAAAAGGCATCGATATGGAGATATTAATAGTCAAACATGCACCTGCATCCAACAAAGACCAAAATCCGAGTAACATAGATGTCTTAAAATCAAAAGAAAGAAAAGACAAACCTGCCATTTAGCTGTGCCTAAAGCAGTTTGCAGTTCTCTACAAAGTTCAACAGAATCACCAGTTCTTAGCCCTTCTTTCCTCTCTTTGATCCACATTCTATATGCTGATTCCATTCTGGAAAAAAAACAACAGAAGCCATTAAATTACTTCAAAGACTTCATGAAATAATTATTCTAAAAAATATATGTTTGAAGCTTAAAACTTGTTTATATATACAAAAACCTTATTAAGTGGTTGATTCATAACATTAAGCATTACAAAGTTTCCATTGAAGTTTTCAAATCACAAGCATATAACCTTACACCAAAAAATGGAACCTTTAATTATATGTTTTTCCCTGGTTCAACAGATATATATATACATAAGCATGAACATACATATCGGCATGAAAATTAGGAAATATAGCACATTTAGTAGAAACCCAACAACAAAAAAGGAACCTTTAAACCCCCCCCCAAAAAAAAAACCTAAATAATTGAACAGTCAATTATATGAAATTAAACAGACATTTAAGAAGCACAAATAAAACCCATGTCACCAACCAAACCCCAGTAAATTTAAAAAAAAAGGCATGAAATTTAAAAAAAAAAAAAACATACATATCAGCAGATTCTTGAACCTCTTCTGCTGCAGAAAAAAAGGCATCTTTTTTCCACAAATCAAAACTATTTGCAACCATCATCTTCTTCACCGTTCAACAGCTTCAAACCCAAAATTAATTCGCTTTTTTTGAACGCGCACACACACACACACACACAAAACACTAACAAGAGATTTGAATTTTTTGGTGGGTTTTCATTTGTTTACTTTGATTTCTTTGCTTTCTCTTCTTTGCTAAGGAAATTATAGAGAAAGCAGAGACATGGCTAAGCCAAAGAAGAGAAAGAAAGACAGACAGAGAAGAGAAGAGACGTACAAAGGATTCTATTATTCCTCCATTCCCTCTTTCGTCTTTCTTTCTTTTCCTTTCTCTTTTACCTTTATTATTATTATTATTCTGAAATAAATTGGAATTGTGCACATAAAATTTTTAAAAAAGGTTAAATTTGAAGTTTGGTCCCTCTAGTATGATAAAATTTTAATTTAGCAAAATTTCATAGTCTATTTAATAGTTCTGGCTAAAAAATTGATATGATTTTTTAAAGAAAAAATATCTCTTCAAACTTATCATACTGACGATAGGGGTTAGCCAAGGTCTTGGTCCTTTTCCATTAAAATGTTTTACAACAATATTAAGAAATAAGGAAATTTTACTTAAGTTAAACTTTGAGTGTTCGAGTTCGAATCTTACATTGTGTGAGTCATACGTAGACTTTGTTCAGATTTATTTTTACTTAAATCTCACTATGTGTGGATTTTATCTAAAGTTATTCTAGTCCAATGTAATCTCACACTCCCGTATAGTATCGATATTTTGGAACAAAAGGGATAATTTCAATTAACGTTAATAGTATTTCTAGCTTTGTCCTTGTTGCCATCGAATTTTTTTATTCGAATGGTGCTCTTTTTAAAAAAAAAAGAAAGAAATTTCAAGTTAGCATTTTAATTGAAATAGATAACAACATTAACTATTTTAACTAATTAATTATATTATAAAAGTAGAGATTAAATTGTCTTAAATTAAAACAAGATGACTAAATCTCAAATTTAAGTATAACAGAATGACCAAATCAGGATTTGACCTAAAAATTCAGTATTTATATACAAAATTTTTATTTACGTGATAAGGTGTTTGGTTCAGACTTCAGAAAGCAGGAGGTTCTATCTGGTGGTTTTATAGCCAAACATTTCATTGCTCAGAAACCAATCAAAGCTCCCCACGCCAATGTCATAGGTCACTTTGACTGACGTGTTTTAAGTTTAATGGTTGATTGTATGATGTCATAAAAAGGAGTAGAAACAGGTAATCAAAGCTCAACAAAAATTAAAAAGTAAGCTTCGGTAGTTGCAAAAATTAATTAAAGTGTTATTTAAAATGATTTTTTTTTAAATTTTCTTTCCCGTTTATTAGAATAAAATAGCAAATGATAATTTATAAAAATTATAAATTAATTAATTATATCGGATAATATAAATAATAAAAGGTTTAAAATAATAATTTAATAATTATAAAATTTTTGCTTGAAGGAAAGTTTAAAAGTAGTTTTATATTTAAAAATTTTAAAAATTTATAATACTTTTTTAAAAGTTTAAAATATTATACAAATAATAGTTTTTTTAAGGAAATTAAAAGTTTGGTGAGTGATGTGTGTTAAGTAATAATAAGATTCGCAGATTGAGTCTTAGTTCAGTTGTTATTAATATTATTGTTCGTATAAAAAAATATGAGTTTAAATGCGCTAAAACATGTTATTTTCTTATTTAATGAGTGAGGAGCTATGAGTAATAGAGTATTTTAATTATTATTAATTATTACTAGAATATTGATTTATTTCGCTAAAAAATCCCAAATATTCAACATTACCTTCATTTATTGGTTAATTAAATGTCAGATGAGAATCATAAAAGATGGTAATTAATATATCATCATAAAAGATGGTAATTAATATATCTTTATTATTTTCACTTATTCATTATATTTAATAAATAATAATAATTTGAACATCTATATCTTGAATTGAATGTCACCAAAAATAACTATAAATTTGTACATCAACATAACTTCAACCTGAATCATGTTTCTAATTTCTTAAAGTAAATCTTACTCAAAATATGCTTTAAACTTCAAAAGACAAAAAAATTAATTGATTGATTGATTAATTGAGGCTTAAATCATAATTTGGTTTTTCAATTTTTGCTTAATTCACTAAGTGTGTTTTTTTTTTTAAGTTTGATCACTGAGTTTCGAGCGACGATTTAATGATCGGTATGATGGAACATTACCTATCGGCGAGTAAAAGAACATAACCCAGATTCAAGCTGATCTAACTGTCGGTGTCGGAGATAAAAAAAGAAAGTTGTTCGAAATTTAATTAGTAGATTCATGGCATTCAAAGCTATTTCATAAAGATAAAAAAAGAAAAAAAAGGAAAAAGAAAAACACTAAATTGTATTGGGAAATTTACCCTTTCGATTGGTGTTAGAAGTGAGAATAGAGAAGGCCATGCAATAACAATTTTAATAACCCAAATGACTTAAATGAAAATTTTCAAATAGTTTAGTGACTATTTTGTAACTTATTGAAATTGAATTACCAAAATATAAGGTTACTAATAATTTAATGTAACTAGTATTGATTGTAAGTTTTTTTTTTGAATAATCTCGTTATATATTCTAGTCATATTTGTTATTTTTGACACAATATTTAGAACTATCTATAATTCATCCCCAACCCATAAATAAAAAGACAATGAGCTTCACCGTACTCAAACTTACATCCTCTTATATTAATAATAATACACATACCAATCGAGCTGAGACTCAATCCGCAATATTGATTATAAATTAATTTTTTTTGGTGGGGAATAATAGAAAAAAAAAAGAAGTGAATGGGGATTGTTGGACTTAGAATTTATAGATTAATAAATGAATGGTAAGGAAAGATGTAAACGTCATGAAAGTCATACCTCACTTAACCACCACTTTAACCACCATTTCCCCTTATTTTATTATTATGTGGCTTCAATTAAATTTGTACCCATTCCTACCCTACTATTTTTTTTCTTTTAACTTCAATTATTTTACTTGTAGACACACATGTCTTAATTCAATAATCTGTCCTCCAATTATTGCCTAAATTTGAAATTAGTCCTCGAATTCTAAAACTTTCTCATTGAGTCTTAAAAGTATTCGTATTTAGGGATCAAAGGTGGGTTCCATTGCCTCCTGATTCTTTTAAGTTGAATGTTGATGACGCTCGTAATTCGACTTCGGGACTAGCTTGCTCGACAGTAGTGGCACGTGATGAGCATGGCAGATGAATGTGGGGAAGTGGAAGAAATATTGATAAATGCAGTGTAGAGCAAGTTGAACTTTAGGCAATTTATGATGGCCTCCAGTTAGCGTGGGAGGATAATTGAGAAAATATTATATTTGAAACTAACTGTGCTCTAGCTATCAAAGGTATCCAATGTAGTATCAAAAGACATTCAAGATTTGGTGTTGTGAATTTAAGAACTATGCAGACGTAAGTGGAGAGTGGATATCAAGCAAATACTAAGGGAGGCAAATTGTACTCCTCATATTTTGGCTAGACTGAAGAAAGGTTTGCCTATTGGTACTTGAGTCTTTCATGAAGTTCCTTCAATGATTGCTAACCAAATACGGTTAGATAGAAGTTTTTTGTTGTCTAACCCTGCTGCTACTTCTATTATTTCGTAATTGACAATTATTTTTAATTTGTTATAAAAAATATATACATATTTATAATTTAATTAATATATTTTAAATATGTTGTATCAATTCATTTAAGTTTTAAATATGGTATTAAAAAAAGGAAAAAAATAAATTTTGTAATGATTTTTTTTAAGGAAAATGGATGTTTGTTTAATTAAAGCAAAATTATATGGTCCAATTCTCATTCAAAATTTTAGTAGAATAAAGAACTTTATGATAAAGTAAATAAACTATATATTATGGTAACTTAAGTTCTCTGGTGACAAAGCATGAAAATAAATTATTGTACCATTATTCATGTCGAAAATCCAGGGTTTCATGCTGCCTATATTATAAAAATTGTGTGACAGAGCCAGATGTTCGACAGCTCATTGACCTTGTCAGAGTGGGTGTGCCTATTCACATTATTTTGAAATCAAGTGAATAAAATTCTTATAAATTACAACTATCCAAATAAATTATTATAAATATTAAATTAAATAATTAAATTTAGATGAAACTTAATGTTTTATAAATTAGATTAATGTTTTTTCTTTTAATTATCAAACACGAGCTCTAATATTCTTTTTTTATAGATTACTCACGTACTCTTAACAAGAACAATTTACTGTTGCACCCACAATAAATAGACAATCATTATAACTCGAATTCCCGATGTTCGATAGAGAAATTCTATACTTTAATTAAATAAATGAATTTGTACATTAAACTTTGATTTGCTTTCAAATGAAAAAAAATGACTTTTTAATTCATATGTTTAGTTTCACTTATTATTTTTATTTAATAAAATATGATTAATATATTTTTATGTGAAATTTAAATATTTTATTAAAATAATATCTAAATTAAGGTATTTTTATTCAATAAAATCTAATTATTAGGTTTGATTATATGAAATAACTATAATTTTACTTAAAATTTGAAACATTAAATGAAAAATTAAAAAAATAAATATAACATATAAAAAAAATCGATTCTATTAAAAACATGACTATTATAAAAACAACAGACTGATTTGAACAATGATTATAATTATACAACTATGGATTGAGTGAGAATTGCACTTAACTTTTATTGAGTCCATGTCTCAATTGGTTCTCCAAAGGCCCATTGAATTTTGGCCTTCAATTGAAGCCTCATTGTAGTTATAGAAAAATATTCTCACTCATTGCTTTTTATAAAATATAAAAAATTTATAATTTTGCGGATAAAGTTTTGATTAAAATGATAATGTTAAAATTTATATATGAGGGGCGGATTGAGTTGTAATTGCCAGTGCAGGAGGATGTGGGTTACTGGGTTCGCTCCAATAGATAACTTAAGAAATAAATAAAAATTAGTCGAAACCATTTTTATATTTAAAAAAAACGGGGATCGACTTTAAAACAAAAATGGAGTCGCCACCGATCCCTTTTTGCTTAGGTGTGATTGAATCACCTTATAAAACGTTTTATTTCAAAATATTGATTTTGGCCTACGAAATTCAAGAAAATAGGTTCAGGAGCCCGTTACGTACGAGGAAGGGTTAGCACCCTCGTAATGCCCAAAATTGGTACCAAATTGATTAATTATTGTTTTAATGTCGAAAATTTTAAAAATATGATCCTTTTAATTGAAAGAAAGTAAAGATTCACTTATCTCAAAGAAATAAAATGTCACACCCAATGAGTTAGAATGCAACATTTCAAGACTTTGAAAATAAGCTTGCCTTTATTTAAATGTAACATCCTGAATTTTTGGGCATATGCGTTTGATGGGTGGATATGTTTAATGTGTTAATTTAAGTGTTAGGTGTCCAAATTGGGCTCAGGCTTAGGCAGAGGCCTTGATTAAAATTATCTGTTTGGGCATTATAGGGTTTAAAAGGTAGTATCTATGTTTAAAATACCAAAGTGGGCTTGTGCCCAAATTTAAGTTTCATGGAGCCCAATTCTTTTAATTTAAGTTAGCTAAATTTTGGGCATTAGGATTAGGTGGAATGGATGGCAACAAGGCTAAAATTTAGGGGTTTTAATGTTTAAAATATGTGGATAATAAGCAGATTAAGGCTATTATTTAGAAATTTATTTTATGTGGATAATAAGCAGATAAAGGCTAAAATTTAGGGATTTTAATGATTAAAATATGTGGATAATATGCTGATAAAGGAGGGAGGAGTTAGAGATAATTAAGTCTCTTTTAGATGAGCTAGTAGATTAAGATAAAGGAGAAAAGATAGGATTTATCTGCAAGGTTAGGTAAGTGCCGAAATTTCTATAAATAGGGGGAATATTTCTTCAATTTCGGCATTTGGGTTTTTCTCTTATTCTTTTCTCTTCTTCTCTGAGTAAAAGCCGAAAACTCCTAAAGTTTCATCTTCCTCTTCATTCTCTGCAAAAGCCGAAATCTCTAAGCCAATTCCCTCATATTCACTTTGATTCAAAAGCCGAAACTCTTTCTATTCTTTTTCTTCCTAGCCGAAATCTTCAAGTCTCTTCCTTGTTTTCTTTTCTTCTTCTCTTTTCCTGCCAGAAATCGAAACTCTTCACTCAAGTATTTTAAAAGCCAAAGATACATCAGCCTTCTCTTGTTCATACTTTTTCCGGGATTTTCCTAAAAGCCGAAATCCCTAGATCTCATCTCCTGTGATTGCCGAATTACTTCTGTGGTGCCTATTTGTGCCGAAATCTGAAGGGAACTTTAGTGGAGTCAATCGCATAGATCTCTGAGTTATAGATCGGTAGCACTCGAATCGTGTTACTTTCGAGATTTCAAGGTAAGAAGATCTATTAGTTTCAATGTGTAAATTCAGGATTTACTAACCCTTGGCCGAATATAGGAGAGGCCCTATTTTCACATCTTTCTGGCTTTTTGAGCAAAGTTGTAGATCGGTCTAGCAAGAGTATCGACATTAATCAGGTGTGTAACCTTTCTCACTGTTAGACTATTTGCTAATATATATTCATATGTATAAATCTGTTATACTCTGCTAAATGCCGAAATCCCAGCATAACAAGTGAAAACCCTTGAAGGGTAAAGGCTGATCAACAGGTTAGTGACTTCTGTCCTATTTCAGTGATTATTCCTGTTAAAACGATATGCTTTGTATGACGATTTCATTGTATGCTTGGGGTTGGGAAATTGATGAAAAGGGGAAGTGATCTGTTCTGGTGGCTTTTGCCATTTCAGCCTGGTGACTCTGTCACAAACTCTGTTTTTGGTGGCTTTTTGCCATTTCAGCCTGGTGACTCTGTCACAACTCTGACGATGAGCAGCACGACTGCCATCAACGGCGTGTAGCGGTGCGGGTTGATTGTAGAAATCCCCTATGGTGTGAACGGCTGGTACGGGAGGCGTGTAGCGGATGGAAACTTAGGATTTGGGTTGGGCTTCATAATTTTTTTGTTGTATATATATATTAAACTGTTATTCTGTTCTGTGGGGCTAAGGCCCAAATCTAATGGTTCATAAGGGTTGCACACTGAGTCTCGCGACTCAACCAATTTCTTAACATCTTCAGGTAGCACCTAGTGCATCGGACCGGGCTGGAGAGGAGCGCAAGATGGCCATGCAAAAGAACTCTTGGATTTAACAAGAAGACTCCAGTTTATTATTTTATATTTTTATTTAATGGGTTTTAAATTTTATTGTAATAAGGCCATGGGCCACTAGACTATTATTTATGTTTTGGTTTTATGTTGGGCTTTTATTACTGGGCTTTTAAGTTTTATGTTTTAAATTAAGTTAAGACATGTATGAAATTATAGTTTTTGTTTAAAATTCACCAAGGTAATTTAGAACTTTATATTTTATATGAATTAATGAGTTATTAAGTTTTCGGTATAAATGTTTAAACCTAGTAGTTGTTTTCCAAAATGTGACATGTTTTGTAAAATCCCTTAAGTGACATACCAGATCCGGTTGTAGCGTTTGGGCCGGGTTTGGGGTGTTACATTAAAACATCCTTATCTCAAGATATAAAACATCATATCCAATAAGTTAGGATATAACATCTTGAATTCCCGAGAATAAGTTTTGATTTGAAGTTTATAAGTTTTCAATTTTAAAAAGAAATGTTTAATATCTTAAGTCCAACGAGAAAAATCAAAACCGAGTAAGTTAGGGTACAATTTTTCTCGAGGCTCTCACATATTGTGTATCGCCGTACCTCTTTTTTAAAAAAAATCTTTTGAATAAAATGCGACAATTTAACCAAAATGCATTATTTTATTAAAAATGGTTTGATTAAAATATTGCATTATTATATCACCAAATAACAATTCACCATAATTACAAGTCATATTAACGATTAATACAAATATAAACAATTAAAGAATATAAAATAACGAACGATATAAATAATAAAATAACTATACTAAAGCACACATAAAATAATAATCAAATAAAAGAGCATGGATAATCAAATAAAGATATAAAGTAGTAAAGAATGAAAAATAAATATAAACTTTACATACAAGATAAAAATAAAATGACAATATAAAATGAATGACATATGCCAAATAATAAATAGATACTATAAATAAAAAACACATATAAAGAAATGACATGGCAAAATCTAAAATGGACATATATATGCATGTAATAAAATAAATATATATTTTAAACGGTTAGTATATAAAAATATACTTGAATATATAAAATATATGTATAAGGGATGTAATATAACAATTTAATACATATAAAGAAATAATATATTTAAAATAATCAATACATAAAAGACTTCATATTATTAATAAATTAATTTAAGTAATATACACTATACAAATTTTAAAATTAAATATAACATAGAATTTTTAATAAAAATGAAATAATTCAATATAATATTAAAACAATTTAAAAATAAATAAAATAAAAATAAAAAAAAAGTTAAAAAAAAACAAAGAAACATGGGTTAAATAGAAATAAAAGTTAAATGTAAAAGGACCAGATTAGAATGCGTGCCACATTGTAGGGAACTATTAGGCAATTATGCCTTATCTCCTAAACGACGCCGTTCCATCTCCTGCTTTAAAATAGCCTTAGGACCAGATTGCAAGAAAATATGAATTTCAGGGCTGAATTAAAAACTAAAAGAAAATTTAAATTGAACGAAATTAAAAATAATAAAATTGCGGAAGAACCAAAGAGGCAAATTGCCCATTTTATAAAAACACGCTGATCCTCCTCGGGTATCGGGTCAACGCGCAGATCCTAGCCCTTAAACGACGCCGTTTTGGTCAATAATTGACCACACCAATATGACGTCGTTCCATGAGCCCTTATAAACAAACAAAAAAAAAAACAGCAAAAAATCATTTTAAACCTAACTTAAAAAACAAAACAACAGATATCCCAAAAATGCTCTGCCTTCATCGGCCTTCCGACCTCTGGCCATCATCGCACATGCTTCACGCGCCACACACGCCATCGTCCGCGGCGACTTCAAGGCTAAAAAAAAACTTTGTTTTTAATGCCAATCAAAAGGGTAAAATCCTTCTTTCTATTTTTATTGTTTGTATATAAAAAAAATTGCATGAGTGAAAAATGAAGAAATGTTAAACAAAAATCACCTCTGTTCTGTCTTTTTTTTTTGTATTATATTTCTGCCTATATTTTCGTGTCTATTTTACAGATTGTTTTAGGGTTTTTATAGCCCCCCAAAAATGAACCGAAAATACAAAATCCCATTTTGGTTGCTACTGTCTGTTATACTTGCCATCTTCTATCGTTTTTTCTTTCCTTTTGCAGGCTAATAACAAAGATTTCGACGATGATGAAGACTGGTGGCTCGCGCTAACTGTTGCGCAACTGGGGCTATGCTGGGTGCTGTGGCGCGAGGAGAGAACCATAGGGTTCAGGGTTTCTGATTTCTGAAACTGAATTTGGGCCATTGGGCCGTTTGGGTTTTGGGTATTAGTTTGGGCTAGGTTTTAATGTTTTGGGTCTGAGGGTGTAATTGCGTATGTAATGGATAGGTAATTTGTGTTTGAATTTTGGTTTTGTAAATGGACTGTAAACTGGACATTGGTTTATTTTATTTTATTATTATTTATTTATTCAAGCCCAGGCATAAATGGGCCACTACAATTATAATTCGAAAATCAATCTTAATCTTAACAGATAAATTAATTAATTAATTATAATTTTATTATTTATATGGATGATTATTTTTCAAATTCATGTATTTATTACATGCTATTATGTAGTAATAAATTTAAAATTCTTTAAATATTATTGAATTTAATAAATTTATATTTTTATATTTTTAAAATTGATATTATATTAAAGTTTACCTAGTTTCAGTTCAAATTTTTTTATTTAATTAATCCTTAAACTTGAATTATTTATTTAATATTAAAAATAAATAAGTAATTTTTATATAAATATAGTAATTAAATTTAAATAAAATAACTTTTAATCATTAGGTTGTAATTGGGATTGGATTGAAACTTTATCGGAAACTAAATCCAAATCAGTGAAGCATATAACCCAACCTTATCCATCCATCTTTTTTCTTTAAAAAAGTTAATATCTTTTCCAATATTCTTTTTGAACGTAAAGCTCATCTTTTTCGAGCTTTTAATATTCAAGAATTCAACAAATCAATTAGTGAAATTTTCTAGATTTAATATTTTTTTGGTGTTTAAAATATTATATTATGAATCCCGTGTTAGTCTAATTGTTAGAATGTTCACTGCTCTAGATGTAATTTCTACTTTAATTATTGTGTTGAACTTATTAGGCTTGAATAATATTATATATTATAAAATATAAATATAGTTTAAATAATTAAAAATAAATTAAAATATGCCATAAGTCATTTTACTCTTTGAAAATTTAGATTTTAGTTTCTTTATTTTTTGATTTTTAGAAATTTAGTCTTTTTACTTTTCAGATTTCGAAATTCAAATCCAATTGTTAACACTATTAAATTTTTTTGTTAAATTTATTGGTGTGATATTTTGAAAAAAAAACTCACTTGATAGCCATGTAACTGAACAAAATAACATTGTAATGAATCTAAATTTAACAAAAAAGAATAACATCGTTAACAATTGGGTTTGAATTATAAAATTTGAAAAGTAGAGACTAAATTTTTAAAAATAAAAGTATAATGACTAAGTTTCAAATTTTCGAGAAGTAAAAGAGCTTATGATATTTTAGCTCAAATTGATTTTTTTTAACATCAATCTCATTATAGGTACTTATTATATTTGTTCTTTTTAGCTTTAGTGCACTTGAACTCATGTTCTCCTGCACTGACACCAATACCGATACTAATCAAACTAAGGGTGCGTTTAGATAAGCGGTGCATTTACTTGTAATTAGTGTAAACAAAACGATAGCAGTATGATTAGATACTGTAATGTGAGACAAAAAGTAAGCTAAACGCACTGTATCGTACCACACAATCCATTCAAACCCACCCTAAGAATCAATCGGAAAATTACATTTAACATAAATTACAAAGAAAAATCTCCAGCCATGATCCTCAACCATATTCATGTGGAGATAACAATAATATGAATATAAACCAATGCATAAATACATGTCGTGTTGGTGCTTCATATATCTTGACCCCTATTACATAAAATAACAAGACGAAGTTTCATTGGCATCTGCATATCATCCCACTTAAAGAACATGAGTGCTTCCCCACAATGAGAGATTGGTTTACAAAAAGAAGAGCAAAGTGTTTAAAACCTTTGTAAATGCCTTCTCCCACCTCCCCCCACTTTAAAACAATCCTTCAATGCCGACACCTCAGCTTTCCAACATATCCGACGTTTTTCCAATTTCTAGGGTCAACTTGTGTTACTCTTTTATGTCTGCCACCTATCATTGCCAATAACCTACTTTCCCATTACATCATTTTTTATGTCTTTTTCTGTATCCGTTGTTGTCTTCGTTATATTCTTAATCACAATAAATTTGACACGATAATAAAACTCGTTTGTAATTACTATTTAATTTACTGTTTTTGTTTTTCTCTTCTTTTTTAAGAGTTGAAATTCACTTCGTGTGCGTCTTGCATTCCATTCCTTTACGTGCCCCACTTTTTTTTATTATATAAAAGACGTCCAAGTTTAAGAATTGGGGTTGAATTTATATTTTTTGAAATGACTGCATGAGCTGCATGTTTATGTTTATGTTTAAGGTATATATATATATATATATATATACTTAAAGATAAATGAGGGTTTGTTTGAAATCATTAAAATTATAGTTGTCGAAACCTTTTTTTCTATCGACTTTTATTTAAAAAAACGAAAAATGAGAGTCACCACCGATCCTTTTTATATGAGGTGTAATCGGATCACCTCGAAATTTGATCTTTTTAATAAAAGAGTTTAATTTATTAAAACAATGTTTTTCGTTCTACAAAAATCCAGAAATGGGTTCGGGAGTCGGTTACGTGCGAGGAAAGATTAGCACCCTCGTAACGCCTAAAAATTGGTACCTAATTGATTAATTAATGTCTTAATGTCGAAAGTTGAAGACTCGAAAAGAATTTAAAACACGATCCCTCTTTGTATTATGTTAATTTTGTTTAAAAAATTACTTGAATAAATTGAAATGAACGTTAAAGACCCTCTCGTCTCGAGATAACAAAATGTCACATCCAGTAAGTTAGGACACAACACCTCAAATCCTTGAGAATAAGCTTTCCTTTTATTTTTTCATTTAAAACTCATGTATTTTAATTTTAAAAGGATATTCGGTTATTTAAGTTCAACGAGAAAAAATCGAAACTCAGTCAGTTAGGGTACAACTTTTCTCGAATTTCTAAATACGGAACATTGCCTTATTTTGAGAATTTCTTTTTACGAATAAATACAAGTGTGATTTTTTAAAACGATGTGTATTTATCTTATTTGGGCATAATGTAAAAATGGCCAATACATTTAAACATAATACATGACGTAGTGATGATAAATCGGTAAAAAATGACTATACGGACGGAATATTAGAATGATAAATGAAAAATAAATAGATAAATATTGTGGTAGTAACAATATGAATAGAGTAATAATGAGAATATTTTAAGGCATCAACAACAAAATAAATAAAATAACTCAAAATAAATAAAAGGATGAAAATGAAAAATGCTTAATGAGAAAGAAGTATAAATAGCATCCAATTAAAAAAATGAAAGAATAAAAAATAAATAGATGAAATAAATAACAAATAACATCACATTTAAATATCTAACGAATAAATCAAAAAAAATTAATAAATATATAAATAGGTAAAACAAGCATAAATAATAACTTAAGTATTTAAAAGGTAATAGAATAATAGACAAATAAAATAAATATACATATTTTAAATTTAAACATTTTAAGTGTAAGAAATAAAGAATTAATAATAAATAAAATAAAAAAGGGTTGAAATTTGATTGATGAAAGCCAAAATTAAAATGGACAACAAAATTTAAGGATTAAAACAGGATTTAGATGAAATTAAGGGATAAATTTAAAAAGGGGAATTAATAAAACAAAATAGAGGGCTAAAATGATACACGCTAAAAGAACTAGGGGGTAAACATGAAATTACCCCTAATTCTTTATGCGCGTCGTTTCTCAGGTGGGTTAAAATAAAATTAAAACAAAGTTATAGGGTAAAATGTGGAAATATATAAAAATAAGGAAGACTATATTAAAAAGTAAATAAAAGGCGGAAGGGCTGAATATGCAAATAGCCCATCAAAGCAAAAAACGTGCGGATCTTGGTCGCATTCGGGTCGATTTTCGGTTCTGATGCAAAACGATGCCGTTTTGGCACCAACTTAGGCCCAAAACGACATCGTATGAGCTTAACGATAAAAAATAAAATTTTAACCAAAAAATAATTTTACAACCATTCTTAAAAAAAAAACTTCTTTCTCTTTTTTTTCTTTTTGGATCTCAACCTAGAATCCGACCAAGCTTCGGCAAGCCTCCGCCGTAGCTCCGCTGTAGACAGTGGTCGGAGGTGCACAAAATCGAGCCTTTTCAGCCTTTTTCGATCCTCTTTTCTTTTTAAAACAAAAACCTTTAAATCCGATTTTGGTTTAGAAATAAAAAAGGAAATAATATGCGAAAATAAAACAACCTCCGTTGCCTTTTGAACCCTCATCAGAACCCATATGGGTTCTTGGGTATTCGGGTGCCAGCAACGTTAGACGGAGGGGGGAGACAAATTGACAGGTAAGATTTTTACTATTTATTTATTTATTTCGAAGAAATAAAAAATAAAATAAAAAGAGCACCTTTGATATTTTTCTATTTCAAACTTTTCTTTTTTTGTATTCAAAATCCCCTTTACAATCTGTTTTTTTCGTGGCTTTATAGCCGATTACAAGAGTTTTGCTACTGTTTGCTTTTTGTTCTTTCTACTTTTTCTACTCTATTTTGTCCTCTTTTTTGTTTCGCTTGCAGGTATTGGGGGAGGTCAACGGAGAGGAAACCCACCATTTTGGTGCAAGAGAGGTCACCTCAAGCGGCGAGTGCGTTGACTCGGCACGTGGAGGCAGCGGCACACATGGGAGGTGCGGTGCAAGGGCTAGGGGCTAGGGTTTCTGCTTAGAGAAAACATTTTGGGCCATTGTGGTTTTGGGCCTGGGTAGAATTGGGTTTTAGGTTTTTTTTATTTTTGGGCCATTTGGGTCTTTTTGTAAATGGACTCTTATTATTATTATTTATTTTGGTTTTTTTTTGTTTGGTTTTGGGCTTGGGCAAATTGGGCCTATTACAATAGTGTTTAATAAACTTCAAATTACGTTATATGTGTATTTTTTAATTTTTATATAAAAGATGTTGTTAGAATTAAATGAACCGAATCCTTATTTAAATAAAATACAGTGGTAAAATAAAATAAAAGTAAAATCCATATAGAACTACACTTCTTTTATTTTATTTTAGAATAAGGTTTTTTAAACATTATTAAACTTCATCTATTTTATATTGATTAGAATAAGGTGTTTCAATCTTACTATACTCCTATTAGAATATGGCTTTACAAGCCTATAAATAGACATAGTCTATTACTCTTGTAATTATAATTCGAATTCGACATAATAAATTTTCTTCTGCCCGTGGTTTTTTTCCCTAAAGGGTTTCCACGTAAAATCCGTGTTTTTTATTCTTATTCTCTTTTCTTTGCGATATATTTGTCATTACCGACGTTATATTTTTCACAAATTGGTATCAGAGCTTTCGGGTTATTAATGTCGATCACGATAATGTCATCTTTGAAGTATGAAATTTCGCTGTTGGATCACAACACCAAATTCGCGTTGTGGCAGATAAAGATACATGCAGTTCTTGCACAGATAGACTTAGAGGATGCCTTGCTAGGGGTAGATAAGATGCCTTCGACATTGACTGAAACACCCCAAACCCGGCCCACGAGCCTCGACCAGATCTGGTATGTTCCTCGAGTAAAAACAGTTCAAATTCGTTTGTTCTTTGGAAAACTTTGAGTAATTTTGGAGAAAAGTTGATTTGGGTTTAATATTGAAAACATAGTTAATTTTGAAATCAGGGATTGATTACAATTTTGCTTTTATATTAAAAAGACATGCCGATTTTTGTTTTAAAGTTTTTACTTTTACGTTAAGAATCAACTAAGTTTAAGTGTCAAAACATTTAAAGATTTAGTTTTTATAGAATGGTTTTAACTTTAGTTTAACATTAATCATATCGTAATAAAGGAATTAAAGTGCATGCATAAGATAGTTCATACTATGGCCTTATTACATCAAAACAAACCCAAAATAAATTTTAGTGCTTAAATAAAATAAAATGTCCAAATAAAATAAATTCCTTGCTGAGCATGGCCACCACTAAGCTTCTGCCGACCCGGTCCATCACTGATAATCACCTGAAAAATATCCCACAACGGGGTGAGTCAAACAGACTCAATGTGTACATCCAACACTAAGTCCTAATGATTCAGGCATATCAAATCATACACATACATATCATAATTTACAATTAATGATACATTCCCGAATCCAAGCCTAGTTACCATCCGCTACACATCACCCGTACCAACCTGCACACCGTGGGGACTACTAAGTCAACCCTCCATCCGCTACACACCATCGAAGGCAGTCGCTGCAGTCGACGTGCTCATCGCCCTTATAAATATTATGGCATAGCCACCAGATAAAATATTTCGTGTCAGGTGACACCACATTCAGATATCGTGGTATAAAACCACCACATTCACTTCCCCTTTCATAATCACCCATATGCCCATGTCATACATATCATGCAATATCATGCCTTATTTCACATTCTTATCACGGTTCTCATATGTGCCATATCATATATTCATAATGAGATAACTACAGTAGTAGTAAATTGACGTACCTGAGTACTTTGTACCATTGCATGGTACCTTAGCCACATTCACATTATTATAACATATATACTAAATATTGCCATACATCTATTAAGAGATAGTGTGGGGTACACACCTGATTCACTTAGCAAGTTTACTGCAATCCTGAAAATCCCGATCTAGCGTCCTAGATCCCTAACCCCTACATTCGGCCAACATATAGTATTTTAGCTAAAGGCCATTCGGCCAAATAATCAAGTCCCGAATCCTTACATTGCTGTCGTTTTGATCCCTAAACAAATCCCGAAACTTTGTGAGTTTCTTCCTTGTAATCGGCTAACACTAGATCAATTGACTGGGTTAGTTTCGGCTTTCGAATAAGTAAAGTATAGATCTAAATCATTGTTTATAGCCTTGGCCGAATATCACATAACCTACCTTGGATGTTGAAATCCCGAATAATCCTCTTTATGGTTGACCACACTGAAAATCCCGAGAGATCCTTCCAAATTTCGGTAAACAAGAATATTGATGGGATTAGTTCTAGATTTCGACAAATCTAAAAGAAAAGAATGGAAATCAAACGACATTTGGTCTTTACCCTCTCTATAGAATTCGACAACACCTTGCCTAACACCTCAGAGGGATTCGGCTTTGGAGAATACTAGGGAGATTCGTCTTTTGATTGAATTGGAGAAAGAAGAAGAAGAAGAAAAAAGGTTTGATGAGATTCGGCCTATGGAGATGAATAGCAAAAAGGAAGAAAATAAAAAAAAAGACACGAGCTGATTTCTTTGAGAATTTCGGCACAAAAGAAAAGATGAGAAGAGAATGAATTTTTCGGCACAAATCCCCCTTAGTATGGCCGAATGCCTTACTTACTTCCCCTCCTAAATTCGGCTAGCATTCAAACACTAGCTATTCCTTGATTTTCTCCTTATCACTTCATTTAAAATAATAAAAATAATCCACATTTATCTCTTCTTCATCTAAAAAAAAAATTTAAAAATAAATCCTTATTTATCTTATGCTTTAGCCGAAATTTCTTAGGAATTTAAGCACATCTTAAACTCATTCCTAAGTCTTCTAATGCCGTCCATTACTACTCTTCTCTGCTGCAAAATAAAACTTTTTATTTTGCTTCCCTTGTAGCTCGAACCCTGGCCCATTAGCACCTGCTTGTGGCGTCACTTGTGTGAGCTTTAAGTGGCGCCTTGCAGCCACTTTACCAAGCTGCTACTTTTGTCATAAATCCCATACATATTTTCTTAAACTGCTGTTAAGTGGCGCCTTTGCTACTTGCAGCAAAAATAAAAATTCCCCTTATTGCTCCCCTTGTGGCTCGAACACAAGCCCTTTCCCCCCTAGCATATGGCGTCACACACTAAGGCCCTAAGTGGCGCCTTACAACCACTTTACCAAGCCCATTTGTGTGATATATCTCCCCCACATTTTCTCTTAAGGCCACCCTACTTAGCTTCCCCTTTTAGATTTAAAATCTAAAAATTTCTAAGGCACTCTCCTATTTCCTAAAGTTCACACAATTCATAATACTCATTCACAACATACTCAAGCATGCTATTTCATATAATTAAGCATAAATGCACAAGCCATAATTCGGGATATTACATTGACGGAGGAAGAGAAGAAGCGCAAGGATCGAAAGGCGATAACACAGTTACATCTGCATTTGTCTAACGAAATTTTAGAGGATGTGATGAAGGAGAAGACCGCCGCTGCATTATGGAAGAGGCTGTAACAAATATGTATGTCGAAAACTCTAACAAGCAAGTTGCATATGAAGCAGCGTCTTTATGCTCATCGTTTGGAGGAAGGTGCATTTGTACACGAACATTTACTTATTCAACTTTTAGAGACACAATTTTATATAGCCGCGAGTCTCTCACAGTTGATGAGGTTTATGATTCTTTGACCTCGTATGATAAGATGAAGAATCTTGTGGTTAAACCCAACTCTCAAGGAGAGGGTCTCATTATTCGTGGGAGACAAGATCAGAATGCTGATGATGATCGTGGAAGGACACAGGAACGAAATTCTCGCGGTAAATCTAAGGGTAGATCGAAGTCTTCAAACAGAGGTAAAACTTGTAACTTCTGCAAGAAGAAAGGGCACATTAAATCTGAGTGCTATAAGCTACAAAATAAGATCAAAAGGAAGGATATGAATCAAAAGGGAAAACAACCAGAAAATTCCAGTGAAGCTGATGTTGTAGAAAACTATAACGATGGTGAACTTTTAGTCGCTTCTGTCAACAATTCTAAAGTGAGCGATGAGTGGATCCTTGATTCGAGTTGCACCTTCCACATGAGTCCCAATCGGGATTGGTTTACAACGTACGAAACAGTGTCTGAAGGTGTTATTTGGATGGGAAATAATGCTTCGTGAAAAATAGCAGGTGTTGGAATAATTAAAGTTATGATATTTGATGAAGTTGTCAGAATACTTAGTGACGTACGACATGTTCTAAAATTGAAGAGAAATTTAATTTCGTTAAGTACTCTAGATTCAAAAGGGTACAAATACACAACTGAAAGTGGGGTTTTGAAGATTTCCAAATGTTTCCTCGTTGTGATGAAAGGGTAGAGAAAGACTGCCAAATTATATGTTTTGCAGGGTTCTACTGTTATTGGTGATGCAATTGTCACTTCCTCTTCCTTGTTAGATGATAATATTACTAAACTTTTGCATATGCGCCTAGGGCATATGAGTGAGAATGACATGGCAGAATTGAGCAAAAGATGACTTCTTGATAGGCAAGGAATTTGCAAACTGAAGTTCTGTGAGCACTGCGTTTTTGAGAAGCAAAAGAGAGTTCGATTCACTAGAGGAATCTATAACACGAAGGAAACGTTGGAGTATATTCATTCTGATCTGTGGGGGCTATCAAAAGTGCCTTCGAGAGGTGGAGCTAATTATATGCTAACTTTTATTGATGATTTTTCCAGAAAAGTTTGGGTGTGCTTCCTGAAGCAGAAAAGAGATGTGTTTTCTGCATTTAAGTCTTGAAAAACTATGATTGAAAAATAGATGGGAAAACAAATAAAATACCTCTGCACAGACAATGGCTTAGAGTTTTGTTCTGATGAGTTTAATAAACTGTGCAAGTCAGAAGGGATCATGAAACACTTGACAGTTCGTCATACTCCACAGCAAAACAGCGTTGCAGAACAAATGAACAGAACGATCATGGAGAAGGTTCGATGTATGTTGTCAAATGCCAACTTATCAAAGTCGTTTTGGGCCGAAGCAGCTTCTACTGCATATTTTTTTTATCAACCGATCTCTATTGAGAAAAAGACTCCACAAGAGGTATAGTCTGGTAATCCTGCTAATTATTCTGATTTAAAGATCTTTGGGTGTCCTGCGTATGCTTATGTTGATAATGGAAAATTGGAACCGAGATCCATTAAATGTGTTTTTCTTGGTTATTAAGCTGGTGTAAAAAGGTATAAGTTATGGTGTCCTGAAAATAGAAAAGTTGTGATTAGTAGAGATGTTGTTTTTAATGAAACTGCTATGCTACCTAACTTATCTCTTAAAGACTCTTCCAATAAAGAAAATCAAAAGTAGGTGAAGCATCAGATTAATACAGAGTCGACTCCTCAAGCCAGTACAAAAATTGATAATAGAGTGGCTTCTTCACCACAATACTCTATTGCCAAAAACAAAATTAGAAGAGAAATTAAACCTCCAAAGAAGTATGTCGAGGCTGATATAGTTGCTTATGCTTTAAATGTGGCTGAAGATATAGATGCGAACCAAAAGCCATCTAATTATTCTGAGGTGGTTAGCTGTGAAGATTCAGAAATGTGGATGTTTGCTATGCAAGAAGAGATGGAATCACTCCACAAAAACAGCACATGGGATCTTGTGAAACTTCCTAAAGGTAAAAAGGTTGTTCGTTGTAAATGGGTGTTTAAAAAGAAAGAAGGGACTCCAGAAGTTGAAGAACCCATATATAAAGCAAGGCTTGTTGCAAAGGGTTACAGTTAAATTCCAAGAGTGGGCTTCACAGATGTGTTCTCTCCAGTTGTAAAGCATAGTTCCATTCAAGCTTTGCTTGGTATTATGGCCATGCATGATTTAGAGCTTGAGCAGTTAGATGTAAAAACTGTTTTTTTGCATGGAGAACTTGAGGAGGATATTTACATGAAACAACCAGAGGGTTTTACAGTCTCAGAAAAAGAGGACTATGTTTGCTTGCTGAAAAAGCCCCTTTACGGTTTGAAACAGTCACCAAGACAGTGGTACAAGAGGTTTGATTCCTTTATGACTTCTCATGATTTCAAAAGAAGTAGCTTTGACAATTTTGTTTACTTTAAGAAAAACAGTGATGGTTCTTTTGTGTATCTACTTTTTTATGTTGATGACATGTTGATAGCAGCAAAAGATAAAGGAGAGATAAGAAAGGTCAAAGCCTAACTAAGTGAAGAATTTGAGATGAAAGATTTGGGACCAGCAAAGAAGATACTTGGTATGGAGATTCTCAGAGATAGAAAAGCAAGTAAATTGTACCTAAGTCAAAAGGGGTACATTGAGAAAGTTCTTTGCAAGTTCAATATGCAGAGTGCTAAGCGTGCTAGTACTCCTTTAGCAGCCCATTTTAGACTTTCATTGGCTTTATCTCCACAATCAGATGATGAGATTGAGTACATGTCACATGTTCCATACTCTAGTGCAGTGGGATCTCTCAAGTATGTATGGTTTGTTCACGTCCAGATTTATCATATGCAGTCAGTGCAATTAGCAGATACATGGCGAATCTCGGTAAAGAACATTGGAAAACAATTCAGTGGATTTTAAGATACTTACGAGGTATTACTGATGTTTGCTTACGGTTTGGAAGAACTAGAGATGAAGTCATTGGGTATGTTGATTCTGATTTTGCTGGAGACCTTGATAGAAGAAGATCTCTCACAGGTTATGTCTTTACAATCGGATGTTGTGCAATCAGTTGGAAAGCCACTTTGCAAACTACAGTCACTTTGTCTACCACTGAAGCTGAGTACATGGCGATTACTAAGGCTTGTAAATAAACTATTTAGTTGAAGGGACTCTTTAGTGAACTCAATGAAGACCTTCAAATCAATACAGTATTTTGTGACAGTTAGAGTGCAATCTTCCTTACAAAAGATCAAATGTTTCATGAGAGAACAAAACACATTGATATTCAGTATCACTTTGTTCGTGATATTATTGCTCGTGGTGATATTGTTGTGAGCAAAATTAGTACTCATGAAAATCCAGCAGATATGATGAAGTTTGAGCATTGCTTAGACTTGGTTGGTTTTCATTGTTGAAGTTAAACCCTTAATTTTTGGAGGGAAACTATGCGTTTTTGGGATCTGCGTGCTCATTGGTTAGAACCTTTAAGAGGTCCCAATGGTTTGGACTTGAGTAGGTTGAAAAAAGACATACAACCTTGGCAAGAACGGCGTTCTGCGGAATATATGATAGATGCTCCTTTAGGGTCTTTAAATTCTGTAAGTGGCGTAACTACCGAGATCAATGCAGTTAATTATGTCTCTCCAAGAAGTTGGTTAGCTACCTCTCATTTTGTTCTAGGATTCTTCATATTCGTGGGTCATTTATGGCACGCGGGAAGAGCTCGCGCAGCTGCAGTGGGATTTGAAAAAGGAATTGATCGTGATTTTGAGCCTGGTTATTTTACTAAAAAAGAGTTATAAAATTTATTTTATAAAATAATAACATATTAATCATTATCTAATTGAATTAGCATTCGATTAACTCATGATATTAATACTATTTAAGAATTAATATATGGTATAAATATCCTAGATTGAGAAAGATTACCAAGCTTAATTTCGATGATAAAAGATTGATTTTATTATAAATATATGATGAGATACGATCATATTAGTCTTGAGTTTAAAAATGAAGTTATGCTATTTTTGAATATTATTTATTATATAAATAGTGAGAAGTAGATGAGTATGTTATGTATAAATTAATTTAAACTTAACATGATTATATATTATAAAAATATGAAACTTTTTTTGAAGTTTAAATTTTTATATAAAATTAAGATATCTCGAATTAAACTTGAGATTAATCATTATTTGACTTAAGAGCATTTAAAATTTTTATAAAAATTCTAATAGATTATTAAAGCGTGTTGATTTTATAACATATAATCGAAATTATTAATATCACCTTGGTTAAGGTGGTGTCATCTTTAACCGGATCACTAACTCAGTTAAAAAGTCACGAAAATGTATTTTCATAATTAAAATAAGTAATATTATTTTAGGGTATTTTAATCTTTTCACTTTAAAAACAATAAAAATATACATATGGTGGAATTTGAACCCACACCAATTACATTAGTAAAACTGTTAATGCACCACTAATCTATAACTTTATTTTAACATTTTATACATTTTAATTTTATTATGCATATTACCTCCATCAGTTGTATATCTATACTATTAATAAAACTCCTGACTGAGTTGGTGTCGTAATCAACTGGGTTACCAACTCGGCTAGAAAGTTACAAAAATACCCTTTCGTAATTAAAATAAGTAATATTATCTGAGGATATTTTAATCTTTTGACTTAAAAAAACCCAATAAAAGTATACATATGGTGGGATTTAAATATGGTGGGATTTAAATATACACCAATTGCAATACTAAAACTTTTAATTTACCACTAATCTAAATTTTTATTTTAACATTTTTATACATTTTAATTTTATTATGCACACTTTATTACATCAGTTGTATATATTAATAATGTATTAGATTGAGTTAGTGTCACAAGTTAACTCGACACCGACTCAAGATATATGGCAACACCGTGATAAACAATTTAATCTAATTTTTTCATTTTAATAACGTATATATTTCATGTGTTATTATTAATTAGTTTCAAACCATACGTTTCATTATTTATTGTATGTTATTTTTAAATAGGCATTTGTATTCTAAATTTGTGGTTTCATACGCATACACATTTCTAGTCTATACTATTAACAAAACCCCCAACTGTATTGGTGTCACCCTCAACTGGGTCACCAATTCAGTTAGAAAGTTACGAGAATGTCCTTCCATAATAAAAAAAGTAATATTATTTGAGAGTACTTCAGTCTTTTCACTTAAAAACCAATAAAAATATGCATATGGCAAAGTTTGAACCCAAATTCGTTTAAATTAATTTACAAACATTTATCGAAAAATCATTCTTTTGAATTCTTTAACATTCATGTTTAAATTTTATTATTTACAATTGTAATGTCATCAAGTATACGTCATATATGAATTTTAATTTTATTTATATATTTATAATTATATTTATAATGATGAAACTTAAAAAAAGGGAAACCATTCATATGTTTTTAAAGGGAGAAAGAAGGTTGATAATGGAACTCAATGGAAAATTAAGGCATATATATAAATTGGGAAGAAGTATAGCAATTGAGATCACATAGAGAGGTTTGATTGATTGGACTGCAAATGACAGACAAAGATGGTTTCACAGCATAATTGACAGCAAAGAATGGACAATGGATTAATGGTTGTCTTAAAATTGGATTTCATTTGTCTTACGTACGTCATTAGGATTCCATTACATTAAGACCAGCTAATTATGATGTTCTTTTCATTACATATACAATATGATTCTCATATTAATAAGAGTTCATCAACTCACATACTGCTACTATGATTTTAACCCATAAAAGTGAATTTTGAAGTCAACATTCGATATTACTAAACTAAAAATTTGGGATTCAATTAATTGTGTTTTAACTTTTAGAGATAATGTTTAACATAGATTTATATTTTATGGATGGTTGAAATTGGTGCGGTATAAATTAAATCGACGATCGAATTAATCAAATGTGCACGAGATAAGTGTTGAATAAAGGATTAAGGTTTGACTAAGTTGGTGACAACATGTCTAATTAGTATTGGTAGAGTGCTTCAATTGAAACTTACTAGTTTCCTTTTGGTCAGAATGATTAATTTAATGAAAGTTTTTTAGACCAAGTATGAAATTTATGGCGAAATTTTTTATTTATTAATTTATGACAAGTCTTAATATAATTTACTGACAATGTAAAGGGTACAAATTTTATTAATATAATTTATTCTCAAACATTCCTAAATGGTTCACATTAAACATGTGTTTAGAGGAAAAAATGCGGCTGCGGATGGCTTAGCAAAAAGAGTATTACTTTTGGGAAGATATATTTACATGCAATCACCGGATGAAGTGTTACTGTTATTAGACGATGATTAAGATGGAGGGGAATCGTCTTAGTCTTATTTAATTTATCTTTGATTTAATACTTCTTTTGTAAAAAGAGAGTATGAAATACAAGTTTTGTTTAATAGATCATGGAGTTGATTTTTTTTAGAGTAGATTATCTCTTTCCTTCTTCCAGACATTTCCACATATGGCAATAATGTATGGTAGGAGTCGAATCTAAGTACTCAAAGGCCATGGGCTTTAGCCTCTGCCAACAATGCTAAAACTTCATTGATACGTATTAATAATAATTTTTAGCAAGTAATTATATTTGGGGTAAATTATACAAATGGTGATATTGTTATAAATCTATACACTCTGAATTAGTATTTAATGCTTAAATTATGACTATACTGGTGAAAGAACCTAATTGATATAACTTTGATACTTAAAGAATTCAATTAGAATCCTTGAAATTTAGGAGGCAATTTATAATCTGAATGATAGTTAGAGGACTTTAGTGCAATTAACCCAAAAAATAAAACTTAATTAAAGAGAGCTAATACTTTTAAGTTGATGATATAATAGTGGCTTTGAGTAAGAAAGTCACAAATTTGGAATTTTCTTTTCCAATTTTGGAGGTCTTCGCCAATTAGCAATAGCAACTTCTACTTCTTCTTCTTCTTCATCATCATCACATATATAAAAAAGTTTAGTGTTTTGTTATTTTTTAATTCATAGTTGATCGCTTTGATTTATTGATAATGATTTATAAATAATATAAATTTTAGGATTAGAATTTTTCATAAAATTGTATAATTTAAAATATTAACATATAAGTCGATTGAGTGTTACCTTAATTGATATAGGCATTGTTGCTAATGTAGGAGAACGTGGATTTGAGTGCGCTGAAGTATATTATCTTCTTATTTACGAGTTAGGAATGAACTATAGATAGTTCCAAAATTTTAATTCCTTAAAATGGTAAATTTATCGTTTAATCCTTTAAACTTTTATAAAATTATACTTTAAACCTTAATAGTTTATGATTCAACTTTGATCAATTTTCTAATTTCATCCTTGTTGATATTTACTTTTATAAAAACATAAAATATCTTAAGAACGTATAACATTGCCGAGAAGTTGATTGGATTTTAGTGAACATTAAGACATGATGTAGAAACAGTGAAGTGATCGAAGTTCAAATAATGGGGTTCAGGTCTATAGTGGGATTATTATCATAATGTCTAATCTTGTACGGCTGTTTCATTGCAGTATAGGATATGTCAAACTGCGCCTATGTTTTTCTTTTCATGTTTGAATCTTTAGTCCGAGACAAGCCAGTTTATCTTGCATTAATAATTTTGTGATTTTGATAAGGACTGATTTAATCCTTCTTTTTCTAAACTTATTTATTCAATTTTTATAAAATGATAAATAAAATTGTAAATTATTAACTGCATTACAACCTTCAATTATATTACAACTAGATTACGACATTTTTACGATGCGAGCTCATATAAAAATTAAATATAGTTTTCGTTGAAATGATTAAATTAAAATAGTAAAAATAATAAAGTTTTAGGCTCAAATTTGAAAACACAATTTTCTTTCCATTTTTCCATCTCTCCTACTAAGCATACCAATGGAAAGAAAAAAAAAAGTTTTCCATCCTTCTAGTTTTCTACCCCTTCAATTTTTCATCTTTTCAATTTTCTTTGTACTCTTCCAAGCAAAGCCTAAGTTCAATGATATCATAAAGTCTTTTGATTTTGAACACTGTGAGTTGGCTTGATGGCCAGGGTGTTCATCGCCCTAAGTGTAGTCTGGGTTTGAGTTGTGCTAGTTACATTACTGTTAAGGGTTTGCCCTCCTCTTGTATTTCACAAAAAAAAAAAATCTTTTGGTTTAGAAGAAAATATAATTGATTAGTGCATATACCAAAAGATCACTAGGAGCAAGTTCATTTTCTTAGTTCTATACGTTGACAATATTTTGTTTGCCATAAAAGATATAAGTATATTTTGTGGGAAAAAAGTTTTTCTATCAAACAACATTGAAATAAGGCATAGGAGAGGTATGTTATTGATAGAAATTGAAATATTTCGTGATGAATTATAATGATTGTTTGAGTCATTTTAGGAAAAAAAATTATATTGAATGAGTTCCAGAGAAAATTTAATATGCATAATTGTTCAACATGAATTGTTTCTATACAAAAAGTAAATAAATTTAATCTCAAGTAATGCCCAAATAATGATGTGAAATGGAAAGGAATGAAACCAATTCCTTATGCTTCTATTATGGGTAGCTTAAACAAAATAATTACATACTTATGTATTGAATATCCAATCAGTTGAAAGTAAATGTACATTCAAATTCAGATTTTTCTCTTGATAGTATGAATTCCACTATTGACTTTTTTGTTTTTAGTTGTTGAATGAGCCATATTATGGAAATAGAGTTTTGTGGTAGTAGAGTTTGTGGAAGTAAGTGGTAAACAAAGTGTGATGGCATCATCTATGATGAAGTAAAGTTTATGGAATATTTTGAGGCTACAATTCATGCATTATATTTATGGAACTTAATTTCAAATTTGAGGTAGTCAACATCATTATCAACCCGTTAAAAATTTATTGTGATAATTTTTCAATCATATTTTTCTCCAATAACGTCAAATATTCGAAAGACGCAAAACATATGCAATTAAAATATTTTGTTATGAAGACGAAAGTTCATAAAATAAAAAAAAAAAAAACAAAGAGTGCATATAGAGCAAACTAGACCTGATCTTATGATTATAGGTTAGTTAACTAAATGCTTACAACTAAAGACATTTAGGGTGTATTTGGTTAAGTGGAAAAGTGAAGGGATGTGAGGAGAGAGTGGAAAAGTGGAAAGAAAAAAAATTGAAAATTTATGTCTTTGGTTGGTGGAGTTCATAATATCTTTAGGCTTTGCTGGAAAGAAAATTGGAAGTAGGGATGTAATTCAATAGAACGTTCGATGAACTATTTGTGAATCGTTCGTATAACGTTCGTTTATTAAGCTAAATAAACGAGTAAGGAAAAAAAATTATTTTCATTTAATAAACGAACGAACACGAACACAGGTGTGTTTGGTTCGTTTATGTTCACAAACAAGCTCGTTTAAAAGCTTGTTTATTGGCTCGTTAATTTATTAATGATATTTTCTTATAAAAATTTCATTAGTATATATTAATGAAATTATCTTAAAACTCATTTATTGTTCCATTAGTTTATATTAATAAAATTATCTTGGTTTGTAATTTTTTCATTTATAATATAATTATTAATATTTATATTTGACTATTTTATATCTAAACAATATATGTGTGTGTATGTATGTATTTATTGTTTGTTTTTTTGTTTATTATTTATTAACATTGTTCGTGAACATGTTCGTTTAATGTTCGTGAACATGTTCGATTAATTTAAATGAACATGTTTGTGAACATTAAACAAATAAACATGAACACACATAATTTTAAATAAACGAACATGACAAAAAATTTAAAATTCTTAACGAACACAAACAAGCTTAAAAATAAACAAACAAACATGAACAAAGGTTTGTTCGTTCAAGCTCGGTTCATTTACAGCCCTAATTGGAAATATGGAAAATTGAAGGGGTAAAAAACTAGAAGGATAGACGACATAATTTTTTCCCTATAAGTGTGTTTGGTAGGAAAGATGAAAAAATAAAAAGAAAAAATAATTTTCTTTTCATTTATTACTTGGTAGAGTTGAAAAATGAAAGGAAAAAAATAAAATAATTAAAAAATGCATAATTTTGAATTAACATACACCTCTCTCATTTTCTCTCATATCATCTTTTCAATTTGGAAGAATTGATTTTTATGTATTAGGATTAAAAATGATTATCTTTGCTATTTTCTTTCCTTCTACTTTTCTTCACTACCAAACATACTCAAAATATATTTTCTTTCCACTTTTCCACCCTCTCCTTCCATCCTCTACTTTCCCACTCAACCAAACACGCTTTTAAAGAACTTGTACTCTTAAAGAACATGTACATTGAACATGTTTTGATTGTATTGATGGATGGATGGTATTTTATGATAACGTGACCTTTTCAGCTTAGCTACTATGTTTTTCCCGTTTATTATGATTATGTGCACATAATTTATTTAAAAATTTTACAATAGAAAAGTCTTTATGAGATATTGTAGTGATTATGGCGTGATATACGTGTTACTTAAGTACCTATTATATTAAATTGTAATATTATAGTATATTAAAGAAGCATTTGACTTAAATTATATGAACCGTCATAATTTACATTCACAATTAATTATAATATGATAATAATGATAAGTGTTAAATTTTCTTATTCGCCCAAAATGTTTGCACTATTAAAATTTGTTTTATTGCATCGGGTTAAGTGGAAAAATATAAGATTTTAATCCAAATTTATGAACCCAAATTAAAATATAATTGAGTTATTTACTTTAATAAAATATATAAATTAATCATCCTTTTATCTATTACGGTTAGTCACATAAAATTAATAGAAATTCTTTACATCCTCCAAATTCAATTTATTGTGATGTATTTCTTCATTAATTTTAATGGTTGACTTCAATTTTACATCAAATAATTTTATATATGAAATTTATATTATTCTAAATATCTTATAAATTATTTTTTATGCAATATCTAATTTTGGTTTGCATAATTTCCAACATTTTGGACTTTTACAGAAAGCCCTTAAAGGAAGGTTAGTAACACATGTTGAGTTCCATTCTTGTCGCGCCATTGACAAACTTATATTTACTTACGTCTGTCTTGGACGATTGTTTTGATAGTAGGGATTAGGGGTGTTGAAACGAGCAGTTCGATTATTAACTGAATTGAATTAGTATTAGTCGAATTAATCGAATTGTATAATTTTTTAATTGTTAATCGAACCGATTTTTTTAACTGAATCGAAATATTTCAGTTAATTTGATTGGTTAGTCGAAATTTATATGTTTTTGTCTTGAAAGTTAACCAAATTAATCAAAATTGTATGTCTTGAAACACTACATAAGTCTTGAAATTAACACATGATATTAATTAATTATTAAATTTAGTTAATTACTAGATTTCGAATCAAATTAACTGATAATCGAAATTTTAAAAAACCATTAATCGAACTTTGACCGAACTAAATTCAACCACCAATCGATTAATCGAATTAAACTGATTTAGTCGGTTAATTCGATTTTAATTGAAGTTTGAACCCCTAATAAAAGGAATAAACTTCTTATTATATCAATTTTCAAATATATTTCTTAATTATTTTTCTTGTCACATGTATATGTATCATACATTGACTACATTTTAGAAAGATTTTATCACGTTTATGATGTTTGTAAAAAAAGATATTTTTGTTAAAATTTTTTTAAATTTTTTTAATATTGAATATTTGTAGAATGATAATAAATTTGTACTTTATTATTAATAAATATATGTTGGATCTTTATATTTTTAATTTTTTTATTTAAAGATGATATAAAAGTATATATGAAAAGATAAAATATTATTATAAAAATATTAATTATAATTTAAAATAAGAGATATTGTTATAATTTTATAATTGAGTTGGTGATCCTATTAAAGGTGATATTAACTCAATAAAATACTAGTATTAGGTGATTGTTTTAAAATTTAACAACCTTCTTATTTTGTGTGTATATAGAGATTGAGTTGTGATATAAATATGGATAATTTAAGCGAATTATGCTTTGGTTGCATTGGTAAGGCAGACATCTTGAAATTTAATAATTCAAATGTAATATTCTCACATATTTAAATATAAATCTATCAATCTCATCTTTAAAGAGATTTATTAATTTGGAGATTTGGGTACGTGAGAAAAGATTGTACGAAACTGTGATTCCAGTTATCCTTATCCATTTTCAATAGTAGAATGACAAATCAGACTTCTCCTCCTGACTTTTACCATTTTTAGTTGAATTTAATTTTTTTTAAGGAGGAAAAAGCTGAAAATCAAGAGGAAAAATCTGATTTGTCATTCTCCTATTAAAAAGAGATAAAGATGACGTGAAATCACAATTTTATATAATCCATTCTCGTACTTACATTATACTTTGACTATATATATTCTTCAATATATTCAATATTTCATAATTATATTGAGTCTCGATTATATTCGAAATTATCTTACATCAAACATTTAGATGGAAAAACTTTCCCAACATTACTTTTTTTGTTTACAAGACTTAAACCCAAAGGTTGAAGCTAATTTCTCCATAACACAATGGGAATTTAAAGAGAAGTATCCAATACACATATAAATATAATACCACACATATAAGCTGAATAATTGAAGAAAAAAAGAGTTGAAAATGATTTCCCTGGGCCGACAAAAGATTAGAAAATGCTGCCGTTAATGGAGGCGACAATACTTTGATTCCTCCATGGCTATCTGCACATAACTCACTCAATGGGGGCCATCCCCCCTTTATAATTTTTTTTTTTTACTCTTCTCACTATTTGTAGTTGCTTCAACAGTAATACCTTTACATTCCTCTTATAACCAACACTTCACAATCCTTTCTCAAACTCCTCCTCATCTTTCAAAACTTTGCCCTATTCTTCTTCTTCTTCTTCATTTGTCATTAATCACCATTAAACTCATTTGATAAACTCCCTTTCTTTTTATAATGGATTATCAGCCTAATACTTCTCTTCGTTTAAGTCTCCCCAACGATCAACTCAACCTCGACCTTGCCCTTGAGCCATCGTCTTCATCATCGTCGTCTAATAGTCCGACGACGACGGAGCCACGAGTCTTTTCTTGTAACTATTGCCAAAGAAAGTTCTTTAGTTCACAAGCACTTGGTGGTCACCAAAATGCACACAAACTAGAACGAACCTTGGCTAAGAAAAGCAGAGAGCTAAGCTCGTCGGTTCAAATCCATGGGTCTAGTCTTAGTGGTTTGAGCCATCCACAACGTATGCAGTCACACGTCGCGACTTTCGAACAACACCATCGAGCCGGTAGGTTCGCCGGAGAAATAGGGTATGGAAGGAGAGACATAAATTATGGTCCTAGAGAAGGGATGATGGGTTCATGGTCGTCCAAGGGTTACCGGCCTGAAGATGTTCAAGACGAGTTTAGCCACCTTGACTTATCTCTAAGACTTTGAAAATTGCACTTTGGTTTAACATAATTTTGATCATATGTCACCTTTATTTTTCAATGCAAAATAATTATTTTTAGTGTTATTTTGTGCAATCATCATTTAAATCCCGTTTGTGTCTAACTTTTATTTCATTTAAATCATATTATAGAGCCTTTTCTTTTTCTTCTCAAATAACATTTTATTTAACATTTTATTTTACTAGTTAAAGTTTGAAGATTGAGATAAAGATAATGACCCATAGCCCCTTTTCAACCCATAAATAAGAGGATCATACGTTTCGACGTACTTGAACTCACGTCCTCCTACATTAATAATAATGTTCATGCAAATCGAGCTAAGATTTAGGCAATATTATATAAATTTTAAATATTTTTTAAAAATTTGTTATCTTTTATCATCTTTAATATGTTGAAAAGCCAAGTTTAAAGGACTTTTAAAGGTGCATATATCCATGTATGCTGTTTAAGAGTAGATGCATGTATCAAATTCCTTTAATTTGTTTAGAACATGCATTTTAAAATTTGAATTTGGATTTAGATTTAATTTATTATATAATTATAAAATAAAATGTATATCATGAATATATATGAATTTTAAATTTTAAAATATGTGTTAACACTTAATTTGCACCATTTTAAAAAAAATTTAAATTAAAATTTTGAAATCTAAATTTCAGTTAAAAATAAAAAACTTCAACATTGCTTTCTCCTACTCATCACTTTCTAACCTTAGCATTAAATGCAGATTTTTTTTTATAGATTTCCAGAAAATTTGAATTGAATTTTGTTTATGAGTTTCAAGATAATATAATTTAAATATCTAACATTCAATTTTTTATCAAATGCTTTATAAATAAGGGGAAAATGATAAATTTTTGAAAGAAGCAAAGTAAATACATGATAATACAAAATTGTTAGTAAATTTTTTTTTAAATTAAAAGATAAAACATATTTAAATGTTTTCGAATTTGTACATATATCAATCAAGATAAGGAATATTGAAAAAAAAGGAAGAAAATTATGGTTCTAGAATAGAAAAGAGATTATGGATATAAATATTTGACTTTCATATTGATTAAATGATATTTTTAAAAATTATATAAATTAATTCAATCAAATTTTAACTTGGACGTGTTTCTTTCTTTGTGAAAAGCATTGGGGTAGAATTTTCTTTCTTTGAATGATTTAAGTCTATGATATGATGAACGAATTAATTTGTCGAAGTAATTATCAATAATTCTTAAGTTTTACTCAATCAATAGGTGGTTGGGTATAATGCTAAGATACATTACACTCTCAAAGAGATAATTTAGGTTTGAACTTTAAAAATAACATTATTGAGAAAAATAATCCTAAACTCTAAACATAAATCGTAAAACGAAAATACATAATATTAAAAAAAATTAAAAAATATATTAAGGGTTAAGGGAGGAAAGAAAATTGGTAATGAGAGATGATGAAGGGGGAATAAAGGCTAAGTGTACCGAATGAAGTGTAAGGTCAATAATTAAGATGTCTATTTAGGGCAAGTGATAAGAGCAATTAGTTTGAGATAATGTAAGACCAAATTTATGTAATCACTTGCTTTTCCCTTGATTTGATGGGGCTTCAATCAAAGTTTTTTAGAGGATTCAAAATTAAAAAAAGCACTTGAATGACGTCAACATATTAGCAGGTCAGTTTTAGACGTAATGTATGCCTTAGGGGTCCAATCACTGCCTTAATTTAATTAATCACTTTCCAAAGTCAATAATATTAAAATTTTGGCTTCGTTTTCAATTTGGAATCTGAGGAGTTACATTTAGTATTTAGGTTAAACAAAATTATCTGATTCAATGAATATTTGAAAATTTTATGTGCTAAATTTAATGTTAAAGTTAAAAGTTAAGTACTAAATTGGGATAAAAAATCACAACTGTCAAAATGAAAAAAAAAAAATCGCGTATTAAAGTGAACATTAAAATCAAATTCAAGTACCAATTTAAATATTAAAGTTAAACTTAAATACTAAATAATATATTAACTCTATTTTTAATCACTTATTGTTTTATTCTTATTATTTTTTATTTTTTTCTCGAAAATACTTACGAAAATTGCTAAATGTACACTATTTGGGAGTTGCCTCCTCTAAACTTTCCTACTAAAAAAGAATGGCTTTTGTAATTGATTTTCTAATCAACAACAAAAAATTACTTACGTTTTGAGTTTGATTTTAGGAAAGTGTTTTTTTTTTTATTTGATAGTGATCTCGAAATTCTATATTTTTTTTTGAATAATCTCATTATAAGTCTAGTAATATCTATTTTTTAATACAATGTCTAGAATTATCTATAACCCCATATTAATTTATAAATAAGAGGATAATACGCTTCACCGCACTCGAATTTACATCTTCCTACCTTGATAACAATGTCCATACCAATCGAACTAATACTTAATTGTGTGAATTTTTAATTTTAAAAATTTTATGTCTTTTGATGTATGATAAAATATACATATCCAACATCTCATAGATGTTAATGTCTTTTCAATATACGGCTGTAGATGTTCTACTACTCAAATTAATGTCTTTGAGCTTACCTCGACGTGAAATCAAATTAATTGATTCCATATTTATCTTATAACCCAATAATGGACCCTAATTAAATTATTAAAGAATTAGAGACTCATAGATGCTAAGGTGATCCAATAAATATCCCATTCTTTTTTTTTTCTCACACAATAATAAAACCCTAAATTAACTATTGAATTTGTTAGAATTAAGTGACCCAAATTCTTATTTAAATAAAATAAAAGAAGAATTCCTATAGAATTACACTTCTTTTATTTTATTTTAAATAAGGTTTTTTAAACCTTATTAAACTCTATCTATTTGATATTGATTAAAATAAGGAGTTTCAATCTTACTACACTCCTATTGAATATGGCTTTATAAGCCTATAAATAGATATGGTCTATTTCTCTTGTAATTGATTCGAATTCAACATAGTGAATTTTCTTCTCCTCTGCCCGTGGTTTTTCCCGAAAGGGTTTCCACGTAAAATCTGTGTGTTCTTTATTTTTATTTCTATTTCTTTTTTTTTCTTTGCGATATATTGTCATTACCGACGTTATATTTTTCACAAACTGGTATCCGAGCTTCCGGGTTTTTTTTCATCTCGATCACAGTAATGGCGTCTTTAAAGTATGAAATTCCGCTGTTGGATCGCAACACCAGATTTGCGTTGTGGCAGATAAAGATGCAGGCAGTTCTTGCACAGATGGATTTAGAGGAAGCCCTGCTAGGGGTAGATAAGATGCCTTCGACATTGACGGAGGAAGATAAGAAGCGCAAGGATCGAAAGGCGTTAACACAGTTACATCTGCATTTGTCTAACGAAATTTTGCAGGATGTGATGAAGGAGAAGACTGCCGCAGCATTATGGAAGAGGCTAGAACAAATATGTATGTCGAAAACTCTAACTAGCAAGTTGCATATGAAGCAACGTCTTTATGCTCATCGTTTAGAGAAAGGTGCGTCTGTGCATGAACGCTTAACAGTGTTTAAAGAAATTCTCTCAAACTTGGAGGCCATGGAGGTTCAGTATGATAAGGAAGATCTAGGGTTGATTCTACTTTGTTCGTTGCCCCCATCTTATTCAACCTTTAGAGACACGATTTTATATAGCCGCGAGTCTCTCACAGTTGATGAGGTTTATGATTCTTTGACCTCGTATGATAAGATGAAGCATCTTGTGGTTAAACCCGACTCCCAAGGAGAGGGTCTCATTGTTAGTTGGAGACAAGATCGGAATACTGATGATGATCGTGGAAGGACACAGGATCAAAATCCTCGCGGTAAATCTAAGGGTAGATCAAAGTCTTCAAACAGAGGTAAAACTTGTAACTTCTGCAAGAAGAAAGGGCACATTAAATCTGAGTGTTATAAGCTACAGAACAAGATTAAAAGGGAGGCTGCGAATCAAAAGGGAAAACAACCAGAAAATTCCGGTGAAGCTGATATTGTAAAAGACTACAGTGATGGTGAACTTCTAGTCGCTTCTATCATCAATTCTAAAGAGAGCGAGGAGTGGATACTTGATTCAGGCTGCACCTTCCACATGAGTCCCAATCAGGATTGGTTTACAAATTACGAAACAGTGTCTGAAGGTGTTGTTTTGATGGGAAATAATGCTTCGTGTAAAATCGCAGGTGTTGGAACAATTAAAGTTAAGATGTTTGATGGAGTTGTCAGAACACTTAGTGACATATGGCATGTTCCAAAATTGAAGAGAAATTTAATTTCGTTGAGTACTCTTGATTCAAAAGGGTACAAATACACAACTGAAAGTAGGGTTTTGAAGATTTTCAAATGTTTCCTCGTTGTGATGAAAGGGCAGAGAAAGACTGCCAAGTTATATGTTTTGCAGGGTTCTACTGTTATTGGTGATGCAATTATCACTTCCTCTTCCTTGTTAGATGATAATATTACTAAACTTTGGCATATGCGCCTAGGGCATATGAGTGAGAATGACATGGCAGAATTGAGCAAAAGATGACTTCTTGATAGGCAAGGAATTTGCAAACTGAAGTTCTGTGAGCACTGCGTTTTTGGGAAGCAAAAGAGAGTTCGATTCACTAGAAGAATCTATAACACGAAGGGAACGTTGGAGTATATTCATTCTGATCTGTAGGGGCTATCAAAAGTGCCTTCGAGAGGTGGAGCTAATTATATGCTAACTTTTATTGATGATTTTTCCAGAAAAGTTTGGGTGTGCTTCCTGAAGCAGAAAAGAGATGTGTTTTCTGCATTTAAGTCTTGAAAAACTATGATTGAAAAACAGATGGGAAAACAAATAAAATACCTCTGCACAAACAATGGCTTAGAGTTTTGTTCTGATGAGTTTAATAAACTGTGCAAGTCAGAAGGGATCGTGAGACACTTGACAGTTCGTCATACTCCACAACAAAACAGCGTTGCAGAACGAATGAACAGAACGATCATGGAGAAGGTTCGATGCATGTTGTCAAATGCCAACTTACCAAAGTCGTTTTGGGCCGAAGCAGCCTCTACTGCATGTTTTTTGATCAACCGATCTCCATCCATTGCCTTTGAGAAAAAGACTCCACAAGAGGTATGGTCTGGTAATCCTGCTAATTATTCTGATTTAAAGATCTTTGGGTGTCCTGCGTATGCTTATGTTGATAATGGAAAATTGGAATCGAGATCTATTAAATGTGTTTTTCTTAGTTATAACGCTGGCGTAAAAGGGTATAAGTTATGGTGTCCTGAAAATAGAAAAGTTGTGATTAGCAGAGATGTTATTTTTGATGAAACTGCTATGCTACCTAACTTATCTCTTAAAAAATCTTCTAATAAAGAAAATCAAAAGCAGGTGGAGCATCAGATTAATACAGAGACAACTCCTCAAGCCAGTACAAAAATTGAGAATAGAGTTGCTTCTTCACCACAATACTCTATTGCCAAAAACAAAACTAGAAGAGAAATTAAACCTCCAAAGAAGTATGCCGAGGCTGATCTAGTTGCTTATGCTTTAAATGTGGCTGAAGATATAGATGCAAACCAAGAGCCGTCTAATTATTCTGAGGCGGTTAGCTGTGAAGACTCAGAAAAGTGGATGTGTGCTATGCAAGAGGAGATGGAATCACTCCACAAAAATAGAACATGGGATCTTTTGAAACTTCCTAAAGGTAAAAAGGTTGTTCGCTGTAAATGGGTGTTTAAAAAGAAAGAAGGGACTCCAGGAGTTGAAGAATCCAGATATAAAGCAAGGCTTGTTGCAAAGGGTTACAGTCAAATTCCAGGAGTGGACTTCACAGATGTGTTCTCCCCAGTTGTGAAGCATAGTTCGATTCGAGCTTTGCTTGGTATTGTGGCCATGCATGATTTGGAGCTTGAGCAGTTAGATGTAAGAACTGTATTTTTGCATGGAGAACTTGAGGAAGATATTTACATGCAACAACCAGAGGGTTTTACAGTCTCAGAAAAAGAGGACTATGTTTGCTTGCTGGAAAAGCCTCTTTACGGTTTGAAACAGTCACCAAGACAGTGGTACAAGAGGTTTGATTCCTTTATGACTTCTCATGATTTTAAAAGAAGTAGTTTTGACGGCTGTGTTTACTTTAAGAAAAACAGTGATGGTTCTTTTGTGTATCTACTTCTTTATGTTGATGACATGTTGATAGCAGCAAAAGATAAATGAGAGATAAGAAAGGTCAAAGCCCAACTAAGTGAAGAATTTGAGATGAAAGATTTGGGACCAGCAAAGAAGATACTTGGTATGGAGATTCTCAGAGATAGAAAAGAAAGTAAATTGTACCTAAGTCAGAAGGGGTACATTGAGAAAGTTCTTTGCAGGTTAAATATGCAGAGTGCTAAGCCTGTTAGTACTCTTTTAGCAGCCCATTTCAGACTTTCATCGGCTTTGTCTCCACAATCAGATGATGAGATTGAGTACATGTCACATATTCCATACTCTAGTGCAGTGGGATCTCTCATGTATGCTATGGTTTGTTCACGTCCAGATTTATCATATGCAGTCAGTGCAGTTAGCAGATACATGGTGAATCCCGGTAAAGAATATTGGAAAGCAGTTCAGTGGATTTTAAGATACTTACGAGGTACTACAGATGTTTGCTTACAGTTTGGAAGAACTAGAGATGGAGTCATTGGGTATGTTGATGCTGATTTTGCTGGAGACCTTGATAAAAGAAGATCTCTTATTGGTTATGTCTTTATAATAGGAGGTTGTGCAATCAGTTGGAAAGCTACTTTGCAAACTAGAGTCACTTTGTCTACCACTGAAGCTGAGTACATGGCGATTACTGAGGCTATTTTGGTTGAAGGGACTCTTTAGTGAGCTCAATGAAGACCTTCAAATCAGCACAGTATTTTGTGACAGTCAGAGTGCCATCTTCCTTACAAAAGATCAAATGTTTCATGAGAGAACAAAACACATTGATGTTCGGTATCATTTGTTCGTGATATTATTGCTCGTGGTGATATTGTTGTGAGCAAAATTAGTACTTATGAAAATCCTGCAGATATGATGACTAAGTCACTTCCTATAACCAAGTTTGAGCATTGCTTAGACTTGGTTGGTGTTCATTGTTGAAGTTAAACCCTTAAGGGGTTTTATGGAAGAGGTGGAGAACTTGTTCGTTGAGAGTTCACGATGAAGAACTTGTTCATTGAGAATTCGTGTCAAGGTGGAGATTGTTAGAATTAAGTGACCCAAATTTTTATTTAAATAAAATAAAAGAAGAATCCCTATAGAATTACACTTCTTTTATTTTATTTTAAACAAGGTTTTTTAAATCTTATTAAACTCTATCTATTTGATATTGATTAGAATAAGGAGTTTCAATCTTACTACACTCCTATTGAATATGGCTTTATAAACCTATAAATAGATATGGTCTATTCCTCTTGTAATTGATTCGAATTCAACATAGTGAATTTTCTTCTCCTCTGCTCGTGGTTTTTCCCGAAAGGGTTTCCACGTAAAATCTGTGTGTTCTTTATTTTTATTTCTATTTCTTTTTTTTCTTTGCGATATATTGTGATTACCGACGTTATATTTTTCATAGAATTCCTAAAGTTTCCTAATTGTAACTTGAAACTTAGGATTATAAAATGATTTTGAGATTTTAATATCGACTCAATTTTCATTGCCACAATCATGATAAAATTTTGTTATTGTTAAATTTCATTAAACTTTAATTTTGAAAGAATTAATAGTTTGAGGATAAGCTTTTTGAGCGTGTAATAATTTACATTTTGGTGTCCTAAACGAGTAAATCAAATTTAAACAAGACTTTTTTATATGCATTATCTCAAATGAACTATTTTTAGCGTGTGTCGAAGTTTCTTGCCACATTAGTTGAAAGATGAAGGGTTTGAGGCTCATACTTTCCATTTTACATGTGGCATAGTGGCAACAACACTAGAAAATATAGTTTTACTAACAGGCCTTTCAGTCAATGGAAGAGTGGTTGCAGGAGAAACTTCTTTCAATCTACACTTAGTATTCTTCATATTGTTAGGCATATTCCAAAAGAGACTGATTTTGATGGGTGTCGGATGAAATTTACACTGTTGAAAAACCTAACCATCGAGCTTCAACCTAATGCACATGAAGTTGAGATTGAGCAATATGTCAAAGTGTACACACTTTGCATGATCGAAGGAACGTTGATGCTAGAAAAGTTTGGTAGTGTGATTCACTTCATGTATCTCACACTACTTACTAATTTTGATTGGGCAAAACATACAACTAAGGGTTAGCTGCTCTACCGTTCTTCTATAGGGCTTTTTTATGGCAAAGCGAATTGAGATTAATGAAATAAACTGTTGTCTACTTTTGCAAGCAAAGGGGTACTGGTTGTAGTTGTTGTGGTTAGCACCTATCCCTTCTTAGCCATACACTTTTCCTTTTTATGAGAAGGTGAAAATATTATCATACTTGATATATCATGTTATGGAATGTATTACGTTATATGTTTTATATTAATACTTACATTTGATATTTGTATAAATTTGGTAATAATTTGGGTCATATCAATTATGAAAATAACCTTGATTCAATCTCAAATTGATCAACAAGCATTTTAATGGGTAAGTTGTTTTTATATTTGTATTTAATTCGTGAAACCTCTTACTTAATCCAATCATCGGATCCGAGTATATAACATCACATTACGTTGCCAAAGTAACTCAGACTATTTCAACATAATTTCACTAGATTTAATTTACAATTACCAATAGCATAACAAATAAATCATTTAATAAAATCTTTCATATGCATTTATAAGGTTTAAGATCTTATTTCATCTAATTATAGGGTAATGCTAAGTCGAAACCTAGTTAGGACACGAATCCAAACTCACTTATCAAAAATCAAGGTTATGTATCGAGAAAAGGGACTTCATATATCGAGACAGGCTATAAATTATTTTGAAAATTTTAGCTTCGATGTTTTCTTGTCTTGAGACCCTAAAGAATGTGTCTCGAGGCAAGGTCTCTTTTGTCTCGAGGCTAGGTTTGGAGACCAACCTCTCATGGTTTCTTATTTTTGCTTCGCTGTTTGGATGTATCGAGACAAGGGGTTCCTATCTCGAGACCTGGAGCAAGGAAATATCTATTTTGCTTCAATGTACCTCTGTCTCGAGACAAAGACCACTTGTCTCGAGACCTAAGATCAATTGTCTTAAGACTATACATATATGTCTCAAGACCTCATGCATTTGAATGCAAAATTTAGAGTCTTAACCAAATGAACCTACACATACTTAAAATCTTGCAGTTTTAAATGTTCAAAGCCTTAACCAAATGAACCTAAACATACTTAAAACTTACCACAATACATATTCATCCAATTAACCTATCTAAACATATTCAAACATTACCAAATCTTAACCTTAAACACATAATTACTAAATCAACCAATTTGCACATTCAAGCTTACAAAATCAAGCATAATTAACTAGTAATCAAGAGATAAAATTCAACCAAAATAGCATTATAGGTCACTTACCAACCAAAAGTGCCATAACTAACTTAGGCAACAAGTCAACCAACCTAGGTACATGCCATATGACTTCAAAACATATATATACGTACAAAATAGGTTCATAATCGGTTCCGAGCTAATTTTTAGAATTAGATGCTTGACCACAAAACCTTTACAGCTTTTATCCGAAACCTGCGTAAGGAAACAAACAAATTCGTACATTGAGTAAAGTATACTTAGTTTTGTTAACATAATTCGAATTCAATTATAGACATAACAAAATCAAACAGAGATAAGTAACAAGATAACTCGAGTTAACTAACCAACCATTTTAACATTAACATGAAGGATAAATATATACCAACAATTCGTTTATCATTTCAACTGGTTCACATCTATGCTTTGCTCAACTACTCAATATATTTTTCAATGCACCCTCAAGGTATTTGCATCTAATTTAACATATCAAATCATATAACATATCAACATTTTTATCTTATTTTAGTTTCACATATATATAATAAGCAGTGTTACATTTTTAATCATTATAAAATTCAAGTATCTTATTATAAATCGCATTCAATTAATTTATTTGGCCCTTATTAATTGTCTCGGATTAAAGAACGAGTACACGGATCAATCCATCAACACACTAATATACGCACCGAAGTTCTAGTCGGGTATAAAGCACCAATCCCACAAATCACACTAATATAGCATGCATTAAGCACTTAATATAACACGTACGAGGTGTTGAATATAACACGCATATAGCACTAAATGTAAAACACACAAGGCACTGAATATAACACGTCTAAAGCATTGAAGCTCCCACCTAACAAACGAACCCTATGACATGTCAACTATACCCATAACTCTATCCGACAACGTTAATAGGGAAAATTTCATTATTAATGTCCATATATCATCAAACAAAGCATCTATGCATACGAATCACACTTACCAACAATCACAAATCACTTAATCAAGTTGATAGTTTACTATTTTTGATCACTTAACAAGTCAAGAAAATACATTGAGATATTTGACGGACTCGAATTATGAGAGCACGAACCATATAAGCTATTCGTCAATGACTTTGTCTTTTTCTTTGTTTTTCGACATCTCGACGTCATCTTTAGCTACGTACAATCAATTCAAATACAGGAAATCCATTAATCACACAATTCAAATACAAATAAATACATTATATACATGAATGGATTTTATTCAGTTTAGTCCTTATATACCTTAATATCCAAAGCACTCATTTTTCACAATTTACCCAATCAAATTTAAATCCGGCTTAATAAATATAGTACAAAGACTTCCGACAATCATTCTTTATTCTTAAAACCTGTAGTTTTTATCATTTACAATTTAGTCCTTAACAATACATTATTTATCAATTGATTCAAACTAAATTCTTTAATTCCTATTACATTTCTAACATATTTCCATCACTTAACTAAATTCATGCATGAATTCAAGCTATTTATATCAAAATTTAAAACTTTCTAACAATGAAAACCTAACTAAAAACTTATTAATTTCATAGATTTATGACATGCGCTTCTAGAATCTAACACTATTAACCAACAATTTTACACAAAATTAAAGAAAAGAACTCACCCATCCTCCTAGTTGATGGTACGACAATGGAGGAAATGAAAGGAAAATTTTGCTTCTTTTCTTTCTTTAATTGACAGTGAAAGGGGGAGAAAACGAGCTCTTTCCCACTATCAAAACATATATATAGGCAATTAACAAGTTAATTAATTCACCAATCTAATGGTTTAATTAACTTAGTGAAAAATGATGACACTCCAGTTAGTTAAGCACTAACATGAAATTAAAATGGTTTAATTGCTAATATATAACCTTTCTTGAATTGCCGTTTAAGGAGCTTATCAATTTAAAAATCTTTTTCCTTTCACTTTAGTCACTAATCATTTCGGTTCCTGTGCTATTTTTATTAACCGGTTCAATTCAATTACATTCACTTATTCAACCTTTTCAATCAGTATTTAACACGTGATTATTTTAATTTAATTATCTATTAATTTTACTCAATAAATTCTATCCTAAATCAAACTTTCTATATCGTTGAAAAACGAGTCATTACATAATTAATATAATTATTATCATAAATATAATATAACTATGTTCATTATAATTGTTTGCAATTTGTATGGGTGCCATACTGGGATAATGCAATTACTATTGTTGTATGGCCAAAGTAGTTTTGTAGGGAGTTTTTATGCTCATATGCTCCCACATCGAGTGGTATCACACTAGCCGAGTTGTACAACAATTTGGACTAGTTTAAGAAATTCTAAAAGAGCCAAGTAACCTCGATAATCTTTATAAGGTTAACTTATCTGGGAGGAACGAGTGCTATTGTCGCATTGTTCACCGAGAGTGGATTACCCTTTAGGATGCTCATGTTCAAATGTTCTTGGGCATGCGGATTCTATATTTTTTTTAATAATTGATTTATAGATTTTGATCATATCTATTCTTATAAATTTAATATTTCTAGTTCACCTCATAAGTGACATAATATAAGTAGTATAAGTAGAACAGTTAACTATGCCTATACAAGGAAAGACAACTTCTTGAGTGGAGTGGACAACACGTACAAATGAGTCGTCGAAGAACACATCAACAAGCACATCCCTAACTTGTTGAAGTGACACTTGTCTAGCCTGTGTACTAATTGGACTTGTCATCTTTTTAACTTATTGAGAAAATCGCGACCCTTCAAACTCAATCATAAGTGTAACAAATTTTAGTAGTATATATATTTATACTTGTATACATCATATGATTATGTATTCATATTTTAGTGTATATTTTTTTGTATTCATATTTTAGTGTATTTTTTTTACCTAAACATAGGTTTTCAAAAAGAAAAGAACACAAGACCTCCCAAACTTACTAAAATATTAATTTAACCAACCAAACAATATAAAATTATAAATAAAGAAATCATTAATTAAAAACATGAATAAGAAATAAAACAAAAAATGTTTTTAAAGGGATTTAAACATGAGTTTAACAAATTAAATACAAGTACAAAGGAAAGTCTGGGATTGAATTTTATGAGCCTGAACAATCAACTCGAAGTTTGTGACTCTTTCTTACAACCTAAGTAACTTATTGCAAGAGCAGTGTCTAGACTAAATTTCTTGGATTCAAATACGAAATTTCCAACAAGATTTAGTTGATTAATCAATGAAAAAAATTAAAGAACTAAAAAAAATAAACAAAAGATTGTAGATGAGTTGATGAAAAGAAGAAAGAAGATGAACGGCGTTGAAGACAAATAGTTGGGTAGATAGCCTAGCCTCCTTCGATGAACTTGCACCAACAAAGAACTATATCTACCCTTAGTCAACTCTTCCAATTGACTTGAATTAGGCAAGATGAAGTTATTATGAATCCCCTCCATGATCTTGAAAAATTGAAGCAAAAGCTCTATCAAGAAAGAAATAATAAACTAGTCTTGTAAAAAAAAAAACCTCCCTTAAAGTATTTTATTAATAAAAAATTAAGCATAATATATATTGTAATAGCCTAATTTTACGCGGGCTTTTAAAAAGGGGTCCAATACACTACAAGGCCAGGTGGCCCAAAAAATAAAAAAAAACAATTAAAAAATGATAATAATAATAAAGTCCAAATAATTAAAAAGTCCATTAGCCCAACAATGCCACACAGCCCAACAGGCCCAAATGTTCAAAAAAATTGCCCATGTGCATTGTCTCCTTGGGCGTGCTGCCCGCGCCTCGTTCCGAGGCCTGGCTCCCCCTAACCGCCTGCGACCTTGCACCAAGATGGCAACATATGTCTTTGTTGACTCCATGACCTGCAAACATAGCAGAGCAAGAAAGCAACAAAAGTAGAACAAGAAAGCAGCAAAAGCAGATCATGGAACAACAAAAAGCAGAGATAAATGAGCTTGTATTTTCGGCTATAAAAGCCTTGTACTCCAGCAATGTTTTTTTATGGATTTTTGAATAGAAAAAAAGTCGAGAGATCAAATACAAAACATACAAAGATTCAAAGGAACTAAGGTCATTGTCTTTATACATTTTTTTGTTTATTTTATTTTTCCTTTTATTTTTTATCATTGTCGAAAATATACATATGTATTTATATTTCTTTATTTTCCTCTAAAAAAACAGTTTATATACAAATATATGAAAATACAAAAAAAAAAGGAAGGGAAAATTTTACCTTTTGAAAATATGGCGGTGGTCCATGACCGGTGCTTGGTCGGACCTGGGCTTAAAGACAGAGAGAGTTGAGAGAAAAAGGGGAAGCCCCCTTTGTTTTTTTGTAAAACAATGGCATAAATGAAAAAAGAAGAAGAAAACTTTGCCTTTTATAAACAAGAGAAACAACGCCGTTTTACTTGGCCTCCCCAGGAGCCAAAACGGCGTCGTTTTGAGGAGGCCGACCCGAACCCGACCCAATAAGCCAGGATCAACGTGTTTTGGGTAAAAATGGGCTATTTATGCTCATGGTCCTTCCGCTTTTTTGGCTTTTCTCTATTTGGTCCTATTCCTTCTTTTATTTTTTAATTTTGCCCTGAGGTTTCTGCATTTGTTTCGTTTTAGTCCTTACTAAAACCATGCGTTTTAGGGACAGGGCGTAATAGCCCAGTTAGTCCCTCCTTCGTAGTGCACATTTCATTTTGGTCCTCTGTTCAGCCCTTTCTTTTTATTTCTTTATAATTTGTCCTTCTGACTTTATTTTAGTTTCGATTTCATCCTTTATTTAGTTAATTTCAATTCTTTTAACATGCTTATATTTTCATTTATTTTTTTATTTGTTTCACTATTTATTTATCTTTTTGTTATATTTGAGTTTTTATTTTCACGTAATGTTTTATTCATTTGTTTATTTTTTCATTTACCTTTTAATTATGTAAATCTAATATTATGCATATTTATTTTATCTATCTATCATTCTATTACCTTTTAAATGCTTAGGTTAGACATTATATTATTTATACTCGTTTTACTTATTTATTTACATATATATATATATATATATTTAAATATTTAAATTTGATGTTACTTATTATTTATTCCATCTATTTACTTACTATTCTCCCATTTTAAAATTTTAAATCGGATATTATTTGTACTTCATTTTCATTAAACACTTTCACTTTCTATTTGGAATTACTTTATTATTTTTGTTAATTAATTCCTTAAATTAATGTTTCCCTATTATTATATTCATTTCATTATTACCATAATATGTATCTATTTATTCGTTATTTAATAGATGTTTTGTTCGTATAGCTACTTCACATTTCATCGTTACCATTATATTATGTGTTAGGTAATTGGTTGTTTTTTTATTATATCCCGAATAAAAGAAATACACATCGTCTAAATATTATACTTGTTATTATTAAAATTTTCTCAAAAAAATAAGGCAATATTTCGTGTTTGGAAATCCGAGAATGTCGTACCCTAACTTACAGAGTTTCGATTTTCTCGTTAAATTTAAAACGACCAAATGTCTTTTTAAAATAAAATGAGATTTAGTTAAATAGTAGAAAGTGAGCTTATTATTCGAGTTCTCAATGTGTCGTATCCTAACTTACGGGATATAACCTCTTATTACCTCGAGATAAGAAGAACCCTTAACACGTGTTTCGATCTATTCGAGTGATTTATAAAAAATAACATTAATGCAAAAAGGGATCATATTTTAAATTCTTTCCGAGTTTTCAACTTTCGATATAAAGACATCAAATAATCAATTAGGTACCAATTTTGAGCGTCACGAGGGTGCTAATCCTTCCTCGTGCGTAACCGACTCCCGAACCCGTTTTCTAGATTTTTGTAGACAAAAAATATTGCTTTGATAAATCAAACATTTCGTTAAAACAATAAAACTACGAGGTGACCCGATCACACCTTATAAAAAAGATTGGTGGCGACTCCCGGTTTTTCGTTTTCGTTTTCAAAATCAAAGTCGACCTCGCTTTCCAAAAAATGGTTTCGACAGCTTGGCGACTCCACTAGGGATAAAATAAGAGAGTCAGGTCACGAGTTGATTATTTCTTGTCTTTTTGTCAAAAATTGATAATTCAGTTTAAATTTACGATCCTTTCGTTGCATTTCATTTTCTACACCATTTCGATATGTTTGCTTTCAGTTTGAGTCTCTTAGTATACTTTCGCGCATCATATTGCATACTCGCTCGATTTTACCCCTTTAAGTGGGAGCAAGAAGCTATTCCTTCGTGAGGTCTTCACCTCCGTATAGGATAGTGCATCGCTTCCGGGATACATCCGTACCTATGTCTTCATGAGATTTTCATCTCTATATAGCCATAGGGAAATGTATTCCCCTGAACTGAACTTGGTCTAAATGAGCCTATAATGGGTGAGGATCGAGGAATTGGCCGGTTCGGGTACCTTTACTTTAGAACCAAACCCCATATAGCGAGCCTTAAGAGTCCACCCCAGGTAGAACCACTCCAAACCCCTAGTGGTCATCCAAATAGGTGCTCTATTTGTTATTTATGTTTTTCTGTACTGACGTATTTTCTTTGTTCTGGTTATGATTGCATTGCATTTTCATTATAGAAAAGAGGTGTTGGTTCACGTTCAACTGCTAAATAGAGAGCTTGTCATGGAAAATGGATTTCTTGATAAAGTGGAGGATAATATGACCTTCCGAACATGGTCCGAATAAACACAACGAGAGAAGGGTGATGGTCTGACGGAGGAGTACACAACTTCGCTTCGTTGCCCGAGGATTAAAGCCGACAAAGATTATTCGAAAGCCATTAACGTCTCAATTTCCTTAAAGAAGCAAACAAGCATCACTGAGAGGACTGAGCAATGGGTCGCAGCCCGGATCAAACAAAAAGGAGCTGGTAGAGGCATCCATTGGAAAATTCGCGAGATTTGATCTTAACATCTGGATATGAAGAAAATGATCGATGTATTCAATTTAAGTATTAGGGAAAGGCCGTATATGTAATCTGTTTTATGTAAAGAAATTTGTTTTCTAGTAAAGTTGTTCTAACAGAATTGAATCAGAGTCAACGCCTCTTTTTTGCATTATTTCATGCATTTGATCACATTGCATCATATGCAATAAAACTCACGAAAGGCCCTTACCCTAGAATATCATTACAGTGCATGAGGAAAAACTGAAGAAATGGACCAAGGTTGGAGAGATTAGAGTGAATGCAAATACAGATGCAAGAGCAATTGGCCAAAATTCAACAAGATATGAAGAATCAGATGCTAGAATTTCAAAGAAATATGATGAGCCAATTAACCCAGATGCTAGCTGGAGGATTAGAAAAAGGAAAAAGCCCTATGGTTAATTCTGAGGATGATAACGAGGATCCCGCTTATCATTCAGGCTTTACCCTAACAAACACCCAAGCACAACCAGATGCGTATCCACAAAAGGTGTCTGTTAACATTAGACCACGATACCAGACTGGTACTTCGACACCGGTGAACTTCCCGACAGGTTCAGGTTCTAACCCGAGGGATAATCCAATCAATCCTGTTGTCCTTGATTTGGATGATCTAGCGGAAACAAAAAAGGCAAGAGTTGAGCTCCTAAAACAATTTGAAGATCATTACAAATGGAAAAAGAGAGAGAGGAGCTCCCAAATCAATACTTTAAAGGCCCCGAGGAAGAAGAAAAATGAGGCGAATAATGCGAGTATGTATGACAAGGGATATTCAAAGCCGATTACCGTGAGCCAGCCAAGGACGACAACTACTAGCCATCAGATCCCCCAAAGGCAAGATTTCGATCCAAGATCGAGCTCAGAAAAACTCCGGTTCACGCCCATCCCAATCACGTATGGGGAGTTCTACCAAAGTTTGTTTGATGCACATGTAATATCCCATTTCTACCTAAAACCTGTGCAGCCTCCATTCCTTAAATGGTACGACACGAGTGCCCAATGCGAGTACCACGTGAGAATCACAGGACATTTGATCGAGAACTGCACTGCTTTAAAAAAGATAATCGAAAGACTCATCAAAATGGGTATTGTAAATTTCGATGATCCATCTAGTGCAGAAAATTCGTTACCCAACCATTTAGACAAATGGGTAAACGTGATAATCGAGAATACGGGGAAGAGAATAAAGATGAATATAGCAGAAGTGAAAACCCCATTAAGAGAGGTTTATAAGAAAATGGTAGAAAGTGGATTAATCACACAAGACTCGGAGGACGAACCTGGAGAAGCAAGGAACTACTGTGAGTTCCATAATGAAGAAGGTCACGAGATTCAAAAGTGCAGTGAATTCAGGGCCTTGGTGTATAGATAATAAGGAACTAGAATTCCTTACAAAAGTCAAAAGCCCGGAAGAAATATCGGAGAACCTGAACATTAACGCTGTATCCGAAGAGGGAACCGGGGAATAGAATTTTCCAAGCGCCTGTCGTTACATACTTGGGAGTGTTTTAAACAATGGGACTGTGGAAGAGATCCCTGTATTTTTTAGAGCTAATTTAGAGTAATATTCAAAACACACTTGTTACTTTAAGTCTAGAAGCAATAAGAATCCTTTCGTGAAATATGCTCATGTCCAACACATTTATTTTCAATAAAAAATGCATTTTTGTGTCTCACTTTGAGCAAATATTCTTCTATTCCTTTATTTCTTTCATATTCATACCACATAAATAATTATTTTTAGATTCATTTGTTTTTGAATATTCCTTCGTACCTACAACAGGTCTCCAGATATCAACGACATGAGCGACACTGCTACTGACTCAGAATCTACTTTTGAGCAAGATATATGTGTCTAAGGGATCTCAGGACTTTGAAGACGAGAGGGATTGTAACCTATCTCCTGATTTGTTAAGGATTTTAGAATAAGATGAAAAACATACCCTACCTTACAAAGAGTCATTGTGAGCCTAGAAGAAGAGAAAGAGGTGAAGATCGGAGCCTTTATCACCACAGAGACAAAGCAAGACGTCATTGAGTTATTCTAACAATTCAAAGATGTTTTCGCATGGTCGTATCAAGATATGCCTGGGCTACTAAGACGTGTAGATGTTGTTAAGGTTAAAGAAATCTTAGAAGGGGAACTCATGCTAAGGGTTTTACAATGGCCAGGCAAATCATGAGGTTCGGTTACTGCTGGTCTACCATGGAAGAAGATTGCATCAGTTATACCAAGAAATGCCGTAGGTGCCAAATTTATAGAGACAAGATTCATGTGCCTCCTTCATCTTTTCATGTATGACATCTCCATAGACTTTCTCTATGTGGGGCATGGATGTTAGTGGGCCGATCTCGCCAAAAAAAAAACTTCTGGCGGGCATTGATTCGTGGTCGTCCATTACTCCACTGAGTATGAGGAAGCTGCTTCATATGCCAATGTCACAAGGTCAGCAATCAGCAAATTCTTAAAAAAAGAAATCATGTCGGTATGGAATGCCAAAAAGGATCATATCTGGCAATGCACTAAAGTTGAACAATAGCACGTTATTAGAAGTTTGCAGTCTGTTCAAGATTAACATCACATTGCCCCAAAATGAACGGTACAATGGAAGAAAAAAAGAGATCGTGAGGAAAATAATTGAGACTCATAAAGATTAGCATGAGAAATTATCAAACGTCTGTCAGGACCTCCACCGAGGCTGTAACACCCCAAACCCGGCCCATACACCACGGCCGAATTTAGAATGCCACTGCGGAAAACGTTTGAAAACCGATTTCACTTATAGGTAAAAACATAAAATTCGTTGTCGTTCGTAAAACATGGTACATTTAAAATTCTAAGTAAAACTTTATTGTTACAAAATGTCTGAATTGAAAACTTTAATATATATTTTAAAAATGTAAGTTGCCGAAAATAAAACATTTCTAAACATTAGTTTAATCGTCGATCCAACTTAAACATACTAAAAATAAATACTTAAATACTTTAAGTGGCCCTTATTACAATAAGTACTTAATCCAAAATACTGAAGATATAAAATACGTAAAACAAATTAAACAACTTCTGCATGGCATAAAAATAACTTCTGCATGGCCACCTTTGTATCCACTCCAACCCGGTCCAAGCATCATGAATCACCTGCGATGTTTGGTAAAAAATTGGGTGAGTCAAACAGACTCAGTGTGTAATTAGTCCACTGAATTCCACCCACATGGGCTTAGCCCACAACCAAACCATATCATATAATAATGCAAGTTATCCACATAATGCCATATATTGGGCTTGGCCCATTATCACATTAATCCTCATGTCAGATACTCAAGACAAATAATTCACATGATTTCACTTATTGGGCTTGGCCCATATCCACATCACATATCATATAATAAGGCAATTAATCCACATGAGTCCACATATTGGGCTTGGCCCATTTCCACATTAATCCACATGTCAGATAATGAGTTTATGCAAAGTGCACCCCCCAGCCTAGGGTCCATCCTTTACACACCCCCGTACCCAGCCACCACACACCAGGGGATTACTAAATCGCCCTCCAACCTCTACACACCAATTTGGCAAATAATGCCGTCCACGCGAACTAAATCGCAAATAATCCACAACGCGACCTCAGTCAGCGCCAATCCACGATGTAGCTCGTAGCTAACATCAAAACCACGATGAGGCACATAGCCACTCATCAAACCACGATATGGCACATAGCCTATATCAACCACGATGAGGCACAAAGCCACTCATCATTCCACGTGTGGCTAGTAGCCATCACTAAACCACGTACTCGAAGTACACCCTGTCCTTCTTTCATATTCATTTCCCATCCCATGCACATGCAACATACAATAGTGTCATGATAAATAATGCATGTACATGTTATTCAGCATACCATACATATACACATTAATAACCACATTTCCATCAGATTTGATACTGACCTGATTATCGGCATACCCCTTAAGGGTATCCATTCCATAATGATCACTGCACTTATTAACACATACATAACACATACAAATATAAGCATATACTCAGAAAACGGTGGGTTAATCACACACCTGATAACTTGAAGTACTACGCTCTCGATCCCGATGCTATCACTAAGCGACACTACAGCTATCTGCCTACTTTCTTGTTCTGACGCTGGCCCACACCCGGTGGCCAATCCCGCACTGCAGAGACTGATCTTCTCTTAAACTTAGGAATAGGGACTATCCCTTGTCCTTCTTGACTGGTATTCGCCTCCATCCACAACACTTAATCAGAACATTCGGTTAAACAATAATATACGAGGTCTTAATCGAATAAACTACCATAATCTAACCACCCCTTATCGAAACGATCTAGAATCCCGAAGGCTTTGCTTACAACTGTCGATTGTCCCTAGAAACCAAAGTCAGAATCGGTCACACTTAATAACTGAAATATGGCCTTAGGCCAAATATCGACATCCCTTACCTTGTTAAACTTAAATCCCGAAAACCACTACTTGCCTTTGGAGTTGTCGAAATCCCTGTTAAACAACTATTAGAATCGGCCATAAGCAATAATTTTCGAAAATGGCCCTTGGCCGAATACTACATAACACTTACCTTGATGAGTCGAATCCTTATTGCTCCCTTATGCGAGCTACAAATAAAACATAAGATTATGGCTTAATAAACATTCGGCCATCCCTTAGAAATCAAGACCAACCATTGATTTCGACACTCTTAAAAGAAAGAATCCAAAACCGATTACTTAAGGAAGAAAATACTTACCAGTTACCACTTCACACTTAAAACGAAACTAAGAGCAAGAGATCGATGGTATCACCCTCAGAGAATCGGCTTCAAGATCCCAAAGAGAAAGGTTTCGGCACTTAATGGTGAAGAGAGAAAACGCAACAATGGAGAGGGTTTAATGATTAGAGAAATCGGCCATGCAAAGAAATAGATTCAAGGTTTCGGCTTTAATGATCTCAAGAAAAGAAAGCTACAAGATTTGGCTAAGCTTTTCAAATGGTGCTTGAATATTCGGCTATCACAAGAATGGATGTGAGGTTGAAGTTTGAGAAAAAGAAAGAGAAGTATAAAAGAGAACTAGAAGAATTCGGCAATGGTAACAAAGGAGAATTCGGCTTCAAATGAAAAAGAAGAAAAAGAGAGAGTTCTCTTTGCTCACAATTTCGGCAAAAAGGATGGACACTCTCACAACTAAAATTCGGCACTTATCCCCTCCTCATGGCCGAATTTTGCCAACCAAAAGAGCCCCTTGGCCGGCCACTTCATCTCCTCTTATCAAATCCCACTTTCTTCTCCTATTTTATCTCTTATCTACCCATTTAAGATAAATAAAATAAATCAACATTTATCTCCCCTTCCTAGCCGAAATTTAAAAAGAAATTCAAGGCTTATCTTCATCCCTTTGAAGTCCCCATGCCGTCCAACTCTTCCCCCTTCCCTTGACCCCCACATGCAAAATAAAACCATACTTCTTGCTGCCAACATGATTCGAACCTGAGCCCTTCTCCCTTGCTTGAGGCGTCATTCATCAAGGCCCTAAGTGGCGCCTTGCAGCCACTTTACCAAGCCCAACCTTATGTCCAAGAACCCTTATAAATTTTCTTAAGGCCTCCTTAGCTTAGCTCCCCCTACTAAACTTAAAACTCAATAATTTTCTGAAGCCTTCTCCTACATTTTCAGATTCCCGAAAGCTATAGAACACATCCAAACACACACACAAAACCCCCTATCTCATAACTTATGCCCGAACGCATAACCCCTAAATCTATGATATTACAGGGGCAACGCTTTTCTAATTGATTTATGGAATGAAAGCAGTTTTACCTATCGAAGTTGAGATTCCCTCCCTTCGAATCTTGTTAGAGCTGAAGCAGAATAGATCCAATCCCGATATGATAGCTGAATCTGATCGAAAAGAAGAGGTTGAGAGCTATCCAGATAATGTGAGCTTACCACAAAAAGGTTCACCCCAGAGAATTCCATGAGGGGGGACTTGGATTTGAAGAAGATCCTTCCCATCTAAAGGACCCCAGAGGAAATGCATGCTAAACTAAAAAGAACCTTATGTGGTAAAGAAGACCTTTTCTGGAGGAGCATTGATCTTAACTGAAATGGATGGTAAGACTCTGCCTAATCTAGTGAATTCAGACTCAGTCAAGAAGTACTTTATTAAAAAAAAAAGAGAAAGAAAAGAAAAGAAAATGAAAATGGAAAGAAGAAGGAAAGGCCAAGGCGAAAACCCGCAAAAGACACCTTGAGACCAAAAGGGTTTTGAATTGAAAACCTGTAAAGGGCAATTCAAATTTTAATAAAAAATAAGGCATGCGGTAGCCTCGCTTTCTCCGATTTAACAAGAAGGAGAGACGTTACGCCTTGAGACAAAAAGTGTTTTGAATTGAAAACCCGTAAAAGGTAATTCAAATTTTGATTAAAAGAGGGCATGCGGTAGTCTTGCGATGCATGAATTAACAAAGAAGAAGTATGCTACATCCTGGGGCATCGACAAATCACTCTTGATCTACTAAACCCATGTTCAGCTCAAAATGTTCCTTAAGAAGTTCGTGCAAAAAAGGTCATGTTGCGATATCTGGAGCACCTACTTTCCTCTCACTTATTTTGTATTTCAGCAATGTTTGCTTTCTTTGATTAATCCATTCTTTTCAGATTTTGTTCTTGATAAATTTTAGTTTTATCCATCATTATGATCTTTTTCAAGCATTTCGCATTGAAATAACGATTAATGGACTAATAATACTTTCGTAAAAGGAGTTCTACATATTACTCTGGAGATTTCTAAATAGTACAAGAACCTGAAACAGGAATATGGTTTAGAACTCATCAAACCTAAGGGTTGGAAATATTTGAGAAAGAAGAGTTTAAATTGTGACCACTTCTTCGGATTTTCTGAAAAGACACCAGCTGAGCAAAGAGGGCGTGATAACACCTCAGTGATACAACCTTGATGAACAACGAGCAATGACAACCTAAACATTAAAAAGAGATCATTCTCATGCACTCATACAAATATCATTGATATAAATTTAGTTAGGAGCATTTGATTCATTCTGATCATGACATCCTAATCATTTGTCATAAACATAAGCATATGAAATTGATTCTACACGTCATGCCCTTAGAGGATAGTGTAGCAAGATCGGTGAAACCTCAAATCTAATCTCCCTGAAGTAGCAGTGGAGCAGATTGAAGTTGTAGATCTTATCTCCTTGAAGTTGTAGTGGAGTAGATCGAAGATGGCAAATCTTATCTTCCTGAAGTTGCAGTGGAGCAGATTGAAGCCACCAGCCTCATCTCCCTGAAGTTGCAGCGGAGCAGACTAAAGACATCAAATCTTATTTCCCTGAAGATGCAGTGGAGTAGATTGAAGCTACAAATTGGCGGATCTTATCTTCCTGAAGTTGCAGTGGAGCAGATTGAAGCCACCAGCCTTATCTCCCTGAAGTTGCAGCGGAGTAGACTGAAGACAGCAAATCTTATTTCCCTGAAGATGCAGTGGAACAGATTGAAGCTACAAATCGGCGGATCTTATCTTCCTAAAGTTACAGTGGAGCAGATTGAAGCCACCAGCCTTATCTCCCTGAAGTTGCAGCGGAGCAGACTGAAGACAGTAGATCTTATTTCCCTGAAGTTACAGTAGAACAGATTAAAGCTACAGATTACGGCAGATCTTATCTTCCTGAAGTTGCAGTGGAGTAGATTAAGCCACCAGCCTTATCTCCCTGAAGTTGCAGCGGAGTTGACTGAAGACATCAAATCTTATTTCTCTGGCGTTGAAGTGGAACAGATTGAAGTTACAAATTGGCGAATCTTATCTTCCTGAAGTTGCAATGGAGCAGATTGAAGCCACCAGCCTTATCTCCCTGAAGTTGCAGCAAAGCAGACTGAAGACAACGAATCTTATTTCCCTGGCATTGCAATGGAATAGGTTAAAGCTGCAGATTACGATGAATCTTATCTTCCTGAAGTTGCAGTGGAAAAGATTGAAGCCACCAGACCTTATCTCCTTGAAGTTGTAGTGGAGCAACTTTAAATTACCAATTCTTATCTCTTTGAAGTTCCAGCAGAGTAGATCGAGGCTACAAATCTCTTCTCCCTGAAATTACATTCGAGCGGATCGAAGTACCAATTCCTACACCCCTAAAGATGCGGTGGAATGGAAGGATGCTACTTGAAAAAAAGCACCAAAAAAGTCAAGACTCGGTGAGACCGGGCAAAATTGGTCTTTCTTAAAGGTCTTTGCTCCATTCTCGTTACACGATAATGAGCAAAGAGGGGCAGCTGTAATAGCCCAATTTTACCCGGGCTTTTAAAAAAGGGGTCCAGTAAATTACAAGGCCAGGTAGCCCAAAAAATAAAAAAAACAATTAAAAAATGATAATAATAATAATAAAGTCCAAATAATTAAAAAGTCCATCAGCCCAACAATACCACACAGCCCAACAGGCCCAAATGTTCAAAAAATTTTGAAAGCCAGAAACCCTAGGGTTTCTGGCGCCGCTGCCCATGTGTATTGTCTCCTCAGGCGCGCTGCCCGTGCCTCGTCCCGAGGCCTAGCTCCCCCTGACCGCCTGCGACCTTGCACCAAGATGGCAAAATATGTCTTCGTTGACTCCATGACCTGCAAACATAGCAGAGCAAGAAAGCAGCAAAAGCAGAACAAGAAAGCAGCAAAAACAAAGCAAGGAACAGCAAAAAGCAAAGATAAATGAACTTGTATTTTCGGCTATAAAAGCCTTGTATTCCAGCAATTTTTTACAGATTTTTGAATAGAAAAAAAGACAAGAGATAAATACAAAACATACAAAGGAACTAAGGTCATTGTCTTTATACATTTTTTTGTTTATTTTTTCGTTTATTTTATTTTTCCTTTTATTTTTTTTTATCATTTTCGAAAATATACATATATATTTATATTTCTTTATTTTCCTCTAAAAAAATAGTTTATATACAAATATATGAAAATACAAAAAAAAGGAAGGGAAAATTTTACCTTTTGAAAATACAGCGGCGGACGGCAGTGGCCCGTGACCGGTGTTTGGCAGGACCTGGGCTTGAAGACAGAGAGAGTTGAGAGAAAAAGGGGAAGCCCCCTTTGTTTTGTTTTTAAAACAATGGCAGAAATGAAAAAAGAAAAAGAAAAATTTGCCTTTTATAAACAAAAGAAACGACGTCGTTTTACTTGGCCTCCCCAGGCGCCGAAACGGCGTCATTTTGGGGAGGCCGACCTGAACCCGACCTAATAAGCCAGGATCAGCGTGTTTTGGGTAAAAATGGGCTATTTATGCTCATGGTCCTTCCGTTTTTTAGCCCTTTCTCAATTTGGTCCTATTCCTTCTTTTATTTTTTAATTTTGCCCTGTGGTTTCTGCATTTGTTTCGTTTTAGTCCTTACTAAAACCGTGCGTTTTAGGGACAAGGCAAAATTGCCCAGTTAGTCCCTCCTTCGTAGTGCACGTTTCATTTTGGTCCTCTGTTCAGCCCTTTCATTTTATTTCTTTATAATTTGTCCTTCTGACTTTATTTTAGTTTCGATTTCATCCTTTATTTAGTTAATTTCAATTCTTTTAACATGCTTATATTTTCATTTGTCGAAACCATTTTTAATTTTTTTGAAAAAAAAAGGGGATCGACTTTAAAAACGAAAATGGAGTCGCCACCAATCTTTTTTCGAGGTTTGATCAGGTCACCTTATAAAACATTTTATTTCAAAACATTAATTTTGGCCTGCGAAATTCAAGAAAAAAAAGGTTCGGGAGTCGGTTACGTACGAGGAAGGATTAGCACCTTCGTAACGCCCAAAATTGGTACCGGATAGATTAGTTATTGTCCTAATGTCGAAAATTCGAAAAGATTTGAAAACATGATTTCTTTAAAAACTTGAACAATTTGAGTTGGAACTTGAGATTCCTTTGTTTCGGAAGCATACAAACATCACATCCAGCACGTTAGGACATGATGTTTTAAACCTTCGTAACCAAAATCATCTGATGATTTACAAGATTTGTTAAAAGGATATTTAGTTATTTAGTCAAACGGAAAATCAAAACCCAGCACGTTAGGGCACTATTTCCCGAATTTCTAAACACAAAACATTGCATTATTTAAGAAAAACTTTTGGATAAAATGTGGTAATTAAAGGAGATAGATATTTTTAAACAAAGATTTAAAAAAGTAACATTAAGTTATTACAAAAAGTACAATTTACTAAAGTTATAGGTCATATTGACAATTAGCACTAAAATAAACAATTAAGTAAAAAAATGACAAGCAATAATAATAATGTTAAGGTAAACAAAGATAATGGATTAAAAAAAATGAACAATCAAAATAGAAAATATAGAGTAGATAATAGCAATTTTAAAAGAATCTATGAAAAAGTTAAGGAAAAAAAATTATTCACAAGATTAAATTCATGTATAAAAATAATAATAATATAATGTAAATAGTATACTCAAAACAATTAATGAATATTATAACAATTTTTTAAAAAAATAAAAAAGAGAGTATAAAAATGATATGGATAAATAAAAAAGTTAAAAAACACATAAGTCAACCTAATTCCCGCAATATGAGGATTCAACGAAATTCCTCCACCAAAATCTAACTCGAACGGAAGCAACTCAAAAAGAAACGAAGATGAACGAAGAATAAAATAAGAACAAGCCACAGAAAATAAGAACGCAAGAGAGGGAGAAATTTGAGTGAATGCTCTTAAGAATTATTATTGCTCCAAACTCAAGTGTCCTTTACAATGAAGGGAGAGGCCTCTGTTTATAGTTGAGCCTCCCCAAATCTAACGGTACAAATCAATTACATCAACGACTAAGATTAAAAGGTATCTACAAATTAAATCTCTAAGATTACAAAATCATATCTTCTAAGATTACATATCATATCTTCTAAGATTGCATATCATATCTAAGATTTGCATATCATATCTAAGATTGCATATCATATCTTCTAAGATTGCATACCATATCTTCTAAGATTGCATATCATATCCAAGATTGCATATCCTTGAAGATTGTGTTCCCATATATGTCAAGCTTGTAGATGGACCTTCAATCTTTTCAAGTAATGGGCCATTCCGATCGGGCCAAATGATATATTTTGGACTGGACTTGGACTTTGTTTTATTATTTTGGGTTTATTAGTTTTTGTATTTTAGACTGGATTTGGACTTTGTTTTATTATTTTGGGTTTATTATTTTTTGTATGGGCCCGGGCTAAATTGGCCTATTACATCATTTATTTTTTTATTTGTTTCACTATTTATTTATCTTTTTGTTTTATTTGAGTTTTTATTTTCACCTAATGTTTTATTCGTTTGTTTATTTGTTCATTTACCTTTTAATTATGTAAATCTAATATTATGTTTATTTATTTTATCTATCTATCATTCTATTACCTTTTAAACGCTTAGGTTAGACATTATATTATTTATACTCGTTTTACTTATTTATTTACATATATATATTTATATACCACAGTGGGCGGCAGCGCCGTCGCTGGTGACCGGCAACCGCCACGGTGGCCGATGGCCGAACCCTTGGCCGGTCCTGAAGAGGGGGAGAGAATTTGAGAGAGTCTTTCAGATTTTTTTTTTTTAAAAATGAGGGTGAAGTGTTTTTTTTTTTTATTTTTGCTATTTATATAAGGGCCTAAACGGCATTGTTTTGGACTTGAGCATCAGTTGCCAAAACGACGCCGTTTTGCTTAAGACTCGAAATTCGACCCGCCCCGTTAATAGGATCTGCGTGTTTTTGGATGAATGGGTTATTTACCCTTTCAGTCCTTCTGCTTTTCGATTAGTTTACAATGGGGCCCAAATCCCTCTCTTTTAATTTTTATAGATTTGGCCACTTAACTTTTCGCGCGTTTTAATTTAGTCCCTGGCTCGCTGATCTCCTGGAGAAGGGACTCGTGTCTAGAAGATCGGGTTAATTTCTTAATTAGTCCTTGCTTGTTTTCGCGTATTACATTTTAGCCGCTTTGTTATTTATTTTCTTCGATTTATCACTTTAATTTCATTTAAATTACAATTAAGCCCTTTTTATTTTAATTCAATTATTTATCCATTTATTTATTTACTTGTTTAGTTATTCATTATTCTTTTTATTTTATTCATTTGCTTATTCATTTACCTTCCTATTTATATATTGTTAATTCATTTATTTATTTTTATCCTTGTATTCACTTATTATTCTTTCATTTTCTTTTATTTTCTTTCATTAGTTATTCATTTTATTTATGCCTTCATTATTATTGGTATTTTATTATCTATTATTATTTTATTATTATCTATTCATCTATTTGTTTTTATCCCTTTTTATACCTTTAAAAATTATATTTTTTTACTTGTACATATATTATTATTATTATCCTTATTATTTCATTTATTTATATATTTATTACAAATTGTACCTTTAATTTCATTTATATTTTAATTTGGTTCTTTATTTTCAATATTTTTATAAACTATTTTCTCTTATTTATGTATTTATTTTATTTATTTCTTTTTCTTTATTTTTTAAGTTGGTATTGTCCTTTTATGTGCATGCTTTGGTATTATTATCATTGTTATTATTTATTTCATTTATCTTTGATTGTTTATATTATTGTTAAAATAATGTATATTATGCGATTCTCGTAAATTGTTTTTATTAGTATATGTCATTTACATGACATTTCATATATATATCATCGTTTCGTTTTTTACATCACCATTTTATCTTATTTTGTTAAAATCACGTAAAAAAATCGCGTTTAAATGTATTTTTCCATAATAGGTCGTTTTATGTTATATCCCGAATAAGAAAAATACATTGTTTTAAATATTACGTTTGATATTATTCAAAAAAGAAAATTTTCAAAATAAGGCAATGTTCTGTATTTAGAAACTCGAGAAAGTCGTGCCCTAACTTACGGGGTTTCGATTTTTCTCGTTGGATCTAAATTGAATATACTTCTAAATTAAAACACATAAGGTTTCAAATAAAAAATAAAAGACAAGCTTATTCTCGAGGATTCAAGGTGTCGTGTCCTAACTTACGGGATGTGACATTTTGTTATCTCGAGACGAGAGCGTCTTTAATATTCGTTTCAGTTTATTTAAGAAAAAATTTAGTAAAATAACATAATACAAAGAGGGATCATGTTTTTTAATTCTATTCAAATTTCTAATTTTCGACATCAAAGACGTCAAGTAATCAATTAGATACCAATTTTGGGAGTAACGAGGGTGCTAATCATTCCTCGTGCATAACCGACCCCCGAACCTGTTTTCTGGATTTTTGTAGACTGAAAAATATTGTTTTAATAAATCGAACCTCTTATTAAAATGATCAAAATTACGAGGTGACCCGATCACACCTCCCAAAAGTGATTGGTGGTGACTCCATTTTTATTTTTAAAAATAAAAAGTCGATTTCAAAAAAATGGTTTCGACAATACCTATATCCCATTTAAAAATATATTACAAATTGACTGAGTGATAGCTTTGAGAAACTTAATTAAGTGACAACCCATATGTATAAATATGTAAAATTTGTATCATCTGGACGCCTATTCAACAAAAGTGTGCTATTTAACTAAATAAACATTGACCTATGCCAATTAGACCTGTTCATGGGTTGGGTAAAATCTAATTCCATGTTATTTACATGAGATTCCTCTTTCTTATTCTTAAGTAAGTCCCCAAGAGGGCTTAGTTGATCCATGATTTATGTTTCAGCTTTCGTTTGTTTCGAGAAATATATCGATCAATTCCGATTATTTTTTTTCTATTGATTCTTTTCCAATCGAGATGTATGGATCCATGAATTTATGTGTCTATATCAATCCTGTTCATAAATGAACGAAAATGTACAAAAGTTCTATTTACCTCTGTCATTCTACGAGCTCTTCCTTTTTGCGTATGAAATCGCCACTCCATTTGACAACATCTATTGATTCGAAACTTAAACTTAAATTCAAAATAATATGAGAGAGAATTCATATGATATTTGTGCATAGTAAGACTCGAGCCATCAAAATCTCATAACTTCGACTTACTTATATAACCAAATTCATTTGAATTTGATTGAGTTGAAATTATCAATTTTATTTATTAAATAAAATTCGTACTACTCACATAATTGGGTTTCAACTTATTGGAATCAACATTTCGCCAACAAACTAAAAACATAATTAAGCTTGTCAACTTTCCTAAATGCATGGCTGATAAAACTATCCTAGGTGCCAAAAACAGTAATAATTTTTAGCTTTCAAGGGGAAATTTTTTTTCTTTACGCATCTTTTTGATTAAAGCAATTTTGATGTAAATATAGAGAATTAAATAGGGAAAGGAAGGAAATTTTTTTAAAGGGTGAAAATTAAATTTTAATTTTGATTATAATAAAAATATAATTTTAAAAAAATTAAATTAAAACATTATCATTTTTAAGGGGTCATAATGTAATTTTATTTTAAAAGGTTAAAATAATTTTTTATTTTACAGGGACCAATCCTTGCCAACCCCTAAATATACCTCTGGAATTAAATTAATTAATTATCTATGTAGAATAAAAAGTTATTGAATTAGCCATTCGCGATTTGACTCTTTAAAATATGAGACATTTTCCGTGCCTTGAAATCTATATTTTCTTCTTGATAGTGTGAACATGACCCCATTTGGGATCTGTCTACCCCATAATTATTTTTTTTAAGAAATATAATAAATTAGAAATTTAAGTGCTAAATTTTAAAGTGTTGATTTCTATTAAAATTTTATTTGGTAAATTAGTAAATATAAATATTAATTTTGTTATTTGATAAAAGTAAATATTAATTTTTAATAGATTATTTATTTTTAAATTTAATATTATTAATATAATATTTAATATTATTTTAAATAATTTTGGATGAAAGTTAAATATGTTAATTTGAATATCCCATTTTTAAAATAATAATTTATTTTAATTTTAATAAAATAAAATCAACATATTTTTTTATCAAATAAAACTTAGTGTGAAAAGAATAAAAGCTCTCACTTCGACAACGACTCCTGTGATTAAATTTGTTGTACACTGTTTAGTTAGATTTTTTGATAGATTTAAATCCAAGTAATCAAATTGAAGTCAAATTAAAAATTGAATTGAAAATTTCGGTTTTGATAATCTATTTTTAAGTGTTTAAACTATGGTTTAAATTTTAAATTATCTCAAAAACTTTAATAATTATTAATTGAGTTCTCAAAGTATTAGTATCGTTTTAATCAAATCTTTTTATTATCGTAATCATTAACTTAAGCATTAAAAATCTGATTTGGAGTATTTTTAAAATATTATACTGATTAAATTGTAAATATTTGTTTGCTTACAATATAAATAACTTGAATTTAACATGTAAAAAAAATAGAAATAATCTTCTTAAATTTTAATGATATTAGTCATATCCAAACTTTCCATGTGATAGGTGCATAAGTGTTTATAATTCGATTTATATGTTTTGAATGCTCTACATCAACATTAATATAAAATTGATGGCTAGATTGACTTTATTTCTTAATTAATGTAAAAGTGATATTTTGAGGACTTAATTAAAGTGTTTTCAAGTTTGAAGCCCATATTTTCAATTGGAACAATAGTTTTGAGACATTTGATGGCATTAACCCAATTTTTATTTTAAAGACTTCTTTTTGAAATATTAAATACTCTTTTTTTTTAAGTTTTACTTAGATAATAATAATTCTGACTAAAAAAAGTATTTAATATTTCAAAAAGAAATCGGAATAAATCTAGACAACACTCATACAAATATGTTATATCTGAATCACTATAAGAATTAAACATTGTAGAGCACAAATTAGGCATAACCTACCTAAACCATAATAATTCTGGACAAGACTTACACATGATTTACGCAATGTGAAACTCAAATCTAGGCATTAAACATCCATAGCGTCATCCTTTACTAACTATGCTAAAACCTCAATAACACTAAGCATGTGTTTGACATAATAATTAGTGAAATTGTATTTTTATTCATTTTGATGAATTGTGGGATGGAAGTGAATGGACAGGAAAAAGAAAATAATATAGAAAAATTTCTCTTTTTCCCCCAATAATATAAAAGTATACAAATAGGAAGAAATTTTCTTAAGAGAAATTATGTCCCTTTCAATTTCTCTTTCTCCTCCTCCTTTCATTCATCATACTTTCTTCTTCCCTTTCACTTTCTATATAATTATTAACATTCATCATACTTTATCCTTCCTTTTCAATTTCTTTTCTTGAAAAACATTTTGAAGACATGATATGTGGAAACTAGGTTGTTAGGCTACAAGCTTTCCACTACTAGGTTGTTAGGCAGTTAGCTTTCCAAAAATGTAAACTAAGCTCGTTAGAGCTAGACCAAGCTCATTAGAGCTAGAATAGGAAACATCATGAAAGCTAGATTGTTAGACTACTAGCATTTCGGTAGCCATTAAGTGAGACTACAAGATGGAAATATCCAACATAGTATCATGTGAAGTTGTATGACCCATGTTGGGAGAAATAGCCATTGATAGCATTGAGTTTCACTACAGCAAAATAGGGTTATTAAGGTGTATTTTACAGCTTATGGTAGCATTTATAAATGCCACTAAAAAAATAGTGGTGCAAAGGAAAGTGCTACAAAAAAGTTGATAAAATTAAAGCCCCAAAATTTAATAGCGTTTATACAATATAACCACACATTCAACAATGCTTTTACATACAAGCGTCACAAGAGTACCACATATTTACCGATAGTTGTACTTAAAAGTGTGGCTAAGTGATTTACATGTAACGACTTTTTTGAACTCATGTGTGTTTATTGCACTAAACAAATTGTTTAAGGCTTTAAAGATGGTGGTAAGTTCTTTCGCAGGAAAATAAAGTTGGTGTGTAAATTTTGCGACATTTTAACCATGAAATGTTGATCTACCACAATTTAATCTGGCAAATTAGGCTTTCCCGGAATGCTTAAAGAGCTTATTCTCGAGCAAAATAGTGTCTTTTGCATAGTTTTTCATTATTTTCAGATTTAAGTTAATAAATGAAAATGTTTTGTTTTTGCTCATTTTGTTATCCAATTCGGGCAGTAGTGTCGTTGGCGGGCCTAACGTGTGATTAAGTGGTGTGGGGACGTGTTGGAGGTTGGAAACAAGCAAGAATGGCACCCAAGGAAACGATATTGCGATATCCACACCTTGGAATCGTGGTACCTCCAATAGTATGAAAGATTGGAGACACCCTTTAGTGGTATCACGATATCCACTTTGGGTATCGCGATATCCACCTTTCCAAGAAGGCCCTAAGGCTCGACATTGCCCGAGGTATCGCGATATCCTCTTCTAGGTATCGTGACATTGACATCATCAGGAGGAAAAATTGGACAAAAAAGGTAGTATTTGTCCACCCAATCCATCAATCACCTAAGGCCGTGTAGAGGCATTTTTGGCAACGAAAACTCATCAGAAGACAGCCTTAAACAACTAAAATTGGCTAATGAGAGACACATATTAGCTTATTTTTCTCTTAGTTTTTCTATACTTTCTCTAGGGTTTTCATTTTCTCTTCTTCTTTGTTAGTTTAGAGCTTATTTTTCTACATTTACTTCTTGTTCTTGATGTTCTTAGTGTTAGTTAAGTTAGTTATCACTATAGGTTAGGTTTATTTACACTTTCAGTCTCTATACCTTGGTTGTAAGACATTTTTAGCTTTAGTTTAATGTATTTCAATTTTTTTTTACTTTAAACCTGTTAAAGTTAGATCCTTTTATGTTTATTGCTTTAGATTTTCTTGTTAAATACTTTTAGTTTCATGTTCTTTAAGTTTTCTTGCATAAAAATCCCAACTTTTATATTTTTCTTAAGTTTAACTTTAATGGCTGTTTTGTTTTTCATTTCCATGTCTATTATCTTTATTTTCAGCATGAGTAGCTAAACCTAAAAGGAGGTTGGTTGATGGAGATGTGGGTAAGCTGATTTTTGGACCAAGGTCTAAATCATAATAAATTGGACTAAATCGAATAGACCTAAAAACTTAAGAAGTGAGGCCGAAAGGTAATCTTGTTGTGCACCCGTTCATTAGTCCTGGATTAACCGGTGAGATCGAGAGATAAATCGGAACTAATTCGTTTAAGTCGGTAAAATTGAGATCGAAATCAATCGGTGAACCACTTAGTAATTTAAGCGATTTAAGTCCCTTGTTCAAGAACCAGTAAACCACATCGAAATCAACCAACCATCTCTAGTAATTTGTTTGGTTAAATTCTTAGTTTTATACTATTTGCAATTTAGTTCATAGATTAGCATAATTAATTTTCTTGCAAAAAATTCCTTTTTATTATTTGTCATTGATCGCCTTCGGACATACTAACGACCAAAGTGTAAATATTGCAAATAAAGATATAAATTGAGGTAGCGTCAGCAAGTATATGGGTTAGGTTGTAACTTCCTAGGCATGGGTGTCCGCAAGTATATGCACAATTTAGTCCTTGTACCTTATTTCGTCACTAATTCGCCAAAACTACCTATCCAAAATTCAATTCACCTATATTTTTCTTGCAAAAATTTCCTTTTTATTATTTGTCATTGATCGCCTTCGGACATAGTAACGACCAAAGTGTAAATATTGCAACTAAAGATATAAATTGAGGTAGTGTCCGCAAGTATACGGGTTAGGTTGTAACTTCCTAGGCATGGGTGTCCGCAAGTATATATACAATTTAGTCCTTGTACCTTATTTCGTCACTAATTCGGCAAAACTACCTATCCAAAATTCAATTCACCTATATAATGACTCTGTAAATATTTAATAAAAATATTTACGGGCTCAGTTCACGGAAACGAGATCCCGATACCTCATTTTTCAACACCACTAACTTTAGGGTTGAAACACTTGTACCTTAACTAACTATTCAATCGACAAATTAGTCAGACCAAAATTTGATATAACACTATAATTGAATTGTAAATATTAATTAATAATATTTACGGACTCGGTCATTGGAGAATGAGGCTTCGAAACCACCATTTCTAGCACCACTGAAAAATGAGCTGTTACAAAAATGACTCAATATATTAGGTACATGCCAAACTAATTACAAAACAAAATATACAAACATTGCTAAGTTGGGAATCGATTTTTGGATGTTGAGATAACCACTCAATCTATCGGGAATCTACTTCAGTTGTGCACGGAGAAAACAAAACCGTACGTTGAGCAAAATGCTCAGTGGTAAATCTATGATTCAAAACATTATAAACAGGATTATGCAATTGCACACTTTTAATCCCTAATTTAATTTCATGTCAACCACTTTAGTTTCATATAGTCTTGCTTATACTAATCATACATGCCAAATCATTTACCTATTCATGTCAAAACTACCTTTTGTACATATATATACTTATCATATATATAATCATCTTTGCAACTCAATCCATTATAAAAGTGTATAAACATATCATTCATTCTCAAATATAAATTTCATCATTTGAATCCATTTAAACACAATTCCATGTTACCATTTTAATCGATTCGGAGTCCACAAACTCGTTATTACTCAATCGGCCCCTAGGGCTTGTTTCAACTTATTTCGCATAATGCCATTCAATGTTATTTATCAAACTACATATCATTTTTCTCATGTTTATAATCTTATTAACTAGACACATACAAGAAACAGATATGTGGATCCGTTACCCTTGGTTGCCCGGCAACGATGACGCTATAATGATACATACTACCACCCTAGATTGTCCGACAACGATGGTTTTCTCAACCTGATTAAATTGTCACCTCAAATTGCTTGGAAATAGTGGTTATCAATCAATATCCTGACCTTATGACATGCCAACTATCTCCAACTCGATTCGAATAGCTAATAGGGTAACTAATTTCTGATTCATTACAATTAGATCAATTTACATTCTTTTATTCTCAATTTATCATCAATTCATAAATTTATCATATAACATAATATGCTTCAACTGAATTTCATGCCAATCATCAAATATCAATCGAATCAAGAAATTTCTATTTTATTCAATTTAGTCCCTATTTCGATAATCAATCTCAAATATATCAATTCAACACAAATAACTAGCAATGAATTACATCAACTCCATATAATGCAAAATGACATGAACATATAGAAAAATAAATGGTTCTCGAATCATAGAAATACAAACCAAAATTTCAAGCTACTCATCGACAACTTTGGATTTTCCTTTCCCTCTCGACAATTCCGCGTTAACATTAGCTAAATAATCATAAAACATGTAACACTATAAATTCACAATAAATTCTTAATTCATACATATTTTTTAATTTATTCAATTTAGTCCCTAAAATCGGGACAAGCATAACTTCCAATTTAAAGCCTCAGATTAAAATCTGATTTTATCAAAACTCATTAGGGACCTCCTATTCTTACTCCTATTGTCAATTTTACATTTTATTTAATTTGGTTCCTAATGTACAGAACTATCAATTAAGCATTAGAATTTAGTCCCTTTTCACATCTAAACTTAAAATATATCTATTTAACACCAATTTCCTCACGAAATCAACAGTGGAAACTTTCAGAAAATTTTAATTTTTTTGAAATTGGTACATGAGCTAGCTAAACCAAGCTCTCATAACCTCTAAAACATAAAAATTACAAGAAAAAGACTTAATTGAACTCACCAAAAAAGGACTGAAACTGTGAAGCCCTTGTGACGGTTTTCTTTGTTTCCTCACTTGAAAATTTGGGCATGGGAAAGATGGTGAAGATGAATCTTGATCGCTGCAATCAGAGCTTTAAAAATTTATAAAAGAATGATCAAACCTGAAGACTAACTTTGACAACGATTAAAGGCAAGTGTACCTATGGAACAGTAGTATAGCTTAGGCAAGACCGGATTATCGAACCCAAAGGAACTAAAAGTACTAATACTAACTTTCTTTTTATTAATTAGCCTTAAAAACAAAGTGAAGTTGCTTTAATCTAAATTAACGACTACTAAGCTTAAGGACACAAGACAAAAAGAACGAATTGGAAAATAACTTGAAGAAAAACTCAGTTGATTGCGACGATACCCTCAGGAAGAATCCACCTAGACTTCTCTTGTTACCTAACCCTAAATTATACGATTTCTTTATTTAGATTGATTCGTAGGACTCCCTAACCTATATTAAACCCTCTCTCGAGGCGAATAACGTCTAACCCTAAGTTAATTAGTGGAACTCTCGTTCGCTTATAATAACCCCGTAGGATAGCAGTAAATCGTTCAATAGACTCCCATATTAGGTTTCACCCTAATCCGGCAAAATCTCGTCACCCTATCTCTAGGCGTGCGATCAACTCCGCTTAATTATGTTAGATCTACTCTTAGGCAGGGTCTATTCCTCCTCCACCTAAGCACATTAGATTTGGATTAAGCAACATAATTAAGAACAAACTAAGTAATTATCATATAACTTAGAAATCAAATAACAAAATCCATCTAGGTTTCATCCCCTTCAGGCATCTGAGGGGTTTAGTTCATAATGAATAAAAAGAACATCACAAGAGAAAAGATAAAACAAAACATAAGAAAACCCTAAAACCCCCTGAAGGAATTGAAGGAGAATTCCGCCGTATTGAGTATAACTCCGACTTCTTGGGATGGATCAACTGGCTATCCTCGCGTTATTCCCTCACTCTGACCTTCTCGGCTTGGCTCCTTAGCCTCGCTTTCGATCCCCTTCAAAAGTGGTACTTGAGGGATATATATAGGCTCTTGGAATGCGAATCTTTCTCCCTAAGTATCCTTTTCCGACTGAAATTGCTCTTTCCAGCGACAGAGGCACAGCCATGGCACACGCCCGTGTGTATCGAGACCAGACCGTGTTTGGATTTCTAATTTGAGGCACGGCCGTGTGAGGCGGAGTTTGAGGCCGTGCTCTAGGTGTTCGTCGAGGCACGGTCGTGCGGGCTTTGGGCCAGGCCGTGTCAATTTCATGCTAAGGCCCATTTACTCTGTTTTAGGCCTCTTTTGTGTTCTTTTCATCCTCGAGTGCTTTCCTGGGTATAAGACATGAAAAGAAAGGATTAAAAGCACCTTTTTATATAAATCAAGGAATAAATCATCAAAAAGCATCATAAATGTGGGATTAAAATGTGTTACTTTTACGGTTTATCAAATCTTCTCTTTCTTTCCACCAAATTTTTGTATTTTATACTATGATTAAATGTTTAATTAACATAATTAACATAAATTTAACTTAATAAACCTTATTATAATTAAGTTATTAGTCTCATAATCTTATTGTCCACTAACTTATAATCTAACATGGTATAATTGTTGTTTTGAACTTTTTTAATTGCAATTTAAGTCCCCAAGCCATTTACTAATTAAAAATTTATAGCGGTTAGAATTTACAATTTAGTCCTTGGACCCTAATTAATTACAATTTGGCTAAATTGACTATCCAAATTTCATATCACCTATATAATAACTTCAAAAATATCTTTATGTAATATTTACGGACTCGTTTTACGAAAACGTGGTCATGAAACCATGATTTCTGGTATCACTGGAAACTAGGTCGTTACAGAATGAATTTATCTCAAAGAGATTAAGAATATCCTGTGAGGGTAACACACTTTTGACAAGGTCATTGGATGCGCACTTATTAAGTAGCTTTCGTAATTGTATAATAAAAGAGAGCTCAATCACATTACTTTAGTAGAATGACTTTGTGACTAAATAAGTTTATAATTAATAGGCGAAAAGCTGGAACTTAATTATAAATCATTTGAGTCCTAATTATATATGTTTAATCGGTTCCTCCACTAACTCATTGAAATTAGAAATGAATTGCACGTAAAACTAAATGAATCAAAATGAATGGAGATGATGAAGTAAGAGAAATAGATCGCTTTATTAGTGAATGCATTTTCTTGCTAAGTACAAAAATGAATTGAGAATTAATTTAAGGTTTTAAATTTATTATTTAATTATAATTAATTAAATAAATGATTCAAAAATGAAATTAAATTAGTTAGTCATTATGAATATGTTGAATACGAAAATTAAATATATTTCCTTAAAGATTCTATTATAATAAAGTTGTTATGACTTTAACAAAATTAGAATTGAGTTGAGAAATTATTTAATTGAGAAATTAATTTAGTTAATTAAATTAATTAAATTAATTAATTAACTAATATTTAGTTTGGAAATAGAAAATAAATATCAGGTTGATTTAAATTATAAAGTGTTGGGTCAAAAATCGAGAAAGTACATATAATTAAACCCAATTGATGGAGCTCGAAACTAATTATTATTTCGACAAAGGCAAGCGCACCTATCGAACAGTAGTATAGCTGTGGTGAGTCTGGAATATCGTATCCTCAAGGACCAAGAGTACTAGTATTAACTATCTTTTTATTATGTAGCCTAATAATTAAAGGAATTTGGTTTTTAATCTAAAATTAACTAACTAATTTATTTAACTATGGAAGTGACAGAGAGTAAATTGAGAAAATACTTTTGGACAACTTATATGAGATCGGCAATACCTATGGAAGAATCCACCTAGACTTCACTTATTACTTTTGATTCATGTGATTTATTCACTTGGCTTAATCTGTAGAAATCCCTGATTTATATTAATACCTCTCTCGAGGCTACTAACAACTGACTCTAGGTTGATCAATTAAAATCTCTTTCTAATTAAAACCCCTATTGTCGTATTAACTCGATCTATGGATTCCCTTATTAGGTTTGACCCTAATCTGACAGATTTTTGTCGCCCTATTTCTAGGGTTGCAATCAACTCCACTTAATTGTGTTGATCTACTCTTAGACAGGGACTTTTGCTCCACTAAATGAATTAATAACCTGAATTATCAAAACAAAGATAAGAACTCACAATTAAGAATAAGCACAAGTATTTATCTCATCAATCAAATAATAATAAGATCTTCTTAGGCTTTATCCCCCTTAGATATTTGGGGAGTTTAGTTCATACTAAAAGAGGGAAACATCATAAAAGAGGAAAAATAACAAAACATAAGAAAACCCAAAAACTCTTAAGGAACTTGATGGGGAATCCTCAGTCTTGATGAAGATCCTTCTCCTAAGCTATTCCCAATGGCTGTCTTGAAGTATTTTCTCTTTCTACTCGGCGTCTATTCGACGTCCTGTCAAACTCTGTCGACCTCTGTCCGACTCCCCTTTTAGGTTGCCTCCTAGGGTGTTTATATAGGCTTCGAGATGCCTTTCTTAGCCCACAAGTATCCTATTCCGAATAGAATTCATCCTTATTTCGGCAGGGACACGCCAGTGTGACACGCCCATGGTCGATAGCCCAGGCTGTGTTCGATTCGGCTTGCCACACACGGCCGTGTGATCTGCTCGTGTGTGGTGGTCCAGGCCGTGTAGGCTCATTTTGTCCCTTTTTTGGCCCGTTTCTCGTTCTTTTCAATTCCCTAAGCTCTCCTGAGTATAAAACATGAAATTAAGAGATTAGGAGCATTGAATTTATCAAATTCAATTAAAAATCATCCAAAATTAAGCCAAGCATGGGGTTAAAATATGTGTAAATTATGGTTTATCAAATACCCCCACACTTAAGCTTTTGCTTGTCCTCAAGCAAAATTCCCAACTCACAATTAAAACTAACTTCTTTGATTCATAATCCTTATCAATAATGTTTCATCATAATTCATAGATAATTCATAAATTAATAATTTAACTAAAAGAGTCCTAAAGATTCAAACAATCTAAGTCATAAATTTTTATAGTACGAAAACATCGGTGTTTCCCCTTACCTAAATAATTACCTCTGATTCAAAACCGACAAGAATTGACATCCTCACTAAAGATTCACTTAAATCACTCAAGGTGTTTAAGGTTCAAATTAAGCACTCAAAAAGTCGAACATGAAGAGTTAATCCCATAGGCTTGCATGAAAATCAAATCTCCACCACTATAAAATGAGATGATACACAAATCAAAAGGTCTTTAAAGGTTGTAATGGGGCTAGGGTTAAAGGTGTGGATAAAGGCTGAATTAGAAGGTTAAAATCGAGATCGAATTTACCAATCACCTAACTAGAAAAATAACTAATACTGAATAATTACCTTGATTGAAAACTTATCACTAAATAACACGAGCTTCTTCTAACGATATGGAATTAACAGTTTTAGCTCATAATCACTAATAATGAATAAATCTTCAACTTTTTTTTTAAGAATATACAATGATAAGAAAGAACTTTGACAACTAAAGTAGAGAACATAGTTAGGCAACTGCTGTAACACCCCCTACCCGTATTTGTCGCTGAAATAGGATATGAGGCATTACCAAAGTTTAACGAATTATTATTATTATTATTATTATTATTATTATTATTATTATTTTTATTTTTATTATTATGAACTCAATATAGTCCATTTATAAATATCCAATCTTTCCTGCAATTTAAAGCCGACCAATCCAATCCAATCAATTTGATACCAAATCATACTTCTATTATAATTATACTATTTAGCATATTTATCACTCTTTACTTTAATACATACTCATTAAACAAGTTTTGGTATTTATATAATCATCAAACCATGTACATGCCATATAAATCAAAACAAAAATTTATAAAAGCTACCGGAGATAATCTTGATAGTGTGATCCTTAGTGTTGATCTGATCCTCCGTATATTTTTACGTCAATCTACATGAGACATTGAATACACTCAAGTAAGTTTATAGAAACTTAGTAAGTTTATAGGCATAAAATATAAATCTTACCAAACATTCATACACTTATGCATTATACACAATTACTAAGTTAACCTGTCAACCACAATTTGGCGAGTCCTCTTATATAAACTCACTACCACTTATCCATTTACTTTAACTCTTTTGGGCCCTTTTTGTCACTTACCATCTTTAATCAAATTAGGGAACGGTTACTAAAAATTGAATACTTCACTTCCACTTTGCCATAGTATAACTATGGTCTTACGTATGATCACTTATCACTTTCCGAAGCCATAGCCCTGCCACAGTCTTACACGGATCACATTTATCACTTGTCACTTATCACTGATCAGATAAGTGTAGCTAAAGCTACCACTTATCACTTGTCACTTGTCATTGATCAGATAAGTGTAACTAAAGTTACCACTTATCACTTGTCATTTGTCACTGATCAGATAAGTGTAGTTGAAGCTACTACTTATCACTTGTCACTGATCAGAAGTACTTAAATCCGACGTTCCGCTCACTTTGATCATTTATTCATTTTTCGCATTGTTATTTTATTCTCAATTCATCAACAATTATGTCTCATCATACATGATATAATTCATAAAATTAACATTTAATCATTAAATTTTAGCCATATGAACTTACCTGGGTCGATTTGCAGAATTTGTAAAAATTCAGGGACTAATCAGCTACTTTTTCTTTTCCTCGACTTGCTTAGGGTTCTCGATATATCATTGTAAAATCATTCACTTATCAGTATTGACTTCACCTTTACTTTATTTCACATCCTTAATGTTTATAACCCGCATATAAGTACAATTATCTATAATTTCACTATTTACTTATATGGATATTCAAGTTGTCCATCCGTGTCACAGTCGCTAAATTATTTTTATCTTGAGCTACAGAACTTCAAATTAAGATCCGCTAATTTTTCCTAAAACTAAACTCACATATCTTCTTACCATAAAAGTTTCAGAATTTTTGGTTTAGCCAATAAGTACATTTTATTCTTTAAAGTCACCCATGTTCTGCTGTCTAATAGTTCCAACCCTTCTTCACTAAAAATTAATTATCTCCTTGTACGGGATTCGGATGATGTTACCATTTGTTTTTCTTGAAAATAGACTCATTCAGGATTTTAAACATATAAATTTAAGCCCCTAATTATTTTTATCCAATTTTTTCTAATTTTTCAAAGTCAGAATAGGGGAACTCGAAATCATTCTGACCTTGTCTCACAAAACCTATTATATCTCACGATTTAAAATTCCATTGATTACACCATTTCTTCTATAAGAAATTAGACTCAATAATCTTTAATTAAATATTTTATTCATCCTCTAATTCGATTTCTACAATTTTTAGTGATTTTTCAATGTTAGACTACTGCTGCTGTCCAAAACTGTTTTAGTGCAAAGTGTTGATTTCCATTTTGCCCCAAATTTCACAATTCATATAATTCAGTCATTGCTCAATTAACCCCTCAATTAACCTAATTTTTTCTCAATTAATACTTTACCTAGACATTATAAGTTATTTCACAACTATTGAAATTTAGAATTTTCACATAAAACCCTAACTTCAATTTCTTTTAAAATTAGATCCCAAACATTCACTTTCTATACAATTCTTTCAATAAAATCGACATATAAACAATTTAAAGATCTAATTCCATTCTAAATCATCACATACTTCCAGCACATATTCATAGCAACTTCCAATTTCACTCATAAAATCTAAAACTAATGAATTTAACAAGTGGACCTAGTTGTAAAAGTCACAAAAACACAAAAATTTCAAGAAATAATCAAGAATTGAACTTACTTGCAGTAAAAATATGAAAACCCAGCTTAAAGAAACCCTTCTATGGTGTTTTTGTTGATGAGAATGCAGAAAAATAAAGAGAAATCTAGATAATTCCACTTTAGTCCTAGCTTTATTAAGTAAAATTTGCAATATTCCAATTTTGCCCTTAATTCTCCTTATTTTCATGCTGATTTCATGCCCTTGCCGTCCAGCCCAAATAGACCTTGGGTCTATTTGCCTTTTAAGTCCTATTTCTTTTATCATTTAAACTATTTAATCATTTCCCATAATTTTGCATTTATTACAATTTAGTCCTTTTAATTATTTTTTCTAGTTCACTATTTACTATTTCAAAAATTTTCCTAACTTCACATTTAACTTATACTCACTAAATTAATAATATTTTCTACTCACTTGTCGGATTTAGTGACCTCGAATCACCGTTCCGACACCACTGAAAATTCAGGCCATTACAACTGCTCAATTCAAATCTCAACAAAAAAGGGATATCAAAAGATTAGGGGAAGTAAAAATTTGGTTTTTGAGTTAATATTAATGGATGAGTCAAGAAATGGTTTATTAGGCTAAAAAGGGGTTCACTAAGGGTTAATTATGGAGGTAGGCTTTTTATGGAGTAAGTGGGTTAAAACTTAGGTGCCTTTATCATCTCAGTATATTAAATTAAAAATGTGGTCTCGACATGTATAATCGAAACAAGTTCTAGAATAACAGATCAATGTTGACATACTTATTATCAATAAAGTGAGCAAGAAAAATATATGCTCTAAAAGGCTAAAAAACCTCACAAAAATTATGATTTTTGATGTCAACCTTGTAAATTTCAAACTTCAAAGTAACATTTAAGTTTAGGGAAACAATCTAATAAAATTTTAATTCTGAAAATAGACTTATCATGCTTGATTCTCTAATGTCTTAAAGTTTAAACCATCAATGCACAATTAACTATAACTTAATCCGAAATATATCAACAAAAATCATAAATCAATGGAAGTTTCATTCTAATAGTAAATATGAGAAAACTACTTTAAGAACAAAATGTAATTCAGGGATTTTCTGGTAATGAAATCAATAACCTCCCCACACTTAAGATGTACATTTCCTCAATGTACAAAGATAGATATATATATAATATAAACAATCATAAGATAGGGGGAGAAGTGAAACTTCCTGAATTTCGGATGATCTCAAAGAAAAGGAACGGTAGGTTGGGCATAGATGAAGGTGGCGGTGGTTACTAGGGTCGTGGTGTGGTGATTCCCTAACAGCCTTTTGAACCTAAATTAAAGAAATCAAAATATAATAATATAAATTAAGCACAAGAAAGAAAAAGAGAAGGAAAATAAAGGAGAAGAGAAAAGAAAAAGAAAAATTAAATGGACTCAAATGTCCTTGGCTTGTCGGATAAATGAAGCGGCTGGCATGAACTCATGTAGATCAGTCTCGCACGGAGAGACTGTGCCAGGGTCCTTTCGCTTCTTCGACATGGGAATGGTGGTGTAAAGAAAGAAAGAGGGGAAAAGGGAAAGAAAAATGAAAGGGGAAAGATAAAAGAAAGAGGAAGGGGTGTGGTGGTTAGGGTTTGGGAGAAGAAGAAATTAGGGAGAAGGTGAGAAAGAGGGATTTTAAATAGGAAACAAGGATCTGGTGGCTTCCCACGCCAGTGTGCCACGGGCGTGTTAGGTCACACGGTCGTATCGCACGGCTGTGTGGTGCTTTATTCGTTTCTCTCACGCCTGTGTAGATGTTGCCACGCCCATGTTTGATTAATCAATGTCGGCCAAAGCCTAAAAACACGACCCGTGTTTTGGGAGATTTTCGTCCTTGGTTTGCATGGTTTCTGCCACGCCAATGTGCTTAGTCATGGTGTCCACACGGCCACGGCCACGCCCGTGTAAGGCCGTGTGGTAGGGAAACCTGCGTTTCATTACTTGGTTAGTTTTTAGTTAGGTGCTAAAAATCGAAAATATAACATTAGTAAAGTTAGAGCTCGGGTTGCCTCCCGAGAAGCGCTCGTTTAAAGTCTTAAGCTAGACTTACCTCTCATTCGCATAATCATGGTGGTTTGAAGAGTTGAAACTCCTCTCCCCTGCTATCAGTTCTATGATCACTATATAGTTTGAGTCGAGTAGTGTTTACCTTAAAAATGCCAAACTTAGGATTAATTATCTCGATTGTTTCGTATGGGAAGATATTCAGTACCGTGAAAGGGATCTTTTCGTTTATATCAATGTCTGAAGTGGCGATCCGAGGGTCTGTTTTATCCAACAATACCTGATCCCCGATCTGAAATTGGTTTGGCTCATGGAATCGCTTTGTTGTTGATTCGTGTGTTTTTAGTTTCTCCTTGTAATGTGTCTTCTACTCGTCTAGTTCATCAATCTGAAGCCTTCATTCCTCATGAGTTATTTCCTTGTTGACACGAGGTCTAGGATGTGGTTTAGCTGTGTAATTTCGTGGTGTTTCCTGTAAAGAAGGTTGAACCAAATGGTTACTAGTAGAGTTTATATTTTCACCTTGATTACTCGATGTCCCAGCCGAGTCAAGAGCCTGAAGAGTGATCGTTTCGTCACCTACACGAAGTATGAGTTCTCCTGTACCAATATCAATTTTAGTTCTAGCAGTTGCCAAAAAGGGTCTTCCTAAAATTAAAGGAATATTATTGTCCTCATCCATGTCTAAAACAACAAAGTCTACTGGGAATATGAATTTGTCAATTTTCACTAGTACATCTTCAATTATTCCCTAGGAATTCTAACAGTTTTATCAGCTAATTGAATGCTCATCCTAGTTTGTTCGGGTTTCCCGAGACCTAGCTGTTTAAACATTTTATAAGGCATGACATTTATGCTTGCCCCTAAATAAGCTAAAGCATTATCAACAGACAAACTACCAATTAAGCACAGAATTGTAAAACTCCCTGGATCTTTTAACTTTCGTGATAGTTTATTTTGTAGAATTGCTGAACACATTGCGTTTAGCTCCACATGCGACGTATCGTCTAACCTCCGTTTGTTTGTCAAAAGCTCTTTTAAAAATTTTCTTGAATCTAACATCTGCGAAAGAGCTTCAAGAAACGGTAAGTTAATATGTAATTTCTTTAGAAGTTTAAGAAATTTACCGAATTTTTCATCTGTGTGGTCTTTCTTCATCGCATTAGGGTATGGCACACGAGGTTGGTACTCTGTAATTACCAATTTTGGCTTATCATGGCTTACCTCAACCTTACCTTCCTCTACCACATTCTCTTGCCTCACTTTGGGTTCATCTAACCCTTCACTATCATGAGCAGTTATGGCTTGAAGTTGCTCCTTTGGGTTAGTTCCAGTGTTACTTGGCAAGTTAGCTTGTGGTCGTTCAGATATGATCTTAGCAAGTTGTCCTAATTGATTCTTGATCCTTTGAATCAATGCTTCTTGATTTTTGAGTGTTGTTTCAGTGTTTTGGAAACGGGTTTCTAACACCGCGATAAATTTTGTTAGCATCTCCTCAAGGTTTGGCTTCTTCTCTTGTGGGCAGGGTTGCTGTTGAAAGCCTGGGAGGGGTTGTTGTCTCTGATTTCCTTGGCCACCCCATGAGAAGTTTGGGTGGTTCCTCCAACCTGGATTATAAGTGTTACTATAAGGGTTATTATGAGGTCTAGAATTATTACCCATATAGTTCATATGTTCACTTTCTATGCCAAGGTTATAGGACGGATATTCTGTATTGCCCATCCCTCCTCCATTTGTATCGCACTGGATAACTGGATGTACCTGCGAAGAACCACACAAACCATCAATTTTCTTACTTAAAAGTTCTATCTGATTTGATAGCATGGATACTGCGTCGAGGTTGAAAACACTGGCGGCTTTTGTTGGCCTTGTCCTTGTAACTTATCACTGATAGTTATTCAGTTCCATCTCCTCTATAAACTCATAAGCCGCTTTAGGGGTTTTGTTATTCAGAGTTCCGCCGGTGGTTGAATCAATCAACTGCTTGGTTGAGGGGTTCACACCGTTGTAAAAGGTTTGAACTTGTAACCACAAGGGTAACCCATGGTGAGGGCACCTCCGTAGTAGATCATTGTATCTCTCCCATGCATCGTAAAGTGTCTCTAAATCCATCTGCACAAAAGAAGAGATATCATTCCTCAATTTAGTCATTTTAGCCGGAGGAAAATATTTTAACAAAAATTTTTCGGTCATTTGTTCCTGATAAACCGTAAAAGTAACATATTTTAACCCCACATTTAGCATACTTTTGGATGATTTATCCTTTGATTTATGTGAAAAGGTGCTCTTAATCATTTCTTTTCATATTTTATACTCAGGCTTAAAACGAGAAACGGGCTTAAAACGGACCAAATTAGGCCAAGAGAGAAATCGGCACGGCCTGGCCCAAAGACAACACGGCCGTGCCTCATTAAAAGTCCGAACACGGGCTGGCCACGATTCACACGGGCGTGTTCCAAGGCCGTGTCCCTGTCACTGGAAAGAGCAATTTCATTCGGGAAAGGATACTTGGAGGCAAAGAAACACATTCCAAAGCCTATTCAAACACCCTATTAGGAATTCTACTTAAATTAGGATACTTAGGGGCCTAGTAAGGCATCACAAAATCTATATAAACACCTTAGGGGGCAACTTGAAAGGGGAGTTCGACAGAAGCCGAAGGAGCGAAAGCGAGGCCAAGGAGCCAAGCCGAGAAGGTCAAAGTTAGGGAATAACGTGAGGATAGCCAGCTGATCCATCCCAAGAAGCCGGAGTTATACTCAAGACGGCGGAATTCTCCTTCGATTTCTTCAGGGGGTTTTAGGGTTTTCTTATGTTTTGTTTTATCTTTTCTCTTACGATGTTTTGTTTATTCGTTATGAACTAAACCCCTCAGATACCTGAAGGGGATGAAACCTAGGTGGATTTTGTTATTTGATTTTTAAGTTGTATGATAAATTACTTAGTTTGTTCTTAATTATGTTGCTTAATCCAAATCTAATGTGCTTAGGTGGATGAGGAATAGACCCTGCCTAAGAGAAGATCTAACATAATTAAGCGGAGTTGATCGAACGCCTAGAGATAGGGTTACGAGATTTTACCGGATTAGGGTAAAACCTAATATGGGAGTCCATTGATCGATTTATTGCTATCCTAGGGGGTTATTATAAGCGAACAAGAGTTGCACTAATTAACCTAGGGTTAGACGTTATTCGCCTCGAGAGAGGGTTTAATATAGGTTAGGAAGTCTCACGGATCAAGCTAAGTAAAAGAAATCATATAATTGAAGGTTAGATAATAAGAGAAGTCTAGGTAGATTCTTCCCGAGGGTATCATCAAAATCAACAGAGTTTTCCTCAAAGTTATTTTCCAATTCGTCTTCTTGTCTTTGTGTCCTTAGTTTAGCTGTCGTCGATTTAGTTTAAAAAGTAATCTTCACTCTAACTTTAAGGCTAAATAATAAAAAGAAAGTGAGTATTAATACTATTAGTTCCTTTGGGTTCGATAACCGGTCTTGCCTATGTTATACTACTGTTCGGTAGGTACACTTGCCTTAATATCGTTGTCAAAGTTAGTCTCCAGGTTTGATCATTCTTTTATAAATATTTAAAGCTCTGATTTACAGCGATCAGTCCCATGTAGTGATTGATCCTCGTGGTAACGAGTTCAACCACTGTTTAGCTTTGTTTCTCAATGAAAAGGGAAACAACCGAAGGTGAATGGCATCATCAGAAATGCCATTAATTTTGAAGGTACCGCATAATTCTAGGAAATCTGCTAAGTGATTGTTGGGATCCTCATCCTGCAAACCATTGATAAATCGTAATTGTAACATATTTTAATCCCACATTTAGCTTACTTTTGGATGATTTATCCTTCAATTTATGTAAAAAGGTGCTCTTAATCCTTTCTTTTCATGTCTTATACCAAGGAAAGCACCCGAGGATGAAAAGGACATAAAACGGGCCCAAAACGGAGTAAATGGGCCATATCACGAAATCGACACGGCCTGGCCCAAAGTCCACACAGCCGTGCCTTGTCAAGCCTTTAGAACATGGCCTTAACCCCGATTTACACGGCCGTGCATTAACTTAGAAATTCGAACACGGCCTGAAGTCGAAGCTGCACGGGCGTGTGACATGGCCGTGTCCCTGTCGTAGCAATGAACAATTTCATTCGGATTTGGATACTTTAGGGCAAAGAAACACATTCCAAGAGCCTATAAAAATCCCCTAAGTGCCACCTTTGAGGGGGCGTCAAAGGTAGGCCAAAGAGTCAAGCCGGAAAGGTCAGAGTTAAGGGAATCACTCGAAGATAGCCAGTTGATCCATCCCAAGAAGCTGGAGTTATACTCAAGACGGCGGATTTCTTCTTCAATTCCTTCAGGGAGTTTGAGGGATTTCTTATGTTTTGTTTTATCTTTTCTCTTGAGATGTTTTCTTTATTTGTCATGAACTAAATCCCTCAGATACCTGAAGGGGATGAAACCTAGATGAATTTTGTTATTTGATTTCTGAATTATATGATAATTACTTAGTTTGTTCTTAATTATATTGCTTATCCAAATCTGATGTGCTTAGGTGGAGGAGGAATAGACCCTGCCTAAGAGTAGATCTAACATAATTGAGCGGAGTTGATCGAACGCCTAGAGATAGGGTTACGAGATTTTGTCGGATTAGGGTGAAACCTAATATGGGAGTCCATTGATCAATTTACTGCTATTTTAGGGGGTTATTATAAGCGAACGAGAGTTCCACTAATTAAACTAGGGTTAGACATTATTCGCCTCGAGAGAGGGTTTAATATATGTTATGGAGTCTTATGGATCAAGCTAAGTAAAGAAATCATATGGTTCAGGGTTAGATAACAAGAGAAGTCTAGGTGGATTCTTCCTGAGGGTATCGTCGTAATCAACTAAGTTTTTCTTCAAGTTATTTTCCAATTCGTTCTTTTTGTCTTGTGTCCTTAAGCTTAGTAGTCGTTAATTTAGATTAAAGCAACTTCACTTTGTTTTTAAGGCTAATTAATAAAAAGAAAGTTAGTATTAGTACTTTTAGTTCCTTTGGGTTCGACAATCTGGTCTTGCCTAAGCTATACTACTGTTCGATAGTTACACTTGCCTTTAATCGTTGTCAGAGCTAGTTTCCAGGTTCGATCACATTCATTATAAATTTTAAAGCTCTGATTTTAGCGATCAAGTTTTTGACGTCGTTGCCGGGGAACTAAAATATTAAGAACGCTCTATTTTTATTACTTTAGCCATTTTTTATTTTATTTTTTTAGGTCAAATTTTAATTTTTGCTAACTTTTCTTACTTTCTTTCTTTTCCTAGCAGGTACATCTAGTTTATGACTAGAAGGAACCCAAAAGGACCTTTGGTATAAACAGTGAAATCGAAGCTACCGCTCGCAGGAATCGTCGAGAAACCAGGTGAGCCTTAGATTACACAGACATAGAGGAAGAAGGCAGATCCAATCCTACTGACGGGATGGACGAGAATAACCCACCACCACAAGATGTGGGGGAAAACAATGCTCCACGCACAATGTTTGATTATGCGAAACCGCATTTAACAGGAGCAGAATCGAGTATTGTTAGACCTGCTGTAGCTGCTAATAATTTTGAATTAAAGCCTAACACAATACAAATGATTCAACAGTTTGTTCAATTTGATGGTTTGCAAGACGAAGATCCAAACGCTCATATAGCTAACTTTTTTATTAAGGCGTTTCTGATGATGCCATACGTCTTCGGTTATTCCCTTTTTTATTAAGGAATAAAGCCAAACAGTGGTTAAACTCGTTACCACGAGGGTCAATCACTACATGGGAACAAATGACCGAAAAGTTTTTATTGAAATATTTCCCACCGGCCAAAACGGCTATTACGGAATGATATCTCTTCTTTTGTGCAGATGGATCTAGAAACATTATACGACGCATGGGAGAGGTACAAGGATCTCTTGAGGAGGTGTCCACACCATGGTCTACCCTTGTGGCTACAAGTCTAAACTTTCTACAATGGTATAAACCCCTCAACGAGGTAACTAATTGATTCAGTCGCCGGCGGAACCCTGAACAACAAAACTCCAGAAGCGGCCTACGAGTTCATTGAGGAAATGTCACTAAATAATTATCAGTGGCAAGTTAATAGGACGAAACCGACAAAATCAGCCAGGTTTTCAATATCGATGCATTGACTATGCTATCAACACAGATAGAGACGATGAATAAAAAGATTGATAGTTTGTGTTCTTCGCAGACACATCCAGTTATGCAGTACGATACAGGTGGAACCTTGGCGAATCTTGAGTACCCACCCTACCAACTGGAAGCAGAGAACGAACAGATGAACTATATAGGCAACAATTTCAGATCTAATAATAATCCTTATAGTAACACTTACAATCTAGGTTAGAGGAACCACGCAAATTTTTCATGGGGAGGACAAGGAAACCAAGGAAATCAAAGACAACAACCTCCTCAAAACTTCCAAAATCAGCCCTATCCACAAGAGAAGAAACCAACCCTCGAGGAGATGCTGACAAAATTTTCGACAGACACTGAAAATCGTTTTCACAAAACTGAGACAACACTTAAAGATCAACAAGCGTTAGTTGAAAATTTTACTGAGTTATTTGGGGAGCTATCCAAGATAGTTGGATTACTTACTAAAATGATTTGTGAAATACGGCCAGAAATCTTTTCTAAAGAAATAGAACAGGTAAAAACAGTTACATTAAGAAGTGGAAAAGAATTGGCCGAACTAAAGAAACAAATCACACACGAAGGTAACAACCCAAGAAATGAGGGAGTTCAAGAAGCAAATCCAGTACGAAATGAAATTAAACCACCAATCCCATATCCAGTAAAGATGCAGAAGGAACGACTAGACATCCAATACGGTAAGTTTCTTGAACTTTTTAAACAAATACATATTAACTTACCCTTTGTTGAGGCTATTTCACAGATGCCAAAGTACGCAAAATTCTTAAAGGAACTCCTAACAAACAAAAGGAAGCTTGAAGAAGTGTCGACAGTGGAACTTAATGAAGAATGCTCAGCCATCCTCCAAAACAAGTTACCAAAACTATACAAGGAAGCAACAAAGTAACACCATGATGCTCGTATCAAGAGATCAAAACAATTCGAAGTAGGAGACTTGGTCCTGCTATACAACTCGAGGCTTAAACTATTTCCGGGGAAGCTAAATCAAGATGGTCAGGTCCATTCATGATCAAAACAATTTTTCCATATGGCACAATCGAGGTAACTCATCCCATTAAAAGCACATTCAAGGTAAATGGTCACCGACTCAAATTTTATAATGGTGCAAATTTTGGAGATATGAGAGAGGAGCTTCTACTCCATGAACCTTCTTTTCGAACCGAAAATAGGGAAAGTATAGCTTAAGACTATAAACAAGCGCTTCCTCAGAAAGTAACCCGAGCACTAACCCACTAACTCACTAAATATTTTACTTTCATTTCTAACTTCACAATAAAGATTAGTCAAATAGAAGTGTAGGTTCTTAAACACGGCCTGGCACACGGGCATGCCATTGGCCGTGTGCAAGATAGGAGACGAACCACGGGCGTGCCGGTAGCCGTGTATAAACAGGGAGAAATTTTTTTCTTCAACACAGGCTGCGATACCAGACCACGCCCGTGCTATCTGATCGTGTGAGGTCACTGACTTGTCGAGCACGGGCTGAACACGCACGTGCTTCCTAACCGTGTAAAGCTACTGACTTACACAACACGGGTAAAACATGCTTGTGCCTCAAAACCGTGCGAGGTTACTGACTTGTGAAGCACGGACCCAACACGGCCGTGCCCAACAACCGTGCGAAGATACGTGCTTATCGAACATGGGCATGCCCAGTAACCTACGGCCGTGCCAAGAACCCTGAACGCGCCCAAAATCTGAAAATTGCGAAAAGCACGGGCAATTTCAAATGCACACGGGCGTGGCGATAGACCGTGCTCCCTCTCCTATATATAAAATTAACCGTCCCTCTCCCAAACCCTAAACCTAAAATTAGTTTCCAACATCTTTTCTCCCCAAATCCAGCCACACCTGCATTATCCTTCACCTAAAACTGCTCCCATTGCTGTTTCTCTCCAAAAACCACCCAAAACCAGCTCACACGCCCGCACCACAGTCGTGCTACCGAGTGCCACGCCCCTGCCACCGCCGTGTTCGTGCTGCAGAACCGCCACCACCGTCGTGCTCTACCCGTGTTTGATCATCTCATACCATCCCAACCCCTGGTTCCTTTCACTACTTTAATTTCTTGATTCAAAAACTTGAATATTATGCCATTTTGCTTTATCCTCTTTACTTTTGTTTCGTATTAGGCATGACTTATGGTTAGTGATTTCTCTCAAAGACTCATGAACACTCTGATGAATTGGTTGCTGATTGACTCCACTTTAGGCATAAACTTTTGCATTTTTGAATGTACTTCTTTGATTAAAAGAATCAATGCTGTCAAGTAATACCCACTACTTATCGTTTTGCTTGATTTAATGCGAAATACTTTGGCCATTTTATTGTTAAGAAACTGTTTTCATTTGCTTATTTTTTAGGTACCATGTCAACATCACGAACCACACGGTCAACCCCAAGCAAGAAAAGAAAGGGGCCTGGATCATCCTCCACAAGTGCCTCTACCGAGCTTCAACACCCATTCCTCCGATTTCCTCAAGCAGCTCAGGAAGAGAGGTACAAAACAATCTGGGATAGACCTCTAGGAACCGGTCGGTGGATCGACTGGGATGCAATAGAACAAGTTGGAATCGCAATCGATATTTGAGCCTACCTCTCAACCGACCCGTGGGAGCAGTTCTTCTCAATCATCGAGCCCACTTACTTGGAGCTCACATTAGAATTCTGCACCACCTTCACATTACAAATGGTGATGGCACAGTTCGACGGTCCGGGTACCATCCAATTCCATTTAGGGGGCACAGTATGTCGACCGAGCGTCTCGCAATTCGGCTCGGCACTCGGACTATATACGCTAGAATTCATAGAAGAGAACCCACTCTCTGGGTTAAACCGCCAGCTCCGTTGCACTCCCCTTAACTACTGGAATAACTTAGCACCCGCCACTAGTGTCTACGGCCCCAGTCGCTCGAAGGCAACAGCCCTTCCCCCACCCCTACGGTACATCCACGCCATTCTCGCTCATACCATCACAGGTCGCTGAGAGAGCACTAGCGTGGTAAACAAACACAATGTTTACAACCTCTCGTGCATGTCAGAAGGGCACGTTTTCGACCTGGCATACTTCATCGCCTGTGCAATACAGCACTAGACAGAGCCGCACAGAAAAGGGATTCTATCGATGGGGCCATACATCACAAGGTTGGCTCGATACTTTGGCCTCCTCGACACTGAGGCTCAAATCACCTCCTTCACACTGATGGGCCACATGGCACCTCAGAGCATCCAGACGATGCTCCACATGAGAATGATCAAACACCATCGAGGGACCGACCCCCCTCAGTACCGATTAGTGACATTCACAGACGAGGGGGAGGCTGAGGACATTCCTGATAATGTCCCACCACCATCAGAGGAGGCACCGAATCCAAGCCAGCATCCGTACTGAGCAGCACCATCTTTCGTGGACATCTCTGCACGACTCGACCAGTTCGAGCTGTACTTCGCTAAAAACACTCGGTGCCTGCACATTCAATCACCAGCACCACCACCGGACCGAACCAACGATGAGGACCTCTGAGTCCTCTTAATTTGTCATCTTTCATTTTTTTTTCTATATTTTAAGTTTTCTATGTTGTTTTTAATTGTAATATCCTAGATTTGGGGGTCATGCATTTTAACTTGTATTTGTATGTTAGTGTGCTCTGCATGTTATTTAGAGGTATTCTGGGGTTTCGGGAAACCTTGGGCTTGGGTAGAAGCCATAGGAAAATTTTTGATTTGAGCTGAGCAAAGGGGAGCTAGGGGAGCTAGGCCTTAAGAGGAATTATGTGTGGATCATGACACAAGAATGGGCTTGGTAAAGTGGCAAGGGAGGCGCCACTTAGAGCTTAGGGGAGTGACGCCTCAGGAGGTAGGAAGAGCTTAGGTTCGAGTTGCAAGAGTAGCATTTGGAGTTTTATTTTGCTACAAGGAAGAGCAGTGATGGACGGCACAAGGGTTCTGAGGAGATAAGGATTAGACTTGGTCAATCTATTTTAAAATTCGGCTAAGGTAGGAGGATAAAGGTTGAAGCATTCAAATTGTTTGAATAGGTGGTAAAGAGGAAAAATAGGAGCGAAATAAGGGATATGAGAGGAGGGTGAGCTAGTGGCTGAATGTGGGACTTTAGGGGTGTGCATTTTCGGTTTTGGTTGAAATGGGGTGTGTGTGCGCCAAAATTGTGTAGTATAAATAGGAGTGATCATCTTTTTGGTACTCTTTTCTTCTTTAATTTTCTTTTTGCCGAAAGTTTGTTTTTCTCATCCCATTCTCTCAGTGTGCCGAAAACCATTAGGTGTTCAACTTTTTCCTTTCTTTTTGACCACTAGCCGAATTTAGGGAGACTATCAAGGTGGATTCTTTCACTTTTTCTTCACTACTTCTCCTTGCCGAAACACCATAAGCCACATGTTCCTTTTTATTTTTCTCTTCTCTTCTTGAAACCTTAAAGCTGAAATACCTCTTGTGTTAGCCGAAACCTCTTTAACCACAACCCTTTCCTTTCTTTCTATCATCAAGTGTTCATCTTTCAAAGCCGAATAATTTTCTTCTCTGGCCGAATCTTCCAGTGCCGATTTCAATATTGTGGTAAGGACTCTCTCTTGGTTTAAATCTTTCATTCTTTCTTTGGCCAGCCGAAATTATGAGGCTTAACCCTGTATTTGTGTGTGGCCGAATCTATTCAAGGTCTTGGATTTGTAACCCTTTTAGGAAGCCAGCGTTAGGGGATAGCTAAGAGCTTTCGGGTTTTGATCAAGCAAGGTAAGGAGGTTGTGGTATTCGGCCAAAGGCCATATTATGAGTGTTTTAAGTGATGACCGATTCTGACTGTGGCTTTTAGGGGCAAATCGACAGAAGTAAGCAGAAGTTTCGGGATTCTGATCCATTTTGGGTAAGGATGTTAAGTTGTAGTTTCTATTCGTTTAAGATCTCATATTAATTGGGTTTTGATTAAAGTGTTCGTCGATGGATGCGAGTGCCAGTCAAGGAGAGAAAGGGGTAACCCCTATCCATAAGTTTAAGAAGAGATCAGTCTCTGCAGTACGGGATTGGCCACCGGGGTGTGGGCCAGCGTCAGAACAGGAGCGTAGACAGATAGCTGTAGTTTCGATTAGAGATAGCATTGAGATCGAGAGTGTGATTCTTCAGGTTATCAGGTGTGTAGTTATCGCACTGTTCTCCTGTTATTTGTGTATGATGTTATACACTTATGTATATGATGTGTATGGTAGCCGAAAATAATGGCTAAGATGGTGGATACCCATGGTGGGTAATCGATTAACCAGGTCAGTATTTTATGACATTAATTTACCTATGGTATATGTATGAAATTGTGGTAGCATGTGATGTATACTCATTCCAATGATATGTTGTCATGATACATATATATGCATGGGGCCTGGGATATGATTAACGAAGGACAGGATGTACATATTTATGTACGTGGTCTGATGTTAGCCTTGTGCTACATTGGCGCTTGATGTTGGCTATGTGCTTCATCAAGGTGGGGTGTTGGCTATGTGCCACATCGTGGGCGGATGATAGCTGTGTGCATCACCGTGGATTGAGGATGACCTAGAGTCACCTCGTGGGTACAGATATGTGGGGTCACTCAGGTGATCGGTGGCTAAGCCACGGCCTTGGGCAGCAGGTCTGCCAAGGAGGTGTGTAGCGATTGAAGGGCGATTTAGTAATCCCCTGGTGTGTGCGGCAGGTACGGGGGTGTGTAGCGGATGGACACTAGGTTGGGCTGGGCTTCATTTTGCATAATTATGTATGTGGACTGTGTGGATATGGGCCAAGCCCATATTGTGGAGGCATGTGAAATAACTATACACTGAGTCGGTTTGACTCACCCAATTTTTACCAACAATGCAGGTGATTCGTGATTCTTGGACCGGGCTGGAGTGGAGACGAGGTGGCCATGCAGAAGATGTTTTATTTGTTTTATGCAATTTACATTTAAAGTACATTTTGGGAAATTCATTATTGTAATAAGGCCAATTAAAGTATTTTGGGGATTTTATTATATTTAAGTTGGATTGACGATCAAATTTAATATTTGGGAATGTTATAATTTTAAAAGCAGTTTACACCACAAAAACTTATATTAAAGTTTTAAATCTGAGAATTTGCAACAGCTTAATTTTACTTAGAATTTTAAATTCACAATGTTTTTATAAATGACAGAAAATTACTAAGTTTTCACCTTTATTTCAAATCTCTTTTCAAACTTTTTCCTCAGTAGCATTCTAAATCTGGACGTGGTGTTGGGCCGGGTTTGGGGTGTTACATTAATTTGAACTTTTATTATTATTGCAATCTTGTACCATTGGCTATCTAACTATTCAAGCATCCCTAACCACATATCTATTATAATATCGTTAACCAGTGACTTTGCAGAATAAATTACACACTCCACATACACAAACGCACAACTAGGAGAAACGCAATAAGTCACCCGACGCCACACATTTTTCACATCCTCCAAGGAACTCATCCATAATTCAGGGAGTACACCTTCCCCTTCTCTTTTGATTTATCCCATAAATGTTATAACTATCTTCGTACATTGAAGGCAATGTACATCTTAAGTGTGGGGGGTGAATATTTATCTAATAAAAGGGCCTAAGTTTCTGCATTATCCGGCCAAACTTTTTTCATTATTCTCAAGTCCCTGAATTTAGTCTTGTTTTTAAGTAAATTTTTCATATTACTAATTAGGATGAAATTTTTGATGATTTATGATTCTTATTGACATGTTTTAGATTAAGTCGGGGATAATTATGCATTGATGATTAAATTTTAAGATAACAGAGAATCAAGCATGATAAGTCTATTTTTCTAAATAAAAATTTTTGCTAGGTTGTTAACCTAATTTTGAATATTGCTTTGAAGTTTGAAATATATGAGATTGACATCAAATACCCATAATTTTTGTGAGATTTTGAACCTTACAGAGCATATACTTTTTTTCGTGCTCACCTTTTGATTATGTGTGTGTCAACTTCAAATTGTTATTCTAGAACTTGCCTCGTTTATACATGTTGAGACCACATTCATGATTTGATATACAGAGATGATAAAGGCACCTAGGACTTAACCCACTCACTCCACTAAAAAGCCTACCTTCATAAATTAACCCCTAGTGAACCCCGTTGATCCTAACACCCCTTTTTATTGATTCACCCATTAATAACATAAAAACCCATTTGTATTTGTTATCACCATTCCTTTCTAACTACCCTTTGATCGAGATATGATTTGATTAGTTACCGAATTATAGTATGCTATAAGCTGAATTCATCATTAATTACTTAGTTTGTTCTTAAAAAAATTTGAAGCTTATCCAATATTAGGGGTGAGCTTATACAGTTAAAGTTTATATTCCGAAAGAAAAGCTCGTATTATTAGGATTATTATTATTATCAATTGATGTAAATATTATTTTAGTATTCATTAAGTAGGTACTTGTCAATTCAATCTTGATTCTAACCTTCTAAGTTCAGCCTTTATCCATACCTTAACCCTAGCCCTGTTACAACCCTAACAAAGACCTTTTGATTTGTTTATCGTCTCATTTTACAGTGGTGGAGATTTGATTTTCAGGCAAGCCTATTGGATTAACTTTTCAAGTTCGACGTACGAGTGCTTCTTTTTATAAACCTTAAACACTTTTGAATGATTTGAGTGAATCTATAGTGAGGATATCAACTCTTGTCAATTTCGAATCAAAGGTAATATTTCAGATAAAGGGGAAACACTTACGTTTTCAATCACAAATGAATGACTTATCACTGATTGAATCTTTAGGACTCTTTGAATTGAATTATCCATGTATAAATTATCTATGAATTATGATAAGACATTGTTGATAGGAATTATGAATTATGGAAAGTTCGTTGTAATTGTAAGTTGAGAATTTTGCTTAAGGACAAGCAAAAGCTTAAGTGTGGGGGTATTTGATAAACCGTAATTGTAACATATTTTAATCCCACATTTAGCTTACTTTTGGATGATTTATCCTTCAATTTATGTAAAAAGGTGCTCTTAATCCTTTCTTTTCATGTCTTATACCCAGGAAAGCACCCGAGGATGAAAAGGACATAAAACGGCCCCAAAATGGGGTAAATGGGCCATATCACGAAATTGATACGGCCTGGCCCAAAGTCTACACAGCCGTGCCTTGTCAAGCCTCCAGAACACGGCCTCAACCCCGATTTACACGGCCGTGCATCAACTTAGAAATCCGAACACGACCTGAAGTCGAAGCTACACGGGCGTGTGACATGGTCGTGTCCCTATCGTGGCAATGAACAATTTCATTAGGATTTGGATACTTAATGACAAAGAAACACATTCCAAGAGCCTATAAAAATCCCCTAAGTGCCACATTTGAGGGGGCATCAAAGCTAGGCCAAAGAGCCAAGCCGGAAAGGTCAGAGTTAAGGGAATCACTCGAAGATAGCCAGTTGATCCATCCCAAGAAGCCGGAGTTATACTCAAGACGGCGGATTTCTCCTTCAATTCCTTCAGGGAGTTTTAGGGATTTCTTATGTTTTGTTTTATCTTTTCTCTTGAGATGTTTTCTTTATTTGTCACGAACCAAATCCCTCAGATACTTGAAGGGGATGAAACCTAGATGAATTTTGTTATTTGATTTCTGAATTATATGATAATTACTTAGTTTGTTCTTAATTATGTTGCTTATCCAAATCGGATGTGCTTAGGTGGAGGAGGAATAGACCCTGCCTAAGAGTAGATCTAACATAATTAAGCGGAGTTGATCGAACGCCTAGAGATAGGGTTACGAGATTTTACCGGATTAGGGTGAAACCTAATATGGGAGTCCATTGATCGATTTACTGCTATTCTAGGGGTTATTATAAGCGAACGAGAGTTCCACTAATTAACCTAGGGTTAGACGTTATTCCCCTCGAGAGAGGGTTTAATATACGTTAGGGAGTCTTACGGATCAAGAATATATGTTAGGGAGTCTTACGGATCAAGCTAAGTAAAGAATGTAACATCCTAGATTAGGGGTTATGCGTAATTCATGAGATAGTGCGCTCAGTGGGTGTGTTGGATGTGTTCTGAGGAGTTTTAGGAACCCTAAGATGTAAGGAAATGTCTTGTCCTGGAAATGTAGGGAAATGTCCTGGAAATGTAAGGAAATGATTTAGAAATGTTAAGTTTCAAAAGAGGAAAGTGAACATTTCTGGAAACTTAGAAATGTAAGAAATGTTAAGTTCAAAAGAGGAAAGTGAACATTTCTGGAAACTTGGAAATGTAAGAAATGTTAAGTTTAAAGGAGGCAAACGAACATTTTTGGAAACTTGGAAATGTAAGGAAATGTAAGGAAATGTAAGGAAATGTAAGGAAATGTAAGGAAACGTTTTAGAAAAAGTTAAGTTCTGAGGTTAAGAGAGGGAAGTAAAGCAGGGTGGCCTTAAGAAAATTTATGGGTGAAATATGACATACAATTGGGCTTGTCTAAGTGGCTTGGAGGTGCCACTTAGGTCCTCTGGAGTTGACGCTACAAGCAGGTGCAATTGGGCCTGGGTTCGAGTCACTTGGGGAGCAAATAAAAGAATTTTATTTTGGTGCCAGGAACAAGAGAAGTGGACGGCATTAAGGCTCTATAGGGAGGTGTTTTATTGTTGTTAAAATTCGGCAAATAGATGGATAAATGATGGATTTTTATTGATATTTTTATTAAGAGATAAGAGATAATTATTGGATTAAGTTTTAGGTGATAATTAAAGTGATAAAGCTATCAAAATAGAAGAGTGATGGCCAAGTAAGGGAGTCTTGGCCTAGTAAATTCGGCTATAAAAGGAAAAGAGAGGCCATTCTGCATTATTTTCTTTTTCCTTGAAGACTCTGCCGAAATTCTCTAGCAAATTTCTCCACTCTTTTCTTTCTTCTCTCTGCCCAATTCTCTCTGCTCATCATCCTCTTTTTCTTTTTGATTCTCTTTGGCCGAATCCTTCTACACCCTATTCTCTTATTCTTGTTCTCTCAATCTCCTAAAAGCCGAATATTGCTGAGGATTCAAGCCAAGGTGTGTCGACTACAACATTAGGGGAGGAATTTCAGGATATCAAGTGTTGCCGATTTCAATATTAAAGGTAAGGATGTTATTGACATCGTTTTGGTTCTTTTCTTTAAGCCGAAATTTAGATTCTCATGCCATCCATATCTTTGGCCGACACTTTGAAGGGCCTTTCAAGATTTACTACGTGTCGACTACAAGGAAGGTGAAATTTTTTTTCCCGAAGGTGCACCATAGGCCGCGTGTTCCCTAATTCGGTGAGTTTTGGGATTTAAAAGCAAGGTAAGTACATATATGTACATTCGGCCAAAGGTCTATTTCAGAATTAAGCTTCATTCAAAAACCGAAACTAATCTATTCAAGTAATCTAGTGATTGCCGATTTCAAGAAAGAAGGATACAAAGTTTCGGGACTTGATTCTTAAGTCAATCGGCAACAAGGTAAGTTTTAATGTACTAATCCTACTAGGATTTGGATTTATGGCCGAATGGCTCTTTACTAAGTATTAAATGATTGGTTAAATGTAGAGATCTAAGATCTAAGGCATTAGATCAAGCTTTTCGGGATTTGGATTGGAAACCTTAAGCGAATCAGGTGTGTACCTCACACTATTTCTTGATACATTTATGGCAATAATTAATATATGCATGTTTATAAGAATATGAATATGGCTAAGGTACCATGCTATGGTACAAAAGTACTCAGGTACGTTTCCTACTCCTACTAGGATTATGAATATATGTTATTTTTAACATGTGAAAAGTGATAAGAATGTGAATTAAGGCATGATGTGCATGATATGTATGATGTAACATCCTGGAAAGGGCATATGCATTTTCAGTCTAACTGTACGAAATGACAAGTCTTAAGCACTATGAATAAATTTTTGATATTTTTGGAAACTCAGAAATGTATGAAAATGAATTGGAAATGAACATTTTTGGAAACCTGGAAATGCATGGACATGAACATTTTTGGAAACCTGGAAATGCATGGACATGAACATTTTTGGAAACCTAGAAATGCATAGACATGAACATTTTTGGAAACTAGGAAATGTAAGGAAATGATTCAAAAATGGAAAGTGAACATTTCTGGAAACTTGGAAATGTAAGAAAATGGCAAGTTTACAGAGCCGATCGAAAATTTTAGGAAACTTGGAAATAACCTAGAAATGTCAAATTTTAAAGTTTAAAATAGGAAATTAGGGCAAGGACACCTTAAAATAAAAAGTTGGTAAAATTTGGCACACAAACAGGCTTGGAAAAGTGGCCTGAAGACGTCACTTAGGGCCTATAGAAATGGTGCCATGTGCAAGAGGAATGGGCCTGGGTTCGAGTCACTTGGGAAGCAAATAAATGAGGTTTTATTTTGGCTACCAGAAGGCTGAGGTGGACGGCACATGCTTCTAGAAAAGGAGATGTTTTATTTTCATAAATATGTGATTAATAAGGTGATAAATAAAGGATTTTTATTTGGATTATTTCGAAGAGATAATAAAGGATTTAAATTGGATTAAACCCTTTTATTTATCATATTAAAAAGATAAAGTTATCAGATAGAGGAGTGGTGGCCAAGTAAGGGACTCCTTAGCTGATAATTTTGCCTATAAAAGGAAGGAAGGAGGGCTACTCATCAGTTTGTTTCTTTCTCTGCTTTACCGAAAATTTCCTGGCAAACTCTCTCTGCCGAATTTTCTTCTCCTCTTTTCTTCTTCTTTTCTCTTCTACTGTCAAGCCGAAACCTCTTTGATTCCTGTTTAAGTCTCCATAGCCGAATCTCTGTGGCTTCAATCAAGGGTGCCGTCGACTGTGGTGATAAGGTAAGAATAATGGATTCTTGTTGTTTATTCTCTTTCAACCAAGATTTGGGAACTGATTCTTTTGGTTGTCTTTTGGCCGAATATTAAAGGAGGAATTCCGGGATTTCAGATCTAAGGATTTAAGGTAAGAAAAGCATGGTTTAGGCCAGAGGCCAATTGATTCAAGATTATTAAGTGATATGGAAATCAGATCTAACATATGTGTGTAGGGATTTCAACATCTCCATAGCCAAGGGTTACTTTTCGGGATTTGAAATCACAAGGTATGTGTTTAAGATATTCGGCCAAGGCTATTTTAAATATTTAGATTTATTATCAGAAGCCGAAAACTAACCTGTTGAGTAATATAGTGTTTAGCCGAATTCACAAGGGAGGAATACAAAGATCCGGCCCTTGATTCTTAAAATCAATTCAGTTACAAGGTAAGTAATACAAATCCTAGTTGTATTTGGAAAAATGGCCGAATGGTCTTTTAAATAGTAAGTGATTAACTTATGTAGGATTTGAGATCTAAATCTGTAATCGGTTCTCTTAGGGATGTTCGAGGACTTCATTAAGCGAATCAGGTGTGTACTCCACACTACTTTGTAATATGAATTATGGTTGCATGTATTAAAATATATGTTAATGAAAATATGAGCATGGCTAAGGTACCATGTTAAGGTACTAAGTACTCAGGTACGTTTCCTACTTCTACTAGGAATATGAAATATGTTATTCATAACATGAGAATATGATAAGAATGTGAACTATGGTATATTATGCATATTAATGTTTATGGGGCATATGATTGTATATTGAAAGGGGAAGTGAAAAGTGGTGATTTAAGGCCACAGTAATCTGAAAAGTGGTGACTTACGACCACAGTAATCTAAAACGTGGTGATCTAAGACCACAATAATCTGAAAAGTGGTTTCCTAAAACCACAGATACGGAGCCTTAAGCCCGCAAATTGGTGTGTAGCGGAAGGAGGGTCGACTTAGTAGTCCCCACGCTGTGTTTGGCAGGTACGGGGGTGTGTAGCGGATGGACAATTAGGTTTGGGTTTGGGAATGCATCATAACTTGTATTTTATGATTGAATGTATTGTATGCCTGATTCTATTACGATTTAGTGCCACGTACACATTGAGTCTGGTTGACTCACCCAGTTGGGGAAATATTTTTTTCAGGTGATGAGCAGTAATGGACCGGGTCGGCAGGAGCTAAAGGTGGCCATGCATCGCAAGGAGAAATTTAAAGACTTGGGCTTTTATTTTACTCAGTACTTAAATTTTATTTTGGGTTTTGATTGATGTAATAAGGCCATGAGGCCCAAGTAGAATTTCTTTATTTCTGTTTAAACTTTTAATTTACTATGTTACGAACTATTTTTGATTAAAGTTCAACTTAAGAATTATTTATTTAAAAATAAACCCTAAACTGTTTTGTCATCGTAATTAAATGATTTCTAAGTAAATAAGTGGGTTTCGATCTAAGCCCAACCCAAAACAATATTTTTCAAAAAAATTACACAAATTTTCTCTAAGTAACAAAGAACTTTGAAACCGATTTTCTTAAGGAACATACCAGATCCGGCTCAGGCTCGTGGGCCGGGTGTGGGGTGTTTCAGTTTGGTATCAGAGCCCAGTTTTAAACTCTCGGCCTGTGGTCTAAGGCCCAAAACGTTTTCAAATCGAGCCCAAATGAGTGTTATGAAAATATTTTTGGAAGTAAGCAGGTTTTCTGGCATGGCACCTAAGTCTCCGACCCGAAGTCCACCAGGTAAGTACTTCGATCTCTTGTGTGATTTATATTATGATTTGTAGTAGGGTAGAAATGGAATGGAACGTAGATTAGTGAACTAGAATCTATCAAACCGTAGGACTAGTCTACTCAAACACAAGTACATAAGACTTAAGGACCATTAAACAAACCTATGACTAAGTCGCCGAGTTAGGGTGTGGTAACCATTGTGCGCATGTCTAGGATTGGATCCGGAAGAGCCTGGTACTTAAGCAGTCCTAGTGACTCACCTCCTCTTCGCAGGAATCCTACCTGGTGCGTAGCTTCGGTTCACCCTAACCAAGAGGACTCAGTCACAGGCTAAACCCAATGACTAAAACCCGAAAGGGAACTAGCCATGTTTTTCCTAAAAAAAAAAAGAAGAACAAAACAACAAACCCCAGTTTTAAAATTCTCAAAACTTTCTTTTAATTTGAGAAAACCATCTTTATAAAATTTTTTGAAAAATTTCTGATTTGTGAAAATTACAAAAATGCCCCTAGTGGCAAAATTACCAAAATGCCCTTGATTTACAAAATATGAACCTACCTAACAGTTTTGCCAAAATTTCCTTATTTTATAAGTGTTCACAAACCCTAATTTGCAAACTATCAAAAATACCTTGATTTTGAAAAAAATTTCAAAATTGCCCCTAACTTACAAAATGACCAAAATGACCCCGGTTTCCGAAATTTTTGCAAACATCACAATTTGAAAAGGGAAACTCTCAAAAAAAGAACCCTCAAAGTTTTACAACTTTTGAAATATCCCTAACTTATTAAATTTTACAAATTTACCCTGGTTTTTGGAAAATTACCGAAATACCCCCGAGGTCAAAAATTTCTGAAATACCCCTGGATTTCAAAATTTTTCCAAAATTACCCCGTGACTTTAAAATTACCAAAATATTTTCGACAAAATCATCAAGGAACTTTTTATCTTGAAAAATTACGAAAATATCCCTGTAGGACAAAATTACGAAAATACCCTTGGGTAGTGGAAAAACATCAACGATGAAAACTACAGTGTTTCTCTGAATGAGCGGAAGTTCATACTTGTTTGATGGATGAATGAATGAATGGAAAGACTGTATGTTTGTATGAATACGAAAGAACCACTCCTAAAATTCTGGTCATAAAATTTCTTCGCGAGTAAACAAGTGAAACCAAAGTACTAATACATAAAACTTCTTAATCAGATCTCGACACCGAAATGAGCTCTAGAGGACATGGCCGTCGTGGACGCGGTAGAGGAAGAATGACTAGGTCAGAACCCGTTAGATCGGGTCAAGGGTCTGATAATGAGGTACCACCGCCCCCACCGCTCCCAGCTGTTGGTGTGGAGCAGCAAGCTCAGACGGGGGACGATGCTGTGTCGCGGGCTGTGCTGCGAGTTCTGGAGTTGGTGGAGGGGGCAGGAGGAAATTCGGGAACACGTAAGTCTGTGCCTGAACGGCTCCGAGCTAATGGAGCGGAAATGTTTCGAGGAGTATCTGGAGTGGCACCCAGTACAGCTGAGTACTGGTTGGAAGCAACGGAGCGCATCATGGATGAGCTTGATCTGACCCCTGAAGAGAAGTTAAAGGGAATGGTGGCACTGTTACGCGACGAAGTGTATCAATGGTGGTTAACTGTGCGGGATGGTGCCACGGTTGAGGATCTGACCTGGGAGTACGTTAAGGAAGCGTACCAAAAGAAGTATGTGGGAACCAGGTACACTGATGAGCAACGGAAAGCTTTTCTGGGGCTGGTCCAAGGAAACAAGTCTGTTGCAGAATATGAAGCGGAATTCCTGAGGTTGAGCCGGTACGCTCGAGGTGTCGTGGCGACTGAGCATGAGCGCTGTGTCCGTTTTGAGGACGGGCTAAGGGATGATCTGAGACTGTTGATAGCACCGCATCAAGAGCGGGAATTTTCTGCGTTAGTGGAAAAGGCTAAAGTGGCTGAAGGAATTAAGGATTCTGCAAGGTAGAACACTGATCGGAATAGGCCAGAAAGAGGTTTTAGATCGTCTGGCTCATCTGAGAATAAGAGGCCTAGAGTTGATGGGCCGCGAGGTCAGCAAGTTGGTTCAGAAGGGCGGTAGTGTGGAAAGACGCATTTGGGAGAGTGTTGGAGGAAAACAGGAGGATGTTTTAGGTGTGGGTCCAAGAACCATGTGGTCAAGGAATGTCCTAAGAACTTAGATGAAAGCCAACCGGCAACTCAGAATGTTAGTCAGACGGGTAGAGGAGGACAGCAGCCTCAGTAAGGTCGTGGACCGAACCATGGAGGAAATGGTTCGGGCCGTGGACGTGAAGCATCAAGAAGAGGTGCTGAAGGTGCAGACGCGAGGCAACCAAGGTTGGTTTATGCAGTTGGCCGTCTCGAGGAGGAAGATGTGCCAGATGTGACAATGGGTACGTTCCTCATTTCTGGAATACCCTTAATTACTTTGCCTGTTATAGGGTTAGCTTATTCTTGTATTGCTGGTGAAGTGACTGAAACTTTGGATGTGAACCTAGAGAATGTGCCTAGAAAGTATGATAGTTCTTTAGGATCAGAGTGCGCAGCAATAGCGTAGTGGGGTGAGTTAGACCGTACGATTATTCGTTAGTAAGTAATTTCGAGGACGAAATTATTTTAAGGGGGTAGAACTGTAACATCCTGGAAAGGGCCTATGCATTTTTAGTCTAACTGTACGAAATGACAAGTCTTAAGCACTATGAATAAATTTTTGATATTTTTGGAAACTCAGAAATGTATGAAAATGAATTGGAAATGAACATTTTTGGAAACCTGGAAATGCATGGACATGAACATTTTTGGAAACCTGGAAATGCATGGACATGAACATTTTTGGAAACCTAGAAATGCATAGACATGAATATTTTTGGAAACTAGGAAATGTAAGGAAATGATTCAAAAATGGAAAGTGAACATTTCTGGAAACTTGGAAATGTAAGAAAATGGCAAGTTTACAGAGCCGATCGAAAATTTTAGGAAACTTGGAAATGACCTAGAAATGTCAAATTTTAAAGTTTAAAATAGGAAATTAGGGCAAGGAGGCCTTAAAAGAAAAAGTTGGTAAAATTTGGCACACAAACAGGCTTGGAAAAGTGGCCTGAAGACGTCACTTAGGGCCTATAGAAATGGCGCCATGTGCAAGAGGAATGGGCCTGGGTTCGAGTCACTTGGGAAGCAAATAAATGAGGTTTTATTTTGGCTACCAGATGGCTGAGGTGGACGGCACATGCTTCTAGAAAAGGAGATGTTTTATTTTCATAAATATGTGATTAATAAGGTGATAAATAAAGGATTTTTATTTGGATTATTTCAAAGAGATAATAAAGGATTTAAATTGGATTAAACCCTTTTATTTATCATATTAAAAAGATAAAGTTATCAGATAGAGGAGTGGTGGCCAAGTAAGGGACTCCTTAGCTGATAATTTTGCCTATAAAAGGAAGGAAGGAGGGCTACTCATCAGTTTGTTTCTTTCTCTGCTCTGCCGAAAATTTCCTGGCAAACTCTCTCTGCCGAATTTTCTTCTCCTCTTTTCTTCTTCTTTTCTCTTCTACTGTCAAGCCGAAACCTCTTTGATTCCTGTTTAAGTCTCCATAGCCGAATCTCTGTGGCTTCAATCAAGGGTGCCGTCGACTGTGGTGATAAGGTAAGAATAATGGATTCTTGTTGTTTATTCTCTTTCAACCAAGATTTGGGAACTGATTCTTTTGGTTGTCTTTTGGCCGAATATTAAAGGAGGAATTCCGGGATTTCAGATCTAAGGATTTAAGGTAAGAAAAGCATGGTTTAGGCTAGAGGCCAATTGATTCAAGATTATTAAGTGATATGGAAATTAGATCTAACATATATGTGTAGGGATTTCAACATCTCCATAGCCAAGGGTTACTTTTCGGGATTTGAAATCACAAGGTATGTGTTTAAGATATTCGGCCAAGGCTATTTTAAATATTTAGATTTATTATCAGAAGCCGAAAACTAACCTGTGGAGTAGTATAGTGTTTAGCCGAATTCACAAGGGAGGAATACAAAGATCCGGCCCTTGATTCTTAAAATCAATTCAGTTACAAGGTAAGTAATACAAATCCTAGTTGTATTTGGAAAAATGGCCGAATGGTCTTTTAAATAGTAAGTGATTAACTTATGTACGATTTGAGATCTAAATCTGTAACCGGTTCTCTTAGGGATTTTCGAGGACTTCATTAAGCGAATCAGGTGTGTACTCCACACTACTTTGTAATATGAATTATGGTTGCATGTATTAAAATATATGTTAATGAAAATATGAGCATGGCTAAGGTACCATGTTAAGGTACTAAGTACTCAGGTACGTTTCCTACTTCTACTAGGAATATGAAATATGTTATTCATAACATGAGAATATGATAAGAATGTGAACTATGGTATATTATGCATATTAATGTTTATGGGGCATATGGTTGTATATTGAAAGGGGAAGTGAAAAGTGGTGATTTAAGACCACAGTAATCTGAAAAGTGGTGACTTACGACCACAGTAATCTAAAACGTGGTGATCTAAGACCACAGTAATCTGAAAAGTGGTTTCCTAAAACCACAGATGCGGAGCCTTAAGCCCGCAAATTGGTGTGTAGCGGAAGGAGGGTCGACTTAGTAGTCCCCACGGTGTGTTTGGCAGGTACGGGGGTGTGTAACGGATGGACAATTAGGTTTGGGTTTGGGAATGCATCATAACTTGTATTTTATGATTGAATGTATTGTATGCCTGATTCTATTACGATTTAGTGCCACGTACACATTGAGTCTGGTTGACTCACCCAGTTGGGGAAATATTTTTTTTAGGTGATGAGCAGTCGGCAGGAGCTAAAGGTGGCCATGCATCGGAAGGAGAAATTTAAAGACTTGGGCTTTTATTTTACTCAGTACTTAAATTTTATTTTGGGTTTTGATTGATGTAATAAGGCCATGAGGCCCAAGTAGGATTTCTTTATTTCTGTTTAAACTTTTAATTTACTATGTTACGAACTATTTTGATTAAAGTTCAACTTAAGAATTATTTATTTAAAAATAAACCCTAAACTGTTTTGTCATCGTAATTAAATGATTTCTAAGTAAATAAGTGGGTTTCGATCTAAGCCCAACCCAAAACAATATTTTTCAAAAAAATTACACAAATTTTCTCTAAGTAAAAAAGAACTTTGAAACCGATTTTCTTAAGGAACATACCAGATCCGGCTCAGGCTCGTGGGCCGGGTGTGGGGTGTTTCATATGATATGGGCATATGGGTTATATGAAAGGGGAAGTGAATGTTGTGAACTAAGACCACGATATCTGAATGTGGTGACCTACGACCACGATATCTCAATGTGGTGACCTAAGACCACGAATTTTATAAGGGCGATGAGCACGTCGACTGCAGCGACTGCCTTCGATGGTGTGTAGCGGATGGAGGGTTGACTTAGTAGTCCCCACGGTGTGCAGGTTGGTACGGGTGATGTGTAGCGGATGGCATCTAGGCTTGGGTTCGGGTTTGCATCATTACTTTATATCTGTTATATGAATAAGTATGTGATATGACATTGTATGCCTGAATTGTTAAGTTATAGTGTTGGTTACACATTGAGTCTGTTTGACTCATCCCGTTGGGGAATATTTTCTTCCAGGTGATGATCAGTAATGGACTGGGTCGGCAGGAGCACAAAGGTGGCCATGCACAGCAAGGAAAATTTTATTATTTGGACTTTTATTCTATTTAAGCACTTTAATTTATTTTTGGGAATTATTTGATGTAATAAGGCCATAGTTGAACTACTTTATTTTTCTTTTATTTATTTTGTTACGAATTTTTAATGGTTATAAGATTAAGTAAATTTATTTAAAATAAACTCTAAATGTTTTATCACCTAACATAAAAGGATTTCGACATAAGATAAAACTTGTTCTCAACTTGAGCCCAACCCAAAACAATCTTTCTTTCAAAAGACACAATTTTACAAAGTAACAAAAGAATTTTGAATTGGTTTACATCGAGGAACATACCAGATCTGGTCGAGGCTCGTGGGCCGGGTTTGGGGTGTTTCAAAGAAATCATATGGTTCAGGGTTAGATAACAAGAGATGTCTAGGTGGATTCTTCCTGAGGGTATCATCGTAATCAACTGAGTTTTTCTTCAAGTTATTTTCCAATTCGTTCTTTTTGTCTTGTGTCTTTAAGCTTAGTAGTCGTTAATTTAGATTAAAGCAACTTCACTTTGTTTTTAAGGCTAATTAATAAAAAGAAAGTTAGTATTAGTACTTTTAGTTCCTTTGGGTTCGGCAATCCAGTCTTGCCTAAGCTATACTACTGTTCGATAGGTACACTTGCCTTTAATCATTGTCAGAGTTAGTTTCCAGGTTTGATCACATTCATTATAAATTTTAAAGATCTGATTTCAGCGATCAACCATCAAACTGAACAAACTGTTGAATCATCTGTATAGTGTTAGGTTTCAGTTCAAAATTATTTGCAGCAATAGCAGGTCTAATAATACTTGACTCAGTTCCTGCAAAATTAGGTTTAGCATAATCACACATAGTACGAGGAGCAGGATTTTGATTCACCGGGTTTGCGGCAACCACAGGAGGTAGTGGATTACTATCAGCCATCTCTTCGGTAGTGTTGGTATCGTCCTCTTGCTCTTCTTATATGTATTGTAGGCTTCGCCTTATTTCTCTTCGATTTCTGCGAACGGTACCTTCTATATCACTGTCAAAAATCAAGGGTCCTGACGGGTTCCTTCTAGTCATAAACTAGAATTACCTACCAGAAGAAAAGAAAAGAAAAAGTTAGTAAACTAAAAATAAGAATGGCTAAAGTAATAAAAATTTAGCGTTCCTAATATCTTAGTCCCTGGCAACGACGCCAAAAACTTGATGAAGCTCGAAACTAAATATTATTTCGACAAAGGCAAGCGCACCTATCGAACAGTAGTATAGCTTTGGTGAGTCTGGAATATAGTATCCTCAAGGACTAAGAGTACTAGTATTAACTATCTTTTTATTATCTAGCCTAATAATTAAGGGAATTTGGTTTTTAATCTAAAATTAACTAACTAATTTATTTAACTATGGAAGTGACAGAGAGTAAATTGGGAAAATACTTTTGGACAACTTATATGAGATCGGCAATACCCAAGGAAGAATCCACCTAGACTTCACTTATTACTTTTGATTCATGCGATTTATTCACTTGGCTTAATCCATAGAAATCCCTGACTTATATTAATACCTCTCTCGAGGCTACTAACAACCAACTCTAGGTTGATCAATTGAAATCTCTTTCTAATTAAAACCCCTATTATCGCATTAACTCGATATATGGATTCCCTTATTAGGTTTGACCCTAATCCAGCAGATTTTTGTCGCCCTATTTCTAGGGTTGCAATCAACTGTACTTAATTGTGTTGATCTACTCTTAGATAGAGACTTTTGCTCCACTGACTAAGCACATTCGACTTTGAATCAATAACCTGAATTATCAAAACAAAGATAAGAACTCACAATTAAGAATAAGCACAAGTATTTATCTCATAAATCAAATAATAATAAGATCTGTCTTAGGCTTCATCCCCCTTAGATATTTGGGGAGTTTAGCTCATACTAAAAGAGGGAAACATCATAAAAGAGGAAAAACAACAAAACATAAGAAAACCCAAAAACTCCTAAGGAACTTGATGGGGAATCCTCAGTCTTGATGGAGATCCTTCTCCTAAGCTGTTCCCGATGGCTGTCTTGGAGTATTTTCTCCTTCTACTCGGCGTCTATTCGACGTCCTGTCGAACTTTGTCGACCTCTGTCCGACTCCCCTTTTAGGTTGCCTCCTAAGGTGCTTATATAGGCTTCGAGATGCCTTTCTTGGCCCACAAGTATCCTATTCCGAATAGAATTCATCCTTATTTCGACAGGGACACGCCCGTGTGACATGCCCGTGGCCGATAGCCCAGGCCGTGTTCGATCCGGCTTGTCACACCGTGTGTGGTGGTCCAGGCCCTGTAGGACCATTTTATCCCTTTTTTGGCCCGTTTCTCATTCTTTTCGATTCCCTAAGCTCTCATGAGTATAAAACATGAAATTAAGAGATTAGGAGCATCGAATTCATCAAATTCAATGAAAAATCATCCAAAATTAAGCCAAGCATGGGGTTAAAATATGCGTAAATTATTGTTTATCATCAATATGTGAGAGGTCCAAACCTATCCCTCATGCAACATGAAGGGCGACAACCCTAGTAAATATACTAGGATGTGCACGCCCATCTCACTTAGAGTGGAATTGTGTCTTCTATTTAAATTATATTATTTTTTAAGGACATATTCAACTAGGATTCTTGTACTTCTCCCTATAAATAGAGAGCATCGATTGACCTAAAAATACATTTCATACAATATTGAGATATCATTATTCTGTCATAAAGTAATGGAAATTTGTTTACTTGGAATAAATTCTATTTTCAAGGAATTACAATCTCTATCGATTTTTATAGAGAGAACTTATTATCCTACTAAAAGTAAGTAAATCATTTATTTTTTGTGTTTTGGTTCATGTTGCTCGAGCCTACACTTGACGCAATTGTGGTACGAGGATAGTGGAGAAGGTCGTTCGGGTGGAAGCCAAGATCGATTAAAACCGTCTTGTACAAAGCATAGGTACTATTCCAATTTAGGGTTTATTACTATAAATATCATAAAATGACTCGATTTTAAAAAAAAATTAAACTTCCACTGTAACTGTAAAGATTGTTTTCTTCACCAATTTTTTTTTTGCAAAGCCATTGGTCAAAAGAGAGCAAGACCAACATAAATCAAAACAACAACAACAAAATGACAAAGGATCAAATTGTCTCAACTCTACTTCACTTTCTCAATACTGAGCGAGAATTCATTGAAGAATTGAGATTTCACACAATGATATTGATGCAAAGTCGTTAAGCATAAGCTCTGATACTATGTTGAATTTTCAATGAGAATCAAGAGAAAATCATGAAATTTAGAAAGAAAATGCAGTCATTTGAGAAATTTATTCCATCAACCTACATTCTTGACACAACATTATTGTGTATTTATAGCTAAACCATACTATAAATAGTTAATAAAAATTGATGTTAGCAACTTTCTAACTAACTGACTCTTGATTGACTGTTGTTATACTCTTACTCTGATTGGTACATGTAGCAACACGAGAACCGACCAAAGAGACCTTTCAAGTGACCCTTCGTCTTGTATCGTCTAGATGGTCACACAGTGACCTACTAACCACATGCCTTGTACCCCCTCGGAAGGGACTATTCGTCCTTAACCACCCGGTTGGATCCTCTGTTAAGCCATTTGCTATTAATAGGTGCACTCTCTTCAAGAGGGGACCACCCGAAAACCATCACCTCTCTTATAAATAACCCAAGTTACGACATAGAAAAGGGGGCTCTTTCTTTCCCTCCCAACAAACCCTAAGATGCTAAGCCCTCATCTTTCTTTTCTCCATTCTCTTTCTTTTCCAACTCTTGGTCCAGCATGGGGAATCAACCTTCCTCGACACCACCTTCTCTACCCTTATCGATATCGTGTATCAACAATTATAACTATTGTAGTTAATTGAGTTGGGTTGTGGTTGTTATTGATATGCGCTTTTAATATTGTAAACATTTGCCTTGCTACTCCCCTCTTCCTTTTTTCACACTTTGTTGACATTCATCAACTTGCTAACATTACCTACCCTTAGTATCGCCTCGATTATTGTATTTAATTACTAAAGTTCTTTAGATTTTAACACACTAATAATTTATTTTGTATTTTTAGGCATTTTAATATTTATTTTGTATTCATATCATTTTTCATACAATATTTTTAAAATATTATAAATTTAAAAAAACACAGCAATTTATTTCATATAAATATTGAGACATTTTAATGTTTATTTTGTATTAATGCTATTTTTCATACATATATATATATAATTATATTTTAATGCATTTACAACTAATTCATACACAACTGGTAAAAACAAATCACTACTAATTCACACAGATAGCTCTTGTGATTTGAACCTATGGCCTGAGTTTTTAAAGTGAGTGAGTAGGGGTTGAAATTGCTTGAAATTGCACCTACATTTTCGTTCCTATAACTTAATACTTTTACCATTAAGTCAAAAGATTGTTGGCATTCTTTTACCCTAATAGTTGGATTTAAAAAAAATGAAATTTCTTATATGAGTGGATATAAATCAATACTTGTTTTCCGATAAGGGATTGTATAAAACTGTGATTCTATGCCTATCCTATCTCTTTCCAATAGGAACATGACAAATCAGATTTTTTTTTCTTTTAATTTTTAACATTTTTTAGTTGGATTTTAATTTTTTTTTAGGAGGAAAAGGCTAGAAATCATGAGGAAAAATTTGATTTGTCATATTCTTATTAGAAATGAATAAAGATCACAGTTTTATACAATTTTTTTCTTGTTTTCCTGTTAGTCAAAGTTAGTTTAATTAATGCTTTTCATTTATTTCCCTCGAAAAGGAAACTCTTCATTTCTTTGCTTCTTTTGCATTGAAATATTTCACGTATAATTAGAATATAAAAAAAATTAAAGTTGAGAGGCCTTTTTTTCAATTTTTATTTTAGACTTTCTAATTTTAAATTTCCTTTAAAGGACATGTGTTTCAATAATACAGATATTTGCCATAAGATGCATGTCTGCATGGTTATGCTCGTCGAATTAATGTTCACTTCAATTCGACTTTGGCATATTGAATAAGAAATAAAATACTTTCTAATTTAATATATATATATATATATTCTATTTTAAATACGAAGGCATGAAGCATGAGGCCCGGGATTGACCAATTGGTATTTTAACAATCCCATCATTGTCATTATAATATAAAAATCAAGAAATATAGTCGCATTAAAATATAACCAAATCTCTATAAGTACATGGAATTGCAATGCATATCCCTGTATCCACGTATCAATTATTACATTGCACATCACATTTTGTTCTAAAGCTTCAATCTCCCATTTCATTCATGGCTTCCGCTCTTGTAACTCGTATTCATGAAATCTATGATAGAATTGCCAAGCTCGAGTCTTTGAAGCCTTCGGAAGATGTCAATACCCTCTTAACTCAACTCATCAAACTATGCATCCCACCTTCGAATATTATTATCGAAGATTTATCACAAGAAATTCAGGACATGCGTATGAACCTCATAGTTCTTAGCGGCCATGCAGAAGGTTTACTAGAGCTTGAATTCGCGACATTCCTATCGAAAATCCCTCACCCGTTCAAGAACCTCGATCTCTTCCCTTATTATGGGAACTACGTCAAGCTAGCTGGGTTGGAGTACAAAATTCTTAGCGAACATGGGATGGTGCAGCCAAAGAAAGTAGCCTTTGTCGGCTCGGGTCCGTTGCCTCTAACCTCCATTGTAATGGCAACCCATCACATGAAATCCACTCATTTCGACAACTTCGATATCGATGAAGCGGCCAACTACGTGGCTCGCCAAATAATCGCGTCAGATGACGAGCTCGAGAAGCGAATGAAGTTCGTGACACGCGACATAATGGATGTAACGGAGGAGCTAGGGGAATATGATTGTATATTTTTGGCAGCTTTGGTTGGGATATGCAAAGAGGAGAAGTTTAAAATTGTTGGGCACATAAGGAAGTACATGAAGGGAGGTGGGTTATTGGTTGTGAGGAGTGCCAATGGAGCTAGGGCGTTTTTATACCCTGTTGTGAAAGAGCTTGATTTGCCTGGTTTTGAGCTACTTTCAATCCTTCATCCCACTGATGAAGTCATCAACTCTGTTGTTCTCGTGAGGAAGCCCATTTTTCATGATTAGAAGAACTCTAAAAATGTCATAATAGTTAGGGTTTTCGTACCCGAATTTCACTTCAGTTCAATTCGAAAGTTTGAAGCTCAAAAAACAACTGGGTTTACTTTAACTTACTGTATCAAGCTTGGTATGTTATTTCTTTTCATAATTTTCTTGTTTAAAAGATTCTATATATATGTTTGTATTTCCCTACTTTTCATGTTACAACATTATCAGTTTCACTTTCGTAAGCACATTGTAATCCAAATCATTTTTCGAATATTTAAATCCATAAAAATTCGAATTCAAATATGTTAAAATACTTTATATATATAAAATAAAAATTATAAGAATTCTGTAATTTAAATCTATATCCGTTATCCAAATAAACAAGTTGAATTCAGAATATTCTAAATTCAAATTTGCAATATTCAAATATGCAAAAAGACAGATTGAATATCCCAATCTGCAATCTAAATTGCTATCTCTAATTGACTTATTCAAATTTTAAATTTTTTTAGCTAATTTAAGTTTCACTTATTTCAACTTCGGATCATTCTAAACTTGTAATATTTTGGGTTTATAATATATTTTTAAATCTGAATAATTTTGAGTTAATGAGTTATGTTATTACTTTTTATAATCAAATCAATTTAGATCGGTTCAGATTTAAATTAGTGGGATTGAATTTCACTTTCTAATGGACACCTCGTCAACATACATCTGAGATGCAACAGAGATCAAAGGAGTGACAGAGGAAACATTTGAACAACATAGGGGAAACATTGACATTGTAAGGCCCTAAAAATTATGGGACGAAAGAGAGTTATGGCCGAAAAATTATATTCTTTTACTCAACCCTATTCGTGCCGGATAACCCAATCTATAAATTTTATATTTTAACTTTATAATTAAAAAAACTAATTTTATCATTAAAATTTTAATTCAAGTTTGTCTAGTTCTAGAAACCATCTTTTTTTAAAGACGATTCAGACAAGTTGAATATGGAAAACCTAACAATTATTCTAACATTTAAGCAGATTTTGTTAGAATTATGTGACTCGAATCCCGTTTGATTCGGTCTGAAAAATTTGAGGTGCAACTCACTTATTAAAAAAATAAAATAGAGAAACAAAATAGGGTTTCGACCCTTTAAGACCCCAAAATTTTGACAAATTTCTTTTCTTTTCTTAGGAACACATACAAGATTTGTCACTACAAAGAGAATAATAATAACCTCACGATTAACTACTTCATTTACGAATTTCATAGTAATAGAAATACATGTCCTACTGAAACAAAATTTGTAACTTGTTATCCTTTTGCCTAGCAGGCAAGGATTTACCTCTATGGAAAAGATATTTCATTCGGATCCGCATGAAAGCCCAAATTCGGATCCGCATGAAAGCCCAACTCCATTGCATTGCCAGAATCCATGTTGTATATTTGAAAGAGGTTGACCTCCTTGCTTCTCTCATGGTACAATCCTCTTCCCGCTGAACCCCCTTTCTCCTCAGTCCACAGAGACAAAACCGTGTAGAACTATACTTCTGCTATTAGACATTGATTATAATAAGGTTATTTAACTCTTAAAATATGTCTAGTCGAAAACCTTTTGTATCGTGGTTATTTTTCAACATTCGTGAATCTCCTCCTCTTTTGTCCGTAGTTTTTTTCGATAAAAATTTTCCACATAAAATCTACATATTCTTAGTTTTTCTTTCTTATTACTTTACAATCACTCCTACGATCATTATTAACGTATAATTATTATTTTTAATAAATCCAATTCAATTTAATGATTGAGTTGTCTCACTTGTAATAAGCTTACGTAAAAATTTCATATATTATCAATCAACTAGACAAATGTGAACTCTAGTGAAGGGAAAGCATATAATAGAAGTTGAAAGTGTTACCGCGTCGAGGGATGCCTAAGGTCCCTTCTCGATACGTAAGATATTGGTATCCAGTGTGTCCACAGCTTTGCATGATCAATGAGTTTGATCTTTTCAACAACTTTGGTTCAAATAGTTCATAGTCAATTTATTCTTCAACATCTATCTAGAAAACAAAAAGGTATAGGGTGTAGATTAATATAATGATTCCTCAACAATTTTAATCTCCTTTATTTACATTCCTTTATCAATTAAATAAACAATGATTAAAGGAAATTTGTTCATTAATGGGATCAAATAAAATACATCCATTTCATTTTGTATTTATCTAACAAGCTCAAAATTAGTTTTATGTTCAATAATAACTTAAATTTCACTTGTTGTTTATAGTTTCATATGTATATGTTTAAATTTGTATCTTACTTCTTTACAAACATATTTTTTATACTTGTTCATGAACATATATATTTTTAATTTTATATGTTGACGTTTGAACATAGATTTGATTTTAAATATACTTAAAAATAAGAGAGAATAAGTGTATAATAAGTTTCATGCAACATCCATAAATAATTATACGACATCTTATTTATTGATAACGTGTCATAATACTATTCACTGATAATACATGATTCTTATATACCGACGAACGTGTATCAAATATTATTCTTTGAATATAAACAAGATTTGTCATTTATTTATTGCCTTATGCAACAAGTATTTTCTTTATTTGAACCGAAAAGAGTCATCATCTAAAAATAAAGCATGTTGTAAATTTTAATATTTGAATATTAAACTTATTTAAAAAGATTAGATAAATAAAAAAATAAGTTTTTTATTAGTTATTAGTAGTTCAACATCTAGAAAGAAAAAGGGTTAAGCATTACTATTTCTTGGTTTGCTACATATTAACATTAAAAATAATTTGATTCTGATTTCGATACACAAATATGGGTTTTATTAGTTTTGACTTTTTTTATTTTTTAATATTTATTTACCCACTTTAAAATATTTTCTTGTAATTAAATTAGTTGAGAATTTTCACACTTTTCTACATACAAAGTTCCAATATCTTACGTAAAGAACAAAGATATTCAATGTTGGATTTGTACCGGAACTTGTTTATCACTCTACACGTTTTCATTTAATTTTCTAACTGTTTTTCACACCAACTTTTCAGAAAATTATATATTTTTTACTATGTATGAACAGTATATTTACTTATTTACTTAGATACTACAACAATAATATAAAATAGAAATAAATAATAAACTAAACACTTATTTACTTACATACTACAATAATAATATAAAGACACCGTTGATCGAAATCCGCAGTTAAATTTTCACTAAAATTTGCTCATAACCCATGATTCCAATAATTTATTGGAATGAGCAGAGAATGAGGAACCTACGTATAGGTCTTCCACCAACCAGACTTAATTGTTTATATATATAATAATAGTTATCGAAGGTTATATTATAACACGAATATAGGAATACGACGTCAGATGTTTTGACTTCTATCCAAAACGTGGAATCATGCCGAAAGTACTATAATATTCGAATGATAACATTTATTATTGAACTTATATTACACGTTACAGAACATAAAACAAATTACACACTATATCTGTCTTTAAGTCTATTACTTACTAGTGAACAAAGCGTTAAAGAACATTCACAAATTTAACCAATAAAATCTCTGCTATAACAAATTTAGAATCCCTGTTAATGAACACTGCATTCTTTGGGAAGTCCTTGAGGGAATCGCTTGGTGTCAGTGCAGTAATTGTAAATCATGTAATTTTTCTGAACCCATTTTAGTCTTTGTTGGCTCGTTATATCCAGTTCTTGCGATAGCCATGAATTTTGAGAGGGTGAGGTGGAGGAACACGATGATTTCCCGGAGGACCAGAAACATGCCTCAGCCTTGTAATTCCTGTAAGCAGCAGTGAAAGGAGCTTTGCTCCAATCTGTCTTAACAAGACCACCTCGAGTGGCCCAATCATCGGCGTTCCAAAGACTCGAATACACTCTCATCGGCTGGCTCTTTGGGAACGCAACGCCCATCGATTCCAAGTTCTTGAACTCTCTGATCGGAGTCCCATCAACAGAGAAGCTGTGAACATTCAAAAGAATCACAATTAAACATAATGAAAATAATAGAAACTGTAAAATTAAAAAGGAGGGGGGGGTTGTAAAAGAAGACATACATAATACGTTGAGGGTTCCAAAGAAGGGAGTAGGTGTGGAAGTCTTTGGTGGGATCGAACCAAAGGTAGAACTGTTGCTCTTTATCACCTTTGCCTTGTGTATATACATTGGTGTGGACTATGTATGGGTCTCCGCTTAGGTTCCCCAAGAACTCGAAGTCGATTTCATCCCATGTCGACCCTTCCGAACGAAGCTGCAATTGTCACCCCACATATCAGCACAGAGTTGTAAAATAAATAAGAGACAAGTAGGAGGATAAAACTTACATAGTAAGTGGTAACAGTGCCAGCAGAGTTGCCTGGGACCAGTTTAATGTTCATATCGATCTTCCCAAACAGATATTGGTTCTTGGATTGAAAACCAGAGCCGGAGAATTTGTCGAGGGTGAGAGTGAGAAGGTTTCCGTTTTCGAGAATCTTGCCCCTGCCATCACCCCAGGTAACATCGATGTCTTGGTTAAAGTTGGCAGCTGAAGCAAGTATTACAAAGCTGAATAAAAGAGATAGAAGCAACGAAGTGGTCATTATTTTGGTGGGTTTGTATTGTAATTCAGATTATGATGTTTGAAATGGGGGAGTGGTAGAGGGTGGTTATATAGGGGGGAAGGATTTGGTGAAACAGAGTAGAGAGGGGTTGTTTGGAAGCTTCGTGCAATGTGTTTCCGTCGGGACATTAAGTGAATCAAAGTTGTAAACAGCTGGAACCATAAAAGAGAAAGGAAGAAAAGAAAATGGTCCTAATAATAATAATACATTACTAATGGCTGTTCCTTGGTTCCAAGCATCTAAATTTATGAGTTTGGTGCCGCCTTTCTATGTTTGATTACAGTGCATGCAGATATGTATGTGATGAATTTAAACCAAGCTTTAACTCAAATTTCCAAGGACTTTATTTGAATTGGAAAACGAAGGAAGACACTCGTAATTACGCGGTTGAGGTTGGGGTTGGGGTTGGGGTTGGCGACCGAACCGAATAGGTTCATAACCATAGACAGAGAGGACCACAAGATTCCATTAGGCTAAAGCCTATGGTGTTAATTAGTGAGTGATTGTCATATTAGTTGACAGGGTCAGCTCTAAATTAACCTTTGGGTACAAGACAAAAAATTCAACCACTGAGATCATCACGTCAAACAAGATAGTTATTATTAAACAATCTGACACTATTTCCTCTCTTGTTTATACTACTATAATAATAAAATGATCAAATATACCAACACTGCGGTTTAAAATGTTGGTTCCTTTTAATCCAGACAAGGAAGATCCATGGTTTTGATTATTACAAGGATTTCTGTAATGAAGAAAAAACTGTGTTAGGCATCCAGTTTCTTCTGTAGTTCATATTCCAACTAGCTAGCTCACTCATATGAAATGTTTAATCATAAAATTTATTAGCAATAAATATGATCATTACACTTAACATAATTATTAATTAAAATTATTAAAACTTATGTCACCCGAATCCCATCTTATTTAATACTCCTAATTGTTTTGGTAATCCATCAAATCCAAATGTTAATTAATGGTTATCTCTTTTCATATGATATGAAGGAGGGTTGAGTGGCTTAGGAATTGAAGTCCAAGTCGGTGGATAATTATGAAAAAAAGATAAGATTACAAAAAATTAACAGCTGGCTGCCAAATGGTTGTTGTGAATTACTTAATCCTGAAAAAGGGTTTACTATTAGTTAAGCAAATTGCATCCCAATTTGATCATACTTTTGTGTCATTAAATATTTTATATTTAAAACTATTGTAAAATTAATATAATTTTATATTTTTTTATATTTTTTTCTACTATTGATATTTTGACGATTCATTTGTCATATTTAATTTTTTATTCATATGAATTATGCATATTAAATTTAACATAAAATTGAAGTTGAATGTAGCTTCTATTAAATTATAGAAAATTCGAGAACGCTTAATGCTAAATAAAAAGTGCATATAAAACCTGATCACCTGAAGATTTCAGCATCCTTTGGGTACTTTGGTGGGGAGCTGCCTTGCTTTAATCAAAGGAAGGTTGGGTACAAGTCTACAAGATGTAAAGGAAATAGATGCACAGACCTTTCGGCTAGCTAACTTGGTACAAGTTTCGGATGTTGGTAGGGGCGGATTTAGAGTGCTGGCAAAGTTCGACTCTTTTAAAATTAAAATTTTTTATAAAATTTTAAATTAATAATGATAAAATTATACTTTTTAGTCCTTTTAAAAATAATAAAAATTTGATTTAATTATTTAAAAATTTTAAAATATAGACTATTAAAATGACGAAATTATATTTCTACTATCATAAAATTATATAATTTAATTCTGTCCTAACAAGCTTTCTGACTTCAATTTTACTTCTTAAATTGTATTTTTAGATCCGCCATTATATTCAAGTTAACTATACGAAGTTTCTATGTCAAAGACTCACCTTTTCTATAAGTTGATGTTCATGGCGAAGGTGCGGTGAAGGTGTTATTAAATTCTAATTTTGTTTAAGTTGATTCTTGTTGTATTAAAAAATTTTAATATTTATTTTATATAAAAAATCAATTATTAAATATATATTAATATAAATAATATTTTAGATCGGCATAATAGAGATATTAAATTGATTCAAAATTTATATACATGACAAATATAATTATATTGATAAATTCAACGATTAGATTATTAAAATATTAATCATAAAACAATTATGAAATGATGTAAAACCATGTTAGTTTTTCATGTATAAGTGGATTCTTCATATCTAAGTTTATGTTTTACTTGTATAAATTTTTCGTGGTTAAGTTAATTTTATTGAGTTAATTTATTTAATTATTCAATTTAATACTTGTTAATTCTGATAATAATTGTTGCTATAGATTTTTTTAAGAGTTTATAAATATAAATACAATACAATTATAAATATAACTGAATATGACAACTGCGTAGTAAGACTTGAATATAAATACTTAAAAACCCAAGATTTCATATTGCCAATAATATCAACGTTTAATTAGTGATAATTGTTGATATAATTATGACTTTAAAATTTTAATATAATTGCTTTGATTGTGTGACCCAAATCTGAATCTCATCATCTATTGAAGAAATAGTAAAAATTTTATTAATGTTTCAACAATAAATTAATACATGGATGATGTAAACAGGATTTGGAGTCCAGTTGGGTACTGAATGCCTAAGAAAAAGTGATAGCAAAGGCCAATTGAAGTGTTGTTTGGTGGATGGGATGTATATCCACTTGCTTCAAGTCGGCTCACACAAAACAAAACACCAACATATCATTAGCACAGATAGCATATATATACTAATATAAATGACCCCACTTTCTTGGTTTCCATCATTATATCGACTCTAATTTGGATCAAATGTTTTACTGTTTGAGAATAAATGTTTTAATATGAGTTGGATAATGATTTTTTTAAAACTAACTTGCTTGAATAAATGTATTAAAGATAAGGTGGTATAGTATTGTGATTGTTGAGGGAAAGTTGGACTTTCGGTATTGTTTTTTATGTTGAAATTTTGTTTTTCGTGTTTTGAGGAAAACTCAATGGATTGGGAAATATGTTAATATTGTGTGTGATATTAATAATGAATTTTATAGGGGTCCGAACCACCTATTACGGTATATGTAATTTTACAAATGTAATTTTACTTTTGTAACTTGTGGTACTACTTGGTCATATGAATGTATGGTTTAAACTTTATTAAAGTCAAATGTTTAACATTTTTCTTTTGTGATGAAATATTTCTTAATATTCATAAACTCGTAGGACATTCGTCGGAGTTGGAAGATAAAATCCGAGACTAAAAGTAAGTATAAACACCCCAAACATAATACCTCCATTGTTTGAGGGTCTGAAATTGATATCTTTAAGTATGATAAAAATAATTAGAAATATAATATGATAATATAAAATTATATATAATTGAATTAAATCATTTAGTTGTATTTTATATTTTAAGAAAAACAGTCAAATAAAAAAGATTGTATTATGCCTGATGCACCACGTCTATTTTAAGTAAAATTAAGATCAAAGCGAAATATTAGTTAAAATTACTATTTAAAAATAAACTCGATTTTCTCTATAAAAACAATAAATATAACTATAATAATGGTAGAATATTAGCTTATTAAACTTTGATTTATTGGTAAATGTGAGTATTTAGATTCAAATCTCATTACTTGTAATTGTGATGTATAGACTCACTCTTACGATGTATAAATATCATATTTGACTGTTACCTTATTTAATTTTTTCCGATTTGATCCAAAATTGTTTAATTCTTTATGCATTATAATAATTAAATTCCACATCTTCATTGGGTCAACATATATTTATACTTATACAAGTATACCATTTTTATACTAATCAAACTTTCAAAAATTAACGGGATTAAGGAAAGTTTAAGTAGACCTAATAATTTCAAATAAATACAATTTAAACTTTTTAACTAAATCACGAATTTCCTTATCATGTTTTCAATAGTGTTAACCTTTTTTTATATATATATATATATATATATATATATATACAATTTTGCATCTACCAAATGGCATATGAGGGAGGGTCTGAACCTAGCCCTCAGGTGGGTTTCTCGTGAGTAACGAAGCGGTGGAAACGGCGCAGCAACGCCGATGAGACCCATCCTGACAACTCGGTGCTGTTCTCTGGGAGCTCCAGTCTAGTTTACCGAATATTCTCCATTAATACCATACGTAACAGCCATAAAAATGATAAAAAGTAGGAGAATTTATACATACAAAAGCCAAATAAGTAAAACTCCAATACAAAAACAGAAGTGCTTACAGTATTCAGTCAAATTGTTGATTGTTGTTCGGTGGAGATTAAACTCAGCTAACAATTTGCTTACAAATATCCCAGAAATCTTGATTGATGAAATAACAATTAACTGTAACAAACTCACACCTAAATGCCATTAGAAAAATCAATCAACAAGGAAAGGAAGGAGGGCCATGAATTTAAAACCAAATTTAGCCTCTCATATACAGTAAAATATATTTAATAATGGAAAGTCAAAGAAGCGGCTTACTATACAGGAAATTGTACAAAGAGATTTCCCAATGCCTAATTTAGGGTTCTTCAAGAGTTTTGAAACCCCTTAATTTCATACATTGTTGTTAGCAACTTCCAAAACCATAGTACCAATACGACTTGTTGATAGCCTATTCTTCTTCTTCTTCTTCGTCTTCTAACTCAACTACCTGTGCCCGTCTCTCAGCAGCTTTCTTCCGGATGAAGAAACCCCATCTCATCGCGGCCTTGATCTTTAGCCACCCGACAACTGCTTTGCCAGGACGTGAACGATCTTCGTCTATGAAGTTTACCATTGGGGATGGCATGTAATTTGGGAATCCAAACCCACCATCCTCTGTCACAGTAGCATGGTGACCTCCCATGCTGAAGAGGCGGAGGAGATGCTGCATATCTTCATTCTCGAGCATTTCATGACTTCTGAGGCGAATCTCCTCCTCAGAAAACAAGTCCTCGACTCCCTTATCTCTGTTGTTCGACCAATCGTCAAAGGGATTAAGATTTGATGGCTGTATTGAAGAACTAGCATTGTGGAATCCTAAGGTAGATGACTGTGGAGGACCAAGAGCCAGCCCAACAGCATTATTATTAGTTCTTGAGCTTTGTGGTTGCTCTGAATTGTCAACCAGCTGATCATATTGCAAAAATTGCGTGCTGTCAAATTGACTACGAGAATTCGAATTCACAAGCTCTGATTGTCCCGAGTATCTGGTAGACTGATTATCATTAAATCCTGCATTAACTGAAAGAAAGAAATGCAGTTAACAAAATGCCAGCAGTTATTGGTTGAAACGGAAAAACGTCGGTAGACTCTTTCACCAGTAACATGGTATCATAACAACACATTCTTTTAGACCCAAACTTTTTTCACTTCCCAATAAAACAAAAAGTCATCAATGAACACGCCTTTCCTGTTGATCCGAAACCAAACTGATTCGAGCCATGAAAGATTAGTGGGAAATTGAATTACTTGACAATTACTAGATCAGATGTTTCTTTTACAATGTGTTGGTCAAATTTTAGAGTTTTGCTGTATTATTAGGCAGGTTCCATTTTTTATGCATTGAGCCTAATACATAGCAAGCATTCATCTTGTAGAAATGTCAATCTTCTATCTCGTAAGTAAGCACACAAAAAACAAAATGATGTTTATAAAAATAACTCCGGAAAGATCAAGCTAAGCAACACGAATAAAATGAAAAATCCTTTAAATCTAAGGATAATGTAATCATAATCCTTACCTCCAGCTTGTGGGCCTGAGTGCACTTGCTCAGTAGGAACAGCAACGGGTAACCGTGGTAACTGCAACTGATGATCTAAAGCATTAGGGTAGCTTATCGCATCCGTCTGAGGTTCATTTCGGGCACTTGACCTCCTATTTTGCTTGAAGTTCAACAGTGACTTGCCATCATACTCTATGACTTGACGCCAATTGTCATAGGCTTTCTTCACCAGCGTATCTACGTAAACCTGCAAGAAATTTTGGTCCCTTTTTCAAATTAGTGAAACTATTTTTATTAAGTTCAAAAATATAAACTGAAAATAACACCAACCCAGAGCTTAAGCAGCTGAAAGTAATAACCAGACAAACCCAACCAAAGGTATATCAGAAGGCAAAAAAAACAAAAACTACATTGTGAAGAAAATTAAAGCAACTCCAAGTTATCTGATAAATATTACTGTAGGCCTAGGTAACATTGCTGCTAACACATCTCATAGATGTTGCATTTCATTGACAGGTGAAAAACAGCATACATATTACCCACCTTTTGACTATCAGATAGAGAATCAGCAGGTACATACTGTTCCCCAGAAATAAGGCCATTCAACTCATAGATGTTATTGAAGACAACACCAACATCTCTTGTATCATCAGTATAGTAAACATAAAATTTTCCGCTGAGCACACAAGTCTTTGCATGATCTAAGAGAGCCTCCCACATCTTATTTGACATGCCACTTCCAAGAATCTACAGAACATAGACAAAAATATCAGAAGGGGAAAAGAAAGCAATAGTACTTTGATTTCAGAACCGAAATCCAACTCACAGTTCGTAACTTCTGTTGATCCCTGACCGCAACCCGCAAAAAGTCTTCAACAGTGAATATTCCTGCAGTGTTAAGCTTCTTGTGGAATGACCCATCTTTCCCAATCTTTTCCAATCTCCATACCTCATCATTTAATGCAGGAGGATAGTGCTTCTTATACACTGTCAAGCAACTCAATTAAAAAGATTCTACAAATCCACAAATGAAAAACTAGATATAGTATAAAGTATGAACTCACATTCTCCTCTGTGATCCTTGACAGTAAAGGCCTCTGTCTTTGCTTCCCGTACACGCATACCCTCACAATATCCAGAAGCAACCTTCAAGCCAAGCCTGAATTTCCTGCTCCTTATCCAACTTGAGTTGTCAGTAAAAGTAAGATCTCCTAGCGTCCCTACCCCCTCTTTGAGGATCACTTGCAAGTCACCAGTCAGCAGTGGCCTTTTCCCTTCCCGCTCTTTTACCACATGGCTCTCAAATTCTTCTTGCGTCCAATCTTCATCATCCTCATTGTTGAAATCACCTTCAAGCACAACGACATCTAGCTTAACAGAGGCCTCAGGTCCAGTTGTTACAACGTGTCCAGTCTTACTGTCAACTAGAACAATATGGATGGCAGCACCCTGCTCTCCTTCGACCTTTCCTCCTGTGAAAAGGGGAAGAGATAATCTAGACCTGAAGTGGAGCTGTAAGCTCCGTCCATCTGGACCTTCAATTTGTTTTGGAGAAGACCTAAAAACCAAAAGTATTAGAAGATCATCAATACAAGAAAAGTAAAAGGCATCGCAGGACGAGAGGAAAGAAGAAAGGTAGGGAGCCACTGAGACAAAAAGAATCTTAAAACCAAAGAACAGGCGGTTCTTGTAAACAAGCATGGCATCAAAAAGGATTAAAAAAATATTTCATTTATAGAAAGTAGAGTACCAATCAACCAACCAAAAACATAATAGAAAATATCATTAACACAAGCTCATTGTCTGGGTTTCATCTTTTGCTATCGAATGCATTAATGATGCTCAAATATATCAGAAGGCAAGCAACTAATTAGCCAATATCCTACAAAGAAAGAACAAGAAAAGAATCAAACCTAAGAGCATTTCAAAACTCTTTAGAATCTCATTGAAGCACTTCAATTCTCATGTGCAATATTCTTAGACGCCAGCTACTTAATGAGACAATACCAAACACAAAAACTAATAGAATTAACAGAAACTGTTGTCATCATTCATAGTTCAAACATTCAGCAAAATACCTAAAATTCCACAAGCAATTGCTAAAATGAGTAGTAGTAACAAAAGACAGAATGCGTTTAATATGAGGTTCTCACATTATCATGCACAATGCTAAAACATCCTGGAATTTCTCACAATAATCATTATTTACTAAAAGCCGGAAATTCAGAAACAATATTTAAAGCCTCCAGCTACTGCAACTGACATCAATTGATAAGAAAACAGTTGTTTTATCACATAAGGTTTGACCTTTCCAAAATCTCAAACTTCCCCAATTGATTTGACATTTTAAGCATTGGAATCCCAACGGAGGTAGAGGGAGCAATGCCAAATATAAGGCTACCAACGCCATTGATATACCAAACCAAAATCATTGGGCATGTAACACAACTTAACATATCATTGTCCATGTCTTCAATTGAAAAAGATAATTTTGTTTTAAATTAAGACATCGGAATAGAGATAATTAACTCTACAGATGTAAATGATCAGACAAATATTTAACCTTCCACCAAGTCTAGGAGGTCCTAATTTTGCCAAAGCTCTTTCCACCTCTTCACTTACCTGCAAAGCATCAAACAGACATGATAAGAAGGAAACACAAGTGGAAATGAACACAATCCAAAGGGAAAAATGATAGAATACACAACAGATTTTAGAAACACACTAGAAACTGTTGGTCGAAATTAGGCTCATAAATGCAACAGAAAAGGGTCATTTTAGTATTATCTAACAAAATTAGGACACAAACAGTGAACATCTATGCTACATGGATGCAGGCAGGCTAGTCTTCATACCTCAGATGCCCTGCCCATGAGTGATATGCAAACCCTAATAAAGCCATCATCACACTCAAAAGATAGGCAGGCACATGTGCATGGACAAGTGATCAATTATAATAAAACCAAGGAAGTCAAACTTCCGTATTTTCCATATCATTAACTTGCTTAAAAGGGTCAGGGAGAGAGAGTAAGAATGATTAATACCCCAGAAGGGATAGTCATTCTTTAAGATAGTGATAAATGCAAGACAGAATTGTCTAAAAGTCTATTCAGGACTCTATCTCCCATAAGCATGAGTTAAGTCTAGGATTTATTGAAAATGTATACAAGAAGCATGCAATTTGTGACAACAGTAATAAACATTAGGAAAACAGGTGAACAATCACACCAAAATCTGATTGAATGCCAGCCTTCAAATCTAACAACATAAAAGTAAGACAAAAACTATAGCAGTTCAAAAATATGACAGGGAACAGCAGACTTATATGCTGTGAAGGTTCTATGAGAAAACATACGAACAAGTTAAAAACAAATGGCATTCTATTTCACATCACTCAAATGTAAATCTTAAATTGTCAAAAGGGCATGTTGTGTGTGCATCTCAGTAACAAAAGGAACAGGCACTTGCGCACAAAAGCAGAATAGATAAGGTTCATGTGCAGGTATATATAAGCATTTCTATACAGCACCAATTTAGAATAAACCTCCAATCAGAAGAACAATGCTCGTCAAAAACATCGCCTTACATTTTAAGGCAGATTCTTTGAGCTAGAATTAAGACAACTATAACGAACCCTATAGATGCATTGATCACACATTGACTATTAGTTTCTTAAAGTCCTACAAACACACACCAAAAAAAGAGGAATTGATTGCAAAGAATTAAAAAAAAATAGTACATGGATCTTACAACTCTACGAAGAATGGGTTCCAAAGATGAGCAGAGTTTTTGCAGGCTATCCACCTTAAGAGCTTCTACAATTACACTGCATATCATACAAATATAATTTCTGAGAAAAATTGCCAACTGCTAAGCCCATAGAAAGAGAAAAGTTTTTAAACTCCCCAAGTGCATCACACAATCAAACGACAAAAAGCCCAAAAACCTTATCCAGTTATTAATTCAATGGCGTAGTAGAATAAGATTTTTATCACAACAAAAATTAATGTGATTGGTTTGATATGGTACTCGGCTTTTGCTTCCTAGAAACTTGCAGCAAGATCATCATGGACTAAAAATGAACAAACTTAATGATAAATAACATAATAGTTCTACATAAAACCAAAGTCACATCGTTTGTTGTGAAAATATTTCAATCTCTAATTACCCAAAAAAAAAATTTCTTTTAAACAAAAATTAAAATTAAAATAAACAATTAGGATCCACAAATAACTTCTCAAAGTATGCCAGAAAACTAAGTAAAGAAACAAACAAGGTAGGAAAAGGGGAAAAGAAAAAAAAAAAAAGCAAAAACCTAGCTAAAGCGGGACGTTTTGGCTCGGGCTGCTGGTTATCATCTCCCTCCAAGCTCCTCTTCCCTCTAGCCATACTATTAGTCCTCTCCATATACCTAGTATGCATTTTGTGAGTACCAAATTCAAAACCCTAATTTTTCCCAGATCTGAACAGCCAAAACAAAACAACACTCAGAAAAATCACTGATTTAAATAAAAAATTTCAAATTCACACTACTCGAAACCATAATCTTCCATTTAAACACCAGAAATAAACTCAATTAGAAAATAAAAAATAAAAAATCAGCAAAAATTACGTTCTTACTATTACTAATCAGTTACTCTCAAATTTAACAGCAGAAAACAATAAACATAAATAAAAACGGGAAATTTATTTTCTGTTTTTGATAAATTGAAGAAAAAAGAAGAAAACCTAAGGGGAAAAATGGGGGAAATTTTGAAGAGTATAGGGGAGTCTACAATGGCGACTCTTAGCAGAGAGGTGATTCTCGAGGAAGGATCCTGTACGCCTGATTTACGGTAAATACAGTGGAGTCAACGGATAAAGATAACGGTGATAGCTTTTTGATGGAGTTTTTGTGGAGGGTTTTGAGAGATTGAATTTGATGAAAGAGACTACGGTGGAGATCCATGCAGTGAATAATTTTTATCAGATTGAATATTCGTTGATCATTAGCTTACGAAGGGTAGAAGACCTGTGATTAAATCGCCACCGTACGTCGGCATTTGCCACGTCATTTTAGACATGTTTATGCTTTTTTTTTGAAATGACGTCAGGTTTGTTGGCGTGACGCACGTCACCTGCCGAGTCATCAGAATTGTAAATTAATAATTGGGTAAATAAAATGTTGGTAAGTAAACCCTCGTGTTTTTTGTATTTCGTTAAAATATGTTTATGGTTTTATTTTTAGGAATTTAATTTTTATATTCTTTAAATTTTAAAATTCAGTTTGTTGAGCAGAATTGACTCTTTTAGAAAAAGTTTTTTGAAGTATCGTCTATTAAGCAATCAACGTTATCCTTAACAACTGAAGGTGTTGCCATCGTATCAAGGTTTTGCTTCTCGACTCTGCAAAAAGCCCTAGGAGTTCACGTAATGGGAGTGCCTTAGTTGGATGAGAAGGGAAGTACATGGAGGAAAGGCAGAATATTAATCATGGAAAATGCGCATGCAAGTATTCAAACTACCAGCTAAGGCATAAGTAGCCTTTTTCTTGGGGCATGGTACCACTTGGGTTACTCTTGGGGCTATTGAATATCAATACCAATTTATTGAAAAATATATTTTGTCAATGTTTATATTGTAAAAAGTTTAATTTTGGTGAGTAATTTTTAGGTAAAGTTTAATCTTAAGTTGTTGAATATGTCATGTAATGATGTTGGGACGTCACAAATTGTAGACCGACGTTGTGATGAGAGAAGATCGACGTCGAGATGAGGAACCTATTTTTAGTATAAAATGGACCTTTTTTGTACCTATTTCAAGCTAACCATTACAAAACTCATTTGGCACATAGATGCACATTAAATTCTGCACAAAATCATTCAAATATGCATCCACAACATCATTTACTCTTTGACCAATCAACCAAATCAACATATCATAGTTTAACACCAAAACACATCTAACAACTTGTTTAAAAAAACAAACTATTTTATCTTACTTTCAAGCCATTTAAATCACATACTAACCATGCCATTTTTAAGCTCAATACATACCAACACCTTAGTCATGCTTTATGACTATCAAATTTTCCATAGAATTAATACATGTAACATTTAGTAATCTACCATCTTGTTCATAAATCATATAGGCATTACCAATCCATAAATAAACATTCATCAATATTCACCCAAGTTTACCATCCAAAATAACACTTATATTAGCCCTATATACATGTCACATAACCGAGATTAAAACAAGCCAAAAATCTACCAAATTGATAGTAAGATAGTGTGAGCTTCAAGGTGATCCAACTGGCACATTCCGCAACCAACAATCTACAAGGAAAAAAGGAGACAATAGGTAAACATTTTAAATGTTTAGTAAGTTCATATGAAAATTTACTTAACTTATCTTGATATTACAACAATGTATTAATTGAAATCCATTCACGTTAAACATGACATCTTTTGGCATCCTCAACATTCATATACATGTCAAAAAAACGACCAATAAGTTAGTTGATCACACATCAAGTATTTACAATACAAATCACCTATACATATTCAACAATTCAATATAACATAATATATATCATCCCAATCATACTCATTTCATGAACATATAATTCAAATCTTATTCATGCCACATTCCAATCATACTCATTTTGCAACATAATCAACTCGATTCAAGTTCTCATACATCAACACGGCTTTAATTACCATTTCTGTATCAATTCAATCTATCTAAAATAGTTCATACATATCGTACAATCCATATAATCATTTATTTACCATTCTATATCTCATATAAACTCGTAGTTGCCGTATGATTCATATTTTATTATTCAGTCCTTTAGATGCCAAAATCACTGAAATTAGACTTGTATATAAATTAATAAGTATAAACACACAATTTGAGCATAATAAGATAATACAGTAAATCTCATATGAACTTACTTGATAAAACAACAACAACACAACATTGGGGACTAATCTACAATTTTCATTTTCTTCAATTATCTTCCAGTTGATTTAACTTCTGATCTACAATAATTTATTACGATTTATTAATTATAAACATCTTATAACAGTCTATTATAAACATATATCAATTTTATTTTAATTTTTGGATTCCTCGAAAGTTCTGCATTTTATTCAATTTAATCCCTAAAATCCTAATTGTCATTATTTTCAAATTTGAGCCTCGATTTCAAAACCGATCTCAAATTCATCCTTCTACAGCCCTCTAATATCTATAATTATAGAAATTTCATATCAATTTCAAAATATTCACATTAATTCCTATAGTCAAAATTAACAATTTTTACTTTACAAACTAGTCCTTTTTTTCATATCTAACCAAACAACAACAAAAACTTGAAGAAATCATCAATGTCAACTTTGGAAAATTTTAAAAGTCACAAATTGATCCACGGGTTAGCTAAATCAAGCTCCCGAAACCTCAAAAACATAAAAATTATAATAATAAAAACTAAATTAAGCTTACTAATTGAGTGACTTAAGCTTGGCCGAACTTTGAGCTTCAAAAATGATTTCCTTTGTTTCTTTCTTTTTTTTTCTTGCAAAAGGTAGAGAGAAGGAAAATAAAGAGGGTGGCTTCCATTACTTTTGTTTTAAACTTATTTTATTTTTTAATTTAAAATTTTAATTTTATTAGTTCATTCCACTAAACCGTCCATGGCCTAATTTTCAAATTAAACCTTGGTTAAATATTATTTAACCCTTTTAACTGATAAAAATCAATAACGAATTTAACCCTTTTAACTGATAAAAATCAATAACGATTAACTTTTACTACTTTTATGATTTAGTCTTTGTACCTTAATTAATCACTAATTCGATAAAATTTTCTATCCAAAATTTAATTTATTTGTATAATAACTCCATAAATATTTAATAAAAATATTTACGAGTTTAGTTTACAGAAATGAGGTCACGATACCTCATTTTTCAACACCACTAACTTTAAGATTGAAACAAATGTACCTTAAGTAACTATCCAATTAACAAATTTGTTAGAAAAAAATTCAATCTAATGCTATAACTGTCTCATAATATTAATTAATAATGTTTACAAACTTGATCATCAAAAAATGATGTTTTAAAATCACCATTTTTGATACCACTGAAAAACGAGCTATTACACACCGCTTACTCCTTGTAACGCCCCAAAATTTAAATTTTTGTTTTTGCGGATATATGACATAAATTTGTATCTGCTTTAGTGGTTAAGTATGTTGGGAGTGTGTGAGAGGTCCCAAGTTCAAGCCACGACTTGGGCAAATTTTGGTATTTTTATGAATAAAGCCAATCTTTGGTCAATAGGCTTTTATTTGATCGTTGATAAGTATATAATAGAATGGGTTTGTTGGTTTGGTGGTTAAGTGAAGTGTTGGAATGCTAGAGGTCTTGTGTTCAATTCTTTGTGATGGCGTGGAGATAGTATTTTTGCATAATCTGATTATCTTTTTGTTGAAAAAAATAGTAGAGTTTCGGTTTTCTCTCCAATTCCCCAGACAATTTCTGACGTTTTCTTCTTCTTATTCTTCTTTTCCCTCCTCTGTCAATTTTTTCCCCTAGTTGCTGCCGAAATTTTCATTATTTTTTCCCCTTCCATTTCTTTCTTTTTCTTTTTTCTCCAATTGATTTGGTTGTTCATTGTTGGTTGCGCGTGTTCGATAAGTAACGGTTTTGTCTATTGTTAATCGTTCTTGGTTAATCTCTAAAAAGGGGATTCCTTTTTGGTGTTTAGGAGTTAACCAATGGGCTGGTGGTTTTGAATCAACGCTGTGATTGTGCGAAGTCGTGGTTACTCAAGCGAGGTAAGGGTTTTGCTAGGTTTTTAGTCGAGTTCCTTCCGAAATTGGTTGATTAAAAATGAATTAAGTGATTAATCTGGAGATATGTTGGTCGATTTTTAGGTTCTGAAGGCTTCGGAGTGCTTACGCATCAGAAACGATACCAGGTGTGTACCCCAAACGCAGAAAACGGGATTTGGCGAAAAGCTAAAATTGCTTACTATCGAGAAATAAAAGAAATAAGAGAAAATGATGTGAAAATTGTAGAGAATGGAAATAATGGTGTTATAAACTTGGAAATCAACATTTTGTACTAAAATAGTTTTAGACAGCAGTAGTAGTCTAACTTTGAAAAATCATAAAAAATAGTGGGAATTGAGTTAGAGGTTGAATAAAATATGAAATTAAATTTTGTTGAGTCTAGTTTTTCATGGAAGAAACTGTGTAAGCAATGGAATTGTAAATCATGATATATAATAAATTTTGTGAGACAATGTCAGAATGATTTTGGGTTCCCCTGTTCTGACTTAGGAAAATCATCAAAAATTGTAAAAAAATTCCGTACTAAGAGATAAATAATTTTTAGTAAGGAAAGGATGAAGCTGTCAAACAGCAGAATAGGGATAACTTTAAAGATTTTACTGTACTTATTTGATAAACTATAAATTCTGAAAATTTTATGGTAGAAAGGTATTTGAGTCTAGTTTCAAAAACATCAAACGGATCTTAATTTGGAATTATGTAGCTCAAGATATAAATAATTTAGTGATAATGACTCAAGTAGACAGCTTTGAATTAACATATAAGTAAATAGTGAAAACATATATGAATCTAGAGCTAGCATGGGTTACTTTAAAAATGGATCACACGGCCAAGGCCAATTTGGGCCGAGTTGGCCACACGGGCAGATCACATGGGCATGTGGGCCCATTTTTACCGAAATATTTTTAAGGTTGCACGAGTCGCCCAAGTCAACTGTGAACCTACTGTAGGATTGGTAAGCGCTACTTAGACTCCTAAATGTGTGAAATTGACTAAATGATATCTGTACTGACATGTTAATAGCTGAACTGAATATATGTACTGAAATTGCATAATAGCATGTCATCCATTGTGTGTTGCATTGCATTGGGTTGGGGGTTGTTATTCGGAGGAGGTGTACTGAAAGGCTTTAAGCCTAATTTACTGGCAGCTCAGCTGTAAACTACTGTATTGTGCTGCATTCAGTACTACTTGGAGTGTAAGGATGGGTGGGTTGGTTATATCCCCACATGGAGTGTAGGGTTGGATGGAGATGGTGTGTAGAGGCTGGTTGGGTATGATTTTGCTACTGCATAACTGTTACTGCTACTGATATTGTGATAGGCTAAGGCCCTACTGCATTTTTGACACTATATTGAGATGGGCTAAGGCCCAAATTGTCACTAATACTGAAAAGAGCTTAGACCCAATACTGTTCAACTGTGCACTGTGAATACTGACTGTTTGTTTGTTTCTGTGGGATTACACACTGAGTTTACGCAAACTCACCTTTTTTGTTTAATGTGCACAGGTAATCCCCAAACTTAGACGGACCGGTACGACGGAGGACTTAGCGGTGACCACAATAATTTTTGGACTTCATGGTTTTCAATTTACGATTTATGATTTGATTATTATTGATTATTTGGGTTGTAATTTAAGGATCCTCTGGGACTTTGATTTTAAATTTGAGTTTTTATTTATTTATTTTACTTTATGAATTTATACATGCTAGTTGTAGGAAATTCGGTTTTCAAAAAGTTAAAGTAATTTCTAAATGCATGATCACCTAGACTATTTTATTAAAGCTTTTGCAATGAGGGATGTTTCAAAACAAATGTTTTAAATGAATAAAGACGACTTCCTAAGTTCTAACAAAGGTTTACTAAAGATAATAACATGGAATGTTTTCATCGTAACAACGAGGTTTCAAAAACAATGTCGTGTGATATTGCCAGATACGACCATAACGCGTAACACCCCTAACCTGTATCTTTCACCGGAATGGGGTTACGAGGCATTACCGGACAAGTCACAACTTTTAAACAATCATATAAACACTTAAGTCATATTAAAATATATTTATGTATCCACACAGCATTTACGGATTTTATCTCAAAATTCAACTGAATTAAAACTAAACACATATACATATATATATGACATTTTATTTCATAATAATATACATGCACTCACTAAACCAAAATCATATGCGACATTATCATCATAGAACCATAATCGAACATGCTATATACATTTATTCAAGTCACAAAATAATGCATCATTTCATATACCTAATTTACCGTATTTAAAATACAAATACATAATCAAATCACCATTTTCGATTCCAATAGATAGGTTCATAATATAATTGGTTAAATAACATTTTAATTACACATACACGACATACAAGACTTATAATACACATAGAGTGACATTAAAACTAATCAAATATACAACTTATCTTATTATATGTTTATTGTATATATATATATCCATATTCATTTGAATCATTTTCGAACATTCATATTAAATCATACATACCAAATTTGTATACTAAGATCATGTTCATGCATTACTTCCATAACCTCATATAATCCATATCTAAAACCGCATATTATTCCAACTAATTATTTCACAAATAACCAAATCTATTACATGAACATATGACACAAACATTACTTAATCAATTTATATGTCACTTCATACTTCCAAACATATTCATTTCATTTATACTTTATAACATTCAAAACATATACATTTATGCCTTTATGAATCGAACCTAATTGGTCAAATGGCATAGTCGAACAACAATACACATACATATATATATATATATTTACTAATTTCCCAGTTCATATTAAAATTATCCTGTAGCTTATAGATACATGAAACATAAATCCAAGACTTGTCTATCCAATATCATATTATACAAATTGAAACATATGTTCATCCTCACACACAAACTATACCATAAAATGTACTTCCAAATAAGTTAATTTCATAACTGAATAACCTTAATACCATTCACTACTCAATACCTACTTATAAACCAATCACTTCAAGTATATAAACCATAAATATACTTTAAAACAATTTAAATAACAATCGAATACACATAAATATTAACCATTACATAAATCTCATTCATTAACCATATCTAATTTTCTTGAATCAAATCATATCAAACCACCATGGCAACTCATACCAAACATATCACACATATATATATCATGACCAAATTTCATAAACTTAAACATCATATTTAACTATTTTCGCATGGCTTAATAATTACAACTTCAAGACTAACCAAAACAAATACTAGACTATACATGCCATATGTTCGAAAATTCAAGCTTTAAAGGTACCAAAATAGCGAATGATAGTGTGACGAATTTCTCTGACGATCCCCGAGCTCGTACCAACTTTCAAAATCTATAAAACGAAGAGTAAACATACACACAATAAGCTTTCGCAGCTTAGTAAGTCTTAAGCATTGAAACATTTAAATATAAACTAAAATTTATCAATTCAAACAAAAATAAATCATTAACAACTTATGCACATCACCAACTTAATATCATATATCAAGACTTATATGTTTTGTATTAATTTCACTTTGGTTGAATACTCAAATAAGCATTAGTATAGCTAACCATCACTTTCCTCAATACATATACATTTAAAAGGTCGAATACATATATGTTCAAATATGAAATCTCATAATTCATATTTCACATGAACTCATACCATTAATTCAAGTATGCAACTTAACTTATTTTTCATAACATAGTATGAAAACATACCTGGGCATTTTTAACTTGATTTACATTCGATCTTAATTTCTCATAGCCCGTTGAACCATTCAGAATTAAAAAGGATACTCGGATAGTTGGAAGGCTCGTACAATACCAACGTCCCAGACGTGGTCTTACATGTAATCACATATCGATACCACTGTCCCAGACGGGTCTTACACGAATAAAATACGATGCCAATGTCCCAGACGTGGTCTTACATGTAATCACATATCGATACCACTGTCCCAGACAGGGTCTTACACGAATAAAATACGATGCCAATGTCCCAGACATGATCTTACACGTAAACACAAGTCGATGCTAACGTCCCAGACTGGTCTTACACGAAAACACATATCAAAAATCCTATGTCATGACATATGTATCCTAGCTATTCCTAAGGTTCGTACGGGACTTTCGGACATCAAATCTCGATCGAATCGAACTCGTAACTTAGCTCCCAAGCTTAACTACATTCAACAATGCATATATATATTCATAAAATTCCAATTCATCATATAACATTTATATAATTTCAATTTTAACAACGTGAAATGCTTATAGACTTACCTTGGATATCGACAGACGGAATAAACGACTATTCGTTTATTTTTGACTTCCCCCGATCCAAATCCGTTTTCTTTCGTTCTTGATCTAAATAAATTAAAATTTAACTAATTTAATCACACATTCATTCAATTTAATCCAAAAACACATAAATAGATAATTTACCATTTTGCCCCTAACATTTCACACTTTTTTCAATTTAGTCCCTATTGCATAAAATACAGAATATACAAAATTTGCATATACCATGCTAGGGCCAAATATTCATAAGCATCATACTAGTCCATATATTTCATTTATTTCACATTTAAGTCCCTCAAAATATTATTTTCACAATTTAGTCCAATTTACTCAAATTCATCAAAAATGCAAAAACAATGTTAATCTAGAACATATATTTCATATTTCACCTTCAAACATCACAAAACTCATGAATTCATCAATGTCATATTTCAAAATCATCATCAATTCACAAAATTGAAGCATGGGTTTTGAAGAACACAAAGCAACGATTACAAAAACATAAAAATTATCAGAAATTGAACAAAAACTAACCTTGAATCAAAGAACATCAATGGTCGAATGTTCAAGGCTTTTCTTCTTTTATTTCTTTTGTATTTTCAGCACCAAAAGATGAACAACTCCACCATTTTCATATTTTTGTTTTATTATAATAATATTATTAGATTATTTACTATATTAACCTTTTAATTAATATTTGAAACTTTTATACATTAAGGTCATATTTGTCTATTGCTATCCACTATCTTATAAAATGGCTTAATAACCTCATAAAGCCACTACATTTGATAAACTGTAAAAGTAACATATTTTAAGCCCACATTTAGCATGCTTTTGGATGATTTAAGCCTTGAATTATGTAATTTGGTGCTTTTAATCCTTTGTTTTTATGTTTTATACTTAGAAGAGCACCGGATGATGAAAAGAACGGAAAACGGGCCCAAAATGGAGTAAATGGGCCATATCACAAAATCCACACGGCCTGGGCCCAAGACCACACGGTCGTGCCTCATTCAACAGCTTCGAACACGGCCTGGCCACGACTTACACGGGCGTGTGCCATGGGCGTGTCCCTGCCGTGAGAAAGAAAAGTTTCACTCAGATTGGGATACTTAGGGGCAAAAAAACATATTCAGAAGCCTATATAAACACCCTAAGTATGACCTAAAAGGGGGGAACCTAAGGCTTTAGTCAGGGGGCGTCCAGCTAGTCCAAAGAGGGCAGATTTGTGGAGATTTACTCAAAGATAGCCAGTTGATTCATCTCAAGAAGCCGGAATCATACTCAAGACGGAGGATCTCTCCTTCAATTCCTTCAGGGGGTTTTAGAGATTTCTTATGTTTTGTTTTATCTTTTCTTCTGAGATGTTTTCCTTTATTATTATTATGAACTAAACCCTCAGATACCTGAGGGGGATGAAACCTAAGATGAATCTTGTTATCGTATGCTAAACTATATGATAAATATTTGACTTGTTCTTAATTATGTGTTCTTAATTCTTGTGTTGATATTTTCGGGATATTAATTCAAGTGTGATGTGCTTAGGTGGAGGAGCAAAAGTCCCTGCCTAAGAGTAGATCTAGCATAATTAAGCAGAGTTGATCGCACGCCTAGAGATAGGGTGACGAGATTTTGCCGGATTAGGGTGAAACCTACTATGGGAGTCCATAGATCGAGTTAATGCAATTCTAGGGGTTTTAGTTAGAAAGAGATTTCAATTAATCAACCTAGGGTTAGACGTTAGTCGCCTCAAGAGAGGGATTAATATAACTTAGGGAATCTTACGGATCAAGTCAAATGAATAAATCGTCTGGTTCAGAGTTAGATAACAAGTGAAGTCTAGGTGGATTCTTTCTTGGGTATCGTCTTAATCAATTGGTTTTTCCTCAAAGATATTTTCCCAATTTCATTCTTCTTTGTCTTAGAGTCTTTAGTTTAGTAGTTAGTTAATTTTAGTTTAGATAAACAATTCCCTAAATTCTTAAGCTAGATAATAAAAAGAGAGTTAGTATTAGTACTTTTGGTTCCTTTGGGTTCGACAATCCGGTCTTGCCTTAACTATACTATTGTTCGATAGGTGCGCTTGCCTCAAATCGTTGTCATAGTTAGTTTCCAGGTTCGATAATTCTTTATATAAATTTTAAGACTTTGACATCGCATAAAACAACGATCAAGTTTTTGGCACCGTTACCGGGAAACTGAAATATTAAGAACACTTAATTTTTATTACTTTAGCCATATTTATTTTCATTTTATTTTTGCAATTAAATTTTATTTTTGTTTTTCTAAATTTTCTTCTTTCACTCCTTTTAGGCACCTCTAGTATATGACTAGAAGAAACCCGACAAGACCCCTACTTTACGACAGTGATATTGAAGGTACCGTTCACAGAAATCACAGAGAAATAAGGTGAAGCTTAAACTACATAGAAGAAGAGCAAGAAGCCGAAATTAATACCACTGAAGAGATGGCTGAGAATAATCCGCCACCTCCAGAGATGGCCGAACATCATGCTCCACGCACTATGTATGATTATGCTAAACCTAGTTTAACAGGAACTGAGTCTAGTATTGTTAGGCCTACTATTGCTGCAAATAATTTTGAACTGAAACCTAACACTATACAGATGATACAACAGTTTGTTCAGTTTGATGGTTTGCAGGATGAGGATCCTAACACACACTTAGCGAATTTTTTAGAATTCTGTGATACCTTCAAGATAAATGGCGTTTCTGATGATGCCATCCGTCTTCGGTTATTTCCCTTTTCTCTGAGGAATAAAGCCAAACAGTGGTTGCATTCTCTTACACGAGGGTCAATCACTAGATGGGATCAAATGACCGATAAATTTTTATTAAAATATTTCCCACCGGCCAAAATGGCCAAATTGAGGAATGATATCTCTTCTTTTGTGCAGATGGACTTAGAGACACTTTACGATGCATGGGAGAGATACAAAGATTTGTTAAGGAGGTGCCCACACCACGGATTACCTTTGTGGCTACAGGTTCAAACTTTCTACAACGGTGTGAACCCTTCAATAAGGCAACTAATTGATTCAGCTGCTGGCGGAACTCTGAATAACAAAACTCCTGAAGCGGCCTACGAGTTTATAGAGGAGATGTCACTGAATAACTATCAGTGGCAAGTTACAAGGACAAGACCAGCCAAAGCAGCCGGAGTTTTCAACCTCGACGTAGTGACCGCGCTATCAAATCAGGTAGAGTTGCTACATAAAAAATTTGATGGTTTATATGGTTCTTCGCAGGCACATCCAGTTATGTAGTGCGACGCAAATGGAGGAGTGGCGAATCTTGAGTACCCACCTTACAGACAGGGCACGGAAAGTGAACAAATGAACTATATGGGTAACAATTTCCGATCTAACAATAACCCTTATAGTAATACCTATAATCCAGGTTGGAAGAACCACCCCAATTTCTCATGGGGTGGCCAAGGAAATTAAAGACAACAACCATCCCAAAAATTCCAACAACAGCCCTACCCACAGGAAAAGAAGCCAAACCTTAAGGAGATGCTGACAAAATTCATAGCAGCCACAGAAACACGTGTTCAGAATACCGAGACAACCCTGAAAATCAACAAGCCTCGATTCAAAGGATCAACAATCAGTTAGGGCAACTCGCTAAGTAGATTTCTGAAAGACCACAAGGAAGCCTACCAAGCAACACCGAGACTAACCCAAATGAGCAAACTCAAGCCATAACAGCTCAAGATAGTGAAATGTTAGACGAGCCCAATTTAAGGCACGAGAATATGGTAGAAGAAGGAAATGTTGAGGTAAAATCAAAACCGGTAATCAAAAAGTACAAACCTCTCATACCATATCCCGAAGCGATAACGAAAGACGACACAGAGGAACAGTTCGGTAAGTTTCTTAAACTTTTAAAGAAATTACATATTAACTTACCGTTTCTTGAAGCTCTTTAGCAAATGCCAGATTCTAGGAAATTTTTAAAGAAGCTATTGACAAATAAACGGAAGATAGATGAGATATCACATGTGGAGCTGAACGCAGTATGCTCAGCAATGTTGCAAAATAAACTACCACAGAAATTAAAAGATCCAGGGAGTTTTACAATTCCATGCTTAATTGGTAGTTTATCTATTGATAATGCGTTAGCTGATTTAGGGGCAAGCATAAACGTCATGCCTTATAAAATGCTTAAACAACTAGGTCTAGAAAAACCCAAACAAACTAGGATGAGCATTCAATTAGCTGATAAAACTGTTAGAATTCCTAAGGGTATAATCGAAGATGCACTCGTGAAAATTGATAAATTCGTATTCCCAGTAGACTTTGTCGTTTTAGACATGGATGAAGACAACACGATCCCCCTAATTTTAGGAAGACCATTCTTAGCAACTGTCAGAACAAAGATCGATGTTGATGCAGGCAAACTCATACCCTGTGTAGGTGACGAGACAATCACTCTTCAAGCTCTCGATTCAGCTAGGACATCAAATAATCAAGGTAAGAAAGTAAATTCTATTGATAACCATTTGGTTAACCCTTCTTTTCAAGAAGCACCACAGCATGATCCCGATCCTAGACCCTGTGCCAACAAAGAAATAACTCACGAGGAACAAGGGATTCAGATCGATGAACTAGAAGAGTGGAAGATGCATCTCAAAGAAAAACTAGTGATACATGAAGTAGAATCAAAGCCACTCTACGAGACGGACAAGTTCAAAATCAGTGATCAGGTATTGTTAGATAAAGTAGACCCACGAATACCTCCCCCTGATCCTAACACAAACAAAGAAATCCCTTTTAAGGTGGTCAATGTTTACCCTTACGGAACAATCGAGCTAAGTAACCCTATTTTTGGCACTTTGAAAATAAACGCTACTCGTCTTACACTTTATCATGATAATGGAACTGCTAGCATGAGGAAGGACTTTCAACTCCTCAAACGACCATGAATATGCGAATGAGAGATAAGTCTAGCTTAAGACTATAAATGAGCGCTTCTCGGGAGGCAACCCGAGTATTAACCCCATTAACTTCTACATTTTTATTTTATCTTATTTATTTTATTTTATCATTTCTTTATAGCACCTAACTATAAACTAACCAAAAGTACAGAATTTCAACCCACACGGCCTTGCACACGGCCGTGGCCGTGGCCGTGTGGATGCATCGAATCTCCGTACTGACATGGCAGAGATGGTACGAGTCAGAGCGAATCAATTTTCAAGTCACGGACTCCAACTACCACGCCGCGGCCATGCGATGTGGCCGTGGCCGACACTGTTAGATCATACACGGGCGTGGAGATCAGAACATGGGCGTGGGATAAGTGAAAAAAACACAATATGGCCGTGCAATATGGCCGTGTAACACAACACGCCCACGGCACACGGGCGTGGGGACGTACTTGATCGCTGAAATCAGAGCTTTAAAATTTATAAAACGAATGATCAAACCTGGAAACTAACTCTGACAATGACTAAAGGCAAGTGTACCTATCGAACAGTAGTATAGCTTAGGCAAGACCAGATTATCGAACCCAAAGGAACTAAAAGTACTTAATACTAACTTTCTTTTTATTATTTAGCCTTAAAAACGGAGTGAAGTTACTTTTAAACTTGAATTGACAAGAATTAAACTAAGAACACAAAGACAAAAAGGACGATTTGGAAAATAATTTGAAGAAAACTCAATTGATCACGACGATACCCTTAGGAAGAATCCACCTAGACTTCACTTGTTATCTAACCCTAGATTAATTAGTGGAACTCTCGCTCACTTATAATAACCCTCTAGAATAGCAGTAAATCGATCAATGGACTCCCATATTAGGTTTCACCCTAATCCGGCAAAATCTCGTAACCCTATCTCTAGGCGTTCGATCAACTCCGCTTAATTATGTTAGATCTACTCTGAGGCAGGGTCTATTCCTCCTCCACCTAAGCACATTAGATTTGGATTAAGCAACATAATTAAGAACAAACTAAGTAATTCATCATATAACTTAAAAACCTAATAACAAGATTCGTCTAGGTTTCATCCCCTTCAGGTATCTGAGGGGTTTAGTTCATAATGAATAACAAAAACATCGCAAGAGAAAGGATAAAACAAAACATAAGAAATCCCTAAAACCCCCTGAAGTAATTGAAGGAGAATTCTGCCGTCTTGAGTATAACTCCGGCTTCTTGGGATGGATCAACTGGCTATCCTTGCGTTATTCCCTAACTCTGACCTTCTCGGCTTGGCTCCTTGGCCTAGCTTTGATGCCTTTTCAAAGGTGGCACTTAGGGGATATATATAGGCTATTGGAATACGATTCTTTCTCCCTAAGTATCTTTTTCCGACTGAAATTACTCTTTCAGCGACAGAGGCATGGCCATGGCACACGCCCGTGTGGATCGTGTTCAAACCGTGTTCGGACTTTTAATTTGAGGCACAGCCATGCGATGCGGAGTTGAGGCCGTGCTCTAGGTGATCGTTGAGGCACGGCCGTGGGGGCTTTGGGCCAGGCCGTGTCAATTTCGTACTAAGGCCTATTTACTCTGTTTTGGGCCCGTTTTGAGTTCTTTTCATCCTCGGGTGCTTTCCTGGGTATAAGACATGAAAAGAACGGATTACAAGCACCTTTTTATATAAATCAAGGAATAAATCATCGAAAAGCATATTAAATGTGGGTTAAAATATGTTACAATTACGGTTTATCAAATACCCCCACACTTAAGCTTTTGCTTGTCCTCAAGTAAAATTCTCAACTTACAATTAAAACGAACTTTCCATGATCTACAATTTTTATCAACAATGCCTTATCATAGTTCATAGATAATTTATACATGGATAATTCAATTTAAAGAGACCTAAAGAATTAAACGAGACAAGTCATAAGTTTGTACTTCGAAAACATAGGTGTCTCCCCTTATTTAAATAACTACCTTTTCAATTCAAAGCCGACAAAGATTGATGTCCTCACTAAGGATTCACTCAAATCACTCTAAAGTGTTTAAGGTTCAGGAAAAGATCGCTCATAAGTCGTACTTGAAAAGTTAATCCCATAGGCTTGCCTGAAAATCAAATCTCTACCATTGTAATATGAGATGATGAATAGATCAAAAGGTCTTTGTTAAGGTTGTAACAGGGCTAGGGTTAAAGGTGTGGTCACAGGCCGAAATTAGAAGGTTAGAATCAAGATCGAATTGATAAGTACCTACCTAAGAATACCGAGATTACATCAACTAAAAATGATAATGCACCTTCTAATACGAGCCTTGAAAATAAACTTTGATTTGTATAAGCTCACTTTTTATACTATTAATGCTGAATATGTTTTGAAATATATATATATATTTAAGAACAAACTAAATAATACAAGATCGATTTAACTGCTAGAATCATAAACTTAAGTAACTTGATCAACTCAATTCTCGATTTAGGGGTAGTCAAAAGAAAGGATGATAATAAAGAGGCTTTGGGTTAATATTAGTAGCTGAGTCAATAAAAAGGATCGTTAGGATCAACGAGGTTCACTAGGGGTTATTTGTTAAGGGTAGGCTATTTAGTGGTGTAAGTGGGTTAAAACCTAGGTGCCTTTATCATTTCTGTAATATTAACTCAAAAAGTGTGGTCTCGATATGCATATATGAGGCAAGTTCTAGAATAACAGTTCATGGTAGACACACTCATAATCACAGAATGAGCACGAAAAAGAATGTATGCTTTATAAGGTTTAAAATCTCACAAAAATTATGGGTGTTTTGACATCTTCCTTGTAAATTTCAAATTTCAAGGTAGTACTTAAAATTAGGTTAACAACCTAGCAAAATTTTAATTCTTGAAAAAGAGACTTATCAAGCTTAATTCTCTAGTATTCTTTAAATTTAATCATCAATGTACAATTAACTATGACTTATTCTAAAACATGTCGATAAAAATCACAAATCATTAGAAATTTCATCCTAATTAGTAATATGACAACTTTGCAAAAAAAACAAGACTAAATCAGGGATTTGAGAATAATGAAAAAAGTTTGGCACTGTTATTCCACTTTTACCATCAGGGATTTGAGAATAATGAAAAAAGTTAGGCATGAAAAAAAAGTTAGGCATTTTTACCCCCCACACTTAAGATGTACATTGTCCTCAATGTACAAATATAGATAATATCTTTATTTTTATAGAAATCAAAAGTGAGGGTGTGAGGTACTCCCTAAATTCTTGGGCGGGTTCGGTGGAGGATATGGTGAATACAGCGAAGGCGTCGGTATGGTGGTGGTGTTAGTTCCCAAGCTCTACGCTAGATGAAAAAATTGGGGAACTCGTGAAGGATTAGCCAGGGGTTATTAAGACATAATTAAACTAAGCTAAATATAAAATTAAAAACAAGAAAGAAAAAGGAAATGAGACTAAGAAGGAAAACGAAAATAAAAGAAAAGAAGAATGGACCGAAGAGTTCTTATTCAAGGATGGTTCGCAAGGTGGGTGCGACTTCTAGGGCTGTGGAGGTGGTGGTGGTGGAGAGAGTGGTGTGGCTATCGTGGTAGTCGGCGTGACTCCCTAGCAGCCTGGTCAACCTAACACTAAGAAACTAAAAGAAAATTAAACGAAAAGAGCAGTAGAGAAGTTTAGATAAGGAAAATAAAGGAGAAGAGAAACAAAAAGAAAAAATAAATTGGTCTCAAAGACCCTTGGCTTGGTGATAAGTCGAAGCTGCCTGCATGAACTCATGATGATCGTTCTCCATTGAGGAGCCTATGCTTAGCTTCTTCCGCTTCTTCGACATGATTTTGTGTGGCATAAGGGGAAGAGCTGTGGGGTTTAACTAGTATTTAAATTCTGGCATGTTCACACGCCCGTGGTGTAAGGCCGTTTCGATTTACACGGCCGCCTCGCACGGCCGTGTTTGGTAGCCCATGCCCGTGTTTGTGAAGTCAGTAAATGGCACGGTTGGACCACACGGGCGTGCTCTACCCGTGGTGTGCAAGTCAGTAGCTTCACACGGTTTAGGGGCACGACCATGCCTTTCTGTCGGTGCCCGTGGGAAGGGTGGTTGAATCCGTGACGTTAAGGGGGTGGCTGGACTGACTTGCACGGCCCCTGCTCTATCAGTGTGGCAGTTTCGGTGGTCCACACGGCCACGGACATGGCCGTGTGAAAAGCCGTGTGGCCTGGGAATCTGCAGTTTTGGTTAGTTAAAAAGAAAAGAAAGAAAGGAAACTGAAAATAAAATTTAAAGAAAAATATGGTTAGTGCTCGGGTTGCCTCCCGAGAAGCGCTCGTTTATAGTCTTAAGCTAGACTTTCCTCGTAAAAAAAATTTTAGGGGGGTTTGAAGGTTTGAATATCTTCCCTCATGCTTAAATTTCCTTGACAAAGTTGGGGTTGAGGAGCGGTTACCTTGAAATTGCCAAATATTGGATTGCTTACCTCGACTATTTCGTGTGGGAAGATATCTTGTACCTTAAGAAGAATTTCTCCCTTTGCCCTCAGGTCTGTTGTAGTGATGTGAGGATCGGCTTTGTCTAACAGTACCTGGTCTTCTATTTTGAAGTGGTTGGATGTCCCTACGAGCTCTTCTGGTGGTTCTTCTGGTTTTACTTCGTGTGGATCTGGCTCTTCTTTGACCTGTATCTTCTGCTCCTCAACCCTAAGGCTTCGTTCCTTGTGTGACTCTATTTTGTCGACTTGGGTTCTATGAGTTGGCTCAGGTTCTAGGCTTTGTGATGTTTCCTGCGATGAAAGTTGAACAATTTGATTATTATTTGAAGTGACTTTCTTACCTTCATCGATTGTTGTCCTGGCCGAGTCAAGAGCTTGAAGACTGATTGATTCGTCACCTACACAAAGTATAAGTTCTCCTGTGGCAACATCAATTTTTGTCTTGGCAGTTGTTAAGAATGGTCTTCCTAGAATTAGGGGAATTGAATTATCCTCATCCATGTCTAAAACAACAAAGTCTACGGGGAAAACAAATTTATCAATTTTGACTAAAACATCTTCGATAATGCCCCTAAGAATTCTAACAGTTTTATCAGCTAATTGAATGCTCATCCTAGTTTGTTTGGGCTTCCCTAGACCTAGTCGTTTAAACAATGTATAAGGCATGACATTGATACTTACCCCTAAATCAGCTAACGCGTTATCAACACTTAGTTTACCAATTAAACAAGGAATAGTAAAACTCTCTGGATCATTTTGTTTCCGTGGTAGTTTATTCTGTAGCATTGCTGAGCATACTGCGTTCAATTCCACATGTGGCACTTCGTCTAGTTTGCGTTTGTTGGTCAAGAGCTGTCTTAAAAATTTCCTTGGGTCTGGCATCTGGAAAAGAGCTTCAAGAAGAGGTAAGTTAATATGTAATTTTTTTAGAAGCTTAAGAAACTTACCGAACTGTTCCTCTGAATCGTCTCTTTTTATGGCTTCAGGATAAGGTATACGAGGTTTTGGCTTTTCTTGTATTACCGATTTTGGCTTTTCTTGTATTACCTTTGTTTTACCTTCGTCTACCTTATTTTCTGGCTTTGGATCAGGGTCACCTAACCCCTTACTGTCCTGAACTGTGATGGCTTGAATTTGCTCTTTAGGGTTAATCTCGGTGTTACTCGATAGACGTCTTTGCTGTCGTTCTGACATCAGCTTTGCGAGTTGTTCGACTGCATTAGTGACTTCTTTGACTGACTTAGTAATTTCCCCGATTCGACTCTCATTGCTTTTGATTGTTCTTTCAGTTTCTTGGATGCATTTCTCTGTGTCTGCTGAGAATTTTGCCATCATCTCCTCGAGGGTCAGTTTCTTCTATTGTGGATAAGGTTGATTTTGTAAGTTTTGAGGAGGTTGTTGCCTTTGATTTCCTTGATTTCCTTGACCTCCTCACGAAAAATTTGGGTGGTTCCTCCAACCTAGATTGTAAGTGTTACTATAAGGATTATTATTGGATCGGAAATTATTACCTATATAGTTCATCTGGTCATTCTCTGCTTCTGGTTGGTAGGGTGGGTATTCAGGATTCGCCACGGTTCCACTTGAGTCGCACTGCATGACTGGATGTGCCTGCGAAGAACACAAACTATCAAGCTTTTTATTAATCATCTCTAGTTGTGTTGATAGCATGGTCACTGCATCGACGTTGAAAACTCCTGCTAATTTTGTTGGTTTGGTTCTTGAAGCCTGCCATTGATAATTATTCAGTGACATCTCCTCAATGAACTCGTAGGCTGCTTCTGGAGTTTTGTTGTTCAGAGTTCCACCGGCGGCTGAATCAATCAGTTGCCTCGTTGAGGGGTTTACACCGTTATAGAAGGTTTAGACTTGTAGCCACAAGGGTAAGCCATGGTGTGGGCACCTCCTCAAGAGATCCTTAAATCTCTCCTATGCATCGTATAGCGTTTCTAAATCCATCTGCACAAAAGAAGAGATACCATTCCGTAATTTAGCCGTTTTGGCTAGTGGAAAATATTTCATTAAAAACTTTTCGGTCATTTGATCCCATGTAGTGATTGACCCTCGTTGTAACGAGTTTAACTACTGTTTAGCTTTATTTCTCAATGAAAAAGGAAATAACCGAAGACGTATGGCATCATCAGAAACGCCATTTATTTTGAAGGTATCACAGAACTCTAAAAAATTAGCTATATTCGTGTTTGGATCTTTGTCCTGCAAACCATCAAATTGAACAAACTGTTGAATCATTTGTATTGTGTTAGGCTTTAATTCAAAATTGTTAGCAGATATAGCAGGCCTAACAATACTCGATTCTGCTCCTGTTAAATGCGGTTTCGCATAATCAAACATTGTACGTGGAGCATTATTCTCCCCTACATCACGTGGTGGTGGGTTGTTTTCGTCCATCCCTTCAGTAGGATTGGATCTGCCTTCTTCCTCTATTTCTGTATAATCTAAGGCTCGCCTGGTTTCTCGACGATTCCTGCCAGCGGTGGCTTCGATTTCACTGTCGTATACCAAAGGTCCTCTTGGGTTCCTTCTAGTCATAAACTAGAGGTACCTGCTAGGAAAAGAAAGAAAGAAAATTTCAGCAAAAATTAAAAATAGAAATAAAAACAAAAATAAATTGCGAAAAATAAAAATTATGGCTAAAGTAATAAAAATAGAGTTTTCTTAATATTTTAATTCCCCGGCAACGGCGCCAAAAACTTAATCGCTGAAATCAGAGCTTTAAAATTTATAAAACGAATGATCAAACCTGGAAACTAACTCTGACAACGATTAAAGGCAAGTGTACCGATCGAACAGTAGTATAGCTTAGGCAAGACCGGATTATCGAACCCAAAGGAACTAAAAGTACTTAATACTAACTTTCTTTTTATTATTTAGCCTTAAAAACGGAGTGAAGTTGCTTTTAAACTTAAATTGACAAGAACTAAACTAAGAACACAAAGACAAAAAGGACGATTTGGAAAATAACTTGAAGAATACTCAATTGATCACGACGATACCCTCAGGAAGAATCCACCTAGACTTCACTTGTTATCTAACCCTTAATTATACGATTTCTTTACTTAGCTTGATCCGTAGGACTCTCTAACCTATATTAAACCCTTTCTCGAAGCGAATAACGTTTAACCTTAAGTTAATTAGTGGAACTCTCGTTCGCTTATAATAACCCTCTAGAATAGCAGTAAATCAATCAATGGACTCTCATATTAGGTTTCACCCTAATCCAGCAAAATCTCGTAACCCTATCTCTAGGCGTTCGATCAACTCCGCTTAATTATGTTAGATTTACTCTGAGGCAGGGTCTATTCCTCCTCCACCTAAGCACATTAGATTTGGATTAAGCAACATAATTAAGAACAAACTAAGTAATTCATCATATAACTTAAAAATCAAATAACAAGATTCGTGTAAGTTTCATCCCCTTCAGGTATCTGAGGGGTTTAGTTCATAATGAATAACAAAAACATCGCAAGAGAAAGGATAAAACAAAACATAAGAAATCCCTAAAACCCCCTGAAGGAATTGAAGCAAAATTCCGCCGTCTTGAGTATAACTCCGGCTTCTTGGGATGGATCAACTGGCTATCATTGCGTTATTCCTTAACTCTGACCTTCTCGGCTTAGCTCCTTGGCCTAGCTTTGATGCCTTTTTAAAGGTGGCACTTAGGAGATATCTATAGGCTCTTGGAATGCGATTCTTTCTCCCTAAGTATCATTTTTTGACTGAAATTACTCTTTCCAGCGACAGAGGCACGGCCATGGCATACGCCCGTGTGGATCGCGTTCAAACCGTGTTCGGACTTTTAATTTGAGGCACGGCCGTGCGAGGCAGAGTTGAGGCCGTGCTCTAGGTGATCGTTGAGGCACAACCATGTGGGCTTTAGGCCAGGCCATGTCAATTTCGTACTAAGGCCCATTTACTCTGTTTTAGGCCCGTTTTAAGTTCTTTTCATCCCCGGGTGCTTTCCTGGGTATAAGACATGAAAAGAACGGATTACAAGCACCTTTTTATATAAATCAAGGAATAAATCATCGAAAAGCATATTAAATTTGGGTTAAAATATGTTACAATTACATTTTATCAGTACCAGACCTGAAAATTCTATTTAAACCACCCCCTCCCTCTTCTAACCTTCTCCTCATCTCCCTTCTTCCATATCATTTTCTTTTTCTTTTCTTTTTCAGATCTTTAACCTCCCATATCATTCTTCTAACTCTTTATCTCCACAATGGCCATGTCAAAGAAACGAAAGGATCCAAGCACAGTCTTCCTTAGGGAGACCGATCTACATAAGTTCATGCCGGCCGCTTCATCCACTCGACAAGCCAAGGATCTTTAAGGCCATTTATTTTTTCTTCTTTTTTACTCTTCTCCTGTATTTTCCTTCACTTTGACTATCTTATGCTTAATTTAGTTTATTTTATCTTATTTTCTTGGTTTTAGGTTCTAAAGGCTGCTAGGGAATCACACTGGAACCACGACCACTGACTCACTACAGCCTTAGAAGTCACACCCACCTCGCGAACCATCCAACAATAAGGACTCTTCGGTCCATTCATCTTTAATTTTAATTTTATTTACATCTCTATTTTCTTTCTCTTTCTCTTTCTTTTCCTTAACTATATATTTAGTTTATTTTAAATATGTCTTTATATTCCCTGTCTAATTCTCTACGAGCTTCCTAATTTCTTCATCTAGCACAGGAATTCGAGGCAGCCCCTCCAACTTGTCTTTCACCTCCAAATCAAGTTTCCATACCCTCCAAGGATTTCATCCATAATTCAGGAAGTTTCACTTCTCTCCCTATCTTTTGATTACTCTATTGCTATTATCTATCTTTGTACATTGAGGGCAATATACATCTTAAGTGTGGGGGGTTAATTATAGTATTATTTGAAAATCCCTAAATTATGCCTTGTTCTTAAGTAATTTTATCATATTATGATTAGAATGAAAATTCCTTTGATTTATGATTTTTATTGATATGTTTTAGAGTAAGTCATTGATAATTGTGTATTGATGATTAAATTTGAAGGATACTAGAGAAATCAAGCATGATAAGTCTATTTTTAAGAAAATTAAAAATTTTGTTAGTTGTCTACCTGAATCTAATTATTACCTTGAAGTTTGAAATTTACGAGGTTGATATCAAATACTCATAATTTTTGTGAGATCTTGAGCCTTTTAGAGCATACATTCCTTCGTGCTCACTTTTTATTATAAGTGTGTCAACATTGATTTGTTATTCTAGAACTTGCATTGATTATACATATCGAGACCACACCTTTGATTTGATATACAGAGATGATAAAGGCACCTAGGTTTTAACCCACTCACTCCACTAAAAGCCTACCTCCACAATTAACCCCTAGTGAACCCTGTTTAATCCTAACAACCCTTTTTATTGACTCACTGACTAATATTAACTCAAAACCTTTTGTATTTGTTATCACCATCCTTTTTTTTTACTACCCTTATGTCGAGATTTGATTTGATCAGTTGCCTAACTATTTTATCTATTTCGATTATATTTGACTTGTTCTTAAAAAAAAATCGAAGTATATTCATTTATTAGTTTTGTGATTAGGTGAGCTTATACATTAAATTTTAAAGTATTGAAGAAGAAGCTCATATCAGAATATTATTTAATTATTATCAGTTCAATATCTCTAGTTAGGTAAATTGCCAGGTTAATCTCGATTTTAGCCCTCCAATTCAGCCTTTATCCACACCTTTGACCCAAGCCCCATTACAACCCTGTAAAGACCTTTTGATTTGTGTATCATCTCATATTGTAGTGGTGGAGATTTGATTTTCATGCAAGCATATGGGATTAACTTTTCATGTTTGACTTTTGAGTGCTTAATTCTGAACCTTAAAACACTTTGAGTGGTTTGAGTGAATCTTTAGTGAGGATGTCAACTCTTGTCGATTTTGAATCAGAGGTAATTAATTAGGTAAGGGGAAACACCTAACGTTTTTCGGGTTATAAATGTATGACTTTGATTGTTTGAATCTTTAGGACTTGATAAACCGTAATTGTAACATATTTTAACCCCATTTAATATGCTTTTCAATTATTTATTCCTTGATTTTTATAAAAAGGTGCTTGTAATCCTTTCTTTTCATGTCTTATACTCAGGAAAGCACCCGAGGATGAAAAGAACTCAAAACGGGCCCAAAACGGAGTAAATGGGCCTTAGTACAAAATTGACACGGCCTGGCCCAAAGTCCACACAGCCGTGCCCCAACGATCACCTAGAGCACGGCCTTAACTCCGCCTCGCACGGTCGTGCCTCAAATTAAAAATCCGAACACGGTTTGAACGCGATTCAGACGGGCGTGTGCCATAGCCGTGCCTCTGTCGCTGGAAAGAACAATTTCAGTCGGAAAAGGATACTTAGGGAGAAAGAATCGTATTCCAAGAGCCTATATATATCCCCTAAGTGCTACCTTTGAAAAGGCATCAAAGCTAGGCCAAGGAGCCAAGCCGGGAAGGTCAGAGTTAGGGAATAACGCGAAGATAGCCAGTTGATCCATCCCAAGAAGCCGGAGTTATACTCAAGACGGTGGAATTCTCCTTCAATTCCTTCAGGGGGTTTTAGGGATTTCTTATGTTTTGTTTTATCTTTTCTCTTGTGATGTTTTCTTTATTCATTATGAACTAAACCCCTCAGATACTTGAAGGGGATGAAACCTAGACGAATCTTGTTATTTAGTTTTTTTTAGTTATATGATGAATTACTTAGTTTGTTCTAATGTGCTTAGGTGGAGGAGGAATAGACCCTGCCTAAGAGTAGATCTAACATAATTAAGCGGAGTTGATCGAACGCCTAGAGATAGGGTTACGAGATTTTGCCGGATTAGGGTGAAACTTAATATGGGAGTCCATTGATCGATTTACTGCTATCCTCGAGGGTTATTATAAGCGAACGAGAGTTCCACTAATTAACCTAGGGTTAGACGTTATTCACCTCGAGAGAGGGTTTAATATAGGTTAAGGAGTCCTACAGATCAAGCTAAGTGAAGAAATTGTATAATTAAGGGTTAGATAACAAGTGAAGTCTAGCTGGATTCTTCCTGAAGGTATCCTCGTGATCAATTGAGTTTTCTTCAAGTTATTTTCCAAATCGTCCTTTTTGTCTTTGTGTTCTTAGTTTAGTTCTTGTCAATATAGTTTTAAAGCAATCTTCACTCTAATTCTAAGGCTAAATAATAAAAAGAAAGTTAATATTAATACTTTTAGTTCCTTTGGGTTCGATAATCCGATCTTGCCTAAGCTGTACTACTGTTCGATAGGTACACTTGCCTTTAATCGTTGTCAGAGTTAGCCTCCAGGTTCGATCATTCTTTTATAAATTTTTAAAACTCTGATTTCAGCGATCAAATTTTTGGCGCCGTTTCCGGGGAACTAAAATATTAAGAAAACTCTATTTTTATTACTTTAGCCCTAATTTTTATTTTTTCGCAAGTTATTTTTGTTTTTATTTCTATTTTTACTTTTTGCTGAAATTTTCTTTCTTTCTTTTCCTAGCAGGTACCTCTAGTTTATGGCTAGAAGGAACCCAAGATGACCTTTGGTATACGATAGTGAAATTGAAGCCACCGCTCGCAGGAATCGTTGAGAAACCAGGCGAGCCTTAGATTACACAGAATTAGAGGAAGAAGGCAGATCCAATCCTACTGAAGGGATGGACGAAAACAACCCACCACCACGCGATGTGGGGGAGAATAATGCTCCACGTACAATGTTTGATTATGCGAAACCGCATTTAATAGAAGCAGAATCGAGTATTGTTAGGCCTGCTATATCTGCTAACAATTTTGAATTAAAGCCTAACACAAGACAAATGATTCAACAATTTGTTCAATTTGATCAGGACGAAGATCCAAACACGCATATAGCTAACTTTTTAGAGTTCTGTGATACCTTCAAAATAAATGGCATTTCTGATGATGCCATACGTCTTCGATTATTTCCTTTTTCATTAAGAAATAAAGCTAAACAGTGGTTAAACTCGTTACAACGAGGGTCAATCACTACATGGGATCAAATGACCGAAAAGTTTTTAATGAAATATTTTCCACCAGCCAAAACGGCCAAATTATAGAATGATATCTCTTCTTTTGTGCAGATGGATTTAGAAACGTTATACGATGCATCGGAGAGATTTAAGGATCTCTTGAGGAGGTGCCCACACCATGGCTTACCCTTGTGGCTACAAGTCCAAACCTTCTACAACGGTGTGAACCCCTCAACAAGGCAACTGATCGATTCAGCTGCCGATGGAACCCTGAACAACAAAACTCCAGAAGCAGCCTACGAGTTCATTGAGGAGATGTCACTGAATAATTATCAATGGCAGGCTTCAAGAACCAAACCGACAAAATCAGCAGGAGTCTTTAATGTCGATGCAGTGACCATGCTATCAACACAGCTAGAGATGATGAATAAAAAGCTTGATAGTTTGTGTTCTTCGCAGGCACATCTAGTCATGCACTGCGACGCAAGTGGAACCGTGGCAAATCCTGAGTACCCACCCTACCAACCAGAAGCAGAGAGCGAACAGATGAACTATATAGGTAATAATTTTCAATCCAATAATAATCCTTATAGTAACACTTACAATCCAGGTTGGAGGAACCACCCAAATATTTCGTGGGGAGGTCAAGGAAATCAAAGGCAACAACCTCCTCAAAATTTCCAAAATCAGCCCTATCCACAAGAGAAAAAATCGACCCTCGAGGATATGATGGCAAAATTCTCAGCAGACACAGAGAAACATATCCAAGAAACTGAGAGAACAATCAAAAGCAATGAGAGCCGAATCGGGGAAATTACTAAATCAGTCAAGGAAGTCACTAATGCAGTCAAACAACTTGCAAAGCTGATGTCAGAACGACCGCAAGGTCGTCTACTAAGCAACACTGAGATTAACCCTAAGGAACAAGTTCAAGTCATCACAGCTCAGAATAATAAGGGGTTAGATAAACCTGATACAAGGCCAGAAAATAAGGTAGAAGAAGGTAAAATAGAGGTAACGCAAGAAAAGTCAAAACTGGCAATTAAAGAGTACCAACCTCGCATACCTTACCCCAAAGCTATAAAAAGAGACGATTTAGAGGAACAGTTTGGTAAGTTTCTTAAACTTTTAAAGAAATTACATATTAACTTACCTCTTCTTGAAGCTCTTTTCCAGATGCCAGACTCAAGGAAATTTTTAAGACAACTCTTGACCAACAAAAGCAAAATAGATGAAGAGCACCACGTGGAACTAAACGCAACATGCTCAGCAATATTACAAAATAGACTACCACAGAAACTAAAAGATCCAGGGAGTTTTACAATTCCATAATTAATTGGTAGTTTAAATATTGATAATGCATTAGCTGATTTAGGGGCAAGCATAAATGTCATGCCTTATTCACTGTTTAAACGACTAGGTCTAGGGAAGCCCAAACAAACTAGGATGAGTATTCAATTAACTGATAAAACTGTTAGAATTCCTAGGGGCATTATTGAAGATGTTCTTGTAAAAATCGATTAATTTGTTTTCCCAGTAGACTTTGTTGTCTTAGACATGGATGAGGATAATTCAATCCCCTTAATTTTAGGAAGACCTTTTCTAGCAACTGCAAAGACTAAAATTGATGTTGCCATAGGTGAACTCATACTTCGTATAGGTGATGAATCAATCAGTCTTCAAGCTCTAGACTCGGCCAGGACAACAGTCGATAAAGGTAAGAAAGTCACTTCAATTGATAATCAAATTATTCAACCTTCATCGCAGGAAACATCGCAAGGCCTAAACCCTGAGCCAACTCATAGACCCCAATTCAACAAAGAAACATCACACAAGGAACGAAGCCTTAGGGTCGAGGAGCAGAAGATACAGGTCAAAGAAGAGCCAGATCCACACGAAGTAAAACCAGAAGAACCACCAGAAGAGCTCGTAGGGACATCCAACCACTTCAAAATAGGAGACCAGGTACTGTTAGACAAAGTCGATCCTCACATCACTACAACAGACCTGAGGACAAAGGGAGAAATTCTCCTTAAGGTACTCGATATCTTCCCACACGGAATAGTCGAGGTAAGCAATCCAGTATTCGACAATTTCAAGGTAAATGCTTATCGACTCCAACTTTGTCAAGGAAATAGAAATTTAAGCATGAGGGAAGATATTCAAACCTTTGAACCTCCTTAAAAATTTCAAATACGAGAAAGGTCTAGCTTAAGACTATAAACGAGCGCTTCTCGGGAGGCAACCGAGCACTAACTGATAAACCGTAAAAGTAACATATTTTAATCCCACATTTAATATGCTTTTGGATGATTTATTCCTTGTTTTATATAAAAAGATGCTTGTAATCTTTTCTTTTCATGTCTTATACCCAGGAAAGCACCCGAGGATGAAAAAACACGAAACGGGCCCAAAACGGAGTAAATGGGCCTTAGCACGAAATTGACACGGCCTGGCCCAAATACCACACGACCGTGCCTCAACGAACACCTAGAGCACGGCCTCAACTCTGTCATACACGGCCGTGCCTCAAGTTAGAAATCCGAACACGGTCAGGTCTCGATCCACACGGGCGTGTGCCATGGCCGTGCCTCTGTCGCTGGAAAGAGCAATTTCAATCGGAAAAGGATACTTAAGGAGAAAGAATCACATTCCAAGAGCCTATATATATCCCCCAAGTACCACATTTGAAGGGGATCAAAAGCGAGGCCAAGGAGCCAAGCCGAGGAGGTCAGAGTTAGGGAATAACGCGAGGATAGCCAGTTGATTATCCCAAGAAGCCAGAATTATACTCAAGATGGTGGAATTCTCCTTCAATTCCTTCAGGGGGTTTTAGGGTTTTCTTATGTTTTGTTTTATCTTTTCTCTTGCGATGTTTTCTTTATTCATTATGAACTAAACCCCTCAGATACCTGAAGGGGATGAAACCTAGATGGATTTTGTTATTTGATTTTTAAGTTATATGATAATTACTTAGTTTGTTCTTAATTATGTTGCTTAATCCAAACCTGATGTGCTTAAGTGGAGGAGGAATAGACCCTGCCTAAGAGTAGATCTAACATAATTAAGCGGAGTTGATCGAACGCCTACTCAAGACGAAATCATACTCAAGACGGAGAATCTCTCCTTCAATTCCTTCAGGGGGTTTTAGGGATTTCTTATGTTTTGTTTTATCTTTTTTTCTGAGATGTTTTCCTTTATTATTATTATGAACTAAACCCTCAGATACCTGAGGGGGATGAAACCTAAGATGAATCTTGTTATCGTTTGCTGAACTATATGATAAATATTTGACTTGTTCTTAATTATGTGTTCTTAATTCTTGTGTTGATATTTTCGGGATATTAATTCAAGTGTGATGTGCTTAGGTGGAGGAGCAAAAGTCTCTGCCTAAGAGTAGATCTAGCATAATTAAGCGGAGTTGATTGCACGCCTAGAGATAGGGTGACGAGATTTTGCAGGATTAGGGTGAAACCTAATATGGAAGTCCATAGATCGAGTTAATGCAATTCTAGGGTTTTAATTAGAAAGAGATTTCAATTAATCAACCTAGGGTTAGACGTTAGTCGCCTCGAGAGAGGGATTAGTATAACTTAAGGAATCTTACGGATCAAGTCAAATGAATAAATTGTCTGGTTCAGAGTTAGATAACAAGTGAAGTCTAGGTGGATTCTTTCTTGGGTATCGTCTTAATCAATTGGTTTTTCCTCAAAGATATTTTCCCAATTTTATTCTTCTTTGTCTTAGAGTCTTTAGTTTAGTAGTTAGTTAATTTTAGTTTAGATAAACAATTCCCTTAATTCTTAGACTAGATAATAAAAAGAGAGTTAGTATTAGTACTTTTGGTTCCTTTGGGTTTGACAATCCGGTCTTGCCTTAACTATACTATTGTTCGATAGGTGCGCTTGCCTCAAATCATTGTCATAGTTAGTTTCCAGGCTCGATCATTCTTTATATAAAGTTTAAGACTTTGACATCGCATAAAACAACGATCAACATTTAAAAGCCAACTCAAATAAGCACATTAACATACAGAATGTCACTTTTACCTTTTATGCGATTTAATCCTTTTATTTAATCAGACACTCAAACGACGAAATTAAAACACAAAAATTTCACACAAGCAAATTCACACATAATAAACACAGAAAATACATTTTAAAATATTTTTCGGACTCGAATTTGTGGTCTCGAAACAACTGTTCCTATTAGGGTCAAAATCAGATTGTTACATAACGTCTAGGCCGGGTTTGGGGTGTTACACTCCTAGCCACCTACTTTTAGCAGGAACACACTCACCTCCTAGAGGAAACCACTAAGGGACCACAAGTACAACAACCTTATAGTACCTCACACCAAGGAATATTAGAGCATTACCATGCATAAGGACAACTAGTCTGCCACCTACCTGACCACACAAGTGGGCCACCACATGTACTGTAGATGACGTGGCATCACCAGCGTCAAGACCTCCTATAAATACCCTCCGTTGCTATGGAGAAGGGAACTTTTGGCCCTTCAGTAACCCTAAGCACTATACAGCTTTCTAGCCTCCTTTGTTACCTTACTCTTGTACCTCACTCCTTATTCTCTGGCTTTCCGCTTGTTTAGGTGAACGGGCCCTCCTTGGACCACCATCTACTCCTCTTTACAAGGTTCAACTATTAACATTGTTAAATTTAGGCTCATTACAATGTCATTTTTTTAGTTGCATGGCTACCAAGTGATTTTTTAGTTGGACCTGAATTTTTAAAAATAATATGAGTTGATTAATGAATTTTTTAATGATGATAATTAAATTAAATTAAAATATACCAGTAATAATGGTAGGAAAATAAATTAATTAGAGGGTTTTTCTTTTTAACATGTTCATCCAATAGATTTATAAGCGTTTATAATTCGATTTACATATTTTTAAAATGCTACATGTCATATTTAAGTTGATATTTAACGTCTAAATCGATGGTTAGATTAATGAAAAGGATCGAGTTAATATAATATTAATATTTTAAAGACAATTAAAATACTAAGAAATTTAATCACCAAAACCTTAAAAAGATTTAGAAACATTCCTAAAAAACCATTTGAGCAAAGACATAAATTTGCGTTAGTCCTTTAACTTTGCATGTTTTGGTCGAACAAAAGAAGCAAAATTTGCATGTTTTGTAGGATAAAGTGAAACACTTTTTTAGTTCATACATACATACATACATACATCTTCATAGGTTCGTATATCAATGGCTCGGCTGAAGATGATTATGACTTGTGTTGCCATAAATGATAAATCTCAATTGCAAATTTCCCGAACTAACCACTTTTTATCATAAAATGATGTTAACTGTTTGTCCCGATATGACATCTTCATCATTTTCTGATGCAGGTGGAGAAACTAGTATCAGGTAACTTTTTTCCGAGCATCGTTTAACTTAGATTTAGTCGAAAACTATTCTCTGAGATTACTGGTTTCGAAAAGCTCTGTTCTAGATTGTGTTTTTCCGAGCCTACAGTACAGCACTACATAAACAATTTAATTCGAGCTCCTTAAGTGGTGTTATCCTACATCTCATAAGTAGTTGTGTCCATCCCCGTGTGAGCTGTCGTCCTCGTGCAAACCCTTGTTGAGCTACAAGTGAGAGAGAATGTTAAAGTATCGAGTTTTGTGTGGTCTTACATTCAAGTTTAAGCCCCTTGGCCTATTGCTAGCTGATTTTAGGTTGGGTGCTAATCTCATGTGAGGTTGACCACCCTTTTGCTTAGCATTCTTTAGTTTTTTATTTCCCTTTGCTCCACAGGCCATATTGGAGATGCTATTTTCCAAATACTCAAGCATTAGAATCTTTGCTGCTAAACGATCATGCCGTAGCTATGATTCAGTTAACGGTGTTTGACTCAGTATGAACCCGGAACGGTTATCGTGCCCATAGACCTTCCGAATTTTCTACCATCAGCCTCTGGTATACATACAGGTAAAAATTTATTTATTTTTGGTTAAACATGAACAACCTTTCTTTCCCTTGTTCTATGTTGAATTTGACTAGCTTTATGAGTAAATCATTTATATTTTTGGACGGCAAAATCCTTTCAGTTTTTTTTTCTTGGACTTGCTTCAAACATGGAACTGTTAATTAAGAATTGTTGGGTTTATTTTAATTGCTTTGTGACTGTAATTAGGGTTTAAACCATGCACTTATAATAGAGGTTTCATACTTAGATTGGATTGGACTAGAAACTCTTTGGTCTTTGATACTTTCTGGTTTTGACTACTTTAAGATTATTTTCATTTTAATTATTAATCCTATGATATTACTTGTAAAAAAATATTATTTAAAATCTATTATAATTCTATCTACTTTTTGAAAATTTAGAATTTAGTCTTTTTACTTATCAGATTTTAAAATTCAGATCCAAATGATGATTTAACGATTGGTACAGTGGATCAATACCCATCGATGAATAGAAGAACATACCTCAAATCCAAGTTGTTATGGCGATCCGTGTCGGAGATTGAAAAAGAAAGCTACTTGGATTTTGGTCTGTATATATTCAAAGTTGTTTTATGGAAAAAAAAAACTGAATTGTAAAAGAGAAAGGAAATAAGAGCTTTTGATTGGTGCAAATGATACAACAACCAACTTAAATGAAAACTTTCAAATAATTTAATGATTATTTTATTTTTTAAAATTTAATGACCAAACTATAATTTAGTTCTTTTGGTTGTTGATTTCATGGTTATTGTTAGAGTTTCTGTGACCCAAATCCCGTCACTTGTTAAAGAAATAAATACAGCACCCGTACAGAACTATTCTTCTTCTATTTGACTTTGATTAGAACTGGGTTTTTCAACCCTTAAAAATAGATATAGTCGAAACTCCTTTTATATCATTTGTTTTTTAACATTAGTGAATTTTTCCTTCTCCACCCGTCACTTTTCTTGAAACGGATTTTCCATATAAAATCTATGTATTTTTATTTTATTTTATTATTTTATGATCATTCTACTACTATTATCGATGTCTATTATAACAGTTACTATAAATTTCCTCCGAAACATGGATGTTATTTAATAAAATTATGGAGAGGCGTGTGTACATTGTTCACTCAAAATAATTTAGATGTACGTTATTTAATAAAATTACGGAGAAGCGTGTGGACCTTGTCCACTCAAAATAATTTAGATGCAAGCATGATACATGCTCTGAAGACCATAAATTTGTGTTTATTTTTTAGAATAGAACACACAAAATAAAAACATAAAAAAAAAAATTGCGGTGCTTAGAGACAAAATCGTGATTCATGATAGGCTTCTTATTTTCCAACTTACCCCTTTAGGATGTTAGCCCCAAAACAAACAACATCCACTCAATTGGATTTTATGTTTTAAAATAGATAAGATTATGTTTGAATTTAATGTGTTTAAAAAAAAGTAAAATATTATGAAATTTTAAGAGGATTAATATTTTTAAGACGGTAGATTGGTGTGTACTTTAAATTTGATTCATGCATTTCAAATATGTTACATGACTTCTAAGTTAATGAACTGATCTAATTAATTTGGTACTGATATTTTAAAGATTTTTTTTATAACAATTTAAAGTTTGGAGAATTATAAAGTGTGACGTGGTGATTGCTCATCTTGTCCTTTAATCATATGGTCGGAGGTTTGATCCTTGTCCATGAGAATAGAACATGTTTTGTGACCAATAATTTACTTCTTCGAAAAACATTTATGGTGAGGGAGTTAGTTATTACTATCGACAATGGATACCCTTTAATTTTGACCCCAAAAAATATAAATTACACTATTAATATTTGTATTATAATTAAATTATCGATTTAATCGTTATATTTTAACATTTTAATATCAAGTGTTTGAGACAAAACAGTAATTGGTGAGTCAAGTTTCAACCTTCCCTCGTACGATAATAACATCCACTCAACTGGAATTTTTTGGTTTAATATATTATTTGGCATTTGAGTTTGATATTTTTTTTAATATGGTATCTATATTATTTTTTGCTTAATTTAATACGTGTATTTTACAAAATTTATATATTTTAATACCTAAAGGTAATAGTATTAAATTTTTAATATTTAATTCGTATTTTAGAGTTAATTAAATGACGGTTAATTGTTAAAATTATTAGATTTTAACTTTTCATGATTTTGATTTTGTTTAATTTTGTATTTAATTTGTCAAATATAATCTGATAGATGTGATTCAATTCCGATTTTAGGGTTGATTCGATGAAAATTAATTGTTAATATTAATAGCTAATTATAAATTTTCATAAAATAAATTCTAAAACCTGAAATAAACACTAAAAAGTTACTGCATTGGACAAAAAACACTAAGATCGCATTAGAAAAAAAATGTCAAACTCAATCATCAAATTATGTATTAAGCCATTTTTTCGAAATAAATAAATAAAAATGTCAATTAAGTTTGAATTTAACGAGTTAAAAATATAAATTGTTATTAAAATTTATGAGGGTTATTTTCTTGATTCAGGGGCGTTTAAAATTTAATTTATATGTTTTAAATATGGTGTATGTTACATTTGAATTAATAATCGACACCCAAGTTAACTAAGTCACCTAATTAATACTGACACTTTGAATATTCTTTTATAACAATTTGAATTTACGTAACTATTATTTCTTTTTAGAAAATAAATGTGAAATAAAGAATATGAAAAAGAAAGAGAGAAAGTCTTCTAGCTCTCTAATAATGCAAGTTCAAATTATGATATTAGTCCCTGTATTATATGTAAGTTGTAGATTTAGTCTTTATATTTAAATTTGGTTATTTTTAGCCTTTGTACTTTTCAAATGTTAAAACTTCAGTCTTCACCCAAAAAGCAGTTATTAAATTCTACTATTTCCAAAATCTTATACGACAACTACATTATCACATATGCAATAATATGTTAACTTCTTATTTTCAAATAATATTCACAAAAAAGGCTATGTTTCTTTTAGTTTATAGGCTTAGAACTACTATTTGAGTTGAGGGTAAAATTTTAAATTTGTAAAGTATAGATATTAAAAATGATAAAATTAGAAAATATAGGCTAAGTTTACAATTTACGCATAGTATGAGACTAATAATAAAATTTAATCTAATAAATTTCATGTCTATTATTTCTGTAATAACTAAAATTTCAAAATTCAAAAACTACGATAATAAAAATGGATTAAATTGAAGTTTTCAAGCCCAAGTAATAATTTTTGTGAATCCAGGGAAAATTACAAAAAGGTCTCCTTTGTGTCAAAGTCAAAGGAGCAACATGTCATTGTACCATTTTGCAAATTCGTACATGCAATTATGTCTGTGTATACTTTTATTATTAGATAACTTGTTCAAATCATTAAAATCCTTATTCCGTTTGTTTGTTGTTATAGTGGGTTTAGATTGTTGTTATATTATGAGTATTGCACTCCCTCTGATGGACAAAATTGAAAAGGTTAAAATATTCATAGGTCCTTGTATTCTTTTTAAATTTAAAATTTAGTCCTTATACTTTTATTTTTAGAAATTTAATCTCACTTCGTTTTAGATTTTAAAATTTAAGTGCAGTTGTTAATACTGTTAGTTTTTTTTTGGATTAAATTTGTTGGTTGTTATTTTAAAATATAAAAAAGTAGTCATTTCGTTTTCATACTTACCCACCAAAAAATCTCATTCGAAAAGTACCTTAATATGAAGTTATTGAATATGAAATCAAATTGATTTAAACTTTAATTTCTACTTCAAAATCAAAATATAATTTATAAGAATTAAAATTCGAATTTTAATGTGTTATAACGTTAAACATAAATATTATTATCTAAATTATATTTAATTTATTTATCTTTTAAATATTTGAATTCACTGGATATTTAATTTAATAATCTACAAAATAAAAAATAATATTTTAAAAACCACAATTTTATACCATTTTTTTCCATAATTGTATATGAGAAATATGGATCCTAAATATTCAAAATCCAAAAATTGTACCTTGATGAAATGTGTCAAAACTTTATTGGCTAAATATCCATAATAATTAACTTAAGATTGCCATTGGGGCTTTAGGCCATGGACATTATCATCCATGGTTTTTCACGTGGAAGACAGCTTTCTGATTACGTAGATAGACTTTTCTAAGAAAGAATGTGGTCTTAGCCTTATAAATACCCCCCTACATCGCAGCCATTTGCTTCACATTTCATACCTCCTTAACAACAATGGCTTCTTGTATTTTGAGAACAAGTTTTCTTCCTTTACACCAATCCCAAGATGGATATAATTCCATTTCAAGCTTCCATCGCAAGGTCGGTTATCTGAAAAAATGCCCAAGTTTTTCTCTTCTTTTTTTTCTCCAAGTTTTTCATTGATGGACTTTGTTGATTGCAGTGTCGATTCAATAGAGTTACAGCAGCTCAGTTTGAAACGGGGAATGCAAACTATGAAAGGAACATCATGGACAAACGTGGACAACAAACAACAAGAACCAAAAGGTTGCTTAATTTCTCAGGAGAAAAACCGTCTACTCCACTTCTTGATACCATAAACCATCCCATTGATATGAAGAATCTTTCCATCGAGGTAATAATTATTATACTATTAACTATAATTATTGACACTTTTAATCACGCATTATTAATTTGTTGATTGAAAAACGATAGGAGCTTGGGAAGTTAGCTGATGAGCTACGAGAAGAGGTGGTTTACACAGTGTCAAACACTGGTGGGCATCTCAGTTCCAACCTGGGGGTGGCTGAACTAACGGTGGCACTTCACTATGTTTTCGACACTCCTAAGGATAAGATTATTTGGGATGTTGGGCATCAGGTAATAACGTTATGTTGTTTATTGCGACAGGTTTTGGAAGTTTGTTCGTAGTGTACTATATACAATTAGCTCCATCGATGTATGATGGGTTATTAACATACTGTATTTTGTTGTTTACAGTCCTATCCGCATAAGATATTAACTGGTAGAAGATCGAGAATGCATTCGATTAGACAAACATGCGGATTAGCAGGGTTTCCGAAAAGGGAAGAGAGCATTCATGATGCCTTTGGAGCTGGCCATAGTTCTACTAGCATTTCTGCTGGTTTAGGTAGTCAGTTCTAAGCTCTTCACATAGATATTCATAGCCGATATTTATCTGATTGATCGTGATAGGCTGATATTGGTGGGCTGTTTTTTGGCAGGAATGGCAGTTGGGAGAGACATGTTAGGGAAGAACAATCATGTAATTGCAGTAATAGGTGATGGAGCATTGACTGCTGGAATGGCATATGAAGCAATGAACAACGCTGGTTATCTTGACTCAAATCTCATCATCATCTTGAATGATAACAAGCAAGTTTCGTTGCCGACCGCCACAGTCGATGGTCCGGCTCCTCCAGTGGGAGCTCTTAGCAAAGCTTTAACAAAGCTGCAATCAAGCAGGGAGTTTCGTCAACTACGCGAAGCCGCAAAGGTGTCTAAATTTGGCTATTCGAACCTAAATACTTCACTATGATAACTAGACAAAATGGGCTTATTTAGGTTTTTTGACATATTGATAGGGTATCACAAAGCAAATTGGTGGACAGGCACATGAAATCGCTGCCAAATTCGATTCCTACATGAGAGGAGTTGTTGGTGGTTCAGGGGCTAGCCTATTTGAAGAACTAGGACTATACTACATAGGACCAGTGGATGGTCATAATGTAGAAGACCTTGTTTACGTGTTAAATAAAGTTAGATCAATGCCAGCCCCGGGGCCTGTTCTCATTCATGTCATTACCGAGAAGGGAAAAGGCTATGCCCCTGCTGAGGTTGCACCGGATAAAATGCATGGTAAGTACAAGTACAATTCAACACCAATGTCACCTGGACTCGAAATAAGTTCCGTTCGAATTGTGTCCAACACGGGTGTTTTTCTTCTTGTTGTAGGGGTTGTGAAATTCGATCCAAAGTCCGGAAAACAAATGAAGAGCAAGCCGGAAACATGTTCGTATACTAAGTACTTTGCAGAGTCTTTAATAGCTGAAGCAGAAGAAGATGATAAAATAGTGGGAATCCATGCCGCCATGGGTAGAGGAACCGGGCTTTCTTTGTTCCAAAAACGATTCCCGGATCGATGTTTCGATGTCGGGATAGCTGAACAACATGCTGTTGCTTTTGCTGCTGGTCTAGCTTCTGAAGGGCTCAAACCATTTTGTGCCATTTACTCTTCATTCCTACAAAGAGGATTCGATCAAGTAATTCCAAGTTAATTATAAGCTAACTTGAAAGCAATGGTGTGATCAAAATTAATAATAACAAAGTGTTTAATTATTGCAGGTTGCTCACGATGTTGATCTCCAAAAGCTACCGGTGAGATTTGCAATAGACAGGGCTGGCCTAGTGGGTGCAGATGGACCGACCCATTGCGGTGCATTTGACACTACTTTTATGGCATGTTTACCTAATATGGTGGTAATGGCACCTTCGGACGAAACTGAGCTCATGCACATGGTGGCCACGGCAGCCGCCATCGATGATCGTCCTAGTTGCTTTAGGTACCCCAGAGGCAATGGCATCGGCACCATTCTCCCACCAAACAACAAAGGAACACCGTTAGAGGTACATCAATGTTATCCTACTAAGATTTCTTTAGTCAGAAACAGTCACTCATATGTTCGTAACCCAAAATTCGAAAATGTTTAGATTGGGAAGGGAAGAATACTAAGAGAAGGAAGCGGCAAGGTGGCCATTTTGGGGTATGGAACAATAGTACAAAGTTGTATGAAAGCAGCCGAGCAGCTACAAATGCTTGGCATCTCTGCAACGGTGGCGGATGCTCGTTTCTGTAAGCCAATTGACGGAGATTTACTGAGACAACTAGCTCGAGAACATGAGATATTGATCACCGCAGAAGAAGGATCAATGGGAGGGTTCAGCACCCACTTTTCTCATTTCTTGTGCTTGAATGGACTACTAGATGGCAAGCTTAAGGTAACACTAACATCCATTAAAATTTATACTTGGTGGAAATGTATGTTATTGTTCTAACATCAATGTTACATGGTGCAGTGGAGGCCAATGATACTACCAGATAAATACATTGACCATGGATCTCAAAATGATCAAATTGAAGAGGCAGGGCTAAGCTCAAAGCATATTGCCGCCACAGTTTTGTCTATGTTGGGTCACACTAGGGGAGGTGTCCGCCAGCTCGACCTTATAGATTGATCTCTTTATGTATTCTTTTAGGACTTATTTTCTGTATGTGTTGTACCTGTACCTCTTTCTTAAATGAAAGTTTGATGTAAAGTAAAAGGACGTAATTGAGTGTTTTCTTAATCAAGGTAAAAGAATAATCTAATTTGAAAGAATTCAGTTGATATTTGCCGTTAGCTAAATGAGAGTTTCACTACGATAGAAAACGAAGTTCAACACAATAAAGTTGTTAACGTAGTTTGATTTTTCTATATTTACAAGCTTTACTTAGAGAGATAATTCACTATCTTAAATCTCGTATAAATAGTGATTTAAGTTTTATCAAATACTGGTATAACAGCTACAATTTCGCACCTAAGATCAAGATTTCTCTTCACTAAGGTTTTCTCCTAAAAACTTAGCTCGTAAACCAAGTAACTCACTTGTTTACTTAATAATGAATTCTTAATGAACAAATTAAGTGCTCACACTCCACCCTTACTATATAAGAGTTTAAAACTTGCAAAGATAAAAATCAATTACAATTAAGATCTCATTAAAATAGCCTCATAAGAAGGCTTTACAATATCCTTATAAAATTTAGAATAAATCAAAGATCTCCAAGATAAGTTTTAACTCGGTCAAGTTAATCTTCACAAAACAATGGATCCGATTTGTTTGATCTGAATTGATTCAATATTCAAAGATTTATCGCTCCACAAGTTGGTCATTCAGATATGGGCCAACATAGGTCCATAAAATCATCTAAGTCACTATCTAATTGATTTTATCGAAAAGATTGTCAATTTCAAATAAGACAAGTTATCTGATTTGTAGAGTGTCATAAGCAATGAACACTGCTCATTGCATTTTCACATAACTGCCTCAGTAGTTACCTCTTTAAAGGTTGAATAAGACTTCTATATTTAGAACACGAATCTAATTTCATAAAGTAACCTTTAATCCATATCGATCTATTCAAATATCACAAATTGAATACCTTAATATAGGAATATAAAGGATTGATTTATAAAGTGAGCCCAACTCATATTTTCTTGGATAACATAAATCTATACAAGTAAATATTGTAATAGGGTAATTTAGCCCGGGCCCAAACAGAAACCAAACAAAAAATAAAAATAAAAGATATCAGAATCCATTACAACAGTCCATTTACAGAAAACATCAAGCCCAAATTTACAATTACAAACGGCCCAAAATAAAAACCCTAATCGCCTATTGACCCAACAACCTAAACATTTTTCAGTAAAACCAAAAAAACCTAGCCCTTTCGCGCAGTGCACCACGTCAACGTGCCCACCGCCCGAGGTCTGCTTCCCTGACGCGTCCCTTGTACCAAAATGACAAGGCTCGAGTCCTATCATCGTTGTTGACTATGCACCATCGCTTGCAAAAGGAAAAAACAAGGACAACAGTAGGAACAGTAGAAAAAATAGAAAAAAAAAGAGTATGTAATGGCTATAAAAGCCATAGAACAGATTGTATGAGGGGGACTTTTTTTTTTTGGAAGAAAAGAACTTAGATACAAACATAAAAAAAAGGTGATTTACTTTTTTATTCTTTTAGATTCGAAAAAATATAAAATAAAAATAAAACCCTTACCTGCCGATTGGTTTTCGCGCCACAGTCGGTATCTCTTCCAGTCTGAAAGGCCGTCAAATCCCTAGGGATTCGGCCAAGGCTGCTGCGGAGATCGTCAAAAACTGAAAGGTTGTCTTCTCTTTTTTGGGGAGTTTAGGCTTTAGTTTAGCATTTTCGACTCCAAATCAGAGTTCTACGCAAAAAAAATGGCAAAAAGAGTTTTTTTTAAAATTTTTCGATCACTGGAGACTGCAGTCGCCAACGCTGACGGCCGTGGCGGCTCCAATGGCCGGCCCTAGGGAAATTTCAGAGAAAAAAAGGGGTGAAATCAGTTTTTTTTTTTTAAAAAAACAAAAGAGAAATGAAATTTTTGAAAAAATTTTAACTTAAATAGGCTTGTAAAACGACACCGTTTTGGGGTGGTCCGAAATGCCTCAAAACGATGTCGTTTTGGGGCCAACCCGACGACCCGACCCGAATCCCCCTAGGGTCAGCCTTTCTCTTTGGTTTATGGAATGGAGGCGATTTTGCCCATTTAAGTCGAGATTCATTCTTTCCAAGTTTTGTCAGAGTTAAAGTTGGATGAAGCAAAATGGATCCAATCTCGATATGATCAGTTGAACTTGATCGAAGAGAAAAGGCTACAGGCTATCCGTCATGGTCAGATGTACCAAAAATGAATGATGCGAGCTTATAACAAGAAGGTTCTCCCCAGGGAATTCCATGAGGGAGACTTAGTATTGAAAAAGATCCTGTCCGTACAAAAGGACTTCAGAGGGAAATGGATGCCGAACTGGGAAAGACCTTATGTGGTAAAAATACCTTTTTTGGAGGAGCGCTGATTTTGACTGAAATGGATGGTAAAAACCTCTCTAACCTTGTGAATTTAGATTTAGTCAAGAAATATTTCACCTGAAAAAAAAAAGGGAGAGGCCAAGGCGAAAACTCACAAAACGCATTGAGACCAAAGGGGTTTTGAATTGAAAACCCAGGGAAATGGCAGTTCAAATTTGGATCGAAGACTGAACATGTGATGGTCGGGTCTTCTCAGAAGGAGAAACGTTACATCTTGGGGCATCAACAAAGTATTTTAGATCTCCTAAACACATATCAGACTCAAAATGGTTCTCGAGAAGTTTGTGCAGAGAAGCTCATGCTATGATATGTGGGGCACTTAATTTCATTCTACTCATTTTGTATTTTAGCAATATTTGTTACTTTGATTAATTTATTCATTTCGAGCTTTGCTCCCAATAAATTTCAATCTTGTTCATTGTTACAACCTTTTTCAAGCATTTTTACATTGAAATAACTATTAATGGACTAACAATATTTACGTAAAAGGATTTCTGCATATTGTTCTGAAAGATTTTCTAAATGGTACAAGGACCTGAAACAGGACCACTAGCCAGAACTAACCAAATCCAAGAGTTGGAAATTTTTGGGAACGAATAGTTTAAATTGTGATTATTTCTTCGGGTTTTCTGTCTAAGATACCAAATCTGAACAATAAGGCATGGTAACACATCAGTGAGGAATCTTGACGAACAACGAGCAATGTTAACCTAAGCATTAAAAGGGGATCGTTCTTGAAAAATGGCATTCTATATTCATGCAAATATCATTCATATACATTTAGTTAGGAGCATTTGATTCATTATGATCATAACATACTAATCGTTTAGCATAAATATAGGCCCATGAAATGGATTCTACAGGTCATGTTCCCCAGAGAACGACGTAATAGATCAGTGAAACCACAAATCCTATACCTCTGAAGTTGCAGTGGGACGAATTGAAGTCATCGTGTCAAATCTTATCTCCCTAAAGTTGCAGTGGAGCAGATTAAAGATAGCAAATCTTATCTCTCTGAAGTTGTGGTAGAGCAGATTGAAGCTACAAATCTTATCTCCCTGAAGTTGCAGTGGAGCAGATTGAAGATAACAAATTTTATCTCCTTGAAGTTGCAGTGGAGCAGATTGAAGTTACAAATCTTATCTTCCTGAAGTTGCAGTGGAGTAGATTGAAGTTACAAGTCTTATCTCCCTGAAGTTGCAGCGGAGTAGATTGAAACTAAATCCTATACCTCTGAAGTTGCAGTGGGTCGGATTAAATCTACCATAGCGAGTCTTATTTCCCTGAAGTTACAGCACAACAGACTAAAGCTATAAGTTATAAATCTTATTTCCCTGAAGTTGCAATGGAGCATATTAAAGCTACAAGTCTTATCTCCCTGAAGTTGTAGTGGAGCATATTGAAACTAAAATTCCTATACCCCTGAAGTTGCAGTGGGTTAGAATGAGGCTACTTGGAAAAGAGAAACACCAAAGAAGTCGAGATTCGGCAAGACTAGGCAAAATTGGCCCTTTTAAAGTCTTTGCTCTATTCCCATTACACGCCAACAAGTAAAGAGGGGCAGCTGTAATAGGCCAATTTAGCTCGGGCCCAAACAGGAACCAAACAAAAAATTAAAAAAAAATCAGAATCCATTACAACAGCCCATTTACAGAAAACATCAGGCCTAAATTTACAATTACAAATGGCCTAAAATAAAAACCCTAATGGCCTATTGGCCCAACAACCTAAACATTTTTCAGTAAAACCAAAAAAACCTAGCCCTTTCGCGTTGCGCCCCACGTCGGCGTGCCCACCGCCCAATGTCTGCTTTTATGACGCCCCCTTACACCAAAATGGCAAGGCTCGAGTCTTGTCATCACCATTGACTACGTACCGCTGCTTACAAAAGAAAAAAACAAGGACAACACGCAAGAATAGTAGGGACAGTAGAAAAAATAGAAAAAAAATGTATGTAATGGCTATAAAAGCCATAGAACAGATTGTATAAGGGGAACCTTTTTTTTTTGAAGAAAAGAAATCAAATACAAACATAAAAAAAAGGTGATTTACTTTTTTATTCTTTTAGATTTGAAAAAAAAATAAAACCCTTACCTATTGATTGGTCTTCGCGCCATTGTCGGTATCTCTTCCGGTTCGAAAAGCTATCGAATCCCTGGGGATTCGGCCAAGGCCGCAACGGGAAACGTCGAAAACTGAAAGGTTTTCTTCTTTTTTGGGGAGTTTAGGCTTTAGTTTAGTGTTTTTGACTCCAAATCGGAGTTCTACGAAAAAAAGGCAAAAAGGGTTTTTTTTTTGAAATTTTCTGGCCACCGGAGACTGTAGTTGCCGTCGCTGACGGCCAATGGCCGTGGCAGCTTCCATGGCCGACCTTATGGAAATTTCAAAGAGAAAAAAGAGAGGATAAAAACAGTTTGTTTTTTTAAAAAAAAAACAAAAGAGAAATGAAATTTTTGAAAAAAAATTAACTTAAATAGGCTTGTAAAACGACATCGTTTTAGGGTGGTCCAAAATGCCCCAAAACGACGCCATTTTGGGGCCGACCCGACGACATGATACGGATCCCCCTAGGGTCCGCGTGTTTTTGGAGAGAGGGTCTAATTGTCATTTCAGTCCTTCCGCTTTTTAATTGTTTTTCAATTCGGTCCTAATTTCAGTTTTTTCTTTTTCTCTATTGTACCTTTTGATTTTAATTCATTTTCAATTTAGTCATTATACCGTTGACCCCTCAGAGAATGACATGTGTACTGTTTTGGATTAATTGTCTTCGGGGCCCCTGAACTTTTGCTCCGTATTTTAATTTAACCTTTTTTATCCTATTTTTTAATTTAGACATTAAATTTTCTTGGACTTCCAATTTAGTCCTTTATTCCCCATTTCTTTAATTATTTTGCGATTTATGTCTTAATCTTCATTTAAATTTCAATTTAATCCCTCACTTGATTAATTTTTCCTCTTTCATTTATATTAACACTTAAAATTTATGTCATTTACGTTTCTTTTTATTTATACGTTTTATTTTTATTTTATCCCTATTATTATTATTGTTGTTGTTGTTGTTGTTATTGTTATTATTTATTGTACTTTTATTATCTATATTAGAATTAAAATAGTAATTATGGATTGATTAATTTATTTATTTATGTATTATTTCTTTGCCCTTTTTTTATTTAAAATTTATATCACTCATTTTCTTCTTTTTTTTTTGGCACATTTTTATTGCCCCTATCATTATTATTGTTGTTATTATTTATTTTACTTTGATTATTTATATTACAATTAGAATAGTAATTATGGCATGATTATTGCTACTTATTGTGAGTCAGTGTTTTATTACCATTAGAATTATATAATTGTCATTCACTAGCTTGATATTTTTATTTTTTATTTTTTATATATAATCGTTTCATTTTTTACACACTTCCATTTTATTTTATTTTGCTACAATCATGCCACGAATCGTGTTTAAATATATTTATACACTTTTATATTATGCCTAAACAAGTTAAATGCACATTACTTTATATGTTACATTTATTTTTACTCGATGCATAAAAAAGAAAAAATTTTAAAATTAATGCAATGTTCCGTGTTTGGAGATTCAAGAAGTTATGCCCTAACTTACGGGGTCCGACTTTCTCTTTGAACCTAGATAACCGAACATTCCTTTTAAAACTAAAACACATGAGATTTAAATAGTAATTAAATAAAGAGCAAGCTTATTTTCGAGGATTCGAGATGTTGTGTTCTAACTTACGGGATATGACCTTTTAGTTACCTCGAGATAAGAAGGCCTTCTACATACGTTTTGATTTATTTAAGTGATTTTAATTAAAAATAACATCACACAAAGTGGGATCGTGTTTTTAAATTCTCTTCAAATTTTCTATTCTTGACACTAATACATAAATTAATCAACTAGGTACCATTTTTGGGCGTTACGAGAGTGCTAACCCATTCTTCGTGCGTAACCGACTCCTGAACACATTTCCTAGATTTTGTAAACCGAAAATCATCGTTTCAATAAATCTAAACTTTTATTAAAATAATCAAATTACGAGGTGATCCGATCACATCTAATAAAAAAGATTAATGGTGACTCTCATTTTCATTTTTTTAAAGTTGATTTCGAAAAATGTTTCGACAAATATCATTAAGATCATTGAAAAGTAATCTCGATTGATCCAATCACTTCTTTAATAATAATAATAATCACGATACTGACTATAAAAAAAATCTACGTAAATAATTAAGATACTTTGATCAAACATGTCGACAACAAATTCCAATGAAATTTAGATTTGAAAGAGATGAAAGATTTCATGGATAGTGAAAGTACTACAAACACAAATTTGTGAGGGTTGGCCATAATATTAATTGTATGGTATTGGAAAATGACTTCACGTCTCTTTTAGCGACACCATATTAGTTCAAAACACAAATTTATCGTCTTTGAGTTTGCGACATGTGAGAGTTTTTATTTCTTCATCTTCGAACTTCCCTTCCTACGATGTTGGCCCCAAATCAACTGGATTATATTTTTAGTTTAATAACTCTTTTGGCCTATAATTAAATCATCACTTTGATATCTGTATTTTTTTTATCTTTTTCTATCAGTTTTGGCCCCTTACTTTCATTCAGGGACGAAGTCAGAATATTTTTTTTAGAGAGGTCGAAATTAAATTGTATATTTTTATGATAGTAAAAATGTAATTTTACCATTTTAATATTTAATATTTATAATTTTTAAAGGATTAAATCAAAATTTTATCATTTTTAGGGGGTTAAAGTGTAATTTTACTTTTTTTTTTAAAGTTTTATAAATTTTAAAGGGGCTTAAATAAAAATTTTTCATTTTAGGGGGGACCGGGGGCCTTGCAAGCCCCCTGATTATGCCACTGCTTTCATTCTATATAGCTTGTTACTCCTACCCGAATTTCCGTTAAAAAAAGTGATCAGTGCTATGTGTTAATAAAATAAATAAATAAATTACTTAAAAATTTAAAAAAATCATTAAAAATTTAAAAATGTCCAAAAATATTAAAGATAGAAATTATGATTCTTAAAAATTCATAATATATTTTTAGAATTATAAAAAAAGTATTTTTAAGATTTATAAGTATGCAAAGCTTAAAAAATTTAAAAAAATTCATTAAAAAAATAGATTGTTCGGAATTTTACGCTTTTAGAAAATTTTAGAATTTTAATGTATTCTTTTTGGAAATTTTAGGGTTTCTTTTTTCTTTTTCCTTTTTATGAAAATTTTGTTACTAAGGACTTTGGAGTTTTTAAATAAAAATACCATAAAATTCTTAAAAATTTTCTTAAAATTCTAAAATTTAAAAAAAAAACCCTAAAATTCCAAACAAATAAATTTTTAAAAAAAATGTATGAAACTTTAAATTTTTTTTTGAAGTTATTCATACTTCAAAAATAAATTATGATTTTTTTTATAACTTTTTGAGTTTCAAGATTTTTTTGGGAATTTTTTATTTTATTTTAATGATTTTTTAAAGTTTTGTTATATTTTCTTAAAATTTTACTTTTTTCTTGACACATGGCAACATGTCATTGGTTGGTTTGATTTTTTTAAACAAAAATTTGGGTTGGGGTAACAACTATTACAAAATAAAAATACAGAAGCCAAACTGATACAAAAACAATACAAGTACCAAAGTAATAATTTAAATTAAAGTTTCAAAGTATTAATATTATATCAATCAAAATCATTATTTAAATACTTATTTGGATATAAAGTTTATTTAAAACATATAAAAAATTTAAACATGTGTGGATCCACGGCATGGAAAGCTCGAATATAAAGGAGTGTCATTAAAATTTGTGAGGATTATTTCTTTGTTTTTAATGTTATATCCAAGTTATCAATATGATAGATTTATGCATATTTAGAATTGGATCAATGTGTTAGTATTTAACGCCCAAATCAACAGAAGGATCTAATTTTTATTGTACTAATACTTCAAGCACTCAATTAAAATGTTTTGAAGTTAAAAGACTTAATTAAAAAAATGAATCATAATTTAAATACATAAAATGAAATTAACTTTATTTTCGAATTTACATGATCATATATTTTTCTCTTTATTTATCAAAAGAGACTTATCAAGATGACAAAAATGGATGATTGAACTGTTAATAGAGTGGTAAATTATTCCTGTTCAAGTCTTCAGTTGATATCTATTTATATCTTTCTTGAATGGGGTAGCATTGTGTCAGGTGGATATTGGGCATTTTACGATCCCGTAAGAAGAAGGTTAGCTATGTGACATCGGAGTTGACACTTCAAGTGCTATTTTGGAAGGAGAAAAACAGAGTAATGGTAAAGATGGTAATAGAGAATATGATTAATCTTAAGAAAATACCTCAGGTTATATCTCACCCGTGTGATTGATTTGCGACCCAAGGCTGATTTGGTTTGGCGGTGGTAGAGCGCAAGTCTGGGCAGTCTGAGTCTTTACCTGACGTATGCATGTGCTGGGAGGTTAACTTAGAGCCTAGCTTAGTGCTAATAGTTCACCCTTAGGCTTGGGACCAGTTATAAAGTGGCATGGCGAAAACCCATTCTGTGAAAACGACTATAGGTGACAAAGGATCCCAAGAGTAGTGGTCGAAGAGCTCAAAGGAGATTTTCTGTAAGAGACGATTGTTGTTTCCATGGTTGTGGTATGTGAGAAGTTTTGTGGGGATTTAATGTTTTCGGCTTCGTGCTGTCAAGGGAGTTTATCTATCGCTTGTCTTTTTGAAATATTTTCTACTTTACTTTTACTTGGATGGAATTCGAGTAACACAAACTCTAATTAAATATCTTGATTGTTGTAAGGATTTCGTACTCTCATATTTTTTTATGAATGGGGTTTGAAAATGTTTTGGAATATTATCGTCAACCTTTATTGAATATTTCTATCCTTGTAAGGATTTCACACTCTACCCTTTACTGTGAAAAGGATCTGTAATTTTTCGAGGTTGAACAACTACTTTTATTGAATATTTTTGGAGGTTGGAGTCAAGATGTGCATAGAAAGGCTGTTTAGAGGCTTGTGGGTAACCAACAAGATAAGAGATAAATGAGAAAAAGGGAATGGTGGATTGAGCTACAAATACAAAAGCTTGAGATGAAGTCATATGCAAGAGGTTTGTAAAATAACCAAATGGTTGAGGAGATAATCGGTGAAGGAAACAGGAATTTCAGTGCTAAAGGGTTAGCACCTTGACTATGGCTTTTGAATAGTCTCCAAGAGAGGTGGAGGATGTGGCCATCGAGCTTACCAAAGCAGGATCTGTTTGAGTTGGAATGTCATGATGGTTTTAATTAACCATGGTTAGAAATCTTGATCATAGTGGAAGTGATGGAAAAATTTAAGGCTGGTTTAGAAGTATTTGCCGTAGGGGTGGTTGAGGGGGTGAAAATAGGCTTGGAAGCTACTTCGATGGTAATGTTCATGGCTTCTTGCTCAAGTTCCCACAGATGGCGCCAAATGTTTGTCTTTTTGGGATAGAGCAATATGTGGATTGGAGAAGCTGACACAACATTACACGTTAATTTACATTTTAGATACCTTAATTCAGTATTAGTTTTATATAGATCACAATTTTTAGTTTGATCAAATTAAATAACTAAAAGTCTATTATTGACATTAACGATTCAGGTTGTAGATTTCTTGTAAAAAATTCCATGTTTTGAGTAAGTGAATTTTCTTACAAGTTTAAAATATGTAATAAGAAAATCTCGGTTACTGTCTTAATTCACCTCAAACATCCACTTGTGGTTTCAAATTATAGAGAAGTTCTATTTACTTTTGTTTAAGGTAGGAAAGTTAATTGTAAATGTATAAAAAATATAATTAAAAAAATAAGACTTTTATCACTCGTGTTTTCAAATATTTAGAGAAGTTCTATTTACTTTTGTTTAAGGTATGGGTTTTGACTTTTACCCCACTCCAGCGGCCACGATGGCCGATGGTCGGATTTTGGGGAGGCTCTTTAGAGAAAAAGGGAAGGTTTTTTTAGTTTTTTTTTTTTTTTTTAAACATGAATGAAATGATTATTTTTTTTTTGAAGAATTTTTGACTTATATAGGCCTCCAAAACGACGTCGTTTTGGGACTTGCCTCTGACTCGAGACCCGACCCGCTCCCGCCTAGGATCCGCTTGTTTTTCAATGGAATGGCTAATTGCACCTTTAGCCCTTCAGCTTTTTAAGTGTTTTACAATTAAGTTTCTTTCGCTTTTAATTTTGGCTCTATAATTTGTTTCGATTTCAATTTGGTCCGCCTTGAAAATGTGCGTTTTGGAGAGTGAGAATTATTCTCCATTTTGGTCCCTCCTTGTTATTCGCGCGTTCAATTTGGTCCTTTTTCTTTCTATTTACTTCTGATTTGCCCCAAAATTTTGTTTTAAAATTCAATTTAGTCCTTTTCTTAGTTATTTTTGCTACTTTATTATTAAATTAATTAGTTTAATATTAATATTATTATTATTATTATTATTATTATTTTATATTTCCTTTTTGAATTTACTTATTTGTTTTATTATCATATTACTAAATTAATTAATTTTGCGATATTATTATTATTATATTATTATATATATTTATCTACCTAAAATTTTTATATACACACATTTATCTTATCCTATCACTTATCTATTTATATCCTTTTATATAATTTTAAAACTTTAGTATTATTATATTATTATATATCATCATCATTATTATTAATATTATTATTGTTCCTAAACTCTTTTACACCATATTTATTTATTTATGTAACATTAGGTCTTTAGCTTCGAATTTTTTTTAGATTGTTGTTCTTATTATTTGTCATTTTATTTCTGGCTTGTTTATTTTATTTCTGTTCTTCATATTGTCATTCACATTAACATACTTATTATTCTGTCATGCACACAAACATCGTAACCCGTTTTACATTTCGCCACAAAACCGCGTCGCATTTTACACGATGCATTAAAAATTTTGTTTTTAAAATAAGTGATACCCCGTGTTTTTAAAAATTTGATAGGCCATTCCCTAACTTACGGGGTTTTGACCTTCTTGATAAATCCGAATAAATGAACGTTTTAAAATTTTTAAGTAATCTCAGGGATTACGAAAAGATCGTATTCTAACTTACGGAACATGGTTTCTTTCTAAAACCGAGATAATCAAACATCTTTCAAAATAAATAATTTTCGGTGTTTATTCTCGTTTCGGGGACTTAAGATATTGTGTTCTAACTTACAGGACATAATTTTTTTCCTCGATTAACGTAGAATACGCCATTTTCTTAAAAAAAAAATTCAGTTAAGCGATATTTTAACGAAGGATTGTATTTTAAACTTCTTCAAAATTTCAATCTTCGACACTAAAGACATCAAGTAATCAACTAGGTACCAATTTTTGGGGGTACCGAGGGTGCTAATTCTTCCTCATGCGTAACCGACTCCCGAACCCTTTTTATGGATTTTGTAGACCAAAAATCATCATTTTAATAAATTTAAACTTTTATTAAAATGATTGAATTACGAGGTGATCTGATCACACCTAAAAAAAAAGAATTGGTAGCGACTCCCATGTTCGTTTTCGTTTTCAATGTTCGTTTTTCGTTTTCAAAATTAAAGTCTACTCCATTTAAAAAAAGAAAGGTTTCGACATGATGATTAGCGAAATTTTTTTTGGAAACCATCGGTGCAATGACAATAAAATCTTGAAACAATTTAATTTCACTTTCAAATTCCAATAAAATTTTGATTTCAAGGGATCACTTCATTGAAACATCGAAAATGAAATTGATAGAAACACAAAGTCGCATGATGATTCACCAAAAGTTTTTCGAAGAGCATCAATACAAAAATTAAAACGAGAAACAATTCCAAATTCCAAAGAAATTTCAATTTCAAAGGGTTGCTTCATTCAAACATTAGTGTTAATATTAATAACATGCATTACATGCTATTGAAAAAGGACTTCACGTCTCGTTTTAGACCCACAATATTAATAGAAAACACAAATTTTTCGTCCTTGGCATGTGATTCGTCCTTGATTTTTATTTGTTCATGTTTGAACGTTCCTTCGTACGATG